>JBAJHW010000004.1:164771420-165971420 GCA_037013535.1 Intellagama lesueurii
GCGGAGGAGTGCCAGGCAGAAGGAAGGAGAAGCACGTGGCCAGGTTGCGAGCGGGGCCCCTCCTTCACCTCAGCCACAGAGAGGACGAGGCGACAGCAGCAGCAGCCTCGGGTGACCCGTGAAGAGCGGGGGGGGGGGGAGAGAGAGACCTAAAAGCAGAAGACCCAGTGGCGCCAAACCCCTGAGGGAGAAGACTGCCGGGCAGGGAGAGGGCTCCCCTTCTGGACGCGTGGGCGCTTCGGGGGGGGCAGGTGGGACCCAGCCCCTACGAGGCGGGGAGGAAGCCCAATGCTCGCCAAGTAGGTGCCGCCACTGCTGCTCCCGCTCCTGGTTGGGCTGAAATTAGAAGCCAGGCAGATTTTGATAGTGGGTGGGCGTGTCGCACTTGCGGGTGGCCATGTTGCGCTCATGCGCATGCGCACAAGTGCAACACGCCCCTCCGCAAGTGTGACACGCCCCCCGTGCTGGGGGCGGAGATCCGTGTCCGCGGCCCAGTTAAAGGAAGCCCACGGACCGGCACCGGGCCGCGGACCGGGGGTTGACAACCCCTGTTCTATAAGACTTTGCAGCTTCGGGGCGTGGGACTCACCCATTATCTTGAGAAGGGGTCCCGTGAGACCCAGTTATATACTCATTCCGCACTATGGCAGGCCCCTCTCTGTTGTGCGATCTTAAATATTGCATTGGTTAATAAAGCGTGGCCCTGGTTTACCCCATCACTTTGTGTCTCGCATCATTATTCTGGGGTGGGAGGGCAAGCAGGATATGTAATAAAGGGCTCAAGTTTCAGGAAGTCAGATTTGATTGAATATTAGGAAGAAATCACCTAACAGAGCAGTACAACAATGAACCAATTACCTTGGGAGGTAGTGAGCACTCCAATGATGGAGGCATTCAACAGAAAACTAGACAAACATCTGATATACTTTGATTTGGATTCCTACATTGAGCAGGGGCTGAGACTCAATGGCCTTATAGGCCTCTTTCAACTCTATTATTATATGACCCTTTCCACACAGAAATTTTCTGTATTCTTTTTTTATTAACATTTTATTAATTTTTCAATATATCTACATTCAGTTCGTTGCTGTTATACATCGTGTTACATGGGTTGCTTATAATTATTTGTTTTTGCATCTTGGTGTCTTCTTAGTTGTCCCTTCAAAATCTATACATTTTTAAAGCATTTGAACGAATCATATGTGTATTTTAGTATACAATATTGGCTAGTATCATAATATTGCTCTCATAGTATACAATGTTCTCAAAATCCTCTAGTAAAATACCTAATAAAAGCAATTCTAGTTTCAAATCTATATAATTTTGAGGCAATTTAACCAACCGACTTTGTATTTTATACCAATAATAACTAAATAGATTCCTAACACATAGTAAATGTTATCAAAAGCATTTTATATAGATTTTTTTAAATGTTTAGCCATTTCTATCTCCCCATTTTCTGTCATGTCTATATCAATATCATATCTAATATATGTTAATTAAGTACCATTTGTTTTACCTCTTTCTTATATCTAGCTTCAATTCACCTTAAGAACCACCGTGTTATGCCTTTCCCCCGTTTAGTGATCCCTTATTTCAGTTTAATTCCCTTTCCTAATATATAAAATATGTCCCCTTACAATTCCAGAAGTTAGGTGTATACATTCTTTCAACGTTGAGGGCCACCTTAATATTTTTTCCTTTACATCTTTCTAAGTAACTCCTTCTCTTCTTTGTCTTTTCCCTATTCTTATTCCTATCTCTCTAAAAATTCTGCCATCCCTTATACCATCTGAGATCATTTTATGCACTTGATCTATCTCCAATAGATCTTCCAGACTATTTTTAATTAAATCTGCTGGTTCTCTCCCCTTATCTTCCCTTAGCACACCTAAGACTCTCCTCGTCTCCAGGGTAAGAACTGGATCTCCTAAATTTTCTCCTCTGATTTCCTCCAGCCCCTCCTTTGGTTGGCATACATCATCCACCACCCTGACATTTCCTTGTTCATTATTCCCTGTCTCCTCTTGAATATAGTCCTTCCTTAACTGCTCATTGAATAATTTTGCCTCTTTGTTGTGGGATCTCACTATTTCTAAAATTGCTTGAAGAGTAGATTTTGTTTCATCCCAAAATTTTCCTTGTTGTAGCATTATGTCCCAAGATGTCAAATAATTGTATTCCAAGTGAAAGCTGTCCAGTTGCTTAAAGTAATCAGTCCAGTTCCATCAATAATTGCTTCAATAAGTCCACTTTAATAGATTAATCATCTTTAGGGTTAAATTTAAATCCAGTCTCAGACGTAAAGTGACAGTCCAGTTCACTCGATGTTTGTATTCATGGCCTGATGTCTTTTGTAATCCAGCCCCGGAAGCAGTCCATTCCAGTATTAATTCTATCCCGGCCTGTGTTCCAGTCAGGTTCAGGACCCAGGATACATCCAAATGTTTTTATTGGTCCACATAGGTCCACATTAGCCAGACATATATTTCAAGATGAATTGTCTTTGTTCAGACCTCAGTTGTCAGCCTACATCCCAAAGTACAGTTTATGGCAGGATTAGACTTTCCAGGGTTAATTTGTCTATGCTTCAGTCAGTTGTCAAAAAAAAAAAAAAAGGAAGTCAAGACAAATTTTAAGCTTAAGACCACCATAGAGTATTCAAGGTCATTGTTCTGGGCTTTTCACCAACGCTGTAGATAGCCATAACATAACAACTTTAACTCCCAGAGTTGTTTAGCTAATAATGATTTTAAGAGAAAAATTTCTTAAGTTTCTAATGCCAAAGTAATACCAAACTTCCTTCCTTGAAGTATAATTAAATGTCTAATTAGTGTCCAATTTATTTTCTTTGTGTCTCTTTGCGTCTCCTTCCCTCTCTCCAGATTCACCGCTACTCTATAAGTGGTGAGGATAACAGACGCTTAATTCTGTTATAGGGATTGTCTCATCCAGGGATAGTCATAAAGCAGTATAGTTCAATTATCTCACCCAGTAGTAACAACGATGTTAATTAGCTGATTTATCGCTTCTCCATTGCCGGCTGCCGACAGCTTGCAAGCAAGCTATTCAGCTGCTTGTTTCCACCCACTGGTTGGGGAGTTTCCCGGATCAAAACGGGGGTAACTGCCATCCTCCCCCCCCCCCGTGATCAACAGGCTTCTCCCCCAATTCACCACCTCTTCGTGGTGGTTTTAATCCCCTGGCGGGGGGTCCCAAACAGGTTGGAATTCAACCCAGGAGATGGAGCTCCGTCCTCCTGCTGCTGTCCCATCGCAGCGTCAAGCCGGAAGTCAGAAATTTTCTGTATTCTGTGTATGTCTTCTCAAATGTACACATTTTGTCTTAGGGTAACAGCCACATCAGCAGAAGAGAATGGATGGTTCCAATTGTGATGGGAGTGGTAGCTAGTGAACAGCAGTGGTAGCTGAAGTGGATACTGGTGATGGAGGCAACAGCAATGACACTCAAACTAAGTTTTGTTAGTATTGCACAGAAGGTGGCAATGGTTAACCAATACTGAACTTTCCTTACCATGGAAACCCTATGATGAGAGTCAAAAATAAAACAAGAGATAGTGCTGATGTGTAACTGGTCCTGATGCATTACCTGTCCTGTGGACAAGAAGCTATCCTTAGGACAGAAAATTCAGGGACAGAAAGGTTTCCTCTAGGCAAAGGTGTCAGACAAAAGTGTATTTCATCCCCTTACCTGTTCAATCTGTATGCAGAACATATCCTATGGAAAGCTGGATTAGAATCAGATGGAGGGGCAAAAATTGGTGAAGAAAACGTCAATAATTTAAGATATGCAGATGACACCATCTTACTGGCAGAAAGCAGCAATGACTTGACATGACTTTTAGTGAAAATGAAAAAAGAAAGTGCCAAAGCAGGACTGCACAAAGAAGACAAAAATTATGACTGCAGAAGAACTATATAACTTTAATGTTGACAATGAAGAAATTGAAACTGTTAAAAAATGTGTATACCTTAGTTCAGTCATCAATCTAAATGGAGACTGTAGCCAAGAAATCAGAAGAAGACTGAGACTCAAAAGGGCAGTGCTGAAGGACTTACAGAGATCATCAAGTGTAAGGATGTGTCACTCAAGACTAAGACTAGGATCATCCACATTACAGTATTCCCAACCACTATGTATAGGTCTGAGATCTGGACAGTAAAGAAAGCTGACAGGGAAAAAACTGATTCATTAAAATATTTATTTATTTATTTATTTATTTATTTATTTATTTATTTATTTATTTATTTATTTATTACCCAATGTTACTCCTTAAAAAGGACCCAAAGCAGCTTACATCATTGAAAGACAATATTTAAAGCTAAAAACAATAAGTATTCAAAGGTGGCTTACATAATTAAAAAATGATATATAAGGCTAAAAACAATGCGTATAAAAAGACAGGTTACATAATTAAAAGACAATATTTCAAACTAAAAATACTAAGAAACATTTAAAAGGAACAAGCAACTACCACCCTGAGAGATTATAAACACAAGCAGTACTAAAAACACAGTCAAAGCAGTAGTGCATAACAATCAATCTAAAAATCCCACTCAGGCAGCCAAGTCACTGAGGGAAAGCCTGCCTGAAGAGAAAGGTCTTTGCCTGCTTGCAGGAGGACAGCAAAGATGGGGCCAGTCTGGCCTCCTGTGGGAGGGAGTTCCAAAGTCTGGGAGCAGCGACAGAGAAGGCCCTCTCCTGTGTGCCCATCAAACACACCTGTGAAGGTGGTGGAACCAAGAGAAAGGCTTCTCCTGATTATCGTAATATGCAACCAGGCTGTCTAATGGGAGATACTATCTTTGATATAGCTTGGGCCCAAATCATTTAGGGCTTTATTAGGTTAAAACTAACACTTTGAATTGTGCCCGGAAATGGAACAGCAAAGAGTGGAGCTGATGTAACGGCAGGCTGGTGTGTGTGTGATGTGATCCCTGTAACCAGCCCAAGTTAGCAATATGGTTGCTGCATTTTAGACCTGCTTTGGATGAAGTCTCCTGACACTTTCCATAGTCAGTCCTACACAGAGTGCATTACAGTAATTCAGCCAAGATGTAACTAAGGCATGTGTCACCATGGCCAAATCAGACCTCTCAAGAAACGGTCACCATTGGCACACTAGTTTTAATTGTGCAAAAACACTCCTGGCCACAGCCAAAATCTGGGCATCCAGGCTCAGAAATGAATCCAGGAGCACCCCCAAACTGCACACCTGTGTTTTCAGAGGGAGTCTAACCCCATCCAGCACAGGCTACAACCTTGTTTCTTAATCTACCTTTCGACTGAGCAGGAGCACCTCTGTCTTGTCTGGGTTTAGTTTCAGTTTATTCACCCTCATCCAGTCCAGTACTTATACCAAACACTGATTTAGAACTGAACAGTTTCTTCAGATTTAGGTGGCAAAGAGAAGTAGAGTTGGGTGTTATCCACATGCTGGTGACACCAAATCCCAAAACTCTGGACAATCTCTCACAGTGGTTTCATGTAGAGGTATGTTAAATAACATAGGAGACAAAACAGAACCCTGAGGGACCCTGCACGCCAGCAGCCAGGGTGTCAAACAGGATTCTCCCAGCATCACCTTCTGAGTTCTCTCCAACAGGAACGATTGGAGCTACTGTAAAACAGTGCTCCCAAGTCCCATCCCAGAGAAACAGGTCAGGAGGATACTATGGTTGATAGTACTGAAAGCCACTGAGAGGTCTAGCAAAACCAACAGGGACACACACACACCCTATCCAGTTCCTGGCATAGGTCGTCCACCAAGGTGATCAGAGTGGTCTCTGTTCCATAATCAGGCCAGACTGAAATGTCTCATCCAGGAACCATGCTAACTTGATGGCATGAAACAACAACAACAACAGATTTTGTGCATTTTACCCTTTTGGCCAGTGTGTTTGCACATGTTTCTTAAATCTCCAGTGTTCTATTGGCACATATTTTTTCCCCCAAAAGATTAAAGTCCATGGCTGATGACATCATTAAACTTACGGGCACAGAGCTGTGTGAACAGGATTCTGTCTACTCTCTTATATACACTCTTTGTTTGCCAAAATGCATCTCAAGCCCCAGTAATATACAGATTTCAAAAGCAAGATATGTTTTGTCCCACTGTCAGTTTTAGAAAGTATGAAACAGATATTTTGACAGATAAATGTGAATGGTCTGAATTTATTTTCTATTCCTAATGGGAAATACAACAAATACATTTTAATGTATCTTATTCAGGGTTTCAGCCAGGAGCCAAATTGTTTTGTTTTGTTGTCTTGTTTTGTTTGGTTTTGTACTTCTCTCCTTTTTCCATCTTTCCCAGTTGTTCCCAGCTGTCAGCATTTTGCAAACACAAACAGTCCTTAAAGAGTCCTCTCTTCTAAGGATGGGTTATGTGTGCTGCTGAGTTTTCCATTTGTATGTAGGACAGAAGTCCCATCGGCAGGAACTTTCTCCACTTGTGTTCAGAAGTTCTTGTTTTCATTGTTGCTGCTATTGCTGCTCCAAGGTATTAATGATTCATGGCATCTAAAAGCAATGCTCATCAATTTATCACAAACAAGTAATGCACAGCCTTACAGCCAAGTTCATGACTGAGATGTTCATCACTTTCATTTCCTAACCTCAGTGCTGACGAACTCCAAGAAATGTCTGGTAGTAAATTTATCAAGGCATGATGCTCTGGAGATTAATTAAACTACAAGAAATAAGCATGGTAGCCATTAATCATCTTCTTGTGCCATTTTAGAAGCAGGTGAGAACTGAGATGATATACTACAGACAACAAAAAATGATTGGGGAGGGGAGAAACTCTAATAGGTACTTACTAAAAATTACATGGACTACAAACTACTGTATCAAAATATTCTGATCCTTTTCCTACTGCTCTTCTGCTGACAGCTGTGAATATTATTATTTTTTTGGTGAAGATGTTGGGTGCAAGATACAGAATCCCTCCCCCAGGTTTTCCATGCAGATCTGTGGGTCAGCCCCCATAGCTTTCCTTGTGTACTTGGAATGGAGTTCCAATCCTCACAGTATTTCAGGGTTCATGGTACCCTTCTCAAGTACCAAAAGAACTGGCCATTCACTTTGCTTTTTACTAGAACTCTGTTATCAACCAAGCCCAGCCAGGTGAGAAAAAAAACTGGTGTGGAAGGACAGTGCATTCACATCTCCATTAGAACCTGGGTCTATGTAGTGAGGTGAGAACCAGAAGAAGAAGAACGCAGAATCCTGGGAAAGTAAAAAGAATGATATCATTTCATTCTGGAGTTCCCTGTCTGAAGGATTTCTTTAAGTTGTTTTCAAAAATCCACCTTGAAAGAGAGACCAAGCAAAGCAGACAGAAGACCAGTAGCTAGAACTGTTCTATCTGCAGGCAATGTTTTGTTTTGCTTCGAATGAGGAGTTTGTGTTTTGCTCCTGCTAAGGAGGACACCGTAGAGAAGGCTTACGTGCAAATAATCTGATTCTCTTCCCCCTTTTTGTTTCTTAAAGCACCTGGTTTCTTTCTCTCATGCCCTTTCATTCCCCCCCCCCCTTTTCTCTTCTTTTCCTGCCCTTTGATGGGTTTGGTTTTATTCACATTTTTACGAGTAGTAGCACTGGAACTTGTATTAAATTGGTGCTTGGCTTGATCGAGTGAAATGAACTTCAGACCAATGTGTGATTATGTTAGCTCTGTGGGACAGAGCTATCTCCTAGGCATATGCTCTTATTTCACACCTCATTTCAAATGCAATCTAGTGTAGTGCGCACATGAAACCAATAGGTTAGAAAGATTAAAGATGCATACTCTCAGAATACATGTACAATCGGAAAGTCCTCTGGGATGAGTTTTGTTATCAGAATATGAGATTGGAATAGAGCAGTATCCATTCTCAATGGACAAACAAGGCCCAAATTTACATCAGTAGGACCTGTGTCAACGATGGCATCCTAATCAGAGCTGATCAAAGCAACTTTGTCTGCAAAGTTTGCTGCAAAATCTTCACAATGGACTGTTGAGTGATCATCATCCCTTTCTTCTGTGCAACAAGCCCTTGACCACCTGAAAAATCTCTACTGCATGGTTCTGTGCAGATGCAGTGGTAGCACTGCCATGGAGAAAGCTTTTCAGTGAGCTCTAGCCCATGTTTGGTCAGATCTGCTCCAACTTTTCCACTATCAACATGATTATCTCACTCTTTCCTTCTCCTCCAGCTCCTTTCTACAGCAAAGATATAGTTTGGCTCCCCTGCATGGGAGGGTCACATAAGAGCAATTGTTTCTATCATCCTGACCATCTCCCCATTCCAGAGATCAGAGAAGACTTCAATAAGGTCACATGCCAAGGCAGCAGGAAACTCCCCAAGAGCCACCAGAAAACCATTTGGATCCATAAGCTCCCAAGGCAGACCATCTCAATTGCCTCCCACCCCCTGCAGAGGCTCAGAGTTCCAGTAAGTCTACATCCTACCAGGTAGCAATCTATCAATGACACAACTACAGAAAGTTGCTCTACACCCAGATCGTTGCTATCCTGGCCAATACAGACAACCAGGTCCAGAGTATACCCTGCAATATGAGTGGGGCCAGATATCACTTAGGACAGCCCCATAGTCATTATGATTGACATGAAATCCTGAGCCACTCCTGATAAAATGGCCTCAGCATCAATTTTGAAGTCCCCCAGCACAAGAAGCTGAGGTGACTCCAGCACCCCAATAGGGTGGATGGTACATCAACAAACCCTTATTGTGTACCAGGCACCCCATTTCTGTTATACATACTCAGACCCAACAGACTGTGGTACAGGGAACCTGGTGAGGGTGACTGAATTTCAGCAGAATATTACAACTCTCCTGTCCCACCCACCCCAGGTCTACATGTGACAATTAGTGGATCATGTCCTATAATGAGGACTATTGCTTTTTTGCTTACTATGCCTAAAAGATTCATTTTTTAAAAAACTTGCTATGCAAAGAAGAAATATAAATGAAACTTTTTCATGGTCAATGAAAACTTTATTTTCATATAGGATAGAAGCAGATCTTGTAGTTCATCCAACTGCTTTTTGTTTCTTTGATAAAGATGACTTTTGCATCTGTCATGGACCCCTGAAGAAGTGCAAATTATCTTTTCTACTAGGTAGGCTTTCCTTTGATCTCCCTTCAAAAAACTAAAGAATAAACCCCATGATAATAATGGTTCACCGTGGATTATCTGTCTTTTCCTGACCTACGTGTGTTACCTGTATGCCTTGCCCCACAGTGAGGGATGATTACTATTCAGATAAAGGTACAGGAGGATGTGCTGGTTTTCTTTTTAAAGGCAAACTGGTACTAGTTTTTTAATCATATGATTTTGAAGTATCATAAGTTTAATTGTATTGTAATGACATAATGAATTTATTTGTATTTTAATTGTTTGTAATATTATTGTAGTTTAAGTTGTTATTAGTTTGTCTTTGTAAACCACCTAGGGTCCCAATTCTGGGACAAAAATGGTATATTAAACAAACAACAAGCAGGCTGATCTGCCTTCCTCCATTCCCCGAGCATATTAAAGAAATCTCTATATGAGTCTTATTACAGCTGCCCCATGAACCTGCCCAGTGTTGGTTCCTATGAGAAAGGACAGTCAACGTTCTTTATACCCTTTTTTGTATATCTGAATGGAAATATTTGTGCTCACTGCTTTTTTGTCCACAGCTGCTCTCCAGCACTACAAAAGGGTGGTTGGCTGCAAAACCATTGTGCTTTCTCCACCTCTCCTATTGTCCATGTTTTCTGCTTCTCTGCTCAAGAGAGGGGGAGAAAGAGCAGCCTTGTTGCTAAAATATTGTTTATGCTGTTTCTGAACAAATATTGTGATAGATGATATGTAAATACCTTAAAGAAATAAATCAAACAAACGTATTATGAGTCGGCAGCAAAAGCAACCAACTTTGCATTGGTTATAAACTCCTGAGGTCCTCACTTAATAGCATTTTCATCCCTTATATTCTTTCCCTCCCACCAATGATTTTTCTACCTCTCTGCTCTTTCTGTCTTCTATCCTGGGGTTCATCCAGCCTTTCCTTATGTTCAGTCCTCTGCCCCACCAGACCCCATGACCTTTCTCTTTCTCTTTTAACTGTTAGTTCTGTTTTGGGATCCTGAACAAGGACATGCCATATGGGACTGTCTGGAGAAACAAATATCCAGGTGGGACTGCAAAATAAGCCAGAGACATGCACACCTTGAGTGCTGCCTCGTTATGCCCACTTTTACCCACCTAGGTTTTCATGGTCTTGGAGCTATAGTGGAGGCAGACAAACAGACTTTCACTTTTATTAATACAGATGAGCTACCAGTTGAAATAAAACGTTCTTGAGTGTTGTTTAATATCAGCATGGGGCCCTTTCGCACTTTATTCTTCTAGGCAATGCACTGCAAACCAGTAAGCAGCTTCTTGTCTCAGCCCAATCAATGCTTTGTTTGCTGCTGTTTCAATCCATTCTCCTTTTCAACTTTATTTTACTTTGATACCTCACATTGCCAAAAAAAAACCCAAACAAACAAACTTGGAGAGAAAAAGAAGGGTTTTTTAAAAATCTGAAATGCTTCATACTCTGAATGAAACAATTCTCCATATTTGTAGGGCCAACAGAGGCATAAGCAAATATCTCAGTGCAAACAACTCATCACAGCCTCCCCACTCTCTGTTGTCAGTAATGTATCCTGTAGATCAACATGGCCTTTCAATCACTCTAATGCCTAGAAACCACCACATCAGAGAAGGATTAACAACTGAAGCCACATCATTAAGCACATTAGGCAGTGGGATACGGTCAGTGGAAAAGAAAAGCTTGAAGACCTGGATGCAAAACACGACAGACACCACAATAAATCTTAGCATTAGAGGGAAGAAGAAATGTTATTTCGTGTTATAAAACCTATATAAAACATCATATAAGACTACAAAAAACATGATTGTCAGGTCCTTCAGACGTGACATCTTCTGTACAGGAAGACAGTTTAAAGTGATTCATTGCACTTAATTGTACCCAACAGAATATATCTAATGACATGACTTGGAGGCAGTGCTGACTCTGTCATTGCCCTCTTTAAGGCGCTGGGAATTATGTGTAATTCTCTATATGTGACCAGGAGCTGAATTCTCTGATTATAGTTTTACTAGGGACACATACTGTATCCACTGCTGTAGCTAGGTGAGATATTTTAAACCTTGTCAGAACCACACAGTTTCTGACAAAGCATTATTTTATGCCCAAATTTGGCAGGCTTGTTTCAGGCTAGGTTAATAATTTGTGGCCTTAAATCTTTTTCTTACCATTTTCTTCTGCATATTAATCTTGCAGAAAAATTCATGGGATTTTTTTTTCCACTCAAAAAAATGGCAGAACATTGAGTGTACTGCATGAAAGTCATTATTCTGCCCAGTTGAAGAGCAGCCTGTGCCTGGCAGTAAGTCATTTTGCATTTGGTGGGATTTACTTCTAAGCAGACGTGCACAGAATTATGGTATAAATATGGCAGTCTGTGTGGTTAGCAGACTGTAGAATGTACTCCCTTCAGAGTTGTGGTACGTTTCTGTGTTCACTGCTTATAGGAAGGGTGAAAAACACACCTTTTAAAACCGGTATATAGTAGCTAATCTACTGTGATGTTTTTCCCTGTTTGTACACTTCCTTGATTTTAATGGCTTTTAGAATAGGGTTAATTTTGTTTGGTTTTTATGATTTTATGGTTAAATTTGTTTTACTTGTTTTTACAAAGATTGTAAACCACCTTGAGCACTACTTTGCAGGGTAGGAATGTAATATACAATAGTAATATATTCAGGGCCTGAGACTAATGTACCAATTTGATGGGTGTGCTCGTTATTATCACAGAATGGCATGCAAGATCCAGTTGAAAGATACAAATTGGAATCTAACATTCTTAATGTTCTGATTTGACTATGTCATAGTATATTTTGAGATATTTGTTGAGTGCATGTATATTACATCAGGCCTGTTTCTTAATGTAGAAAATTGCCCTAAAGTAGGCTCATTGAATCAATGGGGATTTGGTGAGTCGGCTCCTCTGTAATTTACAGTGATTCAAATGGGCCTACTCTAAGTGTGATTTACTTAAGTACAGTAAGTTACAGTTAGAGTAGACCCATTTGAATTAATGGAACTTACAAAGGAGTAGACTCACCAAATCCCCACTGATTCTAGGCTGATTTACTACACTAAACAACAGGATTTTGGCGGTTGCTTTCACTCTCAGTTACACCAGTTGTAAAATTCATTTTTGCAACTGCTATATCTCAGATGCAACAGTGTATGAGTAAAAAAATAGCTACATAACATTTCATGAATTTATGAAGGCAAGATCATATAACTGTAAAGCAAATTGAAATGTGCTCACAAGATACAATAGCTTTCCCAGAAGCACAAATTATGCACATGAGTCATCCCCTCATCTTTTCAGCAGAACCTTATGTGACAACTATAGTCACAGTTCACTCCAAATTGATTATGTTTTTGTATCTTCGTAACTCAGAGTGCAAGGCACAAAATGGTCCTATATGGAACCAATGCAGACTTGAATTTAGCCATGGAGAAAACATACTGAAGTTTACAAGACAAATAGGTTTTGACACCAAAAAGCTTACAGAGGACTTCTACTTGATTGGCAGTATGAAGCAGCTTTTGCACTTGAAGAGTTCAAGCAAACCAAAAAAGGTAGAATTGTCCATAAAGCAAGAATGGCTGTCAGTTTCATGATTTGTTTGTTTTCATTGTGAATTACAGTCACGTGCTCACGATCTGCTCATTTTGAGCATCGATATATAATGTATTTATAATTACCTTATGCTATTGGTATAAGAATAGCACCATATGTGTATGCCTGTATAGTAGATATGTATGGGCAGAGTGCTAGGATGACTGGCAGCTTAAGGAGTGAATGCTGATAGGTTAGAATGATTGGAATATTGTGGGAGTGTCAGTTAAGAGGATACAAGTTTTGAGTTCAAATCAGAGACAAACATCTGTAAGTTAGAGGGAGCAGTGAGTTATTAGAAGTCTGAAGAGATTTAGAAGTCTGTTTTACAGGTCAGTATCCTGTTCATGCTGCTGTAATGTAAAGTTATGCCAGCATGCATGTGCCAGATGTTATGCAAAAAGGAACTGCACTATGGAATTCTGCTGTTGGTCATGCATCCCAGCAAAACCAATTGCATAATGCACCAGCATAAGTGCTTCAGAGGACAGCACTTCCTCCTCAATGTTAGCACAACTACAGCATGTGCAACCTTGAGCGAGGCATACATAGTTGCACAATAGGTTTTGGGCATTATCTTTTAAGAAAAGTAGTCTGTAACAGAGTTTACTAGTAAAGTCTATCTATAGAGTGTAGAGGGTGAGTGTAAGACAGACTGAGAGTCTGTAAAGAAATTAATTTGAACTTTAAGTACAAAAGTAATATATTTATACTTTACTGTTATTCTAACCTTTGTCATTCACATCTTAGGATCCACCTTTCCCTTCATCTCTATTAACTGTAGTCCTTCAATAAAAACCCTATTTGTTTGCTTAAACCAGACTGTCCTCATTATTTACTTTATGTGCAACTGAGAATACTAAGAGTAGCCTTTGGCTAGATGGTTGGTATATTAAATAAATAAATAAATAAATAAATAAATAAGGAACCCAGACTATTAACAGTCAAAAATACACCCACATCAGAACTATGCTTTACAAATAAGGACTCAGAATTTATCTAGTACTAAGAAAGCCTTTCACTAGGCATTTGTTTGTTTGTTTGTTTTAACCTACGTTTCTCCTTAAACGGACCCAAGGAAGCTTACAACAATTAAAAGACAATATTTAAATGCTAAAAACGGCGAGTATACAAATATTTAAAAAGAATTAAACAAGTATTATATTAAATGTGGTCAATAAAATCAATACTAAAAATACATTTAAAAAGAACAGAGCACAACAATCCAGAGCGCTTGTCCTCATGATCAGTGATGGTGGCATCAACATCACCAAAGCCTGTATTTGAGCACAAGTCACAAGAAGGTTTGGTCAGCTGGGAAGTAAAGCAAAGCTGCAGCCTCTTTTGCTTGGCTGGCCAAAAGCCTGCTGCAGCTACGGTGGAAAGTTGTGTGGATAAGGAAATTAGGGCAGGCCACTGGAATTGGAGAAGCCAGCAAGCCAGCCATCACCTGCAAGTCACCAGGTCTTCCTCCTCTTCACCAATGTGTGCATACACACTATGTGCACATGCGCATGCACCTGCCTGCCTGATGCTTCCTGAATTTCTACCTTCCCCTTTCCCTTCCTGTTTTGCCTCCTGGAGCTGCTTTCTTTGTTGCCACTTCTATCATCTCCCCTTCCTCCACTCTGCCAGTCTCCAGTTTGCATTCTTGGCTGGAGGGAAAAGAAAGATAAAACAATTTCTTTCCCCTCTCCATTGGACTTGGCACTTATTTCAGCAGATGAATCTTGACACAGGCATTCACACATGCAAATGACTCAAAATAAATCAGATTCCTATTGAGATAAAATAAACCACCACCTCCCGGATGTTTAAAATAACTTGCTTTCCAGACCAACAAAAATTGGACACTGAGTTGTGCGTCATGTAAACAGATATTTTAAAATCGATTTAAAACCTCCTTAACCCAATTCAAAAGCAGGTTTTTTGAAAGTGTAACTGTGCTTTAATTGTGTTAAGCAAATATCCCAAAACAAAGCAAGTTAATTTGCAAAGTATAGGGTGCCAGAAAATTTTGTGGGGACTATGATCAGACTGAACACAGGAGAAATTGCTGCTTCCGATAATGAGTTCTCTGTAGCATCTAGTTCAATTGTTATTTCCAAGTAAAGTCCGATCAGGGGGCAGGAGGGACGGTACTTCATATTGAATAATTGCAATAGATTGGACTTGTTAGGATAATTGTGTTTGACTTATTCAGAGAGAAAAGAACTGGCCCCGTAAAAGCGGGCCCGACCCCTCCCTTCCTTTTTGCTTTTCTTCTTGACTCAAGGACTAATGTTTCTTGAAAGACAAAGGATCCGTTTACTGAGAAACAACATGCTTTGTAGTAGATAAGAATGGAATGCAGGGGCCCCAGGGAGAGAAGAAGATCCGGTTATCTGTTCTGCGCATGTTTGAAAGGTGTTTTTACTAATCCAATGAATTTTCGCCAACTAACTTTCTGACCTCTTTAAGGAGATTGTGCGCCCACCCCAAATCGCCCGGAAGGGACAGGCTATAAGAGATTGTACCACTCCTTTTGTTCTTTGGAGAAAAAGCCTTTGCCCCGCGTGGTGAATTGTTTTTCTCCCCGCTTTCTGCAGCAGGCGTTTTCCTTTGCAATAAAATAACCTCACAAGAAGCCTTCGTGCCTCAGTACTCTCATTTTGGGAGCTTCCTACCTGGGGAAACCGGATAACAGTTTGGGGGCTCGTCCGGGATTTCCTAACAGCCCCGGTTGGGGCTGGGCAACAGCCCAGTTGAGGCCGAGCAGAACGAGGGCGGCGGTGAAGTGAACCGGAGGGTACCCCTGTCTCCTTTTTTTGGCAGCCGCTTCCTTCCCGACGCTTCGGCTGCTCGGCATCAAGAACTCGGAAAGAGGCACGAACGCAAGAGGTCCTCCAAGCCGGCCGGCCAACGGACATTGGTAAGTTAAGGTGGGGAAACTCCGAATGGGTTGGTTGTTGTTGGATGAGTGAAGGATTGAGTGGGCCTGCAGTTCCCTACGGTAGCTGTTGTGTGATCCGGTACCCTGGGTCAGGTCGAGAGAGTGGTTGTTGCAATCCTATTGTGTCTGCGTTCAAGAGACCCCTTACTCTTGTCGCAAAACCCCTTTTCCCTTTTGTATTTGTCTCCCGTGGGATGGGAAACCAGGTGTCTAGGAAGGAAAAGAGGTCCAGCGGGGACCAAAAGGAGGAATTTCGAGGGGGACGCCCCGGCACCAACTCCGAGAGGCGGAGGGGAGCTAGGAATTCCTAGCAACAGCCCATTGGGGAAGCTGTTGCTAAATTGGGAATCGGTGAAAGTACAGGAGTTTCAGTCAGAGCAGGAAATGGTCCGTATGTGCACAGAGGTCTGGACCAATCTAGAAATCAGTCCAAGATGGCCAAAACTCGGATCCAATAATTTCGATGATATTAAAAGGGTGGACAACTTCTATGTTGCTCATCTGCCCCGTACTGCCTATGTCGACTCCTGGATGTGGTACATTATAAAATTTGGACCAGGAGTTAAATTGGCAGTAAGCAGAACCCTATTAGATACCAAGCCAAAGGGTGAGGAAATGTCTAAATTTGACCCCTTAGAGTTTGTTAACTATCAGCAGCCCATAGCACCGCCCACAGCACCACCAGAGGCTGCTGAGCAGTTAGCAGCGCCTCCCTCTTACGAAGAGGCAGGGCGGGAGGGTAGGAATTTAGGCCCAGCCCAGGCCAGTCCCTTAAGCGCTGCCTCCACCATAGAGTATTCCCCCCCTTTAGATCCACTTAGAGAACAAATTAATAAACTACAGAAGACCGTAGAACAGATGGGGCAGACCCCATCTCGACCAAACACCAGGTCTAGGACACGGGCAAAGGAGGCAGCTGAAATAACTGATGAATGCCCCGGTGCATCAGCTCAGTACCCATTAAGGGAAGTCCCAATGGGAACTAGGGTTGGATATGTAGAGGTCCCTTTAACTAACTCCGATATTCGGGTAATAAAACAACTGCCTAATCTTCCAGAAGATCCCATTGGGTTCGTGACAGGACTCAGGGACGCTCTAGGGACTATGGTTTATAAGCCCACTGAATTGTTACATATTTGCAAACAATTAGCAGGAGTAACGTATACCAACCAAGCGTTGGGTCATGCTAGAAGGCTTTGGCAGGCGCAGGATGGCGCCCGAACAGAACAGATGGCTAGGGAGAGATTCCCTGAGATAACCCCGGGGAACTGGGATTTTCAGGCTGATAATATTAGGGAGCAGTGTGGGGAAATGAAAGATTTCTTATTAAAGGGACTAGAAGCAACAGTCCCTAAAACCGTTAGCATGAAATTAGCCTTTGGACAGCCCCAAGGAAAAGATGAGAGTCCAGTCGAGTATTTAGAAAGGCTAAAACGAAATATGCGACGGTATACCGGACTAGACCCAGAGGATCAAGCAAATGTAAATATTCTGAGGCTGGAGTTTGTGTCGGGGTGTTACCCGGACATAAAGTTCAAACTACAGAAAATTGATGACTTGACAACTAAACCTATAGGAGATTTGTTAACGGAAGCTCAGAAGGTAGTGGTAAGGAGGGAAGAGGAGAAGGAAAAGAGAAAGTTGAAATTGATGGCACAGATGATGGAAAATAAAAGGAAATAACCCTCCATGGGTCGGGACTCGTGGACGGGGCCGTGAGAGAGGAGTGTATAGTAACCAGGGAGGTAGAGGAAAGCTTGTGGAAGGTAGAAAGAATGAAGAGGGACAAGGGCAGGTGAGGGGCTGCCTGGTAAAAAGTCCTGCCTGCGCAGAGCCCTTGTTAACTTTGCAGGTGGGCAAAGAGGGAAAGGAAATTGAATTTTTGGTAGACTCAGGAGCCACGAGATCTAGCCTGAGCCAACCTACCTGGGAAGGACAACTTCCTCTTTCTGGGGGACATTGTAACATAGTAGGAATAGAAAACCTAACGCAACGGGTTCCTGTTCTAAAACCCCTAGAGGTGCTAAAACCTGGGTCACATGAAAAGCTGTGGCATGATTTCGTGTGGACCCCAATTCAGGAGTGAACCTACTAGGTCGAGATTTAATGGTCAAATTAGGAATACAGATATTGCTTATTCACAAAGGGAGTTGGAGTTGGCGGAAGCACAAGGAGCTACAATGGTGAACGGCATACTAGAATTGGCAGACGGAAGACAATGGCTACCAGAGGGGGTGGTCAGGGAAGTCCTCAAGGCACTACATGAGGGAGGACATTGGGGAGTTAAGGCTTTGGTCTCAGCCTTTCTGCAACGATACGTAGGAAAGAAAGTGTGGTCACATGCCAACACCATTTTGGCTCACTGTATTCCTTGCCAAAGAGTAAATAAGAACAACCCGAGGAAGGCAGAAATGGGAGGAAGATCTTTGGCCTTCCACCCTTTCGAACATTTACAGTGTGACTTTATTGATATGCCCAAGTCTGGAGCGTGGAATCATTGTCTGGTAGTAACTGATCAGCTTACTGGTTGGGTGGAGGCTTATCCTACGACCAGAGCAACGGCAGGGACTGTTTGCAAAATCTTATTAGAACAAATTAGACAAATTATCAAATTGATGCAACAGGCGCAATTGCCCTGGCCAAAGAATTTGGGATGTTAGCACACAGAGAATTAGCCCCAACCTAGAACTTTTCGAAGATGCCTTTATAAGAAAATATCTGCTGGCCCTGTTCTCTATTCTCTCCGATAGTGGGGAGCGAGGCATCGCGGTGCAGCGAACGCCATTGGAGGTAGCAGTGCATTCCTTCCACCCCGGGGATTGGGCTTACATCAAGGCATGGAAGAGTGAACCGCTCGCCCCAAGGTGGCTTGGCCCGTTCCAGATCTTGTTGACAACAGAAACTGCCGTCAGGACCAAAGAACTAGGCTGGACTCACCACACTCGCGCCAAACACTCAACTAATCCTGAAGGACGGTGGGAAGCCGTGCATGTGTCTGAGGACGGACTAAAGACTATTTTTAGGCGACAAAAGTAATGTCCAGCAGGCAATTGGCGCATAAGTGTTGCCCCTTCTTTAGTGTGTTCCTGGAAGCAAGGAAGGTCAATAATCTGGTTCAAACTTGGAAGGTATCCTTAAAAAAAATTAGCAGGAGTCGGTGGGGGTCCTATTTCTTTAAAGGGTACTCAATTGGAGATCAAGTAGTATTGGAAGACGCGGAGACAATCAATAGGGAGGAGGAAAGAAGAATTTTAACGGGGTTTTTACAGAATTGTGGGATTCTCAGTGGTGGCACAATCAGTACTGTAAGGTCTGCCCTATTACGAAAAAAAATTACCGATACTGAGAGTAGTTCTGAAGAAGAGTTAGATGAGGATTGTCGAATTTCATTATTTGGACGGATATTGTAGAGTAATGTCCATAGTTCCCCATATAACAGGTAGTGTTTGCCCCTGGTTTTCCTGTCCAATCAGTCGAACACCAAAGGGAGAGGTAGAGGCGTGGATAGTGCGAATACAAACTACTTCCTATTGGGACACTGAATACGAGGGGTTGGCCTGGGGCAACCAGTTGATGGTATACAAAAGAGTTTAAAGGCAAGGGCCGTGGGACCTTGTATACTAGTACTAAGCTGGCCTCAAGCTTAGAGTTTTGGCATAATCGAGACTGTAAGAGGTGCCCCCTTATCAAAATTAGGGATAGCAACATCGACTCTGGATCAGAGTCAGACTCCGATTAGGTCGTTCCCCGAAGGGAGTGACCTTTCCGCTCTCACACTTTCACCTCCCGGCAGCTTGTTCGGAACTCCAGGCGATATCCGGAACTTTAAAGATCCCTTGCTAGGGATAGATCCCTTTGAGCCCTATTGTCTACTATATTGCCACTTTTGCCCTCACCATTGGTGTGCCAGAATAACCAAATTTGACGAAAGCCCGACATTGAGGTGGTATGTGCTGAAGGTGGGATATCCCGAGAGGTTGTGGGCCGAAAGTCTGTGGGCTGTGGAAACACCAGTTGCAAGCTATCAGTGGAGGGTTCGACCCGATAGCTCGACGCAGGCAAAAGCCATTCCTAAGGGATGGCTCCGCTACGCATCTTCGGTACACCACGAGACGTGTTGGAAGTGCAGGAGCGAAAGCCCTTGGTCCGTGCCCAGCCCAGACTCAGAATGGAACTCCCACTACCAGTAACGGTAAAGCCTACCCCTCTGATGTCTTGGAAGAACATCAGGCAGATGCTTATTGGTAGACCAAGGGTAGACGGCAAAGTGATTACAATATTAGGGATCTTTCTGAGCCTTATTCTGCAAGTGACAGGGTCTACTTGTCCTTGTGTGATAACTACCAGGAAAGGGAGTCAGGAGCCAGTTTGTTTTGATCCTAAGGAAGATCCTGAAAGGATCTGGGTGGAGATCTACACCCTGGCAACCCTTCAACGACACTAAGTGTGGGGGAATGGAATGGGTAAAATACTATAAGGCACAGCACAAATACATGGGATCCACTAGATCATGCGGCCCCCATGGGGGATCATGGATTTGGATTCCACACTAATCCAACTTGCATAGTATGGGCTACCTGGTCCACTGCAGATAAAACTGCAAACTTGAGATCAATACCTGCAAAACCTGACTGCACTTGGGGTACCTGTAACTTTGTTAACTTTACCATATTACAACCAAAGATGTGGGATGAGAAGAACAAATGGGGAACTTCCATGTGGGATCAGACGTTCAGTATACCCATAGAAAGAAAAGGAAGCAAACCTAAAGCGTTCCTTAAAATTGTCCAGACTAAGGAATATAAAATAGGGGAAGATTTGAGGAGATACCAGACCTTCTGGAGAGAGATGGAAACGGATCCTTGGGAACAATCTTTGACTCCCAGGACAACTAATCTGTTTGTTGAACTGGCACAAACAATAGCTACCACTATGAATGTTTCAAATTGCTACATTTGTGGCGGTACTCTTAAGGGAGATCAGTGCCTTGGGAGGTACTTGAGTGGAGTCATACTGTACCATACAATCTCACAGGACCCCAATCTATATGCTCAATAGAATTATAAGACTCCAAGCTGTAGTAGAGTTGCTCACTAGGGAAAATGAACAAGCTTTATTATTGCTAGCCAAACAGAACAATGCTATATATCAGAATAGATTAGCTCTAGATTACTTATTGGCTTCGGAAGGAGGTGTGTGTGGAAAGTTTAATTTGACAAATTGTTGCCTTGAAATTGGAGATACACAGGACGCAATTGCAGAAATTACCGGTCAAATGCGGAAATTGGCTCATGTCCCTATTCAAAAATGGGCTGGAATTATGGATGACACTGGGTGGTTAGGAGGGGTTTTCAACAACTGGAAACAAGCACTATTCTTCCTAGGTATGATTATGTTTGGATTAATTCAGCAGTTCAGGCGGCAATGCCAAAAACGCAGATGACTGTAAGAGAAACTGAAATAAGCTACAAAATCATCCCAGCCCAGGACGAAATTTATAATTGTGAATAAGTCAAAGTGTGTAGAAAAAGAAAAGGAGGGATTTGTTAGGATAATTGTGTTTGACTTATTCAGAGAGAAAAGAACTGGCCCCGTAAAAGCGGGCCCGACCCCTCCCTTCCTTTTTGCTTTTCTTCTTGACTCAAGGACTAATGTTTCTTGAAAGACAAAGGATCCGTTTACTGAGAAACAACATGCTTTGTAGTAGATAAGAATGGAATGCAGGGGCCCCAGGGAGAGAAGAAGATCCGGTTATCTGTTCTGCGCATGTTTGAAAGGTGTTTTTACTAATCCAATGAATTTTCGCCAACTAACTTTCTGACCCCTTTAAGGAGATTGTGCGCCCACCCCAAATCGCCCGGAAGGGACAGGCTATAAGAGATTGTACCACTCCTTTTGTTCTTTGGAGAAAAAGCCTTTGCCCCGCGTGGTGAATTGTTTTTCTCCCCGCTTTCTGCAGCAGGCGTTTTCCTTTGCAATAAAATAACCTCACAAGAAGCCTTCGTGCCTCAGTACTCTCATTTTGGGAGCTTCCTACCTGGGGAAACCGGATAACAGACTGTTAAATTATTTTTGGTGTTTTAGATATCCACGGGTAGTGATACTGATGTAGCTAACAGGGTATTAATTTCTTAAATAAACAAGAGGCAAAGTAATAAATAAATAGACATTAAAGTTCAAAGCACTAAAAGAGCAGAACACACAAACAAAAAAATTGAAAAAAGTTTTAATATGGCATCTGTGTACCATCAAAGTGGGTCTCCCCTGAAAGTTGTTTGGTTCATGGGTCTCCAAAGAATAAAGCTAAACACTGAATGATTTGCCATAATCAGTTAACACCTATCCCAGTAATCAGAATCAGGGAACCCTGGAGAAATATTTCAGAAAAGGATACTAAAAGGCAGCAAGTTCATATGGCAGAAACGTTGAGGTGTAGACCCTGCTCCACTCCAGTGGGATCAAAGGGTAGATTTTCTCCAGAATGTTCAGGTGAGACGTAAGAAAGAATCTTGTCTTATTTGGCAGTCCTGAGGAAAGTAACTTTTCTCCCTCTGACCCACACCCCAAGGCCTGTTTGTTGTCAGAAGAAATACACCTGGCTGGAAGAACTGTGCACTCAACAATTTCCCCATTTTAGAATGCAGAAGTTTAAAAATGCATTAAATTACCCTAAACACACTATTGTCAATCAGCAAAAATGAATGTGTTCGATAAAAGACATGCGGGGGGGGGGGGGGGGGAGAAAGTCATGCAACCTGGTACGAAGCAAGGACATTAAAAAAATATATGCAAAAGACCTTTACAATTTTTAAGAAGTTTTTTCTTTCTTATTTGTGTTTGTTTTGTTTATGGTTTTGTATTAAATATATAATAAAATGTTAAAAGAAAAAGAAGACGCACATGGTGTTCAGAGAAATAGAATGACCTTCCTTTTGCAATGTAAGGGTACCCTGAATTTTGTGATTACCCTAAAATTGCAAAACAAATGCCATTGCATTTTTAAAAGAGGTGGCCCTGTTAGTCTGTGCTAACATATCAGGCAAAAACAAAAGACAAATTAAAAAAAAATAAAGAAGACAAAATGTTGTGGCACTTTAAGGACTAACCACTATATTTTAATGTGAGCTGTTGTGGACAAGCCCACTTCCTCAGACAAGCCAAGTTCATCCCAAAAGGAAACCTCTAATCAGCAGCAACCTGCCACTGCCTATGATGTCATTCCCATGGTGCAAGCAGAGCTCTGCAACAGGATGACAACCAGTTTCTCTCACATGTAGATACACAATTGTGGGGCATGTGTATTTTTCTATTGGCTTGACTCTGCATCTTGAAGACAGTTGTCATGGTTTGTATTGTTATATTATTACATTTTCTCATGACTGTAAGCCACTTTGAACATTATGTAGGAGTGGAAAGGCAGGTAAAAAATTAATAAATAATAACTGTACCTTCGAAATAACTTGGCTTATTGTTGCATGTATGCATTTTTATAAAGTAGCACTCTGCAGCACCTGTTGTGGCATTTCAAAAACCTGATAGCAGTCAGTTCAAACAGAGGATGATTTTAAATTTTGGCAAGGAATGATTAATAAATATTGTAATGAAGGGAAGAGAGCCAGAATAAATAGAAAGTATTGGTATAAAACAATAAAAAAGTTGGTATAGGTTTACCAAATATAAAGAATTATTATTTGGCTAATCAGTTGAGGTTTATTGGGGAAATTATATATAACCCAGAAAGGTTAATTTGGTGGAAAATGGAATCATCAGAATTACAGGTAGATATTGAAAAATATCTATTTGGTATGATCAAGAAATATAAAATAAGTGAAATTAATAACCTGTTTTTAAAGACAATGTTAAACATATGGTATAAGTATAGAAAGAATTTATGTCCATTTAACTCTCCATTAGGATTAGTGACTGAAATAGAGAATTTTCCTGTCAATATGAAAGTTTATGTGGAATTATTTTAAAAAGAATAAATGAAGAAGAATGGAGGAAGATGTGGAAAATGAGGATTTTAAGATTTATGTCAGTGAGAATAAGAGAATTTTTTTTTTAATTGGGCTTAAGATGGTATTTAACACCGACAAAATTGAATAAAATGAATGCTAGCTATCTGAATGTCTGCTGGAAATGTGAGAAGGAAATTGGTACATACTTTCATATGTGGTGGGAATGTGAAAAAGTACAAAGATTTTGGAAACTAATCTTTAAAGAATTAAATGACATATGTGAAAAAGATATAGAATTTAATCCTGAGATTGCTTTGTTATCAATATTTGAGAATGTGGAATATGATAAGATGACTAAAGAATTGATTACCAATTTATTAACAGCAGCTAGATTAATAATAGCTAAGCAATGGAAATCAAAATCTGAATTTCGAATGGACGAATGGTATAATGAAATATGGAATATAGCTATAAATGATAAGCTAACTTGTAATTTAAAGGTTATGAAAGGAGAGATGAAAAAGAATAATTTTTATGATATATGGGGCAGATTTTTGGAATATGTGTTAACAAGAGGAAAAGGGAAATCTCCAAATCAAGAATCAATGCAGTTCTGGAGAAGAGGACAATAAAAGAAGAAGAAGAATATAGATGGAGGAAGAAGAGGATTATTGCAAGAGGTCCCGTCTATGGTGGTGGGGAACACAGTTAATTTGTATTTTGGTTTATGTATTTTATGTTTATGTTTATGTTATAGTTAAAATAAAGAAAAAATATTATTAAAAAAAACATTTTCTAAGAGGGACTTATTCTTCCTACAGCAGTATAAGGAGGAACAGAGAGATACAGAAAAAGAGGACAGAGAGGAGGAGAGGCAGAAGCAGGGAACGGGAAACCTCCCCCCCCCCCATGCTTAAGAGGCTCCTTCCTCCACTACTTCCAATGGCAAGGGGCCTACCATTAAGCCTATGACTCTCTGCTTCTCAGTGACACCTACCCTTGCTATGTTTTACTGCTGTGAATATATGAGAAAGTCTCTCCAAGAGTTTATCTGATCCTTGGCTTACCCATGTGTCATCTGTGGTGTAAAAACAGTCATGTTATCATGTACAAATCTGCTGTTGAAAGCCACTTTTCCTATTGTTATAGCTAGCCTGAGGAAAAATTTGAACTTTTGGCTTTACATCTGATCATACAAAATCACACGGCTTCAATTCCTTTCAGGCAGGAGGTGCGCACACCCACCGCGTAGGCAATTGTGACATAACAACCAAAGGTGAGGACAGTAAATCAATGTTGCGCACTGCAGCTTTTCTTGTAAACCAACCGTGGTGTCGTTATTGCCTCTGTCACAGGACAAAGAAATCAAACAACAAGGAAATCAATAACAAAGGTATGAAGTAAGAAGGGGCTAGGGGCTGGAAATAAGAAAAGGATTCCCAAAAAGTCAGTTTCTGGGAGCTAAGTTGATTCTGAAGGTTTAATTCAGTGTTTCTGACCAAATTTAACAGTAGTAAAATAATGGAGAAAAAATGTAATTGTACATGTTGAGTAAAATTGAGTAATCAACATGACTGTTAATTTTTTACTTTACAGTACACACATTACAAACATCTCTTGACATCTGTCGCGCACCCCCAGTGTCCCTAGTTTGTTTCCCTCAAACCCAGGTCCCACCTTTGGGCACGACGTTCTTTATTCTCCTTACACCAACTGCCACCAGTGGATCTTTATCCACACGTTACCAATAATGCTTCCTGGACACGTGTTGTCAAATATAACAGATTATTTATTGTTTAGTTGTTGAATCACATAAGTATATTAATAGATGTTGTATGATGTTTCACTCATTGCTTGGATATTACACACGTTTCTTTATTGGCATTACTTTTCATATAAATCACTGTGAATCACTGGAATACTATTAGATGACTGTCTATTTATTTTACTTCTATCTTTTGTCTATTCTTTAATCCATAAACCAACTATACCACATCAACTTTCCAATCTCTCACATAAAACTCTCTAAAACCTTCTTCTATCCTTCTCTCTCAGTTACCAACTGTCCCTAACTGTCCCCCTGACTCCGCCCTCCTGTCCTCTCATAGGCTCCAGCTCTAGAGCTACACATGACGGACAGGTGGGACATGGGCATTCCGCCACAACATCTTTACAGTAATCCAGCTTTGGGACTCATGAGAGCAAAAGAACAGTTACCACTACAGTGAGAAACAGTCACAATGGGGCAGAAAGACAATGTCTTTGTTGAAGTGAACCAGCTTTCCCCCAGAGCACTATGGTCTCTGTCAGGGGCTTCCACTCCTTTGGTGTGGGTAGGGTCACTCCATTTTGGTTCATTTCCAGCAAGTGCAATTGCTGGTAATAAACCAAAGCAAGTCTTCCTTTTTTAACCTGCCATGTTGTGTAGTGACTAAGAAAACAGCCTCTGCAGGATATCAGCGAATTATTTAATATTCTGTGGTTCCATGGAGGGGAAGAGGAAGTGAAAAAAATATTTTTAAGTGTATTCAGGCTCAGATGCGCTGCACTACTTAAAAAAAAGAAGACGACAAATTGAAGACTTCCTCCCCAAAACAGGAAGAGACAGGAGGGGGCAACAAGGGAGAGTTTTGTTTGTTTTTCTCTAAAAGGTCCATTTAAAAAAACTGCCCAGCTCAGCAAAACAACACTTTCCTTTCTATCAGACTGCATCCATTCTATCTATTCTGAGACTGGAACTAAGTAACCAGATGTAAAAAAGTTCCTTCATATGTATTTTATGGTAGGTGGGCATTCTGTGACCTTGCAGCAGCCTCATTCTCCAATTTCTGGTGGATAAAATCCCCACCACCATCAAAACCCTTTATCTGTTTTGGTAGCATAAAATTGTCTCAATGCTAGAAGAACAAAATTGCTTGCATACCTTACAAAATGAAATATCCGTTGGTAGCCATGCCTTCCTTTCACTGCTAAGAAAGTTCCATGACCACCATGGGGATTCTAATGCTGTAGCTTTTGCTTTTCAATTTATACAAATGTGGAACATATTTGTCAGGGATTTAAAAAAACTTACAGGAATTCAGAATACAGAAAATAATGTTGACTGTTACAATATCTGATTACCTGCCCCCTGTCTCTCTCTGTCTCTCTGTCTCTCTCTCACACACACATACACACACAAACACACACACATCTATCAGCATCTCGACAGTCAGGCAGCAAATCAGTTAGACAGAACACTGTCCCATCCATAATATGTTTTATTTCTTCCCCATTGGTTTTTACATACCCTGCTGGCACATATCCAACCAAGTCACTCATCATACATACCAACACATGTCTATATACAAGATGTGAGTAATATAGAATCATCAGACAGGGTACTGCCTCCTCACCATCAATCCCATGACTACATTACCAAGGCAGCAGTGGGGGGAACTCCTGGAGCATCAGGCAAGGGGAAGGAAGAATGGGATTAGGACAACAACCCCAGAACTCCTGGTGGCAAATCTATAATACTTGATTTGTTTCTGCCAGAGAGAAAGAAGCAGAAAGCCACTGTGAGAGCTAGTATGGTATAGTGGTTAGACTACTATACACTGAGATTGGAAAATCCAGTTTCTACTGTGCACTGATTGATGAAACTCAGTGAGCTACCTTGGACCTTCTTCAAACTGACCCTACCTCACAAGGGTATTGTTAAGATAATGCAGGAAAAGTCAGTATACCCTCTAGAGCTCATTAGAGGGAAGAAAAGGCATGGTATAAATGTAAGAAACAAGAAACAAACATTATATGTAAGGACTCACATATCTCAGTCCAGAGTCCTAGGCATGGGGTATTCATGATCTAAACAAGGGAGGGCATCTCACCCCAAAATTTTGGGTAGAGAGCACACCTTGCTCTTTTCATAAACTAGCTATGGTCTTAAGGGAACAAATTGCTCCCACCATTGAAATGAAAAGAAGAGACTTTTAAACTGAGAAGGTAAAACAGGCCCCAGCCATGAGAAATGGTTGCATTGTGACAGGATGCCTTTTTTTAAATTGTGATAATTGTTCATTATTACAAACTTGCTAATGAAATTCGCAAAAAACAATTAAAATGTAGCATCAAAGCTCAGTGGACCATTTGAATATTGTCCCTTTTCAATTAAGTCTTTAATGCAATATTGTGGAATGGAATTAGAATGAACATTGAAATCAGACTTCTGATTAAAAATTAACTCTGCCTGTTCTTCCCTTAGCTTTGACAATGTACCAGCTAAAGCTGCCATTTGTGTCAAAATGACCTCTGCTGTTTTGGAAATCCTAGCCATCATGAGATCTCAGCCCAGAAAATTTCAGGCCAAAATCATGCCAGATGCACAAATTATGTCTCATGCAATTTGATGTGCATCTGGCCTATAAAGGACCAAGTCACATGTGCCTTTAGGCATTTCAAGCCAGGCCAGCAGCTTGAACCATCCACCCCTATTTTGTAGCATTGGTGTTTTCTATGCTGACTTTGGTTGCCCATTTTCTTTCCATGCCCAAGGGGCAAGTGGAGATGTTTTTTCACTTTCCCTGAGGGCCATTTCTATTCAGCTTACAGCATCAGTCTGCAATATAAGATTAACACGTGTTTCTCATTTGCAATTTGCTGCTTGCTGGGTCACAACTTGATGCATAAGAAAAAAAGAAGTAGAAGACAGAGCCCAAACTTTGGTGAGATAGCTAATCATAAAGGGACAGATGGTGTAGTCACATAGCCAATGTGCAGAGTTGGGCAAATGCAGGGCAGCTTATATCACCTAAGCTAAACAACCCATGACGTGTGGAATTATGGTGATTTCATACTATACAAATATTTTGATATATAGGTTTGTAGCTGCATGCATGAGGTTTGATTAACAATTGTAGCTTGGATGTGTGCTATCCAGTTGTATGCTGTCCAGTTATGAAGAGACAACTAAAACAATGGAGAGGTATGAAAGAATGTTTGTAAATGGAACTGTGAGCTGATTGACTGGTATGATTCTTAGCTG
Organism: Intellagama lesueurii; assembly: GCA_037013535.1. NCBI lineage: Eukaryota > Metazoa > Chordata > Lepidosauria > Squamata > Agamidae > Intellagama > Intellagama lesueurii. The sequence goes on from JBAJHW010000004.1 coordinate 164,800,113, forward strand.
GAGAAATGCTGTTTTGTATAGAATGAGGCGTGTGTAAAGAAAAGAGTTAGATCTGATAGAAAAAGTCCTGTGCAGTTGGCTGGAGCGAAGGGTAGTCTGTTTTTGTGTGTGTGCAAAAGCTGTGAAAACTGTGTGTTTTCAGTGGAATTTGTGACAAAACAAGCAACCATGTACACATATATAAAGAGCCGAATGTTTTTAAATTACACAGACAGAAAGAAAAAAGGGCTTACAGTAGTATGATAGAGAATTTGACAGCTTCTAATATTGAATCTGTGTATATGTGTGTGTTTTTTAAATAAACTCTTTCTGGTTTACAACTGTTGTTTATTATTTTTTGGAGATAGCAACCACAAGACATTATATCCATGCATCCCACTGGCCATTGCTAGGGCACATGGTTTTATGTACAAGATGTCACCAAAATAATCAAGTGCTATGTGTTTCACCAGAATGGTTTCTACTTTTTTTTTAAAGGGCAGTGTAAAGTCAGTCCTTAGTTGTGGCAATGCTTGAACAGCAGTGTAAAAAGAAACAGTGGTTGTTTCCCTAGTTTGTGGCCAGGGATAATCTAAGAGAAGACTAAAACGGCAGCTCCATTGGGAGTGTGTGTGTTGCTTCTTAAATGTTGGCAAACATGGGAAGCTGAGGTGTGGATGCCATAGGCAGAGGATAGCAAGGGGCTCAGGTACAAGCCCCAAAGGCCCTAGGCAGCTGGGCACTCCAGTACTAGAACAGCAGACCATTGGCAGGCTGAGTGGACCATGGGATAGGGGTTCTCCACTCCTCCTTTATTAGGTTAATATGTATGCATCTGGATGTTATAATAAAGTTGTGTCCAAATGCTTAAGGAAGACAAGGGTGTTTACTTTCTCATTTCTGGATGTACTCTGTGTGCTGCAAGACCCTCTGTTGCTTGAATTTATTTTTAGAGTGAGGAAATACTGTAAAGCTTAACTTCTAGTTTAAGCTATCATACAACATTGTTCACATTGTTCTGAAGGCAGAATAATGAAGGTCACAGCCATTTTCCTGTGTAACTGGCTGTAACAAAGTACAGCCGCAAGCCTCTCCCTTCTCTGAGACTGTTATCTGCAGAAACTTTTTTCTTCCAAACAAGCAATAAAGGAACCCATGTAACTGCTGCGTTTTGCCTAAATACAAATAGGAAATGTCTCAGAGGAAGGATAAAGAGACACCTCAACCGTACACCTTTCTGTAGGTGAAAGAAGCTGTTACATAGCATCTGCTCACTGCTTTTGGACCTGGCACCCCCCTTAAATATATCTGATTAGATATTAGAAGGTTACTATAATCAGAAAAAGTTTGGACAAGTTTCTACAACAGACAGGACTATCACATAGGATCATTTACACCTCCAAGCATAAGAAGTCAGATGAACACTATGAAGGTCAGCTGCTTAGGGCCTCAAAGATCATCCATTAAAAAGTCATTCTATCATTTCCTATTTGCTATGAAGTCAATCCACCCACACCTGCCCTTCCTACTACTTTTTCATTAAAGCTGAAGAAGATGGTACATGGGGTGGGGTGGTGCTGCTACAACACAGAAGCAGAGAAAAGGCAGAGAAAATACAAGCAATACAGGTGTGGCATGTGGAGGAAAATCATGTGTGCCATCTTTTGTGGACTGGTGGCTGCATGATATCATGCCAAAGAAAGAAAGAAAGAAAGAAAGAAAGAAAGAAAGAAAGAAAGAAGGAAGGAAGGAAGGAAGGAAGGAAGGAAGGAAGGAAGGAAGGAAGGAAGGAAGGAAGGAAGGAAGGAAGGAAGGAAGGAAGGAAGGAAGGAAGGAAGGATCTGTAAAGAGACAGCCATTTTGGACACTAAACACAACAATAATCACTATGGAATGTGATAACAAGGAAATGAGTTATACTGAAAGAAAATGGGAGAAAGGCTAGTGTCTGGATCCCCCTGTTGTTGAAGACCACTGTCGAAAATTTAGACTGGTGTTACTGTTACCTCAATCTCTTTGATTTTGGGCCAGTCACAATCCCTCAGCCCAACCTACCTCAATAGCATTCTCTTGAGAATAAACTCAAGAGGAGGAAAGTTCTCAACTCAATACAAAGTCTTGGTCTGCCTGTCCCTGGCCATATCCTTAACCATCATACACAGAGAGGCAAAAGATTTTTCTACCTAAGGCAAAATAGCAAATGCATTCCCCCTCACTGGCCTATGGCAAGGTGCATATTACCTAAAGACAGACAGTTTGTTTTGTCACATAAAGTAAAACCAGCAACACCCCTCCACATCTGTGGACCAAAAATGCAACACTCTCAAACTAAATAACAGCCCTTTCATGACACCCCTGAGGTGGCTGCCTATTTCATTCTAATAGCAGGGTTGGCTCCAGTTCTGTGAAGCCTTGGCAGAGACTCCAGTATTCCCTCTCATCTCAGTTGGAGAAAGGCTTCAACTTAAAAATGAGGAATATTGAGGATTAATTTGGCTACCCTACCGTTCCTGGTCTCTGATTCCAAGTAGTCTTTAAAACAGCAGCAAAAAAGGCTACTGTTAATGGCTCTCCAAGGTTTTAGACATAATTCTTTCCTGGGCCTACCTGGACACCTCTCTGTTTCCTGGTGGGCTCCCATCTAAATACTAACTACAGCTAGTCTTGCTTAGCCTCTGAAACTGGGCAAGGTCAGGTGTGGTCAGAACTTTTCCCCTCTGTGTTGTCTGAATCTCTCCCTTCAACCTTGTAGTTTTAGAAGAGGTAGCCATGTTAGTCTGTGCAAACATATAAGGGAAAAACTAAAGGGAAAAAACAAAGACAAAAATGTTGTGGCACTTTACAGACTAACTTTTATATTTTAATGTGAGCTTTTGTGGGTCGAAACCACTTCCTTAGACATGAGAGTGAGATTACATGGCAAATTTTTATACGTTTATAGATAGCTCAAAAATAGAAACAATAGTTGGTTAGTAGACCTAAATTGCAAATTGTGTGAGATGATGTGGTATTTCACACCTACTAATGTCTCCCATTTGATATACAGATATACTTTTCCATTGAAGTTTTGTACTGTAAAAGAGAACAGTGACTAGTGGGCAAATAAACCCCTTTCAGCTTCAATGGAAAAGATCTGAATAACAAATGGAAGTCATTACTAGGTGTGAAATACCAGATTGATTCACACAATTTGCAGCTTAGTTCTACTAACCAACCAACCACTATTTTGGTGTCCAATGTTTCTGTCACTTTTAATTTCTATTTTTCTTTTGTCTTTCCCTAATATCCCTTCAACCTGTTGCTTTCTCCAAATTTCTTTTTGGTCTTGTCACCTGATACAGTGATGAAATCACCCCAAAATATGGTGTCTGTGCTATTTTATATGTGCATAGGCACATTCTGAAACTGTTACTACAAACTCACAATGAGAAAGGCACAATAAGAGCAGTACTAGAAGAAAATCAGAGCATGACAAGTCAAAAACAAGACCGGGCAATAACTTTCTTAGACCACTAAAATCTCACAGACAAGCACTAGCTTTCAAAACCTGCAGGACTCTTCATTAGGTTGGCCATTGCAAAATATTACAGAGAGAAGGTGACCAGCTAATCTATGAGTCTGCCCAGTCTACTGACCAGGAAACCTACTGCTGATGAACTGCTTCAAGGCTTCTGCTTTCCTTTCTTCCGCCTCATTGTCTTTCAAATTGACTTGGATTGGGCAGCCCGTCCCTTCAGAGAAAAGACTGTTACCTGTTCAAGGAGAGGACAAGGCTCTAGCAGATATTCAAATAGAGGACTGTCCTCAATGAAATGTGACACATGTCCAAAGTTTGCTCTATTTCTGTGTGCAGAAATGCAAGCCATTCTAGCCTCTAATCTCTAGATCTGCAGTTCCCAAACTTTTTGGCTTTATGCCTCCTCTTTGAATTTTGAGAAAACTTCACCCTCCCCACTTCTTCTTTAGTATCATCCAATCCTCTTTTAACAAAAGGAAAGAGAAAACGTCATTGTGCAAACTGAAATTAAAAATAAACACACTTATTTGTTAAAAAAAATAAAACTAAGCATAAATAACGTTTTACTGTCAAGAAAAGGCAATTTAAAAAGCAATTTACCTCAAGACATAGCACAGGGGAGAACAAATTTAATGTAAAAGTTAATGAAAATCTCACATTCCTGTACCTCACTTGAATTTTCTTCATGAAATTCTTCACCTGAAATGTTTTCATGAAATTCCTTATGTGGAATTTCTCCAGTTTGGGAACTGGATTCCTAGATCACATTATAGGAGGAGTTAACTCCTCAGACTGAGAGTAGAATCTTGTTAGCAAATCTGATACGTAATGGCTCCATGGGCAGAATGGTCTGTGTTTGCTCCTCACAATCTTGGGCTTACAGTGGCATAAGCTGGAGATATCTCCCTTAACAGCAACAAGGTTTTCCACGATGTATAATAGGGGGAGGGGGGAGAAAAGTGTAACAAGATGTTGACTTACGTATTTTAATCTGGCTTTATTTGCTTCTTTCCTGCCCTGGGTCATAATATCTGCAGTGGTGTAATGGTAAAATGAGGAATGCAGATGCTCATTATGGCCTTCCCCATATATGTGACCCCCAACAAGAGACCCATAATGCAAGCAGCTGTGTTGATGATCTGTATCAACAAAACAATTCTAGCAGACTTTTATGTCTATCCAAAAGCTAACGTTAATGGATCCAAATTGTTTTCTCAAACTAAGCTATCAAAAAATATTTTACTGTACAAAAGGGCTTGCTTGCAACAATATATTGTTGCTGGGAAAATCCACTGCAGGCCAGCCATTGAGAAGATTGCAACTAAGTCCCAAGAGAACCAGAAAGACCGAGAGGGATGGCATAGTGCCTGATGATAGCATTGACCATGCTGATTAAAAAACGCCAGCACTTCAGTTCTGCAACTCCTGGCTCTACTCTGCCACTAAGTAACAGCTCACAAAAGTAGCAACTCACATTTCTTTTATGGGATGGAACTGAAAGAGACACCCAGTGGAACTGTTTTAGCTGTCGGAATCAAATTAAAATGTCACACATGGCTTTTCCAACATAGTTAGAAGAGAGAGGCTTGTCTAATAAGAGGTGGAGTCAGCCAGCAAAAACAACACAACAACAAACAAGTCCTGAATGTAACAAATATTTAACTTAACTCATCTTAGAGCTAAGAATCAGCACCTTGCAAGAGTTTGTAGAGAGTTTGTATTTATTGCTGCTGATGATGTTCAAAACATTTTTATAAGCTTCCATTTCTTGATATTCCACCAGGAACACATAAATATGTGGTCTCATAGGGACAAGCATCAAATCAAGAAGAAAAAGCTGTCTCAACCAACCAACCAACCAAGCAAGCAAGCATCATTTCATGATGACTCATCTGAGAACGGTACTTCAGCACAGGCCTAATCTCTAGAGTGACTAGCAGGGGGGAAAGACCAACCTGTGGGTTAGAGTGAGCCCTGTGATGGAAGCCATTACTCATGGACTTTGACGTCTCAAGCTAGATTACAATCATACATTGTACCACTGTTGCTGAGAGAAGAACATTTGTCATATGAATGCCAACCACATATTCATGGAAATGAGATTTTGAAAATCAAATCTGAAAGTATCTTACTTGTTTCCTAAGAATTGTGGTTTGGGATTTTTTGTTTATGGTATGCTGAAGTAATAATGAAAACAAAAATATGATTTTGTGAAATACTGGAAGAATTTCTAGATTTTAACTCCAACATCCCTATTAAAATATAGTTCAAAACTTTTTCAACAATTAAATCATGTAAACCCATTAAAATGCAACACCACTTGGGGCCAGGCTTAAAGATCTGCCCTTTCTCAAGTGTCCAACTCATGGCAATCAACTGAGGGAAGTCTCTTAACCATCTCTTCTGCTGATATGCCCTCTGGACATGGAACTGTTAGCCACATGGGCATATGCCACTGTGTGACTCCATCTGTCACTATGGACAGGAATAAAATCCAAATGCAAAAATAGGCGATATTTTTTATAGACCAGTACGAAATCATCACACAATACATGAGCTTTCGTGGATTAAATACGACTTCATCAGAATTGTACCAGTGTGAAGAACTTAAGTCCCAAAGTACATGGCAAGATGTTTTTTGTAAGGAAAATTGCTCTTAGATGTTACGTCCAGAAGTTCTTGGCCATTCGCCAGACTTTTCTCTCTTAGATGGAGGCGAGGAGTCTGGTTGTTGTTTATGGCTGCAATTTAGGCAGCCAGTTCTACAAAGTAGCACAGGCATGTGTGTACACACATCTCCCCATTTGGCCTTTGTTTGAAACAAATATGTTTCAAACATATTGGGGCGGGAATGTGCAGGGACGCTCCACCCCCATCCCCATGAAGAGGATCCACCTCAAGAGGTCCCACACCTTTGGGGTCCTTCTCCAATGACCTGGATTTGTCCATGTGCCTCAAAAATCCTCCTAACCATGCTGTGTCAAAATAGAGAAAACCAATTACCCAATCCCCATATACCAACACAGAGGAAGGGAGAGTGGTTGAGAGAAAATCCAGAACAGAATGACCAGTTGGCCAGAATACGTCCCTCACCAGGAGAGGGACCACAGTGAAAACGTCTTCATTCTTGTCCACCCACGGACTAGGCCTGCCTCTCAGACCACTCAAGTGCTCAAAACAGCCAAGTGCAGGAAAAAGGCTTGCATGCCCACAGGGAATGCTGGGAAGAAGATATAGGGAGGCCAAGGTAGTAGCTGCCATGCTGGCCAGCTTCCAGGAGCCATCGCCTACGTAAGTGGTCTCATGGCAAGTCCTGGACTGCAGTTTTCAGGATGGCTAACAAAACAGGATTAGCTGGAAAGGCTACAGATAGAAATGCAACAAGGTACAGTACTATAACATTAAAACACGATTAATATTAATATATATTATATAATATTATATTTATTATATTATATTATAATATTAAAACCCAGTTAAATGAACTGTGATAGTAAAACAGACTTGAATATGAAAGTGCTTCCATAAAGCCAATGTAGAGCCCAGCCATTAAATGCAACCTCAGCAACCAGCCAAAAGCCAGCCTTAATTTGCCTGCTGACAGATGGTCAACAGTCGAGAAGCAGATTAGCCTAGGTTCCTTTGGATGCAGATTCTCCTGCCTGGGAGCAACCATAGAGAAATATCTCATGTCTTGGATAGCTTTCAAGGTTAAATCAGCAAATGTCAGGGGATTCTTAAGGATTTTATAAGGTAGATAAGGTAAAGGTAAAGGTTCCCCTTGACATTTCGTCCAGTCGTGTCCGACTCTAGGGCGCGGTGCTCATCCCCATTTCCAAGCCGTAGAGCCAGCATTTGTCCGTAGACAGTTTCCGTGGTCACGTGGCCAGCGCGACTAGACACGGAACTCCGTTACCTTCCCACCATGGTGGTACCTATTTATCTACTTGCATTTGCATGCTTTTGAATTGCTAGGTTGGCAGGAGCTGGGACAAGCGACGGGAGCTCACTCCGTTGCGTGGAGTTTTATTCTGCTCTGATAGGGTTGGAACCTCCTTAAAGAAGCTAATGTGAAGATACCACTGAAGAGGACATTAGTGTCATAGGAATAAAGGAAGCTGCCTTACATTGAGGCAGACTTTTGATCCATTTAGCTCAGTAGTGTCAACTCTGACTGGCAGCAGTACTCCAGGATTTGGGTCAGAGTTCTTTCCTAGTACGATCTGGAGATGCAGTGGATTTAACTAGAAGGCCAAAACAGACAAGATGAGCAGGTTTGCAATTAGCAAAAGTTAGGAAACAATGAAATCTTTCACTCCACAGAGACATTCCTCACAGCTGCCATATTAACACAATTAGCAGGGCAAATGATGCTGTTGTCACCCCGCAAGTCCTGACTCTACTTAACCACCCAAATCAGACAAGTTTAAACCTGTTCATATCCTGGCACACTGTGTCATTTATACATGCACCCACACATGTACACAGAAGTATTTTATTAATCTGGATCTGAGTTTCTGAACATTTACAGCAAAAAGAAAACAAGCATCAAAAAGCTTGTAATAATTCTGTAATAATTCCACCCTTTGTTCCCTATGTATTTATGTTGTTGTGAAACTACTAGAAATAGGGAACAGGGCCAGCTGAAGTTATTTTGTTGACTGAAGCAGAACCTCAATGCTGCTCTTATTCTGTTGGCTAGAGGCAATGCATTAAAAACTCTTCCTGCAACACAGAGATACCAGTACCTGCTTTTAATCCTTCCTATCATCCTCTTTCATTGGAGCCTTGTGGCACAGTGGTTAAACTGCAGCACTGCAGTCAAAACTCTGCTCATAATTTGGGTTCAATCCCAGGTACCAGATCAAGGTTCATTCAGCCTTCCAGCCTTCCAAAGTCGGTAAATTGAGTGCCCAGCTCACGGGGGTGGGGCAACATGTAGCCTGCATAATTAAAAATTGTAAACCACCCAAATGCCTAAGCACTACAGGGCGGTATATAAGCAGCACACTTTTTTCATTGTTTTTCCCCCTGGTATATGACACGGCTGGCCTTAAATAAGAAAATGAAACATCAGACATTCCAGAGTAATAATTGTCATTCTCCCTTCCATACACGCTGTAATGGCCATGCTGGGGGATTCTAAGTTCCACTTTTGACCATATTGACTTACAGTATGCATCACATGGAATGGCTGCAGAGCAAGAGAAATATTGTGACTGTGACCAACATTTGAGGACAACTGCTGGCAGGAAAGCTTGTAGATGGCTTGGGAGAGGACCAAAGAGTTCTCTCTGTAGGACCAGAGTAACATTCAAAGCAAAGCAGCAGATGCAATGCACTAACAGAGTTGGCCACTAGCAGAGACTGAAAGTAAATGAATAGGGTCTGTGCTGCCTCATCAATAAACCAATTTATTCTACACAGCCATGGCATTGCCAAGAGACCTGGCTGTGTGCAGAAGAACACTGGCAAAGTACATGTGCACTTCCCGAGCTTGGTCAATCCATTGCAATCACCAAGTCATACGAAAACCTGCTTGACAAGAAATCATGCTGATTCATCCATTCATTTTAACATTAAATGCAATTTGCATCTGGAAAGGAAAATAAGGACATTCAGTTGCCAGACTGTAGTGCACGGCTTTATGGAGTCCCAGTAGATATAAAAGTTTATCTGTCATTAGACAGAAATTACATTTCAGTCAGAAGGTGACTCCTTGACTTTGAAATAAGGGAAAAGAGCCCCAGCGCCCTCTGCAGGCAGGAGCTGCTTGGAAAATGTCTTCATGCCTCTGAATTCTGATAATGTGGTTTATTTTGTCATCGTTTCCAAATTACACAAAACCATGCTATCTGTTAAATATATACTTACTAAACTGACCAAAGACAGTGTGACTGTCAAGTTTTTGGTTGTTGCAGAAAGTGACACTTCCTTGAGTCCTTAGTCATATTAATCCTAAAACTGCAGAGCTGGAAGGGACCCTATGAATGATCAGCCCCTGTCAAGGAGGCCCAGTGGGACATCAAAGTCCCAACATCTGACTCTGCAGTCAAATGCCTAAGCCACTGAGCTATCAGTATTCCAAGAGATTTCTGTTGTTAGCTTCTCACTGTAAGTATAGTAACATTTCACGTTATAACAAGACCACCTGCCCTAATGAATGATTAGGAGTAACACACCTAAAGCAAAATCCTGTTGCCTCTGTTGCATTCTTAAAAGCTTTGTGTAAATAATTCCCTCCAGTTGCTTCATTCATCCAAATTGAGCCCTCCAACTTAACTGAATTTAAAAATGACTGATATTTAAAATATGAACTATCTATTGTGAACAAATTTTAAAGGTCTGCCAAAAAAAAGGAAAACATTATGAAGTGCCAGTCACCACACACCATTTTGCACAACACACCATTTTGCATGGTCCAGGTGCTCCCGTTTTCAGAGAGTCATGCATGAATTTCATGACTGAGGACTGGAGTATCTGGATTGTGCAAAAGTTCAAATGAAACAGGACCAGGACAGGAAGATGTAGGGCAGGACAGTGGCGATTTACAGGACTGACAATGAACTGAGTTCTATCTGTGATGCCAGTCCCAAGCATCTTGTCTTCCTGTTACTTTGTGATTATAACCTGTGGTTATAACCTCCCCAAATATAAAGACCATATAGCAACACCATAGCTGATACACACCCCATGTGTCCTGCCTTATGCCCTTACGTTAGCCAGCTGCCTTCAGTTTAGAGGAGGATATTGGCCCTACCAAGTGTTGAAGTAAAATTCAGTTGCCAGTCCAGGCAGGTTCTGTTGTTGAAATTTGCAGAGGGTACCGTTTTTCTTTCTCTCAAGCAATTAAAGATCTTGGCTTGGTTCCATCTGGTAAAAAGAGCAATTGTAGCAGAGTACTGTACATGCCATGCACATACAAGGTTGCTGAACCAGTAGCTCTATAAACAGTTCGAGACTAGGAAAATCTGTCCCAAATGTTAGTATGCTAAAGGGATAGTGTAACCCCTGTGAAATATTGGTTCAGACCAAAGGGGTGGGACTAAGATAGAGTGGGGCTGTGAGTAAGAGATTTGAATCAGAAAGAGTGGGAGAGCTAAAGAGGCCAGAGATGCTGTTAGCATTAAGACTGCTATGGCCCTTATCAACTTGGTTTAGGTATAATTCCTATATGTTTGTGTTGGAGGGGTGAATCTACATAGTGAATTCATGTAGATGCAATTGAATTTATATTTTATTCCAGAGTTTTTAAGATTCTACATGTGGAGCTGATTCTTCTATGTTATAAATGCCCAACCCAGTTGAGGAAGATCTCTTGAATTTTTGTCTGAATTTGAATTCAAAGGGACACTTGTACTTTGCTATTCTACAAGCAACTTCTGTGTTGGTGCTGTTGCCAAGGACTTAGGTGAACAAACCATAACATTTTGTTGCTGTTATAATTGCTCATGTTGTCTGTTATATAACTGTGAATAAGAAAAGTCTCAGTTCATGAAATCATGTTTGCAAGTTTTATCAATGGATGTCTAAGTAAACAAATAGCCCCATAGAACTCAAAAGTACCAGCTATAACCAAACAGCAGCCCATTTGAAGCATCTTTGCACCATCTATCCATTTCTTCAATTTTGTATACCTTACAGAAATCTTGCTTCTCTACATTTTAAATATTTTAAATATATAACTGACAGAACAGTGACTTCTTTGCTTCAAGCAAGGCTTTGAAATACAGTAGCCTCTCTAACTCTATGATTCTAGGATTATATCTAGCCATATTTTGTATTCCTTCTAAGGAAGTGGTTCCTCACCTTGGATCCCCAGACATTTTTGGACTACAGTTCCCAGGAGCCCTTGCCAATACGGCTAGTTGGTGAAAGCTTCAGGGAATTGCAGTCAAAGAACGTCTGGGGACCCAAGGTTGGGAACCATTGTTGTTGCAATATACTAGGTCAGTGGTCCTCAGGTACTAATGTGTACACCACTGATGGTACACCATAACAGCCTAGATGGGATGTAGGATTTTCATAACAATTATTAAGAATTCACTCTCCCTCTGTCTCCATGTCTTCCTGCAAATGTGTGGTGGCTACCAACTCTATCTGATACAGATTATCAATCGGTGATTTTTTAGCATTCTTTATAGTAGTGGTTCTCAACTTTGGGTCCCCAGTTGTTCTTGGACAACAACTCCCAGAAATCCTGGCCAACACAGCTAGTGGCGAAGGCTTCTGGGAGTTTTAATCTAAGAACATCTGGGGACCCAAGGTTGGGAACTACTACTTTATAGTACTGGGACCCAGTGTGTTCTCCTCATTCCCTATTCCTTCACTACCAATGTATTAGTAAATATATATTTACTAAGAGAAGGGATTCCAATATATATTCCAATATATATATATATATTGGAATCCCTTCTCTTAGTAAATATATATATATAAACTTAGTATAATATATATATATATAAACTATCTTTTGTTGTTGTTGTTTAGTTGTTAAGTCATATCCGACTCTTCGTGACCCCATGGACCAGAGCACGCCAGGCCCTCCTGTCTTCCACTGCCTCCCAGAGTTGGGTCAAATTCATGTTGGTAGCTTCGATGACACTGTCCATCCATCTCGTCCTCTGTCGTCCCCTTCTCATCTTGCCTTCACACTTTCCCAACATCAGGGTCTTTTCCAGGGAGTCTTCTCTTCTCATCAGATGGCCAAAGTATTGGAGCCTCAGCTTCAGGATCTGTCCTTCCAGTGAGCACTCAGGGTTGATTTCCTTCAGAATGGATAGGTTTGATCTCCTTGCAATCCAGGGGACTCTCAAGAGTCTCCTCCAGCACCACAATTCAAAAGCATCATTTCTTCGGCGGTCAGCTTTTTTTATGGTCCAGCTCTCACGTCCATACATCGCTACTGGAAAAACCATAGCTTTGACTATGTGGACCTTTGTTGGCAAGGTGATGTCTCTGTTTTTTAAGATGTTGTCTAGGTTTTTCATCGCTTTCCTCCCAAGAAGCAGGCGTCTTTTAATTTCGTGGCTGCTGTCACCATCTGCAGTGATCATGGAGCCCAAGAAGGTAAAATCTGTCACTGCCTCCATATCTTCCCCTTCTATTTGCCAGGAGGTGATGGGACCAGTGGCCATGATCTTAGTTTTTTTGATGTTGAGCTTCAGACCATTTTTGGCGCTCTCCTCTTTCACCCTCATTAAGAGGTTCTTTAATTCCTCCTCACTTTCTGCCATCAGAGTGGTATCATCTGCATATCTGAGGTTGTTGATATTTCTTCCGGCAATCTTAATTCCGGCTTGGGACTCCTCCAGTCCAGCCTTTCGCCTGATGTATTCTGCATATAAGTTAAATAAGCAGGGGGACAATATACAGCCTTGTCGTACTCCTTTCCCAATTTTGAACCAATCAGTTGTTCCATATCCAGTTCTAACTGTTGCTTCCTGTCCCACATATAGATTTCTCAGGAGGTAGATAAGGTGGTCAGGCACTCCCATTTCTTTAAGAACCTGGCATAGTTTGCTGTGGTCCACACAGTCAAAGGCTTTTGCGTAGTCAATGAAGCAGAAGTAGGTGTTTTTCTGGAAGTGTTTAGATTATACCTGACTAACCCAGTGGTTTTTCCTACTTTCTTCAGTTTAAGCTTGAATTTTTCTATAAGAAGCTGATGGTCAGAGCCACAATCAGCTCCAGGTCTTGTTTTTGCTGACTGTATAGAGCTTCTCCATCTTTGGCTGCAGAGAATATAATCAATCTGATTTCGGTATTGCCCATCTGGTGATGTCCATGTGTAGAGTCGCCTCTTGTGTTGCTGGAAAAGAGTGTTTGCGATGACCAGCTTGTTCTCTTGACAAAACTCTATTAGCCTTTGCCCTGCTTCGTTTTGAACTCTAAGGCCAAACTTACCTGTTGTTCCTTTTATCTCTTCACTCCCTACCTTAGCATTCCAATCCCCTATAATGAGAAGAACATCTTTCTTTGGTGTCAGTTCTAGAAGGTGTTGTAAGTCTTCATAGAATTGGTCAATTTCAGCCTCTTCAGCATGGGTGGTCGGTGCATAAACCTGGATTACTGTGATGTTGAAAGGTCTGCCTTGGATTCGTATTGAAATCATTCTATCATTTTCGAGATTGTATCCCAGTACAGCTTTTCCCACTCTTTTTGTTGACTATGAGGGCTACTCCATTTCTTCTACGGGATTCTTGCCCACAATAGTAGATATGATAATCGTCTGAATTGAATTTGCCCATTCCTCTCCATTTTAGTTCACTGACACCCAGGATGTCAATGTTTATTCTTGCCATCTCCTGTTTGACCACATCCAGCTTACTAAGGTTCATAGATCTTACATTCCAGGTTCCTATGCAGCATTTTTCTTTGCAGCATCAGACTTTCCTTTCACTTCCAGGCGCGTCCGCAGCTGAGCGTCCTTTCGGCTTTGGCCCAACCACTTCATTAGCTCTGGAACTACTTGTACTTGACCTCCGCTCTTCCTCGGTAGCATGTTGGACAACTTCCGACCTGAGGGGCTCATCTTCCAGCGTCATATCTTTTCGCCTTTTGTTTCTGTCCATGGAGTTTTCTTGGCAAAGATACTGGAGTGGCTTGCCAGTTCCTGCTCCAGGTGGATCGCGTTTAGTCAGAACTCTCCACTATGACCTGTCCATCTTGGGTGTCCCTGCACGGCATAGCCCATAGCTTCTCTGAATTACTCAAACCCCTTCACCACGACAAGGCAGCAATCCGTGAAGGTGATAAACTATCTTTAAATAACCAATATAATAACTGAACGTCCATAAGCATACAATTTCTTTCTCAGACAAAGCAGGTCTTTTGTTTCTGTCATTGCGGGATCTGGGTTGTTTGAGAGAGAGATGCTATTGATGGGAGGTAAGATACAAAAGTCTGACAATCACTGCTTGATAAGGTTTATGGGAAATGTGACCATAGTAACACAATGCTAGTAATGCAGTTTGATGTCAGCTTTTACAAGCGAAGCCAAATTATTTGCACTGTTTATTTGAAACATTGGTAGATAGTTGAGTAAATAGCCTATGATTGAGACACCCCAGCTTGGTACCATTGGTCACTGTTTTGCTGATAAATCTCGCCATGGCTGCTGCAGCCGGTCATGCTTACTCTGCCTCCCAGAACCCCAGCTGGTGACATTCGACTTGACTCAGGGGTTGGAGTCCAAAATGGTTAACTCTTCCAAGCTCTGAAGAAAACTGATCAAACAGTTTCTCCTAGTCTCATTGAAATCTAGATGAGCTCTGTGCACTTTTAAAGTCTCTGAAGAGACAAATTTTATTTTCCAACCCATCTTCCCCCCCCCCCCCCGCATAAGTCATGAAGAAGGATACTGCTTCAATTTCTAGTAGGCCTGATCATATGAATAACACAGTCACACTCTTCCCTGCCTCAGACAAGAGGCCTAGTGTGTAGCAAATAATATCCTGAGAGAGTAAGTAGGTAATGTATTAAAGCCATTTTCTCAGTTTCAAATGACATAGGACTTGACCTCTTTAACTGTAGACACTACAACATCTGTTCATACACAGGAAAACACCACAGCGTGCAAAATATAAGAATATGATGTGGGGGGGGGGGGGAGAAGGGATTCCATTTGGACATTATTTTGTCTTTCCATCTGGCCTCTGTACATCTTGCACAGACTGCTAAGCATGTTGGAGCTGTTCTGCTTTTCAAACCCATGTGGAAATAATCACCAAGATGAGGATGAGGCCCTGGGGAGAGTGTGGTGATAAAACAGGAGAGAGAGAAAAAAAGGGTCTGCTGTCTCTCTGTGTGTGTATCCCTGAGAACACACAAGGACCTGCGTACAAATCATTGCATCAGCTATGATAACTGCTGTTGCTGCTGGGTTGGTTTGAGGTGCTAATGATTGTGGCCTCAGTCCTGGGTCCACAATAGGCTGACATTTGGTGCAGGTAAGATGCAAATACTGTGGGATTGGGGAACCACTGGAATGGTCTCTACATGGAGCTATACCAAATACAGTTTGTTTTCAGTTGGTATGGAATGGATGGGATCCAGCTATAAGTCATGATGTTGTGCTGTTTTAACGAAATGACTTGTTTTGATTTTATTACTTTTATCACTTGATTAACCGTTGTTTTCGTTCTGTTGAATTTTATCTGATTTATGAACCAGACTAGTGCCTCACACTAATGGAGCAATATAGAAATCTATGAAATAAATAAATTAAATAAGTTGCAACTAGAGTAGGCCCATTGAATGAATGGAACTTATGGAGGAGATGACTTA
This sequence comes from Intellagama lesueurii, assembly GCA_037013535.1. Classification (NCBI taxonomy): domain Eukaryota; kingdom Metazoa; phylum Chordata; class Lepidosauria; order Squamata; family Agamidae; genus Intellagama; species Intellagama lesueurii. Next base: position 164,815,897 of record JBAJHW010000004.1, read on the forward strand.
ATAAATCCCAACTGATTCAATAGGCCTACTCTAATTGCACCTTCTGGATTCTAGCCAATGAAGTCATCGGGCTGCTGCTATGTTCCCTATTATATGAATTCATCTGGACTGATTTCTGAGTTCTTTTTTAACCCCAATAGCTTCTTATTTAAAAGGTTTCCCAAACAAGGTTCTTTCAAAGACACTCTTCCACCATCACCAAAATCTTCAGTTTACATTTAAAGGCCAGAATCGTATTAGTCTTTAACCTCAATGTAAGTGTAATGGCATACATTGAAGAGGCAAGTTGCCACTAGTAAGCAAGTCATGATTTGTATTATTCTTCATCGTGTGCCAGTCATGGGAGCCGATGGAGAAGGAGAAATACAAGCAGCAACTCATTAACAATGACAATTTGCCGCTGCAATTATACTTCTGCTAGTGTAATTAGCCAACCAATTCTGTCTGAGGTTTTAGTAACACAACAAATACTGCTGTGCTTAGATAGTTCATTACTTACGAGAGGGACAAACCTTTCAGTGGCTATTCAGTGAATATATGCATGGACCATTATATAAAGCACCACCTTTTCTGGTCCATCTTTTTATTGTCAGAAACTGCATATGCTATCTGGCCCAACATGCTCCCAGTCTTTCCATCTTTCCAACTGCAATACCCTCCACGATAACATCAGCTCACGAATATCTCATTTTCATGTAAAATGGAAGAGGATGGAACATATTTTCCAAGTTCAGCATCATCTGAAAAGTAGATTTATGTTTAATATATTCTCATTCCAATTTCATTTTCAGATATTATAATGCATGAATTCATTCTTTCATTTGTGAAAATCTGCCACAGGGAGGGGACACCTGTTCTCATTTATCATGATATGAAATGATACTACTGTGGAAAAAAGAAGCAGAACATTTATTTAGATCAGGCCAACTTCCAGATACAAGATGAAGATGCGAATTTTCACAATTCATAGTTCCTTTCTCCCTCTCCTCCCTCACTTTCTCTTAAACACATACACTCACACACATGAACCCCAGAAAGAAGAAATAAACAGAATCAGCTGTAACAAGTTTTGAAGAAGTCCAATGTGTTGTTTGTTGGTTTTTAAAATCTACCTCATAGATTTTTGTTGTTGTTTGAGTGGTGGAAGTGAAGAGAGGGAGAGAATGAAACAACTCAACTATTGCCAAGTGATTAAGGGGAAAACAGATTTAAAGATTTTAAACAAAACAAAACTCTCTCTAATCTAGGCTGGACAATCCTACCCATTTAACAGAGATCTGGCCACTAACAGGTTAATGTTTTCATGGCATAGAAGTAAACATTGTTATTAGTTGTCAAGTCGTTCTTGACCAATGGCGACTGCATGGATGAATGGTCTCCAAAATGTCCTGTCCTCAACAGCCCCTGCTCAGCTCTTATAAACTCAAGCCTGTGGGTTCCCCTAACGAGTTAGTCCATCTCATATTTGGTCTTCATATTTTCCTACTGCCTTCAACTTTTCCCAGGATTATTGTCTTTCCTATAGAATCCTATCTTCTCATGAAGAATGTATCACCTAGTAATAGTTGCAAGTCAAGCTCTGGTTTAAAGGATAGCTGGTGACCTACATGCTACCAAGATACTAGCATGTTTAAAAAAGTAAAAGGAACGCTCTCCTGTTCCTCAAAGTTCTCATTGGCTCTTTCAGCATATCTGTTTCAAGCCAAGGGTGGAAAAATGTGAGTCGTTTTGATGTGACAGGCTGGACTGCAATTCCAATGGTACGGAAGGCTGGGAATGGCACCAAAATGATCATCATGCAGTCATGCCAAAAATGGTCCTCCATATTCTTCTGACCTGCATTGACATACATATGTCAATCTCGTGTGAGCATAGAGCAAAAAAGGCCCAGGCAGCGAAATTGCTAGCCACTTTTCTGTTCCTGATGAATTTGTGTCTTCAAGGCAAAACATTACACCTGCACAAGATGGTTTAGTAAGAATGTGTTTAACCCTCCCTGTTCAGAAAAAAAAAAGTGTTCTTGAGTTTTCAGTAGGAGCAATGATTAAATACCAAACAAATAAAGTAATATATTAGAATTTCAGTTAAGGCTCCAGATGTAAATAAATTTATTGGGATGCAAATTGTATAGAAAGCAGTGTTACCTCAGGAAAAATGGTTAGCAATAGAGTGCCATTTTGTCTTGAAACCTGCAGAACTGTGTCTGCTTACGCACTTGAGAGAATCCATCCTGACGTTTAAATTTCTTCTAGGAGTAGGAAGAATAAAATGCTCTTCAAATTAAAATAGATTAAAACAAAACTGGTCATTGACTTTCATATGAAGGATTTGGTAGTTGATACTTGTGCACTAACTACCGTGTTTCCCCGAAAATAAGACAGGGTCTTATATTAATTTTTGCTTCAAAAAACACAGTAGGGCTTATTTTCAGGGGATGTTTTATTTTTTTCATGTACAACAATCTACGTTTATTCAAATACAGTCATGTCATCTTCTTCTGGTTGCTGCACAATAGTGGAGGGCGGGGTTTCACGTGACTAGGGCTTATTTTGGGGATAGGGCTTACATTACGAGCATTCTGAAAAAAATCATACTAGGGCTTATTTTCAGGTTAGGTCTTATTTTCGGGAAAACAGGGTAATAAAAGTGAGATTACTCTTGTAAAGCAAACAGTGCTGTTTTATAAAATATATAATGCTGTTACATCTTTCCCAAAGGCACAGGAGAGCCTTCTAATGGCAAACATTGCTTGTAAATCTAGAAGAAAGGGTTTATGTGTTTCCAGTTCTTTGTATAATTTTGTCTTCTGCCCCATAACGATAGTGCATTTATTGTTATAAAAAGGACAGTATGGTGCCCCCTCGCCCAGATTTATGGTACTCGGTTTAAAATATGAAGTGTTATGTTTTATTTTTAAAAACCTGCTTCTCCCTTGGCTTCTGTCCCCTGTGCCATTTAATATCTATATGGAATGGTTGGTGAGGTTATATGGAGATTTGGTGCTTGATGCCACCAGTGTTCAGATGACTTCCAGCTCTCTCTTTCTCTCTCTCTCTCTCTCTCTCTCTCACAATATAAGGACGTTCTGGACTAGACCGTATGGGGCTGGCTAAGGGCTAAGAAATGGAAACTCAATCCAGAAGACTCAAGTGTTCCTAGTCAGTACAGCAGCCTTTGAAGCAACAGGAGTCCTTCAAGAAGAGATTTCCAACCACCCAATGCAACACTGCCTATACCCTACTATCTTTGGTGTTTAGAAGGCAGATTTGTATTGCACATCATCTACCATAACTGTTCATAATTAATCTGATCTGCACTCTTTCTTTCACTCACTCTTATTATGTTTTATGGTGCTTCTTACTACAGATGCTTTTTAACTGTTTTATAATGTTTTTATAGTTGTGTTTGTTCCTTTTATATCTAGCTGTTTTCATTGTATTGTAGGTAATTCTCTCTCTCTTATTCATTCCCTCTCTTTCTTTCTTGATAAGACACCTGTCCTTTCTTCTCTCACCCCACTGCATCTTTTTTAAAAATAAAAATAGATTAATTCATTGATTGAATATATCCTACTTAAATATAGGATTCTGAATATATTTTATCATGACATTTGTATATCTAAATGTAATTCTTCTCAAAGTGTAAATGTCTAAAGGTACTTTGTGGCCCAATATGCATTTTCATGCATGTGTTATGTGTTTCATGTGATTTTTCAGCAGAGATCTGTGTTATAAAATTGAGACTGATGGAAGATCCCAAAGATAACTTACTTCTGATTCACATGGGAGACCTGGAGGTGCAGATTGGATTGGTCTCTTTTACAACACACTCTGAGCAACATACTTGAGCATATCTATTCCCAGCAGGTTCTAAAACATTGCTCATGGAGTCAAGATTAAACTGCCCCCCCACCTCTGCAACTCCAGTCAGAACTTGGAAACATTACTTTACAATTACAACTCCCGAAACCCAACAGCTAGCATGGCTGCTCTCAGTGTCATATGATCTATGTTCAAAGCAGCGGCTGAAATCCAGTAGTAACTCATGACCAGAGCAGGCTCCTTGATTCAGTGTGGATTTGGAGAACCACCTCTTCCATCAGTTCCATTGACTGAATGGGCTTCACTCCTGTTGTAACTTTCTACTGGATTTCAGCCAGTATGTTTAAAAGCATTTGTTCCAGTTATTTTATATTTTGCATTATAGGAACTCTTAGCACTGTTGGATGAAGTTCCAGAGTGACTTGGGAGCTCACTTTGCCCATCTTTGGTTTAAAGGTAAGAACCAGCACTCAAAGCAAATTAAATCAGATGCTGCTAAAAGCACATTAGTATGCCATGATAAAAAAAAAACACCTAACTCCTGTTACAAACTTTCTGCTGCCATTTGAACTCACAGAAGTTTCTTGATGCTTTTCAAGGCAGCCATTTATACATTACATTGCTGTGGTGTGGCTTAGATATGGAGATATGGTGTAACTGTGGCAAATTGTTATTGATGATCAATATCTCTTCTCCTCCAGTCCTCTTTAAGTGGCACTTTTATATGGTTAGTGTTCAGTAGTTTCTCTGTACTTGAAAGGAATCACACATTCATTTGGCTTTTAGTAGGATTTTCTAATCACTACCACACTCTATGTACAGCATAGAATGGTCCTTATGTACCACTTTCTCGACACTTACAGAATTTTTTCAGAGGCGGAATGCAGGTTGACAGTATCTTTATGTTGAACTACCCAGTGCTTCTGGCTGTTAACAAAGTGCTGGCCAAAGTAGGTCTGATCTGATCCAAAAACGTACTTATTATATTAAAAGGGGAGGGGGGGAAACCTGGCAGAGAACTCTTTAAATTTTCTGAAAAGACAATAATTAAAAACAGAAGAATATATATTATAGTTTCCTTCAATACTTCTATATTTTATATTTCTGAAATGAATTTCTGGGAAGTTGCGGAAATCTATCATTTATCTATTTTCTCCATTGTGCTCTTTCTCATTTCTTAGAATATGTTGACAGTGACTTTTTAGCTAGATTTTCAACGGGTTCCTTAAATACTATTCATGTTTCCAGAATGAAATCTAGCGAGGTGACTAAAAAATCCCACAAGCTGTATCTTGTACGTATAAGCAACATAAGGGTAACATTTATATGTTGTTGTTTAGTCGTTAAGTCGTGTCCGACTCTTCGTGACCCCATGGACCGGAGCACGCCAGGCCCTCCTGTCTTTCACTGCCTCCCAGAGTTTGCTCAACTTCATGTTGGTAGCTTCGGTGACACTGTCCATCCATCTCGTCCTCTGTCGTCCCCTTCTCCTCTTGCCTTCACATTTTCCCAACATCAGGGTCTTTTCCAGGGAGTCTTCTCTTCTCATGAGATGGCCAAAGTATTGGAGCCTCAGCTTCAGGATCTGTCCTTCCAGTGAGCACTCAGGGTTGATTTCCTTCAGAATGGATAGGTTTGTTCTCTTTGCAGTCCAGGGGACTCTCAAGAGCCTCCTCCAGCACCACAATTCAAAAGCATCAATTCTTCGGTGGTCAGCCCTCTTTATGGTCCAGCTCTCACTTCCATACATCACTACTGAAAAACCATAGCTTTGACTATGCAGACCTTTGTCGGCAAGGTGATGTCTCTGCTTTTTAAGATGCTGTCTAGGTTTGTCATCGCTTTCCTCCCAAGAAGCAGGCGTCTTTTAATTTCGTGGCTGCTGTCACCATCTGCAGTGATCATGGAGCCCAAGAAAGTAAAATCTGTCACTGCCTCCATATCTTCCCCTTCTATTTGCCAGGAGGTGATGGGACCAGTGGCCATGATCTTAGTTTTTTTGATGTTGAGCTTCAGACCATTTTTGGCGCTCTCCTCTTTCACCCTCATTAAGAGGTTCTTTAATTCCTCCTCACTTTCTGCCATCAGAGTGGCATCATCTGCATATCTGAGGTTGTTGATATTTTTTCCGGCAATCTTAATTCTGGCTTGGGATTCCTCCAGTCCAGCTTTTCGCATGATGTATTCTGCATATAAGTTAAATAAGCAGGGGGACAATATACAGCCTTGTCGTACGCCTTTCCCAATTTTAAACCAATCAGTTGTTCCATATCCAGTTCTAACTGTTGTTTCCTGTCCCACATATAGATTTCCCAGGAGATAGATAAGGTGGTCAGGCACTCTCATTTAAGAACTTGCCATAGTTTGCTGTGGTCCACACAGTCAAAGGCTTTTGAGTAGTCAATGAAGCAGAAGTAGATGTTTTTCTGGAACTCTCTGGCTTTTATATTTATATAGCCTTTCACTAATCATCAAAACAGCTTTCAAACTTTACAAAGAATGGTTAACATGATGGTTCAGAAAAGCTAATGCAATATCGTTCTCCACATCTAATCTAACATTTTTAGTCAAGAGACCCTTGTCATAAAAAAAATTGCTTCCAGACAACAGGCAGATACTTCGTACTAGGGAAGATTTTCTTTCTAATTCTCATCCTAACAATTGTTTTCCTAATTCTCTTCTTCTTGGTACACACATTTCATCTTAATGCTATACATGGTTTTACCAGTGGGCAGTTATATGAGGGCATTCATTTAACTCAATTCACTGGGCAACCTTCATATGGAAATGGCCCACCACTGAGTGGCTAAAGCTTGCTCAAAAATGATTCTGAGTTCAGTCACTGATCTCCAGTTATGGGAGCTTCAGAGTTGACCTCTACACCTACTAAGCTGCTCCTGGCCACGATAAGCCACCATCCTGTTATGCTGGCTAATGTTACTCAGATTCAATTTATATTCTGTGTGATGCCATTTAGTTGTGAAATCAGTCTATGATACCAGAATTTGCGATGCAAAATCAGTCTATGATCTCTGATGTCAGTAAAAAGACACATGCAGATGTTTTCCTTGACAACCATCAGTTGTTGTGATTATGGTGAGGTTGTTCTTTATCATTGCTCGATAGGTTAGATTACAAAACAGTTCCAAACAATCCCAATTAAGAAGTAATTTGAAGAGATAGCAGTGTTAGTGTAATTCAGCATGCAAAACAAAAACAAAACAAAACAAACAAAATCTTGTGACTCCTTAAAGGTTTAACAGATTTATTTCATAGATTACATTTCACTTCTCAGATATTATTGGATATATTCTCCAATATTTAGCCACAGGTTTATATAAACAGTACACAGCATTGTGGGGATGTGAAACAGGCACAGATAAGGCAAGCCACTTTGAAAACTTGTTGTGTAAGTCATTTATTTTTATGTGTTTATCATGTAAATTATTTTTATTGATGTCTCCTGAGAATAAGTCTATATTGAACAGTGTGTTAATTGAGATTACATAAAACATAAATGGCAAATTGGAAATGATAATAATATAGAAGCTATTTAACAAAAGGGAAAATATATTGTGGAATCTTTAATTACAGTTCTTTTCTTCAGATATTGCAATTTCATAGATTGCAATCAAGTTCTTTAGTACTGGAGTCTCTCAAAGAATTGGACTACAGCCCAACAAAGCTCACCTTAAAATCAATAAAGAAGTAAGTCTTCTACAAGGCTCTTCTTTGATAGGCTGAAACAGACAAATACAGCTTTATATCTGGAAACAGAACATAGTTGGCAGTATTTCTATATTTTAAAGAAGATGCATTATATCTCTATTAAAACTTTATGAAATCTAGATCCCAGCCACAAATCTTGTATCGTACAGAGATTTGGAGTTTTCAGGGCTCAAAGTACTTCAACTGTATTCAGAACAACAGGGCCATGCCAGGGATGCTCACAAATAACCCAAGTCCGTACTTGTGTGTGAAAACAAGATTTTCTTCTTTCCTCATTCCAGATTTACAGAATAGTTTTCTATACGATAATATCATCTCATGACCTAAGCAAGGTGCCAGTTCAGAATATTTATTTTGCTTTCCTTATCATTTGCCCTGATTAACTGGCTGCCCTTAAAGTTACTTCAAACTCTAATTGACCTTCATAACAGTTTGTGGTTTCAGAAAAATTAATACAAATTTTCATTATATTGTTCTGTTGAACCAGTTTAACAGTCATCAGCAATGAGACGTTTCCACTTGAAGATGCTGTCAGTAAAGTAATTAGCAATAAAAACAACATCCACTCAAGAAATGCAACAGAAAGACAGAAAAATTAATTTGCTTCCGGTGGTTGCATTTATTTATTTATATATATTTACAGCCGGTTCTCTGTCCCACCCTCCACCCAAAAAATGTAGGAAATATCTGAAACTTGTTGGGCAGCAAATGTGAGAAATTCCCAACATAAATCTGTAACTATTTTAACACTCAAAACTTTGAAAGAGTCCAGCTTTCAGAGGTCAAATGTGGAGGTTGCCCTTCTCAAAATGTCACTCATTCTAATTGGAAAGAGTGTTGATGGGTGATTTTTTGTTGTTCTTCTTTCTTAAGGTGCATGGTTTAGATGGAATGTGGACAGTTACTTCCAAGTAGGTCCTAATCTCTCCATAGATTAGGCACATCTCCACCTTGGCTCTCCCCTGTTTCCATGTTTTTGCTTTCCCACTGAGAAGCCTCTGCTGAAGTTTTTCCTTTCCTTTCCTTTCCTTTCCTTTGTATGGCTTCGGTCAAGAAAGCCACCCTCTTCCTATAGCAGCCACTCCTTTTTTATTTTATTTTATTTTATTGGTGCATGGTGCCTGCAACCTTTCTTACTCCTGCTTCTGAGTTAACACAATGCCCTCAGCCACAGAAGAGTAGAAGACAGTGGGTCTGACTGAAGTAGGTAAGTGGGCAGTCAGGATGGAAGCAGGGGTGAGGGTAGCTTGCAAAGTACTGGACCTAAGGTAGTAAGGACCTATTACTGCAAGGAGAGCAGACCAGTAGTGGACTCTCATTTCTTTTTTTGGAGCAAAAATGCCTTGATCCTATTTATTTTGCCTCATATATGATTTGTATCATATTAATGCTGGGAAAATAATATATTAAAATTGCAAACTACTTCCTAGCTTCAGAGAGGCAACAAGAGTCACTGCAACACAGGAGGCTGCAACTAAGTCCATCAGGGCCTGAGGAGGAGGAAGGTGGGGTGGGAGGATGCACCAATGTGATGTGGAGATGGGGAAGCAGAAGAAAGCAGGCCAAAATCTCTGGCCATACTCTGCATTCTCCTTGTCTGTGAGTATGGGCTGGGATAGGGGAAGAAAGAGCCAAATAGCAAAGAAAGGTGGAGTTATCCTGTGATGACAGAAGGGGGGAAAAACAGTTTCTTCCACCTAAACATTTTAGCATTTAAGAAACAAAGAAGCAAGGCACATTTTATAAAGAAAAGGGAGCCCTCCTGGGGAAATCATTAATTAAAGAGTTGTTTTACCAAGAGGCATATGGGTTGTACACAGCAGATGCAATGGAAAAAAATTAAGTGATATTCCCTGCAGGCACAGGTGCTTGGTTGCAATTCGAGACACAACAGAAACCACTGCAACAGCCTTTCCATCATGCTAAAAGCCCTCTGGAAGCACCCTGAGTTTGGAAACGGAGAGTTGTGTTAGCTTCATTTAACACTGTTCTGCTTTGGTAAGATAAAGTACATTTTGGTCTTCTTCACCGGAATTACATTATAGGACTAATTGTTCTCTGGAACCAGCACAGAAACTACTGTCCATTACGCTGTATTTGTGAGGGTTGTGGACAACACAGCATGGCCTGAACACACTCTTGATGATTAAAGCCGTGTTCAGAAGCCAAAGTTGGGGAAACTACGCAATTACACCCCTTGTAGTGAATCAGGGCTTATTGATTATGTGTCAAGCCGAAGGAATGGAGGCTGGGGGAGATCTCACCATTGGGGGGGGAACCCTCAAAATGAGAGACTTGTTTTTTCTAGTGGCTCAAAACTCATATAGCTTTCCGAGAGTGGCTGATTTATTTAACCATCAAAAGAGACTTCTGTAAGATCTACCATCATTAAAAGCATTCAAACGTTATCATTTGGCTGAACCAGTCTTTACCATTGTTATCAATTCTCCGTATCATAGAAATGAACTGGTTTCCTCCTTTGCATGTTACCTGGAAACTAAAAAAGCAGACGTGTGAGTCACCTGTGTATTTTTACTTCCCACTTATCAGTGCTTCTAGGTAACACACAAGACAGCTCTCAGCCACCTTGTAATGGGTCCCAAAAGATTATACAAACCCAAGGTGGATTTTTTTATGGCTTTAGATAATGCAACCATCCAGTTAAGCTGGAATACTTCAGTCACATAAGGAAAAATGAAAAGCACAGATTGTTACAGCTGGGGATAAGTCAAGGTAAAATAAAAGGGGGAAATAGTGCTGAATAAGTTCTTCTCCTTCCCATACTTCTTTTTTCCATCTTCAGGCCAAAACCTAATAGGCTGAAAAATCTGGGAGACTAGCTTGGAAGCAGCACAACACCATTGTTTAGAGCTGCTGAATCCGAAGTCTGTATGGCCAGCATGGCATCCAAAAATAAGAAGGAAGGCTAGCAAATGTATCAGCATGAGCTTTTGTGGACTAGAATTCACTTCATAACATGTACATGAAGCATTATCCCAGATTTCAGTTGTATAGACAGTGCATCCTGAGAAACTGAAGCATTCTCCTACTGCTTTTTTTTTTAATACAGTGATTTTTATGTCTCTTTTTTATCTTTTGGTAAACAATTGACCTGTTTGCCCAATTTAAAATGCAGAATGCTTTGCTGACAGAAGATAGTGAAAATCACATTAGAAAATGGGCTAGTGAAGGAAGCAATAACACTGTGGAAGACATCTTCCCTACCACAATACAACAGTTAATGAGAGACCCAGGATCAAACCCCCTAATAATCACTAATTATGTACTGTCAAATCAATTCCAACTTCTGGTGATCTCCCTGGGATTTTTAGGCGTAAAATACTCAGAGGTGGTATACCAGATCCTCTTTCTGATAGTGTATGGGGACCATGCAGCTTAAGAGCAAACTTAAGACCTGGCTCTTTAGGCAGGCTTTCCCTCCTGTCATCACCTAATGACTTTCCCATTTTGAATTATATCGTCACTGTTGTTAATTATATTGCTTTTGCTTTTATGTCTTATTGTTAGCCGCCCAGAGTAGACTTCGGTCTAGATGGGCGGGGTATAAATCGAATAAATAAATAAATAGGTGGCAGGGCACAAAATGCCACCAGCCATAATAGACACTCCAAGTGATCCTGACTGGCCCCATCCAAAGAGGTGCAGTGGAGATTCCAGCTCCCAGTGCCTGCCTACGCAGCCAACCACTCCAGTCCATCAGTTCTCACCTGCTCGTCCATGAAACAGCCAGAGGTTTCCTGTGGTTCGTTTTTCATAAAGCTTAACTACTATAATGCAACTTTATATGCAAACTAGACCATTCCACTAAGAGCAATAGCAAGCAAGCAAACAAACAAACAAATAAGCAAGCCAGCCAGCCAGCCAGCAGCAGGAAAGGAGGAAAATCAAATGCGAGATGGATTGACTCCCTAAAGGAACTACAGCCTTGAGTTTACAAGAGCTGAGCAGAGCTGTTGAGGACAGGACATTTTGGAGATTGCTCATTCATAAGGTAACCATAAGTCAGAGGTGACTTTATTGCACACACCACCAACAACAACAACCAAACAAACAATTCTTAGCAATGTGGCATTTGTCCTTAGCAATGTATTGTTTAGTATTTCACAGATGCTGAAATTCACGTAGTACCAAGTGTGGTGTAGAATAACACACTAGGACTCTGGAGCTTAAGGCCTGAATCCCCACTTGCCCATGGAAACTCACTAGGGGAGTAGAATTGGTAAAACCACTCCTTAAATATCTCAATTGCCTTGAAAGTCCTATTTATTTATTTATTTCCATCCCACCTTTCTCCTTAAAAAGGACCCTTAGGGTCACCATACATGTGTTCCGACATGACAGCACATCACTAACTAAAGTTCACATGTCCAAGGTGTTTGCTATGTCTTCCTTTTGCCTGATGGATAGAATTTACACAAATGTTTGAGCTCGACCACCATAAAACGTATAACGGTCAACACTTAGGCAACAGTCCATTTAGACAACAGAAAACACAAATAATGTCCTCTGAGACACTAGTGGTCAGAGTAGACCAATAATGAGACAGAGGAACAAGTAATTTGAGCTGGAATATGGCAGCTCCCTGTGCCCCGAAAGATCTGGAAGAAAGGAAGGAAATAATGTTATAAAGCACAGCATGCTTCAAGAAATTTGCAATTATTTGAACCCACATACTATGTAAGAAGAACACAAAACCTCTAAATTTTGACTTTCAGCCTCAGTTTATCACCTGTCACACCAACATTTTCAGTACAGTTCCAACCATCTCTCAGTTGCCTGCCCACTGAGAACTGCATGCAAGAAATAAGGACATGCTGTTTCCAAGCAGAGCCTAATGCAGAGTTGGGGGGGGTGGGGGTGGCAGGGATTCCCACGCTTCTATCACATTGTAAAGTATGCAGAACAATGCAAAGAAAAGAATTCATCTACTAATTAATTAACGAGTATGATTTTAGGGCCTTCTGAAGTTTAGAAATGGTCTAAGTTACAACCTCCGCTGAGAAAAAATGCATATAGTGAAGCAAAATGTCATGTACAATGAATGGTACAGCTATTTTTAAAAGACTGATGTGCTTTTACAGGGTGTTTTGTGCACAAAACGAAGTGTTTATTAAATAGATTTGATCTTTTATTGGCTCCACTTAATGTCCTATAAATAAAATTCCTTAATAGTATAAGATCATTAGTTATGAACTTGGACTTTGCAGCAAAACCTCAACGGACAGGACATTAGACAAAGTCTGATCTTCCTGTCGTACATCTTGTAGAAATGAGTAGCTAACTGAACACATTTATAGGAGAGAACTTACAAATATCACGTATTAGAGCAGAAAAATGGTCTCAGTTTGATGGTTTCAATTTATTGCATACTGGAATGTGTTTTCTGGCAGACGAAACTGGATGGTAGCAGATTATTATTTTTAATTTCCAAATGAAATGCCTTGCGGTTTCATTAAAGATGCCCCCCAAATAAGATTTGTTGCCGTGTCAAACAACAAAAGCATTATTTAAAGTGGCTTGTGTCAATTTCAGCTGCTTTTTCCTTTCCATTGAAGTGATCCACTTCAGAAATGAAATTTGAATCAACCCTCAAATCTGGAATCTCCAGAACCACAGAACCTTCAAAATATATCTAGGAACTTCTGGATGTGGTTATAAACAGAATACTTAAGTTCTCCTTTGCTTTTTACACCATTCACATGAGCAAACCACTGATGTTATCCCAAAGGCAGGTAACTACTTGCTCTGAATCAGCTTTCTCAAATCATGTACCTTCTATCTGTTTTAGATGATAATGCCCATTGTCCATGGCAAATGAATAAATTGTGAATTATCATGAGAGCTGGTGTCCAAAGCATTTCTAAGGCCCAGAGGTTTGCTACTCTCTGAGCTGCGTGTACATTTCTACTGGTAGTGAAAAGTTCTGAAGTGTTTCCAGGCAAACATGATTTTTATTGCTTAACAAGATAAATTTTAAAAAAAGAAAAGTCTCCCAGTCAGAAAGAGAGAAAATGGGATGAAAAAAGAAGAAGGATGGATTCTGTTATTTCATTGCCTTAGGGCTGTGTGGTATTTTGGTACATTATGTACAAATTTCATTTCATTCCCATGTCATAAACAGCATTGACGCCAAACTCACAAGTCTCCATAACACAGTAAAAATAATAATGGCACAATAAAATGGATATTTTAGTTGTTTGCTTAATGTCCATGCTTCTTGTGGGTCACGCTTTGTGCTCGTCACGTCTAGTAACACTGGACTGTGGAGACCAGGAATGCATGAGCGGTAAGGCTGGCTCTGACATGCTGCTTTAACATTGTTTTGTGATGGGTTATGGTCATTTTGTTTCTGATTCATTACGTGTACAATGGAAGTACCAAGCCAAAAAGATACATTTCCACATTTAAACATCAGGAGAAAGCCACCATCATCTTCTACAGCATATGTCAAAGCACGGCTTTCAAAGCATGTTTTTCAGGGGTGCCTTGTGGAAGGAGATAAGTGTGCATCTGGTTGAAAAGATTATCTCTGTGTTATGGGAACCACCCGGTCAAGAGGCCCATGTTACTTAGAATGGCAAGAGCAAAACATGATTAACAGAAACGTTTGCATATTTCTGCGACACAACACTGTTCCACCTCTGAAGTGCAGACATTTGAAACTGTTTTTCTCTAGCAGTCACTTTTGCTGAATTATTCATGAGGGCTCAGTTGGTGATAGAGCATTGCTTTCAGTTATGCTGTGGTTTTTACTCGTGCCTAGTTACCTTTCTTATGTCCTTAACGTGACAAAATGGTGTTAGTCTTGAACAATGTGTTACAATAATAAGCGGTAAATCACAGTGCCATCTCATTTGGGCTACACATGTCCAAGATATTTTCCTGCCTGAGCAAAAGCCACAGTGAGGATAACAGGCTAGCTCAGTGGGCACAGTGCAGGCTTGCTGCCACTGCCCTCCTCCACAACATTTGCATTCTGAGGCAGCTGCTTTACTCTGTCTAATAGCAGGGCTGACCTGGGGGCTACCTCATTTTCCTCCCACTCAACCAGAGAACAAGAGTAAGGCTAGTTCACTTCAGTTCTTCAGGTCTGTTCTTCAGGTCTGTCAAAGACCCAGGGAGAGAGTGGAGGAGGCAGAGCAGTCAACATCCATCATGTGAACATGCCTGGTTGTGATAGTCCCACAAGGAGCTCAAAACAGCAGGTGTGGTCATTTCTGCAGCTTCTTTTATACTTGATGACACACATAATTGGGGATAGAGAGTGCAGAGGCCACTGGATGCCCAGGTCCGAGCATCAAGAGACAAAAGCTCTGCTCATGTTTTTAATCCCCAGGACAAAAGAAAACCCAGCCTTCTTGTGTTCGCTTTCACCTTTTGTTCCTTTGGACTCAGAGCAAATAAATCAAGGGAGAAATAAAAAAGATTTTGAGTTGGCAAATGGCTCTTCTATAGAGCACTGGAGGGAACTAAATAGTCCCATCAATCCTAGCAATGCCATCGCAAACCCTGGGGCCTATTATTTTCCACGAAATGCCTTCCCAGAGAAAGAAAAGTGATGTTACACTGCCACTGGCAATGACACTTTTGTCTTTGGCTTCTATTGCCTGATGGTTTAGATGTGTCCGTCAATCAACAGTCTATCTGAAAATTAAGTAATGGGCTTACACTGTTGTGGATAGTTTGCACTGCATTTTCTAGCAAAGAATACAGAAGAAGCCCATCAACTTTATGATTCTATATTTTATCATGCACTGGCATTTCTGCCAGCATCATGCAAAAGGGGGCCTAGATTGTATTCAGTTTTATCCAGTAGCACAGACTAAGCCCAGTAGTACTGGAGAAATGAAGTGCAGCTTTATCATAGGGGAACCTTAAATCTTAAAAAATCACCAGGAATCTTGTGGGACTGGCAGGTTTATGGAATAAAGATTTGTGGAATAAGCTTTGCATGGGTTCTGTGAGATTTCTTGCTGTTTCTGCTGCAACAGCCTGACAGGGCTGCCTCAATCACAGCTGAATAACAAAAGGGGCTTCATGGCGTCTATTTACCCACAATGGGTTGCATCGCCAATAATAAGAAATTAAATTTAAATGTGACAGATACAAGTTCCTAATTGTGGAATGAAGGGGTGCTAATCTGATAAATAAATTATACTTGATGATATTCTTTGCAATGAGCAACCAGGGCATTCTGGCAGAATATAATAAACAGCAGCAATAGTAGCAAATAGAAGCAATACTCCCACATGCACCCCCATCCCCCTCCAGAACACATGTCTAGACCTTGATTGCCCATTAATATAAAATACTCAAACAACAACTTGGATTGTCCAGATGCTTTGAGTGTCCAGAAGCACACCATGTGAAATCAGAATAAATGAGGTTATATAGTATCCAAGACTCATTCAGAGATAGTTTTATTATTGTATTCTCGAAGGCTTTCACAGCTGGGATCCAATGGTTGTTGTAGGTTTTTTGGGCTGTTTGGCCATGTTCTGGAGGTTTTTCTTCCTAATGTTTCATCAGTCTCTGTGGCTGGCATCTTCAGAGGACAGGAGTTAGAACTCTGTCTGTGTTCTGATGTAGTGTGTGGGATAGTTGAGTATTTGTAGCTGTGGGATCAGCTTTTTGTCCTTTTCAGGAGATTGGGTGATTATGGTGATCAGGGTGTTTTTTGTTATGAGTGTATTGTTGTGATAAGGGGGGAGATGATCTGTCACTGTGATTGATGGGTGTTGTTAGCTAGTCTTTTGTGTGCATTGATCACCAGTCCTTGTGGCTAGGTAGACAAAGGCAACACCACAGTAATCATGCAAACAGAAGAATACAAGGACAAAATCAGGGAACTTCTAGACCCCACCACCTACAGAAAACTGAAACGGAACCCAACCAACAAAATCACAAAACAAACAAACATGCTGATCAGGAGTTCCTCCCTGCACCCCAACATCCTTCAACGAATCTGCAAGACAGAAGCTCTCTCACGAAGACTATATGGACTCCCCAAAATCCACAAAGACTCAATCCCACTCAGGCCCATTGTAAGTGCCATTGACTCCCCGACATATGAATTAACAAAATACCTAGCCACCGTCCTACAGACCCACATTGGACAAACCTCATCCTACATCAAAGACTCAGGACATTTCATAAACAAGATCAGCACCCTAAAACTCAACCCCAGGGACAGACTGATCAGCTTTGATGTAGGATCCCTATTCACCAAGGTACCGATAAAGGACACTCTGACACTCATCCAGCAGATCTTTCCAGAAGACATCATGGCCCTTTTCCAACACTGCCTAATGACCAGCTACTTTCAGTGGGATAATGAGTTCTATGAACAGACAGATGGAGTGGCCATGAGGAGCCCCCTCAGCCCGGTTACAGCGAACTTCTACATGGAACATTTTGAAAAACAGGCCCTGGCTTCGGCACCCTTCACACCCACAGTCTGGTTCTGATACGTGGATGACACCTTCGCAATTTGGAGCCACGGTGAAGAAAAACTGGAAGAATTTCTAAACTATCTCAACAGCATCCACCCAAATATACAATTCACCATGGGGAGAAAAATAGAGGGCCAACTCCCTTTCTTAGATGTCATGGTCATACGCAAACCTGACCTCCTATTGGGACACAAGGTCTACAGAAAACCCACCCACACAGACCGGTACTTACACAAAAACTCCAACCACCACCCACAACAAAAAAGAGGCATAATCAAAACACTGGTAGACCGTGCGAATCGGAACTGTGAAGCTCAATTTCTCAGTACCAAACTCAGCCATCTGAATTGGGCCCTACAGGCAAATGGCTATTCCAAGAATGAAATCACAAGAACCATCAAACCGAGAAAACAACACCGAACTGAAGAAGAAAAACAGCCACCCACAAATAAAGTATTTCTGCCATACATCAAAGGGGTCACGGACCGCATGGGGAAACTTTTGAAAAAACACAACCTACAAACAGTATTCAGGACCACCACAAAAATACAACAAATGTTATGGTCAGCAAAGGACAAAAGGGACCCCCTCATCACTGCAGGAGTATACCGGATACCTTGCAGTTGTGGCCAGGTATATATTGGGACCACAAAATGCAGCATCCACACCAAAATCAAAGAACATGAGAGACACTGCAGACTAAAACAACCCGAAAAATCGGCAGTAACTGAACATGCCCTGAAACAAGCTGGACATGAAATCCTATTTCAAAAGACAGAAGTACTGGACAATCATTATGTTAGACTACACAGGGAAGCCATTGAAATCCACAAACACCAGCAGAGCTTCAACAAAAAAGAAGAAAGTCTAAAACTCAACAAAGCCTGGCTCCTAGCACTGAAAAATACAGCCTGCAAAAAGGTCAACGAACTCTACCCAGCCACAAGGACTGGTGATCAATGCACACAAAAGACTAGCTAACAACACCCATTAATCACAGTGACAGATCATCTCTCCCTTATCACAACAATACACTCATAACAAAAAACACCCTGATCACCATAATCACCCAATCTCCTGAAAAGGACAAAAAGCTGATCCCACAGCTACAAATACTCAACTATCCCACACACTACACCAGAACACAGACAGAGTTCTAACTCTTGTCCTCTGAAGATGCCAGCCCCAGAGACTGATGAAACATTAGGAAGAAAAACCTCCAGAACATGACCAAACAGCCCGAAAAACCTACAAGAACCAATTTTATTATTCTTTCTGATTAAGCAACATGTCTGGTTTACTGCTTGCTCTCATCATCATACTTGTGAAGGTCAGATGATATATCACATTTTTAAAAAAGCACTGTGCAGCTAAAAAAATTCACTTATTCCTTTTCACTTTAAAGTAAGACAAAATGGCCCAAATCCCAGATCAGGACCGTCATACCTGGATGAGAGAAGTCTCAATATTTTTCCCATTTTGCCTTTAATGCTCACCCCCACTCCATGAGTGTTAAAGAAGAAGTGAGCTATGCACTGTATCAGTCTGTGTGGAACTAGGTAGGAGAGTCAAGGTGAAAGGAAGAAGAGCGTGACACAGAGAGAGCACAGAGATTGAAAAAACTGCTTGATAGCTCAATTGGGAATTTGATTCCCCACTGTGTCTCCTTGACAGGGGCTGGACTTGATGATCCATAGGGTCACTTCTAGCTCGGCCGTTCAACCATGATGATGATGATGAAACAAGTATCACTAATTGACTTAAAGAACTTTATTTTACATTATCTCTGTCTAAGACTCCGGTTACATAGATGATATATCTTGTTACGTGGATGATATACTTTGCGATTGATGAGTAGTTGGCTGTCGGAGGAGGCGGGGATGGGCAGCTCCTGCTCCTGCTTGGTTGGAGTGCCGCCGGAGAAGAAGGCATCTGGCAGAGTGCCACACAATGGGAGTGGGCCAGCCAGCCTGGGGGCTGGGGAGAGGGTACGGGCAGCACCTGTAGTACCGAACAGTTTATTTATTTATTTAACTTATATGCCGCTCACACTACCCAAAGGTCTCTGGAAGTTTACTTCACAGGAAGGGGTCCCAATTAATTGAGGGCCGTCTCTACTTGGGGTGGACCACATATACCTCAGGAATACACAACTCATTTTGATGGTACAAAATCAAGAGTAGGGCGATACCTATACTGAACCACCAAAACATGAAACAAATAGCTGGTTCACCAAAATCTAGTGGTTCAATTAAGCTATCATCCTACATTTGCATTTGTGCAATCTTAAAGAGCACACGACCTTTTCCTAAATCCCATTTTGATGGGTTCTCCACTCACCATGGCACGAGCTCAGTGGTTTAAGTATCTGGCTGTGAAGCCAGAGGTTAGGAGTTCAATTCCCCACTGTGCCTCCTTAACAGGGACTGGACTCAATGATCCACAATGATCCAGCTCTGCAGTTGATGATGATTATAAACCTGGCATCATGGATGTCAATCACAAAAAAGACAATTCTCTTTGGAAACAAGGTACCCAAGACATTTATGCCTGCTTTGCAGCAGAATTGTCCTCCTGGAAAGGGCACAAACGGTATGGATATGGTTGCAGAGAAGGAAAAGGAGCTACTCTCTGTAGACTTTTCCTCCATCTGATTAACGGAACCTATCTGGAACATTGTGGATTGGAGGGTTACAAAGAATATCTTCAGAGGAACAATCCATATTCTTGACCCTCAAACACTTGGCCAAGCAGCTATGAATTATTTTCTCCGACTTCATCCTCAGCAGGCAAGCCCAGCATTGGCAGGTGCCTCATGGCACTGTAGTTCAACTGCAGTACTGCAGTGAGGACTCTGCTCATGACCTGAGTTCGATCCCGATGGACTCAGGTAGCTGGCTCGAGGTTGACTCAACCTTCCATCTTTCCATGGTCGGCAAACAGAGTACCCACCTCACTGGGGGCAGGGGCAATGTATAGCCTGCTTAATACATTGTAAACCACCCAGAGGGAGCTTTAAGCACCATGGAGTGGTATATAAGCAGCATGCTTTGCTTTGCATAACATGGCTGACAATTTATTTCACAGATTACCAGATTGGCCTTTTTATCTCTGTTACACCATGCAGTGAAGGAGGCTGGCAAGAGACAAGTACAGAGAACAAGAAAACATTAGGGAAAACATTAGGCAGAAAATCTTCCAACAGTATATTCGTCAGGGAAGCTAGACTTCAACATGATATGGCAGCTCAGAAATACATGCAATCTGCTCTCATTGGGAATTATACAGGTCCCTTCAACAGACTTTTCCAAAGCAGCCTCGTTAGTTTGTCTCAGCACACTAAAATGAATTGGGGGAGAGACAAAAATATGTTAGCATTTTAAAGACTAACAGATTTATTCAGTATGAGCTCCCATGGATTAAAAATCTGTGTCTGAAGAAGTAGATTTTGATCCACAAAAGCTCATACGGTTAATCTTTAAAGTGTTGCAATGTTTTGCCTCCCCAGCCTCCCGGCTTTATTTCAACAGACGTGTCTTCTCCAGCTGTCTCTTGTACACCTAAGATCAGATCTAGGCTTAAATGAATAAATGCAGATATCTGGAGCCAGTGTGGTGTGTCCCTGTGTGTGCTGGAGTTGCTGCCTTCACACAATGAGGGATGAGCAGCTTTTACATTATTTTTGCTTTTATTTTTAATTTGCATTACACCTGTATTCTGTAAAATCTGAAGAGTACTGGTCTTAAAAAAAACCCTCTTTCTTCTGTTTCAAATCCATTCTTAAAGACCAGTGTATGCACACTGTTGAGACTATTACACCTATATAGATCTTTGCACTAGATGCCCACAGATGCACTCAGCAGAAAAAGCAGGTGTGCTTCCAAACGCAGAAGGAATCGCTTTCTGCATTTTGAAGAAAGTGAAATTTGCCATAAAGTTGCTTCCAAATTATGGTGACCCTAAACAGAGTTTTCAAGATATTTCAAGGTGTTTGAGGAGTAGTTTACCATTGCCACCCACCTGTGACTTTCCATGGTTTTAGTGAGATCTGAACCCAAGTCCCTTGACTTCTAGAATGACATTATCCACAACACTACATTGGATCCCATTACCAAAAGAACGGTTAGATCATTTAGTCTGGACTGTAACATTACCTGATTTCTTTCATGTCCAAGAACCTAGAGAATCCCAAGGAAAACATTGCCACAAATTCTCATTAGATGTCCTTGCTTAGTTTCTTCCTGTGCTCTTCACTTGTTGTCTTGTTTCATTACAGATTTTGGAACAGACAAGATGAAATTACTGGAACAATGGAATAGTTCTGACTTGCTATTAAGTTTATGTATATTCAGGGTTCCCCCCCCCCCCCATAGTTAGGCTCACAGCAGCTCTCAGAAACAAAGATTAATTAGTCTGCTGAAAACCTTGGAAAGTGAACACCTCATTTTGTGCCAAGTTCAGTGTCAAGGCAAATTCTGGTATCTGCTGTATTTATTTTTCTGCACAAACACATATTTATTGTATTGTTTGAATGAAACACTTATGTAGCAGTGCTGTAAAATCTGCAGCTGTGAACCTAAGTATGAACTAACAACCCTAGTATATTTACAACCATGTTTTTCAAAATGGCTGCTGTTTTAGGCTTCAGCTTCTCTGCTGGTGTTTTCCAGAACTCTTGTCCTCCATGTACCAACTCACAGAACCCTTTCATTGCTAAAATTTAGAACTTGCTGCCACTACAAGCTTCCCAATCCACGTTCTTGCAGATAAATACTCAGCACTTCAAAATATATTCATGGTTTCCTAAATAGAACTACTACTGCTACTGACGACAATGACAAAAATATCCCACTCTCCTTCTTAAGGTATCTGGAGACGTTTGTAATAATAAAATTATATCATAGAATCGTTAAAAATATAAGCACAAACAGTTGAAAACAGCAACAGCAAAAATCCTTTTGAAAAAAAGCAAAACAGAACCCCAAAAGAGTAAGAACGAAATATGAGATACATAAATGGTAACAATAATAAAACTTAAGAGTTACACAATAAAAAATCCATCATGGTAAACATTTCTTCAGGTTTTGGTGAAAAGCATTTACAGAGAGAGCCTGACAAATCTATTTGGACAGTGTTCTACAATCACAATGCAGCATTACAGGAGGCCTTCTGTTCACTTTCCAAATCTTTCAAGATGGCACTAAGAACAAGAATACTGATCTTTACTTCTGTATAAGAGCAAGTAGTATGTGAGGCAACCTGGTCCTAGTTTGAATAGATTACTTCAGGCAGCTCTTGGGATCCAAGAGGAAGCCAATGACATTGACAAGATGGATATATACTGTATGTATATATGATTCTGTTAGCAGCAGACTAACAGAAAAGTCTGGCCATTTAATGTTAGACCTGCTGAAGTGTCTGGACTATAGTTAAAGGTAGCCTTTCATAAAATGCATTACAGCAAGCAATCCAGTCTGGATAAAAGTGAAGCAGGGTTGGCTGAAGTTGTCAGCAGTCTCCAGGTAGCAGCAGACATTATCACAATACACCAAGAGAACAAAACTGTAGATGGCCACCAGAGTTCTAAATCAACAAACAGCTTTATACAATAGAGCCCAAGAAGTTCAGCAACCTACATTTTAAAACAATTTTATTTTAAGAAACAGACCTGGTCAGGATATCTGCCATGACGTTTCAAACATTCATATGCTTTTTCCCCCTGCACTGTCCACAATATATTGGTACACAGCCTGATGAAGACTAGTATAGGTTGAAAGCTAGCATTTTTTTTAATTTTTATTTTTTTTCATTTTTTAGTGGTCTACTAATGTATCACCTGTCCTTGTTTTTGTATTGTAAGGACCACATGGCTTTGTTTGTTTGTCATTTCTCTTTAGTGTCACAACAGTCTAAGTGCAAGGTGAATTACATTTTCTATTGAACTATGATGAATTGGCAGAGCAGTAATTAGGCTTCATTGTTTAATTTGATTTATTTGCCTTTTTTTGTGGGATAAGCCTAATGGCATAAAGATAATGAACTTTGACAAATAGCAGTAGCCCATGTAGCAGAAAAGTCAGATACCTTTTTTAAAAAAAAAACCTAAATCATTTTTAGTCGTAAAATGCTGTGCACAATCATGTTGAAAAACAAATGAAAATTGGCATTTATTTTATTTTATTTATTTTATTTTTCTCTGTAGGATATCAAATGATTTTAGGTTGGCCTCTTTTTCATGCCTCTTTTTAAAATGCAGCCCTTGATGCCTATGCAGTTTCATTTCTGAAGAGAACATTGGCTTACATCCAATATCTATAAGTCACTCTAAGGAAACACCCACCATTGTGATGGAACTTTCTTCCCCTCCCTTTCCTTCTCTTTACTGCCCTCTGAGTCACCAGTTTCTTAACCCTCCAGGGTACGTTTAGTGTGGAATGTATGTACCCAGAGCCACAGGGAAAGGAAGATTTGCCTTCTGGTTCCACAGATGGCAGCAGTTCCATCAACCAAGGCCATCATGGAGGTCATAATGTCAGGAGTTGCAATGATGATCAATGGCACAATATGGCCCCATGGAGAAAAATTATGTTCCAGAGACCTATAAGCATATCTCTGGAGAGTCATGAATTAAAAATAATTTCCTTGCATGCATTTCAATGAGTATCCATAAGTTGCATTCTTCTTTTGCATGTAAAATTAGACTGTTAGGGTCTTTTAGACAACATAAACAAAGAATAACTAATATATAATTTTTTAGAAATGTGGACAAGTGATATAGGAGCTCTGTTGCTGTGGAAACTGCAGTGGGTTTGAATGATTTTAAGTATTTTAAAGAACAAAAGGAAACACATTCCCTTTTACTCTGAATATTACCTCTGCCCTCATGTGCATAAAGGCCATCTCCCAAAGGCCTTCAGTGATTAGCATCTTCATTCAGAACAAGATGAGTGACAACTAGAGGGAAGGTGGTTTTAGCTGCGGCACTCACTGCCGAAATTGGCCGTTTGGTGAAGTTCAGCAGGTACCATCCTTGTTATCACTGAGGCACCAATTAAAATTTTTTGTGGTTGCTGTTTTTCCAAGGTTTTTGAGAAATATTGCTTGTTTCTAACTGAACTTTCTATTTTGCTCTTTTCTGGGGTTCCAGTGTATGGGTATTTTTTTTATGTGAAATCAAACTGATATAGTATTGTTATGCACGTCACCTACGTGTCATCAAGTCACATCCAACTTATAGCAACCCTAATGGGATTTTCAAGGTGAGTGAGATATTTAAGGAGTGGTTTTACCAATTCCACACACACCCATGAGTTTCCATGGCTGAGCAGGGATTTGAACCAGATCTCCAGAGTCTTAGTCCATCACTGTATCCATCACACCACAATGGGTACCAGATGTAGTGTTATACATAAAAGGGAGGGAGGGAGGAAGGAAGGAAGGAATATTTACTATTCTTGACTCGACCTATATTGTCTACTTAGTGCTTGGAGTTTTAGAAGCTTACAAGTAGAGACATTCACACATTCCTGCCCAGCTGAATTAATCTAATTTTCATAATGAAAGGGGATTAGCATACTTGAAAGAGTAACTAACCTAATTTACTCTTTTTTCAGCATGATTAAGATTCAGAGACCTTTTCTCCCAAGCTATATCAATCCACCAACATTTGGAATCAGATGCTACACGGGCAGGGCAGATTCATGGGTTCCCCATCATCAAATTATTGACTGGCTGTGATAAACCCTGTGAATAGGAGATGAGAACACCTTTCTCAAGAGATAAAATGCCTGTGGTATCTACAGGTATATTTCACTTTCTTCATTTTTAACAGTGGAGTTTGCCCAGCCTTCTGTCCAGGCAAGAACATGGAAGCAGGCCTTCGAATTAAAACTGAGAGTCATCTTTTCCAAGGGGTCTTTTCTTGCCCTACTACAGAAACTAATAGATACTAAGCTAGAAGTCCTGGGTTTATTACTTTATATTATATATAAAGATTATATATAAGGAAGCAGATTCGTCAAATAAATCTGGCTAGTACTCAGATGAGAACTTGATGAGTATGTTCTCCAGCCTTTGGGATCTCTGTTTCCAAGTCAGTTCTGTCATATTTCTTCTATCTAACTATTCCCTGCTGAGCCATTTTACATTGAATATTGTCCCTTTGAGGGAGATGCAAGGAAGATTGTCTGGGCAACCTTACCTCAAGAGAGTTTGTCCATGTGACAACACTAGGCTGGATACTTATGCACATATTTTGTGCTCCTGCCCTTTTTATGCAACTGCAAGACAGTGTTTCATTAAACCTTTATTTGATTTACTGGAAACATTGCTCTCTGAAGACCTTTTTCCTAAACTGCTAGAAAATAAAACCTCATTTCTGTGGAGCAATTGCCAAATTTGTTGCTGCTATTCAGTCCTTCAAGATAATTGAACCACTTTATGGTGTCTCAATATTTCATTTTATGCTGCTCAAAAAATTTTCATGAGCTTCTAAGGGAGGAACGGTAAGGTAAGGAAAAAAACTTTCTTCATTGCCGAATTGGAAGAGAAGCCCCAACTTGCATGTTGTCTCTCCACATGACCAAGAACCCAGATTTTCTAGGATACTTGCTCACATGGACAACCAGGGACCTCTGCTTTTCAGATTTAGTGATGATCTCATGAAGTAAGTGATGGCAAAAGGGGAGAGACTATGTGCTCCCCCAATGCAGTGGTTCCCAATCTTGGGTAACCCAGGTGTTCTTGGACTGCAATTTCCAGAAGCTTTCACCACCAGGCATGCTGGCCAGTTTTTCTGGGGTAGCAGTCCAAGAATACCTGGTTTACTCAAGGTTAGGAAGCACTGCCCCAGTGCATTCCAACGGAATTCTATAAGGTCTCAATAGAGTTACAGTTAAAATGTTTGGAACAAAAGATCCGACAATTTTTCCTGATTAGTATTGCTGGCCAGGGCTAATTTTGAAGTACAAAATAACGGGAAGACACCAAAGTAGAGAAAGTTGTTCTAGAAGAGTCCAGACAATGTCATGGAGAATTTTTGATCATAGTGAAGATAGTCTGAACATGCACATCAAGCACAAGATAGACTGCTTATAAATTTGGAAAGTTAATGACTAAGAAGAAATGGAGTTCTCCATTCTATTCATAGTCATACCATTAGTTTTAGCATCTAGAGGATGAATCTCTGACCTTTAATTACTGTAATGTTCTGATCACTGACACAGACCAGATTCATTACTAGAGGAATTAAAACTCTAATAGTGTATGCTCCATGTCTGAAATTTTTAAAATGTAGGTTAAGATGGCTAAAATGGGACTACATTGCTTTGCTATAAGAATAGAGTATCAATAAAATCACTGCCACAGTTATCTCTCTGTCAATGGAACAGCCTATTGTATTGTTACATACGTACCTCTTCACTTCAAAATTTCAAAACTTGGACACAAAATGAAAGATGAAAATGGTTCTGAGAGGGAATAAATAAGAAGACTGGAAAACAGGCCATAACTTAAAAGAAAGAAAGAAAGAAAACAAGTGCTACCACAGTCTTTAAAGAGACTGTAGAGAGACTAAAGGCTATTTTCTTTATAGTCTTATAAAGACATGAGGGTAATACACAGCCAACATTTCAGAACGGACACTGCCATTAAAATAAATTGTTCTGTTTCTCTTCTTTTGCCAAAGCATGCGCTTCTCAGACTTTGCCTGACAGCTTTGCTACAGGACTATGAAATGTTCTCAAGGAATGCCATAAAGGCCTGTTGCACATGACAACATTGTACCATTTTGAGCGATGGGACCATATATCTATGCAACTGTAAGCCAGGCAAGAGTTAGCTCCACAGCAAAACAAGTCCTCCATCTTACTTCTCATGATCAGTGTAAACCAACCAGTACAAATAGAGTGAAAAGAAGTTGGTATCTTCTCTTAGGAATGCTCCTGCAGTAATCTCATATCCTGATATGTTTCTTTCCTCAAGCCTATGAGACATATGAGTGCTTTGTCCCCAAAACATGATTAATCATAGAGGGATTACTCACAGCAAATTTCCAGGTCAGTTGAGCTTTCTAAATACTTACATATTGTCAAGCCAATGCTGACTTACAGCAACTGTTTCCAGGATTATCTCAGTAGAGAGTACTCAGAAGTGTGTTACCATTCCTTTCTTCTGGGGGTGCTCTGGGAGCGTGCCTTTTTCCCAAAGCTATACAGGCTGGCTCTTCTCCTGGGAGGCAGAGTAGCCCCCAAACTCTGGCTCTGCAGCCAGGTGTCTAACTTACTGAGCTATAAAGGCATTAATCACAATTAAAGTACCTTTTTCAACAGAAACAGAAACCAGTACTATAGTGATATCATAAAGGCAGATGAAAGCAAAGACACTCATGATTTCCCTTCTCTTCTAACACTTTAGGGAAGCAGCCAGAGCTTGGAAGTAAAGGCACAGTATAGAAAGGTCACTGTGTTGGATTACAGCTCCCAGAATCCCCAACAAGCATGGCCAGCAAACAAGGAGAATATTGTTCAAGGTTTTCTGCTTCAACCTTACAAAACAGATCTGTGCCTCACCCACAATAATTGGCAGATCTGCATGGGGGGGGGGGGACCACAGGTTTATGTTTGTGGAAGGGGGAAGACTAAAAAATGATACTTTTTGTCACCTCTGCCCTATATAGATGTCAAAATCCTCTTGTGAAACTTTGTGCTGGTGCAAATTGCATCAGGGTGACAAAAATAATTAATTTAAATTGATTTAATGCTTCCTATCTGCCCTCACCCCTTCATGGATTGCTGCCTTGTCACGGTGAAGGGGCTTGAGTAATTCAGAGAAGCTATGGGCTATGCCGTGCAGGGACACCCAAGACGGACAGGTTGTAGTGGAGAGTTCTGACTAAACACGATCCACCTGGAGCAGGAACTGGCAAGCCACTCCAGGATCTTTGCCAAGAAAACTCCATGGACAGAAACAAAAGGCTAAAAGATACGATGCTGGAAGATGAGCCCCTCAGGTCGGAAGGCGTCCAACATGCTATTGAGGAAGAGCGGAGGACAAGTACAAGTAGCTCCAGAGCTAATGAAGTGGTTGGGCCAAAGCCGAAAGGACGCTCAGCTGTGGATGCGCCTGGAAGTAAAAGGAAAGTCCAATACTGCAAAGAAAAATACTGCATAGGAACCTGGAATGTAAGATCTATGAACCTTGGTAAGCTGGATGTGGTTAAAAAGGAGATGGCAAGAATCAACATTGACATCCTGGGCGTCAGTGAACTAAAATGGACGGGAATGGGCGAATTCAATTCAGATGATTATCATATCTACTATTGTGGGCAAGAATCCCGTAGAAGAAATGGAGTAGCCCTCATAGTCAACAAAAGAGTGGGAAAAGCTGTACTGGGATACAATCTCAAAAATGATAGAATGATTTCAATACCAATCCAAGGCAGACCTTTCAACATCACAGTAATCCAAGTTTATGCACCAACCACTGATGCTGAAGAGGCTGAAATTGACCAATTCTATGAAGACTTACAACACTTTCTAGAACTGACACCAAAGAAAGATGTTCTTCTCATTATAGGGGACTGGAATGCTAAGGTAGGGAGTCAAGAGATAAAAGGAACAACAGGTAAGTTTGGCCTTAGAGTTCAAAACGAAGCAGGGCAAAGGCTAATAGAGTTTTGTCAAGAGAACAAGCTGGTCATCACAAACACTCTTTTCCAACAACACAAGAGGCGACTCTACACATGGACATCACCAGATGGGCAATACCGAAATCAGATTGATTATATTCTCTGCAGCCAAAGATGGAGAAGCTCTATACAGTCAGCAAAAACAAGACCTGGAGCTGATTGTGGCTCTGATCATCAGCTTCTTATAGCAAAACTCAAGCTTAAACTGAAGAAAGTAGGAAAAACCACTGGGCTAGTCAGGTATAATCTAAACCAAATCCCTTATGAATACACAGTGGAAGTGAAGAACAGATTTAAGGAACTAGATTTGGTGGACAGAGTGCCTGAAGAACTATGGCTGGAGGCTCGTAACATTGTACAGGAGGCAGCAACAAAAACCATCCCAAAGAAAAGGAAATGCAAGAAAGCAAAGTGGCTGTCCAACGACATGTGCTGGATTATTGAGAAAGCCAGAGAGTTCCAGAAAAACATCTACTTCTGCTTCATTGACTACGCAAAAGCCTTTGACTGTGTGGACAACAGCAAACTATGTCAAGTTCTTAAAGAAAGGGGAGTGCCTGACCACCTTATCTATCTCCTGAGAAATCTATATGTGGGACAGGAAGCAACAGTTAGAACTGGATATGGAACAACTGATTGGTTCAAAATTGGGAAAGGAGTACGACAAGGCTGTATATTGTCCTCCTGCTTATTTAACTTATATGCAGAATACATCATGCGAAAGGCTGGACTGGAGGAATCCGAAGCTGGAATTAAGATTGCCGGAAGAAATATCACCAACCTCAGATATGCAGATGATACCACTCTGATGGCAGAAAGTGAGGAGGAATTAAAGAACCTCTTAATGAGGGTGAAAGAGGAGAGCGCCAAAAATGGTCTGAAGCTCAACATCAAAAAAACTAAGATCATGGCCACTGGTCCCATCACCTCCTGGCAAGTAGAAGGGGAAGATATGGAGGCAGTGACAGATTTTACCTTCTTGGGCTCCATCATCACTGCAGATGGTGACAGCAGCCACGAAATTCAAAGACGCCTGCTTCTTGAGAGGAAAGCGATGACAGCATCTTAAAAAGCAGAGACATCACCTTGCCGACAAAGGTCCGCATCGTCAAAGCTATGGTTTTTCAGTAGCGATGTATGGAAGTGAGAGCTGGACCATAAAGAGGGCTGACTGCTGAAGAATGGATGCTTTTGAATTGTGGTGCTGGAGTCCCCTGGACTGCAAAGAGAACAAACCTAACCATTTTGAAGGAAATCAACCCTGAGTGCTCACTGGAAAGACAGATCCTGAAGCTGAGGTTCTAATACTTTGGCCATCTCATGAGAAGAGAAGACTCCCTGGAAAAGACCCTGATGTTGGGAAAGTGTGAAGGCAAGAGGAGAAGGTGATGACAGAGGACGAGATGGTTGGACAGTGTCACCGGAGCTACCAACATGAATTCAACCAAACTCCGGGAGGCAGTGGAAGACAGGAGGGCCTGGCGTGCTCTGGTCCATGGGGTCACGAAGAGTCGGACACGACTTAAGGACTAAACAACAACAACAATCTGCCCTCACCCCACCCCCATTTCAGCTTCTGAGGCTCCCTAGGGCTCCCTTTTGCCCTGAGGAAGCCTTATGGGAGCTTTGACACAGGGGAGGAGAGACTTTTAAAGTAAAAAATTGCCACCAAATTGCCACTATCAGGATTAGGACCACCCCCTCCATCCCAAGGCTCCCAAAGACTTGTCCAGGGTAAACGTGAGGCCCTAGGGAGCCAAAACAGGGAAGATTTAAATTAATTTAAATTAATTCTTCTCAGCACCCCAGTGCAATTTATGCCAGCACAACATTATGCAATAGGA
The DNA here is from genome assembly GCA_037013535.1 of Intellagama lesueurii. Taxonomy (NCBI): domain Eukaryota; kingdom Metazoa; phylum Chordata; class Lepidosauria; order Squamata; family Agamidae; genus Intellagama; species Intellagama lesueurii. The sequence goes on from JBAJHW010000004.1 coordinate 164,846,450, forward strand.
TTTTGCCCAGAGTTGAAACTCTATTTTGCTTTCGGGGGTGGGGGGCAATGTAGCTTCATGAGTCACATGTGCTTTAACCCAAAGTTTTATACCATCATAACTGATGAAGAGATCTGGAGAACTTGAAAGCTCAGCCTTGGTTTAAATGTTTTAGTGAGCTGATCTTCAAACTTTATTTCTCTGAATGGAGCACACAGCCAAAGATTTGTCTTTGAAGTTCAGTTTGCCTTCTGGGAAATGGGTGTTTTACAAATGGATGCACCCCTCCATCTCCTCCATCTTATGGCAGCATCCACAGATTTTTAAAATTCTAAATGGGCTCAAGAAGTTTAAAGACCCATTTTCTAGGCCATTTTATAAGTAACAGGTTAGAGGGTAAATTAGAAATGATTTTGAGAATTAAACAGAAGTAGAACACATTTCCCCGGAGTGCAGGAGGTTGCGACCAGGTAACTGATGTGCCTTTTGAGTCTACAATCCAGGTGCTAATTATAGGCAGGCAAGTTCAAGATCCTTGGATCAGCTTCATGATGGTTCTTGATCTTTAAATCAGACTTGGAGTCGACAGACCTTCCGAAAGGGGACATCCTCACAAAAAGAGTACAGGAATTGGACAGCCCTTCAGATAGAGGCCTGTTGTGTAAAAGAAGACCTAGACTTGGCTAAAGACATGGAAGACAAGAATAGCTGTTAATAAATCTTCACTCGTTTACATCTGAGTCTCTTTGTTGCCTCATGGGTAGCTGATACACTCCTTTTGTGTCCCAGAAAGGAAAGACATTCTGTGTACATCAGTCATTCTTGAAGAAAAGTGATGCTTATTGGTTAAGTGTATGAAGCAGAGGAAAGCTGAACAACGAGAAGAAAAAAAGGTGAAAGCTAGCCTTCAATAAAGTTTCTGAAGACAATGACCATAATACTTGCGCACGACATGTGTGCTAGAACATAGTGAAGCAAAGAGTAGTTGAATCATCGGCAAAGGCTTTCCCCCCCACTTTGGTAGCAAGCCAGATTATGTTCTCATAAGTAGCTTGCCAAGATACACATAATATATCTTGGCTTCCAGAAATTTACAGCCCAAATCTCTCTCTAAATATTCACATCGTAAACACTCCGCATTCCTAATGTGATGCAAAGGAAAGAATGGGTGTCTTTGATAGCCAACTCCTACTGGTATTCCAGTGGATTATTTATGTTCTACACTGAGATATAATTGATTCGTCAGAGATAAAAGACAGGAGCACATGTTTAAGATATTGAATAATTCAATTACAGGAGAAATAACGTAGTTATAATGTAAGAGGAAAAGTTGTTGGGTGGTACTGATTAAAATGGTTGCACGCCTGATCAATTCTACAGGATATACCCGGAAAGACCATACAAAATAAACTAATGATGATGATGATAGTAAAAGTAGCAAATTTTCTAAAAGTAGGAAATTGCCTTGTGTTGTGTAGGAACATAAGAAGCTGCCATACACTAAGACAGACCAATGCAAAAGGAAAAGGAACAATTAACACAACAATGATGGGCTGACAATGGACCCCATTTTATTGGCTCAGCATAAGGCAAAGATCCAGACACTGGGCAGCCAAGCTGCCACCCAATGCTCCCATCCTGCACCTGACTCTTTGTGTGAATAGTGGAGCAGCAGAATATGAAAATGAGCATAGAGTGTAGCAAGGTGTGGGTTTCTTCTACCCTTTGGAGGGTGAGCCTGGTCTCTCAACCTCTATGATACACTGGAGCCTAGAAGCCACAGCTTTCAAGGTCCTTTAGGGGGTCCTCCTTCAAGGAAGTCGAGAAGCTCACTGTGTATCCCCAGTGGATCCTGCCCAATGCCCACAATACCTTCAACTGAAAACTGGGACCAAAACGTCGTGCTGTAACTGTGTTTCTCAGAGAGGGCAAACCTCTCTGTGGGACAGGAAATTGAATAACTGGATTGCTCTTAACATGTAATTTGACTCTCATCACTCTGTTGTGGACAGTTTGAATGTATATTGAATTCAGTGGGTTTCTCTCCTTATTTAGAGTCCCAGAGACCAGAGCAAATATACTCCAGGAAATTGATCACATGCCAGAAAGATGGAACTTTCATGCTACAAAAGTCAAAGTTCAGCGGCTTCCAGCTTTAACCTTTATTATAGCTGTTTGTTAAATATGTAACACATTATTTTGACAGAAAATGCTGGATTCTCTTGAACATGCACTTTCCAACTATCTGAGGAGCTCTAATATGTCCATATCTAGGCTTCCCTTATCATCAATAGAAGGATGATTAAAGACTTTTAACTCTGATAATTGCATCAGGTTATTCTGAAAGTCTAACATCAATTTTTACATAAACTGTGTTTTTTCCCCCTTAACAGTCCTCGTCCACCTTTTCTTGAAAGGATTTCAAGGCAATCTTGTGGTCTCAGCCACCCCTCATTTTGCCTTCAGAGCAATCTTGTGAGTTAGATCAGGATGAGAAAAAGTTTCCAGCCCAAAGTTCCCCAGTGAGCATCACAGTGAAATAGAGCTTTGAACCAAGGGGTTGCTGGCCCCACTTGAATGGTCTGACTGCTCCATCACACTGACTTTCAAGTGCAAGAACTGAAGCATCTAAGCCATTGCCAGTGAACTGCTTCTTCAACACAACACCGCCTGTTTCTGCAGCTGCCACTGACTAGCTGCCATGACTGGATTTGCTATCATGCCAGAGAATTTGAGTATCATGGTGCAGGCAAAACAAAAAAATCAAGAATTTTCTTGCCAAAACAGACTGCCCACTTTGTTTTTAACCTGGACTGTGCTCTCTGAAGCTTCCCAGAAGTACACTTGGGGTTAAAAATAAGGTACATACTTCTTTTGTGCTTTGTTTTAAACATAATTCAATTGAAATAAAAAAGGGGGAGCCATGTGGTTGATACAAAACAGAAATGCAAGAATAGGTGATACCTTTATAGACCACTAATTTAAAAAAAACCAGAAAAGCTCACATATTGTACGATTTTTAAAAAAAAAATTATTACTGGTCTATAAAGGTATTACTGATTACCTACTCTTGCATTTGTTTTAAACAGAATTTGAAAGGGTTGCCACTGTGCCAGTATAGTGAGTAGGGTGCAGCCCATGTTGAGTTCAGCGCATTACTGTACCCAAACATAAACACACATGGCTGGAACTCACCAATTCCTTAACAAGCTTTTCAGTACAGACTGATCTAGACTTGCTGAGATACTTTGGCATCTGAGGTTAAGGGCAAAATGGTGCCCTGTTATTTCATCTACAGATGTGAACTGGAGTGGCAGTTGAATTTTACTTCAATGCCAGTGATGGGACAGTGTCTTCCACAACACCTGTCGAATTGTAGGGCCGGATCCAATGGTTGGCATCCTTCTCTGATGCACGGAAACAATCACTTTGATTTTAAAAAAAACATAGTAATCTTCCCCACAGTTGTGTTTTTTAAAGTATTAGTTTAATCCACAGAGCCAGAAAACTCTTTAAAGGACTTCACTGAAGTTCCAAAAAACCCTCAGAATACAATGCACTCTCCCTCTAAAATTTATATATCGGATTATGTGTTTGTACATTTTCAGATCTGAGCCCTCAAATACTTGGATCTGATATCGAAACACCATCCATAAAGAAGGATATTTCAAAATGCTAACTAATACACTAAATATTTTTTAAACAATGTGATAAATCTGAATAACATGTTACTTATAATAAGTCAAAGCAAGCTCCATAAAGTTAGAGCAAGTACTCATTATATACTCATTATATTGCACAAGCAGAAATGAGCCAGCATTCATGATTTCTCTCTCTCTCTCTCTCTCTCTCTCTCTCTCTCTCTCTCTCTCTCTCTCATTGTTGCCAATTGCTGGTTATAATCCAAACAGAACGTAGGTGCCGTTTCCAGGATTCACTTCAATTACATAAACATGAAAGATTCATCAAAAGCTGTCTCTCCTGGAACAGCCCAAATAGACTCCAGACAAGCTGATTTTATTACATTATCTAGCACCCTCTCCAACAACATGGACAAGTCCCATTATGGAATCATAACGTGCCAGGTTTGCTGGACGGAATAAGAATTTTTACGTGCTTGCTGTTTCTCTGAGGAGTGAGAAGAGTGAGAAGTTCCAGGGGCAGCCTTGCTGGCTTTAATTTCCTTTGGATGAGAAAGCACTTTGGAAGAGAGACCATAAGGTGTCTTTGCAGCATCTGCGTCATTTACAAACACACAAGCTGTGCATACATGGAAGCAAACAAGCACTCCTGTATAGCCAACCCAGGCAGCCTCCATGTTTGCACCCTCCATTCCAGCTGGGAACGTTTAGCTCTCTCACTTTGCCTCTTTTAACTTGCCTCCTGCGATTTCTGCAGGTCTTTCTCCTCTGCTCAGCAGGAGGGTGGCCACCTCCCCAAGCTCCAGTGCGTTATCTCACCCAAAACAGAAATGTTTCAAGTCATCCAGTGACAATTTTGGTGAAATCTAGGTGGCAATCTGTTCTCCAGAGGTGGAGGTTCAGCAATTGCATCAGTTTCCCAGAAACGTTGGTTCCTATTAAACTCTGGATGACTTTCCTCTTTGGTAATCACACAGGAAACCTTCTGTCTCATAAAACAAATGGCCAAAATAATGACTGTGTCTTTGGGCTCATATCTCTGGTTCTATAAGGGCTAGAAACTTAGGCTGTGACTACACTGGTCCTTTTGGTATGGGTTGGCGCAGTCTAAATAGGGTCACTTGAGATGGTGGGAGATGAGCAGTATGTCATTTAGCGCAATCATCACATCCAAAAGGCATATTGACCTCAAGCGACCCTCCTGGTCCTTCTGCTGTCAAATGTCAAAAGAACACTTTAGTCTTCATCAGAGGAAGACTCACCAGAGTCTGTAGAACATGACTCCGAGCATCTGGTGGAGCACTTCCTCCTCCATCCTAATACATGCCTCTTCTCTTTCTTTCATCTCAGCTGCCAGTGTTCTGGACTCAGACTGCTGGAGTCACTGGATATTGAGGGTTCCCACCTGCAAGTTCTGGCTAGCTCAAGGCTGCAGGCACAACAGACCAAGATAATCCATACTCTTGTATTTCCAGTCACCGTGTATGGGTGTGAAAGCTGGACAGTAAAGAAAGCTGATGATGGGGAAATTATGGATTTCACAAAAATTATGGAATCACAAAGCTGGATTATTGCTTTGTGGAAACTCTGGACAGCCAGAAAAATAAACAAGTGGGTCTTAGATCAAATGAAATCTGAACTATCTCTGGAGGCAAAAATATTGAAACTGAGGCTGTCCTACTTTAAGCGCATAATGAGAAGACAGAATTCTCTGGAAAAGACAATAATTCTGGGAAAGGTGGAGGGCAGCAGGAAAAGAGGAAGACCAAATATGAGATAGACTGACTCCCTTAAGGAAGCCACAGACTTGAGCCTACAAGAGCTGAGCAGGGCTGTTGACAACAGGGCATTTTGGAAATTGCTCATTCATAGGATCTCCATAAGTCAGAGGAGGCTTGATGGTACATGACAACAACATCATTTGAGTCCCAGCTTTGGGGCAAAGATGGCAAATACATTAAATAAATAAATAAACTCTCACTTTCCATCTTAAAGAAAGGGAAAGATGGTAGCTTTAGGTCACAGTCCTTAAGTTTCACCTTTCAAGGTTGCTGCGGTGTTCTAAGGATAACCCTGACTGACTTTGTCTTTTGCATTTTCACTCCCCCATTGTGTCCTGTCTTATTAGATTACATGCCAGTCTTTATTTTTCAGTAGGAGAGCATTTAATAATATTAAACATTACGTCAATCATCATCACTATAACATAACTGAACAATATTAGCCCCCCTTTCCTTAACAAACAGCTATTCTGACCTTATTTCCTTATGTCTGCATTTATTCATAATCTAATTTTAATTATACAAATGCAGTTAGTTCGCATTCAGACTGGTAGACTGATGAGGTGGGATGCTAATGACGAAACCCACCAGTCATTAGATTTCTTAAAGATTGGTCTGAAAGTATTCTTCAAATGAGACAACCTATGACTTTTATGGCCAAAACATAAGGCAAAAACAATTTTTTTAAAAAAAAGACAAAAATGTTGTGGCATTTTGGAATCCTTTGATTACCCATCTCCAGAGCCACACATAATAAAGTACAGAACTGCTGGATAGCTCAGTGATTTAAGTATCAGAGGTTGGGAGTTCGATTCCCCACTGTGCCTCCTTGAAAGGGGCTGGACTTGATTATCCATAGTGTCCCTTCCAGCTCTGCAATTCTAAGATTATTATTACATCATGTTGTTGGGAAGAAAATGATGTATGAGCAGGACTGATGAATTTCCCTGAACATGTGTTTTGGCCCTGTGTCTTGCAACAAATTGATTCTGGCACACAGAAAATTCATTTCAAAATCCATATGGAGTCATTCTGGAAATGATGACAAAGTACTAAAACAGAGCACAAGACCAAAATAGATTTTTAAATTATTTTTATTGACCTGACTAAAACTTGGCCAAAATATCCACATAATTTTCACAGTGTGTGCATTTTTCAACAGAGACTGGAACACTGGCATTTCATGAACAACTACTAAGCATGCAAATGTAATCTTTTTATGTTAACCTTGTGTGAGGAAAGTTTATAACGTGCTAAGTTGTCATTCTGTTGATAGTTGTTAGCATTATAAGAAGTCTCACCAGTGATCTGATGCATCTCTTCTCAGCAGGGAGGGAGCCAACCCACAGGGGCCCTCTCCCTTGTCGCTTCTTAGTTCTCAATATTTGGACCTCCAAATGTTTTGGTCTTCACCTCCCAGAATCTCAGACCTTTACCCCTGTTGGCTTGGACTTCTGGGAATTGAGGTCCCAAGTGTCTGGAGGAGTAAAGGATAAGAATCACCATTTTAGTGCTTGCGGCAGAGCAGAAAATGACACCTACCCACAGATCCAAGTCTGTGAAGAAGCATATAACTCACTGTCACAACCAACGTTATTTTAATTTGTCTGTTCTTGAGGCAGACAATCTTATTCATGTCTCATCCTGGCAGTACTTCAATTAGTACTTCACCTGCACAAGACTCCAGAAACGTTCCTATTGTGATACATGCTATATAATTCCTTGCGAGAAATTTTGCAATAGAAATATTCGCTCAAATCCTTCCCTGCCCCGTAATCTACTTGAAATCTTGGTTAAATCCTCACTTATCCACCTCTCCCCTAAGGCTGTCCTAGGGATTTTTTAAAAAAAGAAAAGAGTCATCATATGTAGTCCTTCAACCATCATCCCTTTGGACAGGACGTTGTAGTCATTCGGGCTCATGTTTTGTTGCAGAACTCACATTGTGCTTGACATAAGGTAGACATTTTATGACATCATCATGGGAAGAGTTGTAAACAGCTTCCTTTGTTACTCTGAGTTTCAGCCACTTGCTCTGTACAGGTTATTGTGCTCACACAGTTCTTTTGTGAATCATGATGCTGGGAAGCAGGAATGACAGATTCACTAAAATCCAGTAGTATGTCACAACTAAAATAGGCCTGTTGAATCAGTGGAACTTATGGAGGAATTGACTCACCAAATCCCCACTGATTCAATGGGCCTATCCCGACTTACATCTGGATTTCAACCTCTGATCATCACTTGATTGATTGGGCAGTGGTTCCAACCTTGACCCCAGATGTTCTTCGACTACAACTCCCCAAATCCTGGCCAACACAGCTAGTGGTGAAGGCTTCTGGGAGTTTTAGTCCAAGAACATCTGGAACACAAGGCTCAGAACCACTGGACTAAGAATATGTGGAATTGTAATTCTAAGAAATAAAACATGGATAACCATACAAACACCCAACTGCTAACCCTCAATTACAGTGGTTGTTGTTGTTTAGTCGTTAAGTCGTGTCCGACTCTTCGTGACCCCATGGACCAGAGCACGCCAGGCCCTCCTGTCTTCCACTGCCTCCCGGAGTTGGGACAAATTCATGTTGGTAGCTTCAGTGACATGGTCCAGCCATCTCGTCCTCTGTCGTCCCCTTCTCCTCTTGCCTTCACACTTTCCCAACATCAGGGTCTTTTCCAGGGAGTCTTCTCTTCTCATGAGATGGCCAAAGTGTTGGAGCCTCAGCTTCAGGATCTGTCCTTCCAGTGAGCACTCAGGGTTGATTTCCTTCAGAATGGTTAGGTTTGATCTCCTTGCAGTCCAGGGGACTCTCAAGAGTCTCCTCCAGCACCACAATTCAAAAGCATCCATTCTTCGGAGGTCAGCCTTCTTTATGGTCCAGCTCTCACTTCCATACATCGCTACTGGAAAAACCATAGCTTTGACGATGCGGACCTTTGTCAGCAAGGTGATGTCTCTGCTTTTTAAGATGCTGTCAAGGTTTGTCATCGCCTTCCTCCCAAGAAGCAGGTGTCTTTTGATTTCATGGCTGCTGTCACCATCTGCAGTGATCATGGAGCCCAAGAAAGTAAAATCTGCCACTGCCTCCATATCTTCCCCTTCTATTTGCCAGGAGGTGATGGGACCAGTGGCCATGATCTTAGTTTTTTTGATGTTGAGCTTCAGACCATTTTTGGCGCTCTCCTCTTTCACCCTCATTAAGAGGTTCTTTAATTCCTCCTCACTTTCTGCCATCAGAGTGGTATCATCTGCATATCTGAGGTTGTTGATATTTCTTCCGGCAATCTTAATTCCAGCTTCGGATTCCTCCAGTCCAGCCTTTCGCATGATGTATTCTGCATATAAGTTAAATAAGCAGGAGGACAATATACAGCCTTGTCGTACTCCTTTCCCAATTTTGAACCAATCAGTTGTTCCATATCCAGTTTTAACTGTTGCTTCCTGTCCCACATATAGATTTCTCAGGAGATAGATAAGGTGGTCAGGCACTCCCCTTTCTTTAAGAACTTGCCATAGTTTGCTGTGGTCGACACAGTCAAAGGCTTTTGCGTAGTCAATGAAGCAGAAGTAGATGTTTTTCTGGACCTTTCTGGCTTTCTCCATAATCCAGCACATGTTAGCAATTTGGTCTTTAGTTCCTCTGCCGCTTCGAAATCCAGCTTGTACTTCTGGGAGTTCTCGGTCCACATACTGCTGAAGCCTACCTTGTAGGATTTTGAGCATAACCTTGCTACCGTGTGAAATGAGTGCAATTATTTCCCACAGTAGTTAGAGCATTCTTTGGCACTGCCCTTCTTTGGGATTGGGATGTAGACTGATCTTTTCCAATCCTCTGGCCACTGCTGAGTTTTCCAAACTTGCTGGCATATTGAGTGTAGCACCTTAAAAGCATCATCTTTTAAGATTTTAAATAGTTCAACTGGAATGCCATCACCTCCACTGGCCTTGTTGTTAGCCATGCTTTCTAAGGCCCACTTGACTTCACTCTCCAGGATGTCTGGCTCAAGGTCAGCAACCACACTATCTGGGTTGTCCGGGACATCCAGATCTTTCTGGTATAATTCCTCTGTGTATTCTTGCCACCTCTTCTTGATGTCTTCTGCTTCTGTGAGGTCCCTACCATTTTTGTCCTTTATCATGTCCATCTTTGCACAAAATGTTCCTTTAATATCTCCAATTTTCTTGAACAGATCTCTGGTTTTTCCCTTTCTATTCTTTTCCTCTATTTCTTTGCACTGTTCATTTCAGAAGGCCCTCTTGTCTCTCCTTGCTCTTCTTTGGAAGTCTGCATTCAATTTTCTGTACCTTTCCCTATCTCCCTTGCATTTTGTTTCCCTTCTCTTCTATGCTATTTGTAAGGCCTCGTTGGACAGCCACTTTGCTTTCTTGCATTTCCTTTTCTTTGGGATGGTTTTTGTTGCTGCCTCCTGTACAATGTCACGAGCCTCCATCCATAGCTCTTCAGGCACTCTGTCCACCAAATCTAGTTCCTTAAATCTGTTCTTCACTTCCCCTGTGTATTCATAAGGGATTTGGTTTAGATTATACCTGACTAGCCCAGTGGTTTTTCCTACTTTCTTCAGTTTAAGCTTGAGTTTTGCTATAAGAAGCTGATGATCAGAGCCACAATCAGTTCCAGGTCTTGTTTTTGCTGACTGTATAGAGCTTCTCCATCTTTGGCTGCAGAGAACATAATCAATCTGATTTCGGTATTGCCCATCTGGTGATGTCCATGTGTAGAGTCACCTCTTGTGTTGTTGGAAAAGAGTGTTTTTGATGACCAGCTTGTTCTCTTGACAAAACTCTATTAGCCTTTGCCCTGCTTTGTTTTGAACTCCAAGGCCAAACTTACCTGTTGTTCCTTTTATCTCTTGACTCCCTACCTTAACATTCCAGTCCCCTATAATGAGAAGAACATCTTTCTTTGGTGTCAGTTCTAGAAGGTGTTGTAAGTCTTCATAGAATTGGTCAATTTCAGCCTCTTCAGCATCGGTGGTTGGTGCATAAACTTGGATTACTGTGATGTTGAAAGGTCTGCCTTGGATTCGTATTGAAATCATTGTATCATTTTTGAGATTGTATCCCAGTACAGCTTTTCCCACTCTTTTGTTGACTATGAGGGCTACTCCATTTCTTCTACGGGATTCTTGCTCACAATAGTAGATATGATAATCATCTGCATTGAATTCGCCCATTCCCGTCCATTTTAGTTCACTGACGCCCAGGATGTCAATGTTTATTCTTGCCATCTCCTGTTTGACCACATCCAGCTTACCAAGGTTCATAGATCTTACATTCCAGGTTCCTATGCAGTATTTTTCTTTGCAGCATTGGACTTTCCTTTCACTTCCAGGCGCATCCGCAGCTGAGCGTCCTTTCGGCTTTGGCCCAACCACTTCATTAGCTCTGGAGCTACTTGTACTTGTTCTCCGCTCTTCCTCAGTAGCATGTTGGAAGCCTTCCAACCTGAGGGGCTCATCTTCCAGCGTCCTATCTTTTAGCCTTTTGTTTCTGTCCATGGAGTTTTCTTGGCAAAGATACTGGAGTGGCTTGCCAGTTCCTGCTCCAGGTGGATCGCGTTTAGTCAGAACTCTCCACTATGACCTGTCCGTCTTGGGTGTCCCTGCACAGTATAGCCCATAGCTTCTCTTAATTACTCAAGCCCCTTTGCCACAACAAGGCAGCAATCCGTGAATGGGAATTACAGTGGTAGCACAAAATAAATTCCAAATGCCACAGTGAGATGATACCTTGATATGTTGCTTTGTGCCATCAAGTTGTTTCTTATTTATGGAAATCCTATGAATTAATGACCTCCAAAAAGTCCAGTCATTAGCAGCCTTGCTTAGGTCTAAAAGTAGGCCTATCAAAATAGCATGGAAAGTATGCAGAATCTCACAAAAAGGCACAACCTTTGAGGAACATTGTGCCTTCACTAGGTGAAACATGAGCAAGCAGTAAGGGGCAAGAAAGGGGAATTGAACATAGAAGGAGGCTGATGGATATAGTCTTGAATGTCTAGGTTTCCAGTCCTTAATAAGCGTATTGACTACTAAGACCACTGTATCACCTGATGAGACCTATTCCTTTGTCTATCACATTCCTCCTCCATCACATTCTGGAACAACATGCAGATGATGTGGACTTAAGATCAGCCTTCTCCTCAACCTCCAGTTCCCCTATCCTCACTGCATACTTTTTGTGCCTTTTTGGTTGGCCTACTTTAGACTGCAAAACCTAATGGTGCAAGTATTTTATTTTATTTTAAAAATCTATGTGAATCAAGGTTACATCTCAGACACGATGACACCTCTGTTTTCTTTCATAAAACCAAAGGAAGCAAGAAAGGTAAGGGTTTATTAGAAGCTTGAGTTCCCTTAAGAGGTAAAAGACAGTCCATTTATTCTAATACCAACTTGCCTTAACCAGCATTTTGCAAATAGCTTGCTTTTATTTGTATTTGTAGTTTTAATTGGTAATTGGCCATTAGGAGATAAACATGAGCTTTGTTTGTATGTCTGATTTCTCAGCCAGGTCACTCTGAAGGATTTGTGCGCCTTTGATAGCAAATGTCATAATAACAGGAAATACGCACCATGTGAATGTGCAATCTGATCCTCAGTGTCCCTCTTCCGGTTCTAGTCATGTTTGCATTGTAGTTCACTATCAAAAGGAATTATGAGACATTGGTGATGACAACTACAGACATCATCATTTCCACTACAATCACTGTGATCTGGTAAAAAGTACTGCTCTAAGAGTTCTATCATCTTTTATTCAAAACATCCTTGGCCAGAGCATTGATACAATCGACAGAGTTAAACCATTGTGTCAACATTCCCCCTAATTTTCTGCTAGAGCCGGGCAAACACACCCCGTGTAGGGGGATCCAGCCGCAACCGGAAACAAATGGATGGCAACACTTTCTCAGTTGCAAGGCACTGGTGCAGTGTTGTGCGGCTGCGCAGCTTAGAGGAAACTTTGATTGTGACCCCTCAGGCAGCTTGGTGGATTGCAATTAACCCATCCTGCATCAGCTATGTTTCCCACAACCAAGTCTTTCTCCAGAGAAACAGTATATTTCAAAGATGGATCCCTTCTGGGGGGAAAGGACCAACTATAACACAGCAGATAGACATGTCTATTCTTTCTACTACTGAGGCAGAGCAAATTATGTAAGCAGCTGTAGGATCACTCTCATGTGGCCTTTGGATGACATGATGAAAACAGACCTGTCAGCTGCTGTCATAACATCTTCTGTGAGTATTTCCATTGACTCCAACCATTGTGCACAATAATGTGTTTGTATAAATGGACAAGTGATCTTGTTGCTCTAAGTCTAAGCCATTTCTCTCAGCATCCTGTAAAATAAGCAGATACTTAAAAGGCATGACATTACAGTGTGTCTTTCAATGCATAGCTCAGCGGTCAAAGCTATCCTGTCAACCAGTATCTTAGCAAGACATAGACAGAGGAAGAGCCCAAAATAATGGCTGTGTTTGGATATATTGCTAAGCTATGGTTGAGTATTAGGGAAATGAAACTCAGGATGAAATCAGAGATTAAGAAAAAGGTGAATTTCCTGTTAGTACAACTATTTCCCTTCCAAGAGGAAGGAACTTGCAAATGAAGCCCACATATGGTTTTAAAGTAAAAAGCCCTAAATGGCCTGGGTTCGAGCTATCTCAAAGACCATATCTCCCATTATGAGCCGGCTCAGGTGTTAAGATCATCAGGAGAGGCCTTTCTCTCGTCCCACCACCATCGCAGGTGCATCTGATGGGGACATAGGAGAGACCCTTCACTGTTGCTGCACCCAGACTTTGGAACTCCCTCCCACAGGAGGCCAGACTGGCCCCATCTTTGCTATCCTTCTGCAAGCAGGCAAAGACCTTTCTCTTCAGGCAAGCCTTTCCTCAGTAATCAGCTACTTATATGTGATTTTTAGATAGATTGTTATGCATTACTGCTTTGACTGGATTTTTAGTACTACTTTCGTTTTCCATGTTTGTGTTTTCCATTTCTCAGAGTGACATTTTTAAATTTTTTGTATACTTACTGATCTTTGCCTTAATATTGCCTGTTGATGTAAGATGCCTCCTTATTCATTGTTCGTAGTTTTAAATATCGTCTTTATTGATGTTAACCACCGTTGTATATTCATTTTCAACTTTAAATATTGTCTTTCATTGTTATAAGCTGCCTTGGGTCCTTGTCAAGGAGAAACGTGGGGTAAAAATATTTTAAATAAATAAATAATAAATATCTCCCAGTAACCAACTAGAAAACAAAAGCAAGCTAGTTGGCAGAATATATACTAAAGAATTTTTTTTTAGGGTAAACAGATTTATTTTATCACTTAAGAGAGTTCTGCTTGAAGTTATTAGGGAGTTATTACATGTTTTTTTATTAGAAATATGTTTTTGCTATCAAGACTAAACAAACTTAATGCCAGATTTGTGGCAGTTTGGATTGATTCTTTGATTAATTTTCATCAAGACAAAACTGTATGTATTATGTCACTTATGTGTGTCATCAAGTGGGAACTGACTTTTGACAACCTTAATAGGGCATTTGAAGGTACCGTATTTTTCTGTGTATAAGATGATACTTTTGTCTAAAATCTTTAGACTAAAAATTGAGGGTCGTCTTATACATGGAAGTAAGCCAAGGAGAGAACAACATGGCCCATACCTTGCCTCTGCAAACAGGCTTCCTTCAATTATGAGGCTTAGCTGCCTCACAAGGCTTAGCTTCCTCCAATCACGAGCCTTATGTAACTGATGTCAGCTGATGCTGAACAAACCAATTGGAACACACCTCGTTGGAGGTGGAGCTGTAGGCAATGCTCAGATACAACAGGGACTCATAATGTCCGAGCATTCTGAGCCCAGAGGCTGAATACTCAAAGCTAAGCTTTCTTAATTTTGGGTTAGAAAAGTGGGGGGCATCTTATACTGTACATGGGGGAGTCTTATAAACAGAAAAATATGGTAAGTGAGATATTAAAGGAGTGGCTTTTAACAATTTCACCCCATCGCCTGGGAGTTTTCAAGATCAAACAAAGACTTGAACCCAGGTCTCTCAAGTCCTGTTCCTTTACTTTATCCACTACACCACACTGCAGACAAGACTACTGAACATAAATACAAATAAATAAAACACACAAATCTGCAAAGTTCCCTGGTTGGTTTATTCTTTTCCATTACAGTCTGTGGTCTTTCAGTGACCTGGGTAGCATCAAAAGCACTTGGCTAGTCAAACATTCAGAAAAGGGAATGCTAATCACATTACAGTGTATTTCTGTAGGCCTGAAAGAGGAGGTGAAGCAAGGTCATTATTTTTGATAATCAGCTGTACAATGAAGGCTATGTGTCCACCAAAGACTTCTAGGAAGTGCTTAATAATAATAATAAAAGGTACTTGACTTAGAGTGCTGCAGCAATATTTATAATATGATTTTTGGAACAATCTGATCCTTAGAGAGTAGATATGACATCAACAGCTCTAGTTTTACCAGGAAAAACATCTAGCTTGTAAATTATGCCCTCAAAGGACTATAGTTGTTCTTATCAAACTCCTTCATTAACAGAAAAAAGAAAGGTGAGAAATGCCCTTTATCAACAACAACACCAAGACTGCATAAAATTCTCAAAAGTTTTCAAAGTATAATAACAACAATGAATATTAGGCAGCCAAAGGCCGTCAATTAAAACACAGTAGTGAGTGAGTCACAAAACACAAAATATAATCACATTAAAAAAAAAATAAACAAGACAAATTGGTTGACAACCTTTTCTTTTAATAGGGACAAAGAAGAGATCTTGTGTGGGTGATCACGGAACAAAGGAAGGCTGATTGCCTTAGAGAAAGAACAAAAGAGTCAACAACGGTTGTCCGAGCCAGCGGAGCCTACAGGCAACGCCCTGAGAGCTCTTTTATTTACTTAGCATGATTACATAGTATGTTGTTAGAATTCAGATAGAATACTAGTTACCTAATCGTAACCAGGATTGGCTGAAATAACCCTTTGATTTTATGCTCTACCTCTAAGCGAAAGGGCAGAATAAGGGGTTACGCCGCCTGCTGGCAGCTGCCGCTTCCTGCCGGGAGTGTATGCACGTCACTGGAACAGAATGCAGCTACAACCTTTAAGCAGAAGTTTCCCACAATCTTGCATTTTTCACATCTATTGAATTAAGCTATCTTTTGAAATGGACCATAGATTTTTCTAAGTTAGCATTGATTGTTATCCTGAAGGGGTCAAATCAGTTCACACTTTGATAACTAAAATCAGGTTATCAAATTGCATGCATAGGAGGGGACAACCACCACCACCCCTGGCTTAAGGATATAGCCTTTACCTAATCAGTTTTAGCTTTCTTAAGTATCTCGAAATCCCATTTGTTTCAAATTGCTTTTAGTTGACAAGATGGGCTGAATTTTTGAATGTTTAATGGCTTCCATGCCTGCTGCATTTGAAATTGCTTCCCTTAAATTAGCTTTATATGAATATTGTGGCTGAGCTGTAAAATGTTTTCAGATTGCAACTTTAATGGCTGAGTTTTCATTCGACTATTTAGTTTTATGTTTTATTTATGAGCAGAGAAATTGGTTGAATAAGTAATGTTGCTAATGCAAAATGCCTTTATGTACTACGGTTCATAAAGCATAAAACCACTGGAATGTGAACAAGCTCCCAAGGTAAGGAGGGGGCGGGATATTTCTTCTCTCAATTGACATATTCTCTTTGGGGTTTTCTGTTGTGGGTTCATGTCTGAAGTGGGCAGGTCTAGAACCATAAATGAGCAAACTCAAAGCCAAAGTTGACTGGAATGAGAGAGGTGAGTGCTTCTTTTCCTCCTTGAACCACATCCTCTTTCTTTCTTTCTTTTCTTTCTTTCTTTCTTTCTTTCTTTCTTTCTTTCTTTCTTTCTTTCTTTCTTTCTTTCCTGTCTGTCTGTCTGTCTTTGAAATCCATGCCATCTCTTTCTCTTGCAAGCTCTCTCTCTCTCCCCTTCCTTGTTCTCCCCCTTTCCTCCCTTTACCTTTCCTTCCAGCAGGATTTCAAGGGGTGGGATGGACAGAACTTGGAAACAATGCACTATAATAATGATGTTACTTGTAATGTATTACTTCTTGGGGGTGCTGAAGGTACAATGATGTTACTTTTGCAAATAGCCTAACAAACGGTAGCATTGTTGCTTCTGTTATGAATCATGATTACGTGTTTACTTTTTCTGGTTTCTTTTGTGGGGATATAAACGTTTTCATGTGGGGATTTTTAAAAATTGATCCTTTTTTTTACTTCTAATTTTTGGAATTCAAAACTAATGAAGAGTAATGAATAACAGAAATCATTACTTTAAAAAAATTGCAACAGTAACAGCAATGAAATCCTTTCTGTCTTTTTTTTTACTGGGTTATATAATAAAATTATTTTTAATAAATTGTAAAGATAAGCCCACAGTGGGGATGATGTCAGCAGCAGCAGCAAACTGCCACCAATTAAAACCGAATCACTACTTACTAAAGGTGATTCAGGAGAGTTAGTGACTGACACACATTTGGCAAAATCCTGTCGTGTAACTTGGAGCTTGTTGTAACCCAAATAAGGCTCCAGAAACATTTAATTTACACTATTTAAAAGATTCCTATGCTCCCACTTTAGATTCTGAGGCTCCCTGGGACTACCTTTTGACCTGGAGAAGCCTTTGGGGGCCTCAGAGGGGGGAAAACTTTAAAACCAAACATCCCCCAGATCAGTGGCTGCAGTCCTAATCCCAGCGGCAGTAATCCAGCAGCAACTTTTGATTTTTAAAGACTCCCACCACCACCATCTCAAAACTCTGAAAGGGTTCCCCAGAGCAAAAAGGAGTCACAGGGAGCCTCAGAACCTATGCAAAACAGGGAGACAAGAAGCTTTTAATTAGTGTAAATTAAATGTTTCCAATGCCCAATCAGGGTTACACCAGGCACAAATTTAAGCAACAGGATTTTGCCCAATGTGATTAAAGTTGTGTGCACCCTGAAATCCTCAAAGGAAGCATTTAATCAATGGTGGTTGGTCCCTGATGATGACATCATCAAAACTGCACGCATGCAGCTGCAGAATAGGATTTCAGCCATGATGTCTTTTTGTTTAGTTTGCATATCCCAGTGCCTATCTGAATTTTTTGAGTCCAGACCAAAGTAAGGTTTTGATCTGCGTACTTTGGATATTTATGGACAGACAGACAGTTTTCTGCTGTCATACCACTAGCCTGTCACTCCTTTGGAAGGGAAAACTGAAGGTGCAAGAGAAATGTTTTATTATGCTCCTAAATTCTACACTATGTTAATAGAGAAACACTCTGTCTGGTTTTACTAACAGATGGGAAAACATCAAATGTTATATATTTTATTCATGTATATGTAGTTCTACAATACTGAAAAATACCCTTAGGTTGTACCAGGGGAAGGCGAAGCACAGCGCTCCCAGTTTTTTTTTTTTTTTTAAATAGAACATTACTCAAAGTCACTTCACGTTTGCTAGGGGGTTTTAGGGGAAATGTTGCCATGTTTTGTTCTCCTAGGCTATTTTGTATTGGGAGTGGGGGCGTTTTCAAAACTGGACATCCTTTTATAACAGCTCAGGAACCGTTGAAAATGGTAAAAGGGTTCAACCACTAGATAGCCTGAGAGCTTTTTCATATACTTAAGAAGAAGAAGAAGAAATTGAGGGAGCACAGGAATGGGTGCAGCCCTCCCAGGTCCCAAATGTGCACTTCTAGATCTCTAGAACTTTGATCCTGAAACCAGCTCCCTCCGAAAGTGCAATGGAAGATGCCATGGCTAGTGTCCAAGAAGGTGTCTGCTGCTAATCAGGCTAGCGTCCATACCTGTAATGGCCAAGGACAGACACCATCTTGCCCTTTGCCGTTGGGTTCAATGGAGCTTGCTCCCAGGGAAATACATGAGGGTTAGCAGTCCAGAGGAATGAAAATCAGAGTTTGGGGAAATTGCATTTTTTTTTTTCAAATCATTTATCCCAGAATCCCCTTGCCAGCATGGCCACGGGACCATGCTTTTCTGTAGACACCACATGGAAGAGGAATTGGTCTCTTTCAAATGGTGGGCCACAGCTGTTGAGGTGGAACCCCACTGTTCTTTAATTTTACTTTCCAGTATAAGAATCACTAAATTGGTCCCCAGCAGATGCACGCAGTGGCAGCGGCAGTGATTCTGCCTATTCAGTGGTTTAAAACATTTTTTTAACTTAGTGAACTCTGCAGCCACACATCAAGCCCAATGTCACCAGAGGCAAAGCAGTGCACATTAATTTAAACTATTCAGGCACCAGGCTGGCAATTAAATGATCCGTAATCACTCTCAAGTCTGGGGTGGGAGTGTGACTCATTCTGGAGAAGTCGGCCAAAAGCTCTGCTTAGCGCAGGATTCAAGAAGAGCAGAGTGGAAGATTCTGGGCTTCTAACAGAACCATTTTCAATAGCAGTTTGAGAACAGCTGGTAAAATAATGGTACCACTGATGTAAGCAGGGGTCATCTAACAATAAGGTTTCTCTAGCAATACAGTAAGGCTGAGATGATTCATAAGGAGGGGAGGACCAGAAGCTGGGGCACCTGTGCTGGTCAGAGGCACTCCATCATCCCAATCTTGATATGGGCCTGAAAGATGGAAGCAAAGTGTAGGTGGCTGGAGCGTAAAATAGTAAGCAAACACAATTTTCTGATGTTGCACACTGTTGTTCCTGATCAGGCCACCTGTTAAGGCTTTGGCCTCAGCTTTAAATTTCCAGCCTTTGCAGAGCCTAGGACAGCATCGGGTAGCCTTAACTCTGGTCTTAAATTAGGAGGGTATTTTTAAATCAATGAAAAAGACCCACACCTACACCCAATAATTTGGCTTTTGTATATGTAACGGAGGTGGGAGGCAGGAGCTTTGCTTCATAAAGAGCCCTCCCACTCATGTCATCCTGCATGTTCTGAGGCCTGAACTACCTTTGCTGGTTGGGGGAACGGAGATAAATCACCAGAAGAAGGAACCAGACCTTATAAAAGGACTGTGTATACATCGCATGTGTCTGCTGTGGCTGGAAGTGTCCATTTCATTTCATTTCACTTCCATGCCCCTCTTTTCTCCTAAACACCTACCCAAGGCAGCTATATATGCAATAGCCAAATACGTGTGTGTAGGTGTGTTTTCAAAGGTTTTTTTAAAAAATGAAACTGGCAATTAAAGACCAGAGTTACTGCCCAAAGCAGCTTACAATATAGTTGGTTTTTTTTTTAAAAAAAAGAATTAAAATACAAAAAGTTGCAGATATTTAAATAGACTGAGACTCATTCAACTATTGTAATTACACTTAAAACACTTTAAAATCCCTAAACACACACACACACAAACAGAGAAAGTAAATATTGATTTGATTGACAACCTGTCCAAATTTCCCCTTGGGCATTCTAAGTGCAGGACTTGTGTGAATATTGTTGTTATGGAGTTATTCAGTAGATGTGGTTATAAGGTTATTCAATAGATGGTTCTAGATTTAATTATAGTTTGGTGGAGGCAAGAATTTCCTGTTAGCTATATTCTTGCTGAAGAGACATACAAAAGTTATTCCATTTTCTGATTGTGAAGCCCTCTATCCCTTTTATGACAAGAACCCAATGGCATTCAGTCCAGTACTATTTATGACAATATTACATTTTAAGGAGCTATTTCCATTGTGAGGCAAAATAATATATGCTACTACAAAGCTTTGTTAATAGCAACCCTTTTCAGGCATTACTTACCAGAATCGTATAGCATATGGAGTATAGCAAATGTGAGCCGTTCCCCTTCCATCATTGTTTTCTTCCCTCAGAAAGTGTCAAGTCTAAAGAGAGGAGGTTATATATAGGTTTTTCCACACCAGACCCAGAAAATCAGTGTATCCATTGCTGTCTTATGTTCTGCTGTGAATATTAATGCTTATATGTACAGGAATGTTTTATACAATAGGCAGGGGTACAAAAGTGTTCCATGGAACAGGATTCAGACTTTTCATTACTTTTGAGAAATAGGAAAATAAAGATTTGTTTTTTGAAAATTGCAGGTAGCTATAATGTAGCTATATTTTGGTCCTTGAAAATAGAAATTTAGCTAACTGCTTTTAAAAGTAGCTTCCTAAGCTCTACTTTAAACAGGGGACCATATTTTCTCTCTAAGATCCCATCCCACTTTCCTGTCTATGATTCCACACATGCTTCCCTGTATGGATACCATGAATCTTCACTGTTATGACAACCATAACCACCACCATAATAACAACAATGTGCTGTCAAGTCAATTCACGACAGGGTTTTTTCAGGGTTTTCCAGGTACAGAATACTCTGAAGTCATTTACCATTCCCTTCTTCTGGGGGTGCCCTGGGATTGTACAACTTTCCCAAAGCCACACAAGCTGGTTCTACACAGGAAGCACAGTGGGGAATCGAACTCCCAACCTTTGGCTCCACAGCCAGATACCTAAACCACTGAACTATCCACCAAGGGACATCACAAATCACTTACAAAGAACACAGGGAGCACAACATGCTTTGCAGTAGCATTCAGTCTGCTTTATCTTCAAGATTATCCACTTGTCATACCAAGTACTGGAAGATATTTTTATTCTGGGAAGAATAAAGCTAGAGACAGACAATTCCGCATCACCTCATCAGAAGCCATAAAATTGATTTTCTTTCCAACTAAAAGAGGCACTAAATACTAACATTTCATTCTAATTGTGAGACTGACATCACTATGCTCCATGTAATTTCTTAGCTGTCACTGAATCTCTCCTCTGGTTTCCTTTCAAGTTTGGCATAGCATGCAGACTTGAATAAAAACTGGATACTCAAAGTGAAGTGTGTGCAGGTTTCTTTACATCTCCACATCTTTACAACCTCCAGCTGTTGCTAGACAGGCACTCCTATCAGCCCTGTGCAGGATAGACGTTGATGAGGAACAAGAAAAAAAAATCAGGTTGTGATCACACAGAGAAGTGGATTGCAATTCAGACCACCTGTGGAGCTTTGTGATCTATTTCCCAGCAATCATATAACATATGAGGAATTGCATTCCAGCCTGACCCCGATCTGTGATGAAAATAGACCTTTTTAGTCCAGCTGTTGGGCTTCTACTCTTTAGTAGCAGGCTGAAGTAATTCCACAGCAGGTGGAAGGGTCACTTCAAGGGAGATAAGGTAAAGGTTCCTCTTGACATTTAGTCCAGTCGTGTCCAACTCTAGGGCGTGGTGCTCATCCCCGTCTCCAAGCCGTAGAGCTAGCGTTTGTCCATAGACAGTTTCCGTAGTCACGTGGCCAGCGCGACTAGACACGGAACGCCGTTACCTTCCCACCGTAGTGGTACCTATTTATCTACTCGCATTTCCATACTTTTGAACAGCTAGGTTGGCAAGAGCTGGGACGAGCGATGGGAGCTCACTCCATCACATGGATTCAATCTTACGACTGCTGGTCTTCTGACCTTGCAGCACAGAGGCTTCTGCGGTTTAACCCGCAGCGCCACCACGTCCCCTATCTCAAGGGAGATAGTTCCCATTAAAGCACCCCTTTCCAGTGCAATCAGGCTGACGTCTTTGCAGCCATCTGATAGCACCCTCAGTTTACCAAATTAGTAGTATCTGCTGACTGGATAGCAAAGTATTTAGGTAGCTAGCTGTGGAGCCAGAGGTTGGGAGTTCGATTCCCCACCTGTGCCTCCTGGGAGAAGAGCCAGCCTGTGTGGCCTTGGGAAAGCTGCACAGTCCAAGGGCACCTCCAGAAGAAGAGAATGCTAAAGCACTTCTGAGTATTTTCTACCTGGAAAACTCTGAAAAGGGTTGCCATAAGTCAGAACTGACTTGATGACACATTATTATTATTATTATTTTATTAATAGTAACTCCTTATATTACCAACAGTCATTACCAAAAATATATCAAGACTGAGACATTTAACACATGACTCCAGACAGTTGAGTATGTCTCATATCTTCTGTCCCTGCATTAGAAGGAATGTGGCTCAAGAACACACCAGCCTCACTGTCTCATTCAGTCTCTCAGGAAAGACTATGTTTAAGGTAACTGCACATAATCAAATGACCGAGAGTCCTCTTCAGCAGTATGGTAGTAACCAACCAAGTGATATCACTTCTGAGGAGCCCAGCAGGATTTCTAAATTTCCAATTCTAAATTAAGGGAGAGGTTGGTTTGTTTTTGTCTGCTCTTTTCTGCTGATAAGCTGAGAGATGTGTCTAGTAGGTGATACATTTCTTTGTAAATAAGAGTGGTATGCCACCCTCTTTGGGGCAGAAAGACACTAGACTTGAGTAAACCTCAGAGGAAAAAGAGGATTATAGGGCTGGCTCTACGGGTTGCAAAGATTGGGAAAAAATGAAGGCTATCCATGGCTTTTCTGAGACCGAAGTCAGAGCCATGCCCCACTGGAGAAAGCTGCAGCATTGGTACAACCAAATCACTTAATCTGGTCCCATTCCTCTAAGCCAGGTCTACAAACATCATCTCAAGGATCCCAGGAGTAAATATGGCCGTGAGCCCAGACAGTGCCTTCTGACAATGCCTTAAAAATTATCAAGCTTACTCATGAGGAGGAAGCATACCTGGTATCAGCATCCAAAAGACAAGCCAGGAAGGGATGGAACAACAACACACCCTATAAAGGTGTGTGTTCAGATTCTAGCCATTGCAGAACCAAAATCCCTCCTCCTCCTCTTCTTTTTCTTTTTCTTTTCTTTTCTGATCTCTGTCAGACAGCCCCACTACTAACTGGAAAGTTCTTTGTTTTTAAGTCATAAGCCTGCTTCTCATAAGATTGGATGTGACATTCAAGACTATGAAGGGATGACAGTAAGTTACACCATGTGTGGGATAGAAGGCAGAAACAGGCAGAAGAGAAACAATGGACATACTGAGACTTCATAATGGTGACAGAAGGCTGGACAGTTTATTTGGACAAACCAAACTTTCACAGCCAACCAGGTTCAGATGACATAAGAAGGTGAACTGTCCCTCAAAACCATCTTCTGAGTATGGTGGAGCTCTCTTTCTAAAGCAAATTTCAGACATTTACCTTTCTAGCCAGAGGCAATGCTATTGCCCTTAAACAGTGGTATAGCAAATCTAACTTTAAGGCTGCATGTAGCCTGCAATGACCCATATGCAGCCCCCCAGGACCCCAAATTTAATTAAAAAAACAAATGTGACTCAAAAGGTCTACCTCTATTTTAGAGGCAAAAGAAATGTAGAACTAAATATGAAAAGCCATCTTCAGCCAACTTGGCTTCTCCTTATGATTTGCAAAGAAAGTGGAATTTATATGCAAAAGTCATCCTTTTCAAAATGATGATCTCCCAGTCCACAAAGCACTTAGAAATAAAGAACAACCACTTTCCTCCTCATTCACTGTTTCCATAGTCACGGTTCTCCAACAAAAGGCGAACAAGAACTTTTTAAAAATCTCTTCTTTTCCTTTTTTTTGGGGGGGGGGGAGGTGGAAGGGATTATGTCCCTTTATGAGCCTGCCTGAGAGTTAAAATAATCCAGGAGGCCATTCTCTCAGTCCTACCATCCCCACAGGCGCTCTTCATGTGGACAAGGGAAAGGGCCTTCTCTGCTCCTGCTCCAAGACTGTGGAACTCCCTCCCACAGGCTTTCCCCATTTTTGTTGTTATTCCATAAGCAGGTGAAGACCTTTTTCTTCAAGCAGGCTTTTCCTTAGTGACAGACTGTCTAGGAGAGGTTTTAAAATGAAATGGTTTGCATTTTGTTGCTTCTAAATCTGTTTTTGAATGTTTGAATGAAGCACTCTTTTTAGTTTTCATATTGTGTTCTAATGATGTAAGCTGCTTTGGGACCTTTCTTAAGAGAAAGGTGGGGTAAAAGTATTTTAAATAAATAAATGGATGATGAATAAGAATGCAAAGAATGGGAAAAAAACATAAGCTGTGAGAAAGAGAATTCAAATATTTAATTTGTAATAACACAATTTAATTAGTAGTAGTAGTAGTAGTAGTAATAGTAGTAGTAGTAGTCGTAGCATGTCATCTAACAGGTTATCTTCTCCCAGTTCTTTCATCATCATCACCATCATAATCTTAGAACTTCAGAGCTGGAAGGGATCCTCTGGATCATCAAGTCTAGCCCCTCTCAACGAGGCACAGTGGGGAAGTGAACTCCCAACCTCTGGCTCCGCAGCCAGAGACCTAAGCTACTGAGCTATCCAGCAGTTCTCTTCCCCTCTGCTGGCACTTCATTTTACTTAAAGGTGCACTGACCACCTCCCTTCTTTTCTCATTTTGTGGAATCTTTATTTTCTTGGCAGTAAAACCTGCCTGGAAAAAAATTATCCCTCCCTGCCTTATAAATAGTGAAAAACGTCTGTGTGCTGCACATGCTGCCGTTACATGGCCTCATTCTCAGAAATTCTTCTGAGTTTGATCAGTTTAATGGGCAAAACAGATTGTTCATGAATTTCATGAACGCTGCTTGTTTTTCAGCTGCCCACCTGCTGAAGACAGTAAAAGCAGAAGCTGGTCTGTGAAAAATGAACAGTATCACGTACGTCTCTGATGAGAGGCGGACATTTTTCTCAAGAACAGCTGTGCCTACAGGACTTGTTAAAATGCCCATTGGAAACATTAATGTTGGTGGCAAAGGTGTGTATTAAGAGGTCCCAGATCAGTTTCTGCTTATTAATATTGGAAGAGTGCTTTTCAGATTCTGTGTGCTTCACGTACACTGGTTTTTTGTAGCCCTTTCAAAGAATTATTGTGAAGTACATAAGCATTAGGGCAAATGGCACCTTAAATTATTCACTCTTCTTACACTCATTCATAGCATGCTTAAACCTGCTGGTTTTAATTTGAAGGAAAAGCAGGTGCAGGGCCCTGATCTGGTGTGGGCTTTAAATTTAGATTGTGGCTCCTTGAGTTGAGGGAAAGATGGCCAAACCCCATTCTATCTCAATAAAATAACTTGGGCAGTACCCCAATCCAAACTGGGATCATATTTTTTAACTGAGAGCTATATGGCTACTTTTTCAGGTTAATTCTGAGTGGATCTGAAGTAATAATTATTACTAGAGATGGGCACGAACCATCAAAATGGCAGTTCATTCTGGTTTGTGGTTTGTGGAAGTCCACAAACCATGAACCACAAACCACAAATTTATAGATTTTTCCTGCATGAACCACAAATTGGGTTGTTTGTTTGTTTGGGATTATTATTATTATTTTAGACAGTCCATGGTGGAGTCATGTGCGAAGGCCACCAGCTTGTGGTGGGCTTCTCAAGATGATGGTGGCAGTGGAGGAAGAAGAGGCAGCAGCAGGATAAGGTAGGGAGGCAACACAGGCAGTGGGAAGTGGGTGCGGACAATGAACCAAGAGGTTCGGAAATAGCCAAAATATTCATTGGTTTGAGAAAGTTTCAGTTCTCCAGTTTGGATGAACCTGAACCAACTGAAATCAACAAAAATTAGCAATTTTTGATGAATTCCTGGTTCGTTGTTAACTTCATGCCCATCTCTAATTATTATTTTTATCAGTTAAAAAATCAGGATTTGTGGTATTATTGCTGACGATTTATCTTAATTCTTGTCTCTACCGTATATATGTATATTATTTAATCTCTTATAAATTTACTCCAACAGAATTTTGGCCATGGAGCGCAAATACTATGTCCTCTATATTCTCTTTAGTTAACAGTCACTGTTTATTCCCCATCTCCACCATTATTACCATAGAGGGACATGCATTCCAGATTAGACAACTGGGAGAGTGCTTTCTCACATAAAGGAGCAGGGCAAATTGTACAGCATGAAAAGGCTCACTTGAGACTTGAAGCAATTGCATTTCGGCTGGAATCATGATGACATCAAGGAGGAAGACAGATGCAATACAAAACAGAGCTCACAGTAAAATCAGCAGCAGCAGTTCAAGCCCAGCTTCACTATTGAAATTGATGGTGTGCACATACAAGCAAATTGACTGCTGGCTCAATCAACAGACTTCTCCTCTCTACATGCTTCAAGCAGAGTGTCTTTTAAATTTTAAAAACATTCTTGAGCTTCCTGGTATTTTCACACCCATTCATCAGTTCACTCATTTTTTTCTCAGGAAAAGGAAGCACAGAAATCCTTCAGAGACCAGGGCATCTGTGTTTATCGGTAACACCACAGCAGGCCAACCCATTAGTACTGTGCACACCATCTGTCTTTTGCCTCAAACACAAATAAACAATGGGGTTTGCTCTCTTTTTTAAAAAAAAGTTTTCTATTATTATTATTTTACTAACAGAATTTGTATGTCACCACATAATTCTTCATTTTTCCATTCCATTAGCCCATTTACATAGCTAAACAGGATTACTAGTGGATCGAATGACAAAACATAACCAGCCCTCTATTCAATTTCTTCCAAAAATATTTTATACTAATATATCAGAATATATAGTAACTTTCTGTGCCTGGTACTCCACATTTCTAGTTATTTCTAGTAAATTTTGGTATATTTTATTCAACTTTTGTGCAATTAAATAGCATCTACATTGTAATATATAAGAATTCCTCCTAAGTTTTGACACAATGGCAAAAGTCCTCTTGCATAAAGTTATGCCTACATAAGGCTTTTATTGTTCATTAACAGTTTCTTATTACACACACACACACACACACACACACACACACACACACACACATCCCTCACATTCCAAGGCTCCTTCAAGATGCCTTTTGACCTGGGAAAGCCTTTGACAGGTTTGCGATGGGCAGGGAGGGAGTGCTTAATGCCCCAAAATCACCACTGATGGTCCCATATAGTTCAGTATCCTGTTCGATATTTATATGCACGGAACTAAAGCTGCCATGGCAGTTTAACATGATGCCGCCCGTGTGCCTGGACATGCAAGGCCAGCGCCTTATTACATTGCTGCAGCAGCTTCCAGAGTTGGAGCTCAGTGGACACTGAAATGCTGAGCCATGGCAACGTAGAATTAATTAAGTCTGTAAAGAAAATAGGTTTTCCTGATAAGCCCTCTGATTGCTAAGATAATGACTTTCTAGTTCCAGAGTGGGGGGAAAAAAAGGAGGGTTTCATCCAAAAACACAGACCCAATTTCAATAGTGGTGAAAATGATTCAATCCCTCCTTTTGAGTTTGCACAGTGTACACAGGGAAGCTCCTGTAAGGACACCTAAAACAGCCTGCGGAGGGTTGGTGCCTGGTTGGCAGAGGGTCCTTGGGTCACACACGCATCCCCAGGTATGCTTTGCCTGCTATGGATTATAGGGGAAAGGAATGCCCAGAACTATCTTAGGTGCTTGCTGAGAGTGCCTTGCTCTTCCTCCCACTTCCTTATCTGCAGTGAGGCTGCATTCCTGGCCAACAAGCTACTTTTGGATCAAGGCTTAATGACATTATGGCTGTGGAAACCCTCCTCCACAGAGAGATGCTATAAGGATTTAGATATGGTCTACTAACCATAGTCAATTACTAACTTATCTCCTCATTGTCATCAGAGTTATTCATGGACAAATTTATGAAACTGACACAACTTATTGAGGTCTATTCCTACAAGCCACCAGATGTGAAATAACCACGGAAAACAAATGCATTAAACGTTACTGAATACACAAATTAGCATGGATTGCATATACAAGGAACAAAACTAACATACACCATAGATTATGATATATGCATGACTTCCAGAAAGCCACTACAGAATAGGTTACATACATAGATGCATCCCAATGCACAATGGCCAGAATTCTATAGGTATCTGTGCAAAATATGCATAATTTGCCACAGCTAATTGCAGATAATTGATGATGTGCCAGGGCACATCTCAAGTGCACGATTATGTTTGTGACCAGGCATGTCTCTCATGCCCTGGTATATCATCAATTAGCCACAGTTAGCAAACATCAAAAGGATTCTGTCCAATGTATCATAACATCCTGATTGTTACACAGGAAAAATAAGCCCAGAATATCTAAAAGCCTGGATGCAGAAATGAATGTATTTTCCTTGTGATGCTCAGCACAATCACTTGGACTTTCTTAGCACAATTGCTTCCTTTTAACTCCCATTAAATGATACAGTAGCTACATCAGTACACCTGCTACGAGCTCTAGTTTTCAGCACAGGAGATCTCAAAAGAGTATAGAAAGGAACTAGAGACATGTATGACAGAGATAGGAAAGACTGTCATGTATAGTCATTACAACTGATGCATTGTGGCTAGTGTTTGGGCATTGAGTATTCAATAGCACAAAGAGCTATTTCACTTTCTTACTTCAAATTGCTTGTATTGCTATGTGTACCGTTTTCCATCAAATTTTCTTAGCCAAAGAATTTTAATATCAAGTCCGATACAACTTGTTTTATTACTCTTTAAAATTTCGTAGTGCACTTCAATGGCCTTCAGTCCAGAAGTATCAAGAAGTCATGGGAAAAAATAAATGTGTGGATTTAAACAAAGATCATCGAACTTGCAAATGCACACCAATCTCCTCTCTCCCTTTCTTTAAAGAGCTATTTTTAAAAATTGCTATATTGTCAGCTAAAAAAATTAGAGCCCTGTGAGAATTACTGGAGGAAATCAAGACAAAATCAATATGCTTACACAGAGCTATGTCAAAAAATTATTTTATTTGGCGCTGGAATCAGAATAAGAACACAGGTTAAATGACAACAGAGAAGTTTCCTTACACAAAAATGACAGCTGAGGTCTCAGCTTGAACAGATTCTAAAGGCCAAAGAACAAACAAACAAGACTAGGAAATGATTGATGAAACGAAGAAGACAGGAAATGCTAATGTCATGAAACAGGTACTCTTTGCTACTAAACATTGCTCCAAATCCTCTTACCTAGTTACACAGGTGTAAGACAAATGGCATAAATGCTGAAGACAGATTGCCTCAAGTTGAGAAATCATGATAGACTTTATCTGTAGCATACCAAGTTGTGTGACTCAGTGTCCAACTGATCATGTTTACAGGGATTTCTTAACCTATTCTTATAAATAAATAATAAATAAATAAAATAACTTGAGGCAATTTACCTCTAGCAGTTACACCATTTTCATAGCTATTTAAGAGAAATTTGGCCACTGTGTAGCTGCATTTCATACACTGTCATAACACCATGTGTAGCACCATAGGACCATAAACATACCCAACTTCATCTAATTCCAGAAGCTGAGCAGGTTTGAGTCTGGTTAGGACACTAACCAGGAATAACAAGGACCTGGAGATTGAACAAGAAGAGCCACTGCCAGTTAAAGTTCACAATGGCCAGATGTTCTGACTCCTTATAAGGCAACTTCCTATATTCTTATTATATAGTTATACAGGTGGTTGGACTAAATCATATCTTGGAATCTTCTTCAGCTCAATGGTACATGACTCTATGATTTCTATTAATAAGTTTTCTTCCAGCAGAGGTTACCCTGAAACACACCAGTTCACAACTTTAGTTTGGACTTCTTCATATCAAAACACTGGTAAACCGTGCAAATCAGAACTGTGAAGCTCAATTTCTCAGCACCGAACTCAACCATCTGAACTGGGCCCTACAGGCAAATGGCTATTCCAAGAATGAAATCACAAGAGCCATCAAACCAAGAAAACAACACCAAACTGAAGAGGAAAAACAGCCACCCACAAATAAAGTATTCCTGCCATACATCAAAGGGGTCACGGACTGCATGGGGAAACTTTTGAAAAGACACAACCTACAAACAGTATTCAGGCCCACCAAAAAAAATGCAACAAATGTTATGGTCAGCGAAGGAAAAAAGGGACCCCCTCACCACTGCAGGAGTATACCAGATACCTTGCAATTGTGGCCAGGTATATATTGGGACCACAAAACGCAGCATCCACACCAGAATCAAAGAACATGAGAGACACTGCAAACTAAAACAATCGGAAAAATCAGCAGTAGCTGAACATGCCCTAAAATAAGCTGGACATGAATTCTATTTCAAAATACTGAAGTACTGGACAACACCAGCAATCATTATGTTAGACTGCACAGGGAAGCCATTGAAATCCACAAACACCAGCAGAGCTTCAACAAAAAAGAAGAAAGTCTAAAACTCAACAAAGCCTGGCTCCCAGCACTGAAAAATACAGCCTGTAAAAGGTCAACGAACTCTACCCAGCCACAAGGACCAGTGATCACTGCACACAAAAGACCAGCTAACGACACCCATCAATCACAGTGACAGATCATCTCTCCCCCTTATCACAACAATACACCCACAACAAAAACACGCTGATCACCATAATCACCCAATCTCCTGAAAAGGACAAAAGCTGATCCCACAGCTATAAATACTCAACTATCCAAGAAACTGCAACAGAGCACAGACAGAATTCTGACTCCTGTCCTTTGAAGATGCCGGCCACAGAGACTGGCGAAACGTTAGGAAGAAAAACCTTAAGAACACAGCCAAACAGCCCAGAAAACCCACAACAATCATTCTTCAAAATCCTTGCAAAATTCCCTTGTAGCTTTTTTTTATATGGACACTATAGGCTTCTAGCTCTCCGTGGTTTGCTATGAAAATAGCTAAGAAAATATCTGAAATGAGGTGCCTCTACTCACTTCAACCCTTCTCAGCTACATAATGTAAATAATTCCTTATATAAAAAAAGAGCAGACTAGCACTTTGGGCTAAAAGAAAGAGTGCTTCTAGATGAAAGACAGCTAATGCTTTTTTTAAAAAAAAAGTTGTTTTTCTGCTTTATACTATAAGCAGAATTGTAATTATCCACATTTCAGAGGATCTACTGCTTTCTGGAACAACTTCCTATGTGTCATGCCTTACCATGCCGAATCATCTCCAGAGAGGGGGAGGCAGGTCTAGAAGGAGAATTCAGGGCTCTGGCTGTCAGCATTCTTCCAGAAGCTTCAATAAACAGGATAGATGACAGAGAAGACTACTGAGTGTTTACTTCTCAGACCATCCTGATGAGTAAAGTGTCCTGCTTATATACTGCCCCATAGTGCTTAAAGCACTTAAAGTATGAGTATTACCATACTATTTTTCTTAACCTACTATACACCCTGAACACACTGATCTTATCTGATTTTAGAAGCCATAAAGGAACGGGCTTGTTATTACTTGGATGGAAGAACCCTAAGTAATGCCAGGAATCTTCAGATATCACTAGAAGGAATTCTGCCTGAATCTCTAAAGAGCCACTGTCGGTTAGAATTGATAGTACTGGCCTACTTGAACCCATGGAGTATAAGGTGTCTTTGTGTGCTCCTATGGTATTGCACATTTGTGAATAAATATAAACATTACAAGATGGCATAAACGTCTAGTGATCTTATTAAAAAAGAGACCAACCCGAGGTAAGTGCTATGCCACAAAAAATTCTCACTGCTTGGAGAATGGGGAGAGGAAGTGCTTAGCACTAGGATGCAAGTGAAAAGAGATTTTTCCGTCTTCAAGAAACTCTTTTTCATGCCCTTCATTTTGCAGACCTAAGCACAAACCTAAGGCAGCACTTGTGTCCCCACTCAACCCTCCCTGGTGCAGAAAATATGCTTAGGGGAGAGAGTTCTGAGCCTCTGGAGCTGGTTTTCAAAAGCTGCTTCCATGGGTGCACTAAATGCACTAGTTATAGCACCAAGCCATAAACCAACACAGAAATACATGGAACCATATGCACAAAACCCCATGGAAGGTTTGCCTTACTCTGCTTTATTGTAACTCTTGGTTCTAAGTTCCAAGACGATGCATGCTTTTTCCATTTAGCCATTTCTGTGCTTATATCAGACAATTATCATATCTACTATTGTGGGCAAGAATCCCGTAGAAGAAATGGAGTAGCCCTGATAGTCAACAAAAGAGTGGGAAAAGCTGTACTGGGATACAATCTCAAAAATGATAGAATGATTTCAATACCAATCCAAGGCAGACCTTTCAACATCACAGTAATCCAAGTTTATGCACCAACCACCAATGCTGAAGAGGCTGAAATTGACCAATTCTATGAAGACTTACAATATCTTCTAGAACTGACACCAAAGAAAGATGTTCTTCTCATTATAGGTGACTGGAATGCTAAGGTAGGGAGTCAAGAGATAAAAGGAACAACAGGTAAGTTTGGCCTTGGAGTTCAAAACGAAGCAGGGCAAAGGCTAATAGAGTTTTGTCAAGAGAACAAGCTGGTCATCACAAACACTCTTTTCCAACAACACAAGAGGTGACTCTACACATGGACATCACCAGATGGGCAATACCGAAATCAGATTGATTATGTTCTCTGCAGCCAAAGATGGAGAAGCTCTATACAGTCAACAAAAACAAGACCTGGAGCTGATTGTGGCTCTGATCATCAGCTGGGAGTGCCTGACCACCTTATGTATCTCCTGAGAAATCTATATGTGGGACAGGAAGCAACAGTTAGAACTGGATATGGAACAACTGATTGGTTCAAAATTGGGAAAGGAGTACGACAAGGCTGTATATTGTCTCCCTGCTTATTTAACTTATATGCAGAATACATCATGCGAAAGGCTGGACTGGAGGAATCCCAAGCCGGAATTAAGATTGCCAGAAGAAATATCAACAACCTGAGATGTGCAGATGATACCACTCTGGTGGCAGAAAGTGAGGAGGAATTAAAGAACCTCTTAATGAGGGTGAAAGAGGAGAGCGCCAAAAATGGTCTGAAGCTCAACATCAAAAAAACGAAGATCATGGCCACTGGTCCCATCACCTCCTGGCAAATAGAAGGGGAAGATATGGAGGCAGTGACAGATTTTACCTTCTTGGGCTCCATGATCACTGCAGATGGTGACAGCAGCCACGAAATTAAAAGACGCCTGCTTCTTGGGAGGAAAGCGATGAGAAACCTAGACAGCATCTTAAAAAGCAGAGAGATCACCTTGCCGACAAAGGTCCGCATCGTCAAAGCTATGGTTTTTCCAGTAGCGATGTATGGAAGTGAGAGCTGGACCATAAAGAAGGCTGACCGCCGAAGAATTGATGCTTTTGAATTGTGGTGCTGGAGGAGACTCTTGAGAGTCCCCTGGACTGCAAGGAGAACAAACCTATCCATTTTTAAGGAAATCAACTCTGAGTGCTCACTGGAAGGACAGATCCTGAAGCTGAGGCTTCAATACTTTGGCCATCTCATGAGAAGAGAAGACTCCCTGGAAAAGACCCTGATGTTGGGAAAGTGTGAAGGCAAGAGGAGAAGGGGACAACAGAGGACGAGATGGTTGGACAGTGTCATCAAAGCTACCAACATGAATTCAACCAAACTCCGGGAGGCAGTGGAAGACAGGAGGGCCTGGCGTGCTCTGGTCCATGGGGTCACGAAAAGTCAGACACGACTTAACGACTAAACAACAAAGTGCTTATATATCTCATTTCAAATTTTCTAAAAATGGCCAATACCACAGCAATACCATGCAAGACACAACAAAGAAAAAATAAAAATATGAGAGTGTTTTGAATGAGGTGAATTAAATGATTCAGGTGGAAAAAATGAATGAAGTAAGAAAAATATAGCAATATTTAACAATATTTAACAGACATCTGAAACACCACCTCCTCACAAACATGCCCCAAGCCTGTGTTCATTATCCAAGGCTCTGTAACACATCCACTTCTTAGACAGGTGAGGCAGCAAGGAATAGGAACATACTCAAAATGTCTCTGAACTTGCTCCACCTACCATTGTCTCTTAGTCTTGCTGAGATGCATCCTAGATTAAAGTATCCACCATCATCTGCTTCATGTATATATCAGATCATGTTAAGAGTTTACTTCTGCGGTGTTTTCTATAATTCTTCCCTACTTTCTTCCCCATCTCAGTGCTGCCCATCAAACCAAAACCAAGAGCCTACAAGGACGTTCTGCCAGTGGAAGTGCTTCCATCAAGAAGAATCCATAAGTGCGTCCATCAGCACACACACCTCCCGCTACTTCCTCTTACTCTCCAAAGCTGCTCAGGTGGGCCATCACACCCTTCTGAACCAGTTTTCAAGTGGCACAAAAGGGTGCATGGAGGAAGAGAAAGAAATATGTTTCCATATGTTTGGTACGAGCATGACGTTGGATGTAGAGTACCATCTCAATTAATCAGCTAACTTTTCATATAAGACAAAATTTATTTGCTACAACATATCATGATTTCTAACCTGTGTAAGGTGTAACTGCCTAATGTTGAGCTCTATGGGCAAGGAGCCTAACTCAGTACAGCAGTGTTAGTTCAACTTCAAATTTCAAAGACAAAATAAACAAATAATACAACAAAAGGTTGAAGTTCAGCAGGACTACCATCTTGATTAGATTATCATTTTAATTAGACAGAGGACAGTCTATCTGCCTCTTGAACAACTGTATGCTTGAGATCCACAGTGTACAATGGTTTCAGGCAACTTGTCTTAGACAAATTGTTATGCCTTTCCTAGCAACACTGGTCTTTTTCTGGCAGAATTAAAAGTGTATAGATGAAAGAATTGAAGCAGGTATCATTCTTTCCTTCCTACAAAAATTTAACAGATGTTGGGCATCACTATGGCTGCAGTCCTTTGTGCAATTACTTAGAAATGAGCTCCATGAAACACAGAGGGACTTAGTTTGAGTAAACATGAGTAGAATTATGTGGGGGGGGGAAGGGTGCTTTTCTTGTCTCAATTGCAATTATGTAAAATTTCAGAATTTATATTAGTGTAATACTCTTATTAGCCCAAGCAAAATCCACCTCCCACCTCATGAACACAAATTTTTGACATCTCAAGTATGTCAAAAATTGTATCATCTTGTCCATATAAATGGACAAGATGTTACAAAATGTGGGTTGCAGTGGAAGAAAGGAGCTGACTTGATACTGAAGTCATAGCAAGATGTCTTGAGCTGGTATGAAGGGGAGAGAGCTGTAAATCTTCAAATGAAGCTTGTGTACATGTCATGGTTTGGCTTCTAACAACTTTTTCAGAAACTCTGTTCCTGTACCTGAAATGTGTAGGCATGTGATGTGATGTTTTCAGCTTTCTCTGGGAGCTGTCTTGGGACTACTAGGAGCAAGAAAGCAGAAAAGTGGTTTCTTCCATCTTTTCTGAAGGCATACCATGCATCTGTAAACTCAGAACCATCTCCTTCCTGGGACAAGCAGATTGATTCCTTTATTGGTGGGAAGCAAAGAAAAACTTGGCAGTGAAGTCTGGAAAACATGGAGTAGTTTTTTAAAAAATTCTGTAGAAACTACATTGCGTAACTTTCTCTCATGATTGGAGGGGATGGATCTCTATATAAAGTCCAGTGTTGACTTACAGACCAAGCTGGGGGGACCTCATCTGAAAATTGGAGGGGAGTTGCTCCCCTCTTTTGGTCATAAACCTCTCTTGATATAGTTCTAGCTTCAAGTTATGTAAGTTCATATTCCTTCAGTTTAGGAACCTAGGGCTGAAAAGCTAAGTTCAGTAATTTGTACATCTTGGGAAATGTAAAGGTAGTCATCCTGGCCCTAGGAAAAAATCTATAATCCTAATTTTCTAAGATTCTAATTCACTTGGAGACCCTGACCCCAGTCCCATGGACACAGAACGTTCTCCTCTTTCATATTGTTACCCTCCACACATAGACAGTGAAGAAACTGAGGGCAGAAGGAGGTTGTTACCAATCTCATGTGTTTTGATTTTTATGTTTTAATAATGCTTGGATACAGCTAAA
Organism: Intellagama lesueurii; assembly: GCA_037013535.1. Taxonomy (NCBI): domain Eukaryota; kingdom Metazoa; phylum Chordata; class Lepidosauria; order Squamata; family Agamidae; genus Intellagama; species Intellagama lesueurii. Next base: position 164,882,601 of record JBAJHW010000004.1, read on the forward strand.
CTACACATGGATAATTTTCCAGTATCATGTTTAATGGGACATTTAAGTAATGAGGATAATATAGTAGTCTGCTTTTTTTTTACTATATTGAAGTTATAAAATTTGCATTGAAGTAGTCCTGTGTGTTCCTCTTTAATTAAGATAACACCATGACCTTGGATTACAACCAGTCCTTAAAAGGCACAAAGAAATAAGTGATGCAACCCTTTTAAACAGATATTTATTGCCTTACAGAATTCAATTAACATATTTACAACCTGTAACAGCTATGAAGAAAGCTATAAAAGGTGAAATAAATTCAGAGACAGACTAATGCAGATTTCTAAAGAGAAATAATTATGTCAAAGTCATTTGTAAAGGAAAACAAGAAAACAAGATGTCCTTTAAATGCCATCTAAAATGTCATAGAAAGAATAAAGGAGGGAGAAGAGTAGCACAGCTTGATGAGATTGTCATATTTTCCTAACGAATAGTTGGAAAAAATTGAATTTGCTAACTTGTATATTGGTGAAGACATCTGTATATTGGGTTTGCCAAGGTGATAAAGTATTGCTTTATATAGAGAACAAAGAAAAATTAAGTAATAAAGAAATGGATCATTTGGAACTCTGGGCTTTTGGTGCTAGCAGAAACAATATAAAGTGCCATTGGGAGGGACATAATGAAAACGGCAACAAATGCTAAGGAAAAGAAGATTGTTCTGAATTTTTAAAATATGTTAATTTCCTTTTTCAACTAATGTGTCTGAAATTTTTACTTTGTATCAGGTGTATTTTATCTTTGCTATCCTTCCATAAGAAAGAGGTGGTTTTTCTTTGTTTCCTTCCCTTAGAGTTGTCAGCCCAAGTGTCGGTACTGGGGCACCAGTACTAGTCTTTGTTTAGCTTTGAAATGTATATTCCATTTCCTTACCACTGCCTCCAGACTCCAGCAACGGCAAATAAAACAATCCATATAACAGCACAATATAGCAACATCATAAAAACTTATAAAAATACAATAAAACTGCATAATAAAAATAGTCCATAAAAATGCATAAATGTAGCAGATTAAAAACAAAATGAAATGCTGGCTACTGCTTTTCACTGGCAAGTGCCAAACTGTGGAATTCCCTGAACCACTGAAGGCATGTTTACTCTGTTCTATCACTGCTATTTTGCAGTATCACAACTAGTCTTTTGTGTCCTCCTGAGTTTTTAAGCCATCTAACTTTCAAAAAATAATGTTATTTGATCTCCTCCTTTTGAGTGAGAATTACAAAAATAAAAGAAGTTGGCTTTTCATTTCGTTTTTAATCTGCTACATTTATGCATTTTTATGGACTATTTTTATTTGCCAAACACCTCCCCTCCCACGCTCTGCGAGGAGGTCCAGCCCAGCTGGGCAATTCTGAAGTTCATATAGCGTGTTTTGAAAGCTTTGGAGCCTGAATGCTTAGTAACTGCACATAATGCACTCCTTCTTTATAGTGAATCATGTGAACTTTTTGTTTGATGGTGTGTTACCTCAAAAGACATGTGAGCCCAGTGTACTCTTGTTATCATCTACTGACATTGCTGCATGTTCTGCAGGAAAACAATGGCATAATCAATCCCAGTGCTAGGAAATAGTAAATAAAAATGGAAAGTAACTAGTATTAAAATAGTTTGCACTTTAAGTAATATCTAGTAACATAATCCTTTGCAGTGACATGGCATTTGACTTAAGCTTCGTAATACCATTCTAGCTAGAACTAGCTGCAAGTCATATAAAATGGCAAACAGACCTTATCATCTCCAGCTCTTATCTCTACACTTCTGCATTCCAAACACCCCCAGCACTGATAAATGGGAGTTTTAAAGAACCAATAAGGAAAGATGAGTCTTTTCCATCAGGAAATAAACACAGCCTAATGCAGGAGTAACAGAGCATTAAAGAAGATTGGAGATGTAAACAGGCCTCTGCCGGGAAAGTTTATTTTTCACAGAAACTGGTACATTCATGCCATGCCATGTCAACTTCAGCTGAGCCCTAGGAAAATTATAACTTCTAGGATCATCTCTCTTTCTGGCCTCCTGTCATTTTCTTAAGTTCACACTCAAGTGGGAGTCATAAAGTTATGCTTCTATCTCATAAATTTTCAAGATACTTGAATAAGTGTCTCCCAGGATGCACAAACTGCAAACCTTGTATACAATGAAAAGAACCCATCACAATTTTTCAACTTGTACCACATGCTTTGAGGCAAGCCTGCACAATTTGTGAGTGATCCATCAAGTCAAGCACAGCTGATCAGACACATCTTGAGGCCTGTCAAGGGTCTGACAAGCTTTTTTGTTTTGCAATATCAAATAGGCCACAAAATTAGGAGATCTATAGAGCTGATGGTATGGGCAAAACCATAGCTAGTGGACTTTGTACATCAAAATAAAAGACAAGGGCTTGTTCTGAGCCATGCTTTGCTTTAGGATGGAAATAAAATACATTTTTGGCACCAAATTCCAATTCCTTTTATTTTGAATCCTCCATTTAACAAAACAAAATATCAGGAAGTAAGTTTTTACAATAAACAATTTTAGAAATGAAAATAGATTTTCCATTCCTTGAAGACAAACTGGAAAAGGTTCAGAGGAAGGCCACAAGAATGATTAGGGAACTAGAAACCAGACCCTATGAGGGAAGACTGAGAGAAGCAGGCATGTTTAGGCTTGAGAAAGGAAGACTGAAGGGAGATATGATAGCACTCTTCAAATACTTGAAACGTTGTCATACAGATGAGGGGCAAGATATGTTCTCAGTCATTCCAGAGTGAAGGGCACTTAATAATGGGCTTAAGATACAGGAAGCCTGAAAAACGTCCCAACTATTAGAGCAGACAACAATGGAAGCAATTACCTCAGGAGATGGTGAACTCTCCAACACTAGAGGCATTCAAGAGAAAGTTAGACAGCCACGTACCAGATTCACTTTAACTTGGATTCCTACATTGAACACAGGAATGCACTTAGTGGCCTTATTAACCCCTTCCAATTCCCTTATTCTATGATTTTATAAATCAAGAAAAAAAAATCAAGAAAAAAAATTCTATAAATATGTTAATTAGACTCTCAGGTATAAGTATGATATCAGATTTTTCTATACATAAATTAGACTCCAAATTAAACTGACAAATCCAATAAGAGCAATTTTATTGATGGTAAAGTTAAAGGATCCATTGAGATGAAGGATCCCTCTTCTTAGCCCGTGAGCCCGTGAACTCTGACAGGGACAAAGAAGTAACCTCCAACACTGGCTACGATTAGGAGGCATCATATAGTAAGTACTTGGCAAGGAATCCTTATCAATTAGTTTATTATTCATTCATTATGCAAGTGCATAAAAGCTTGTCTTTAAAAAAAAAATTCAGACACTTGTTGGTCTTCAAGTCCAGCATGGGTGTAATATTTCAGTCAGACAGAATTAGTGAACATTTGAGTTCCAGGTGGATTAGTTGATTATCTTCACTGACTTTTAAGCCTCATAGACAATTTCCAGATACTTCCATAAAGAACAATGTACTTCATCAGAACACTATAAATAAACCAAAATGTTTAATGCTCAGAGCCTGAGAACCTGGAAGTAAATGCAGGTGGTTGTGTAGGTTTGTTTTTTTCCTTCCTCCAGATGTTCAGGTATGTTATGAAAAGCTGATAGATGTAAGATTAAACAGCTACCAGTAACAAAGAGTGACACTGTAAAGATTAGATCATAACAGCTTCCACTTCTTCTGCCCATGTTTAGAAATAAGGCAGAAAAAGAAGTCTGAAGAAGTGGACTTGTCTATCCATGAAAGCTCACATTAAAATATAGCAGTTAGTCTTTAAGGTGCCACAACATTTTTGTCTTCTTTGTTTTTTAATTTTCATTTTGATTTTGGCTGACATGCTAGCACAGTAACGCAGGCTACCTCTTCTAAAAAGCCAGAAAAAGACAGTCTGCAATCATTCTGTCATGTGATAACCACACTTTTCTAGTTACATATAAATAAAATTTCTGGGCTTGAATAATCATCTGTGGATTAATTACTTGATCACTCATTTAAATTAAATTGTATGCAAAACAAAAACCCACATAATCTCCTAGCATCATGAAATATAGTTATCTTTTTGAAATATTTACGCAAGTTTGAATTACACAAACAGCACTCCTTGTTTCAAAGAAAAGGCTAATATATCAGAATTAAAATAATAACCTCTAGTTATGCCCTCAGCTATTGCATGGCCTCTCCACGATGGCACTCACTCAGTACAAAAAGTTGATTCATTAGGAGACAATAGGAGGGAAATTTTCTTGGGGATAGAAGTAAAAAGATGCTCCCTTTTTCTTTTCTTTTCTGTCCCAAGTGGGTTGAGTCTGGCAGGGCTTTAGATATAATGGTCCTTCCTTCCCTCCCTCCCTTCCTCTCCTCTATGCATTTGCTCTGCCATCTGAGAGAGGATATTTTACTGGGAAGTTGAATATGTCAGACTCTCTAGGCATTGAAACACAGCTTTTGCAATCTGTTCTTTTGGCTGATCCATTTCCATTCTTCAGTTAAAATGAGCTCAGGACCACTGAGAATTCCTTTAGCATTCAGTATCTTTATAATAGAATCCTGCTGTTGTGGGAACTAAACAGATTAGTTCGGCTAGAAGCAACCTGCTCCATATGATGTTTCTTTAAAATGGCTTCTGCTGTCACTGTATTAGTACTAGACACATGTGCTTTCCAACACGACGAGTGGCTCACTGGGACGGCGTCTCTTTTCACCTTTTTAAATGACTTTACTCTCAGGCCAAACTTCACTAGATGTAGCTTCCCCAGCATGGACAGGTAGAGAAGAGGACAGCAGCAGCTGTTCAATTTTTGTCCCTCAGCCTCTTCTGTCAGAAGTCTCTATCAGAGAGAAAAAAAGTTAACTTACTATGTGAAGTGGTATCATTTAACACCTGCCATCTCAGCACAGTCCGTCAATTTATCTTCTGAACTGTATGAACTGCTCAATTTTCGGGTCTTCTCCACCTTTGCTCTTTTCTCACTGGTGTTATTTTCCATTTCTAGTCCCATTATCCTATTACACTTTCCTTTCCTCTCTCTCCCCCTCCCCAGGTTTGCAACACACAACAATTTTTTGAAAATCACCAGTGGACGTGAAATCAAAATACTTTAAAGTCACAAAACAGTCACAAAAACAGCAGTAACCATTTCAAGGAAGGCAGAGGAACAGCAATACTAAAATTAATGATCCTGAGTGCTAGAAAGGCAAGACAATACGGCTGAGTCCACTAGATGCCAAGAAAAGAAGCAAACCAGCTAAGTGTCTCACCAAAGAAAATGAGGGAACTTCAGGCAGAGCCAGAACAGGATCCTGTCTGGAAAACCATTGGAAGTCAGGACTGACAGCATGCAGCTAGTTGTACTGATAGCTTAAGGCAGCACCATCTGTTCTTATGTGTACAGATGGACATTAGAGATGATTTTTATCATTTAAACAGAATTATGGTACTTCTCATCTGAGTGAGGAAGACTGTAACCAGGTGACCTGAGTGCCATCTGAGTCTGCTGGCCAGGTGATGCTAACAGTGGACTGGCAAAATTCAAGGCCTCCAATCTCCTTCATTACACAGCTTTGTTTTCATATTAGACTTGAACCAGACAGCCTTTCAGTCATACGGACTATCCTCTGGCAGCCTTTCAACCAGAGGGTACACCTCTGTAAAAAATATCATGCAGTCACTCTTTCGGCATAGCTAATGAGCCCAGCTTGGGCCTACTTGAGGAGAACTGATCAGTTTTAGATCTGGTAGCCGAAAGCCAGCTCTTTCCTGGCTTCCCTCCAACCTGTCATGGTTCATGGAACCCCATTTCAGGACATTGTCTCTGCTACTGTGCTCAGGAAGACTGCAAATAGGAAACCCCTTTCACTTACACACACACACACAGAGAGAGAGAGAGAGAGAGAGACACCTTGATATAATAAAAGTCTCTTTTTATGGATTTCTCCTCCATGAGCAATACTCCTCTCTGGAAAGAAACTAACTCACCACCCCAACTCCCTCCAGATGTTAACATTCAGTAGGCAGGACTATACTATAGAAAGGCATAGATAACAAAGCCTATATAAGCATGATGGTCAGTGTGGTGCAATGGATAGACTAGGTCACAGGAGACGTGCATTCACATCCCTACTTGGCTTTGAAACTCACTGGTGGGCTGCAATTGTAAAGTCAGTTCTTAAATATCTCATATAGTTTGAAAACCACATTAGGGTTGCTATAAGTCAGACACAAATTGATGACACAGCATTATATAAGCACACTATTTCACTGAGGATCAGAACATGTTATGCTCCTAAAGTGTTAAGATCATGTCCTTATGAAAAGTACACTAGACTCATTCACTTCCAGGCAAGAGGACTCTTTAGAAGGTTTCCATTATCCCTGGTGCTGTGAAAATCAGATTATGTAAAGTCATGCCAGAGGAACATTTTTACTCCATTTGCCAGATGTTAAGGAGGAGATAACAAGATGCTAATGAGTAACACTAATGAACATTAATGGAAAGCGGGAAATGCCGAATTTGTTCATAGGCACATGTGATACTCTGAGAATTCCCAGTTAGAAGCCAGAAAGCCTTTTCTCTCTATATATACTCGTAACTAGAGACAAGCAGAACTGAGAACAGGAACACAGGGCAGACACTTAAGATTTGTATCTTGGCACATAATTTGTGCAACAGATGCTGCTAAAGTGCTGGCACGTGACAAATCATAGCCAAAACAGACACCACTTGAACTGACCTTTGGAGAGACCCTTCAGTCACCTTAGTATAGCCAAAGACCCACAGCTACTCCAGTCAATAGGTTAAATGATTGATTGAATGTTTTCAACAATTCTGGAGGTTGAAGTTCTATACACACTTACCTCAGAGTATGCCCATTTTAACATGGTGGGGCTTTTTTCTGAATAGATATAGACAGGATTGCACCATCGGTCCAGTGACCTGCTGTCTCAGACAATAAATAGTCCTTCTCTTTCAGGTGTCATGATATTACAGCATCACGTGTGCACACTGAAAAAGAGAGTGTGAATTTCATGCCCAACTGGAAGGATCTCATGTTTATAATCATTACTTGTCCATGAAATTTGGTCTGGTTTTGTCATTTTCACCCAGGTAGCATAAGGAACTGTTCATTTCCTGTTCCCTTGCGTCAGAGTCCTCATTCCAGTACAGTTGGCACAGTCTACAGTGGAGTTGACACTGCATGGCATCTCTCCTAGAACTGATGTCATAGATATTCACACTTCACACATTGCTGGATCTACAACAACACCCTCTTGAACATTATCTTTTTAAGACTCCTGCTTCTGCCTTAAGAACTAATATCATCCACAACCTGGTTCTTGCACAGCAGAAGGGAACTGCTATGTGCCCATTTCCCTCATTTACTGCTGATATTAGCTTAGACAACCCTTCCTTTTCAACTGGTCTAATGTAATCTAATTAATATCAATAAGCTGTTCCAAGTCTGTATAATGCAATTAGTATTTAGATTTTGATCTGAAAATGGTGCCCGGAATAAGCTTTGTATCACCAAACCCTGTTGAAAGAAAACAGTGCTCTTTTCTATTTTAGGAACCTGCATTCCATATCAACAAATGACAACATCTGGCAAACAGAGTATCAGCCCCTTTGTTACTAGCGCCCATACTTAGTATACATAAAACACATTCTGTGTGCCTGGAAGTGATCAATCACCTTGTGAAGTTCTGGCAACCTTCCTTGAAAGAGCCAATGGCAACACAATATTTAATCCACCGTTTATAAATAATTATAGGCAAGAACCACTTCTTGGATCAGACACAGGAACAGCTATTTTGTTTGCCTCTCTGCCATGAAGAAAACATCATCACTGGGTTGGATCCAGAGTAGTGCTTACCAGAGTTATGATTATGGTGAAGGATGGGCATGAGAAGATAATTTTCAACATTTCCTCCATCCAGTGCCTCCTGAAAAGTTCTTCTGGAAGATTAGGGACTCATGACACAGACTGAAGGGGTAATTGCTGAAGACCAGCTCTTTATCCCCTTCCTTCGGAGGAAAGCCTTTGCTTGATTCTGCTACATTTCTGATGATGGAAGAAGTTCTTCCATTCACAGAATAGTTTGTCTAGGTCCAGGAAATATCCCTAGTGTGTATTGCCAAGCAGGAAGAGAGGCATTTGTGGGGTTTTCTTCCTCAAGTGGCAAGGCAGGCCCTGAATACTTTGCCCCTTGACATGGTGGAGATGGGTACCATTTGTGTTCCTAGTCAGGCAGCAAAAGGTCTTAAGTGGGGGGGGGGGGGAGAGGCATGATTTCTTGTGGCTCCATTGTGTATCATGATTAGAGATGGGGATGAATATAAAAACGGATCGGCTTTTTCAACAAAAATAGCCGATTTGTTAAATATTCGTCCCTTCATATTTGTGGGTTCCAGAGACCCCCACGAATACGAAGGGATGAATATTTACCCGTTTTTATTCGTCCTTCATATTAAAAAACAAAAACAAAAAAAACCCATTCTGCCTACCTAAACAATGAGATACGAAAATAAAATTCCAGCCACGTGTTACTATGTGGAACAAAAGAAGAATATAAATGCATGGTTAGTTCCCTTTTGTAAAGTGGGGATACTCAGCTGTGCCATTCTGAGGTGAGATTTTTGAAAGATTTCAGAACTTATCACATAACTGCTAGAGCATTCACAATGAAGAGCTAGAGCACATTTTCTTCCATGCCAAGAACTCTCCAGAGAGGAATTCTCAAGAGGCTAGTACTGCCAGCAGAAGGGCTCCATAGCTTGCAGTCTAGTGAGAGGAAGTATGGAACTGTGGTTTGCATGATCTGCAACCAGTGATGACGCAACCCCAGAGTCGTTCAGAACACTGATAATATATTTACTCAGAAGTTTCCATATAACAATGTGGGTGGTCAATGGCTCCGGATACAGTTCCCATCCCACCCCCACCTCACATCCTGTCACTGCTGCTGTGCTGCTAGATTTTGGTAGGATGGCAGGGATGAAGGGAGGTACATTTTATATATTAAAAAGCTATAGGCGCACCACTGAATGTTGGCAGCTGAGCAGGAGCACAGACTGCACAGGGGAGCATGTGCCTCGATTCGAAGCAGAATTGCCTTGTTTTGAAATAAAAGTTAGTGTTTTTCTTGCTGCCATCCAATTTTACTGCCAGCACAAAACCTGGCGCTGGAATAATAATTTAGAGGTTGTGGGCTAGGGGGCTGCAGAAGGGACAAAGCTCAAATATCATGTGCTGCCCAGTTGTAATTAAATCCACATCCATGTTAAAACCTTGGGGGGGGGGGGGTTGAACCCAGTTCATAGTGTAAGCCATCAAGAATTCTAAAGCATGATTCCACCATTTACGCTCTGTAACCAAACTTTCACAAAACACTGACATTTATTTCACATGTACTTATTTATGTTTTAAACAATAATTATCTTCCTACCTACTATACACAATCTGTACTCAATGCCCCAGAAATTCTCATGCCTGATCAATCTTCCCCTACTGTACTGTGTTATAAAAGATAGAGTTCAGGGGATCTGACCCATGATACATGTCCTACTTTTCTTTTTCATTGAATCTCTGGTTCACAGAATGCATAGGCTGAATCCCTTACCCAATGGTCCCCAACCTTTTTGACACCACGGACAGGTTTAGCATGCGTGCGGGGGTGCATCTGTGTGTGCGTGTATGTGTGTGGGAGTACGTCTCTGTGGGGGGGGGCAGGGTGTATGCGTGCATGGAGGAGCGTCCATGGGTGGGCATGCATCCGTGGGTGGGCGTGTGTGCGTCCGTGCATGTGGGGGGCGTGTGTGCATCTGTGCATGTGAGGGGGTGTGTGCGCCCATGCGTGGGTTGGGGGAGCGTGCATGGGGGGCATGCATGCATCTGTGCGCGTGGGGGAGCAGGAGATCTGTCTCCGCAGCCCAGTCCTGCCAAGGCCATGCACCAGGACTGGTCCATGGACCAGGGGTTGGGGACCCCTGCCTGAACCATTAAGGTGGTGAGGACTGGTTCATTAGGGTAAATAGGTAAATGAAGTTTAGGCTCCCCGAAGGAAGTGCTGTTTAACGTCCTCAGTTGCAGGTTTGTAACAAGGATGCAGCAACAGGGACACTGCTCCAGGGCACCAAAATGTAGAGGTCAATCAGCTGGTGAGTGTTAAAAAATAAACACTTCCTGCCCTATTCACTTTCCTTGGGGGCAGGGGAACATAATTTTTTTCAGTTTTTGTGGGTGTGGAGAAGAAGACCACATTCTCCTTCTTCTTCATGGAGGCCATGTACCCATACCTCACAGTGTAATTAGCAGGAGACAGTGCTGCTTGCCACATGTGTGAGATTGGCTAATTACAGCTCTGCCTATGTTCCTTTCCTGCTGTGTGTCTGAATGCTCAGTTGATTGCCTGTGTGAATGCTTACATGCATAAATGCCCACTCTTGCGCTTGGCTTTGCCTATCACCCCTGGCTCCGCCCACTGGGCTGTGCCTTCCTTCCCACCAACCACAATAAGCATCGTCCTTCACTGAGCCAAGACAACACTAATCTGTCCTATAGAATTCTGAATATGCATTCCTGCTCACAAATATGTGCAAGGATATGACTCTTTGGGTATTTTGGACTTCAGTTCCCAGAAATCCTAGTTAGCATCACCAATAGTAAGGCACAGTAGGAGTTGTAGTTAAAAATATGGGTGGCTGAATCATCACAACCACATTAAGTGATCAACTCAAAATTGGTCATTAGTCTGTATGTGAATGCTGTAATGTAAGCAATGAACATTTGCTTTAACAAAATAATGAAGAAAGAAAAAAGTTGCAATTTATTGTTAAAATCATTTTTAAAAACAGAATTTTTAGAAGAATAAATAGAAAGATGACAGTAATATATGTACTGTACCGCCATCATTTTCAGGAAAGCTATATTTCCAAATACAAAAATAAAGTTAATTTAATGTGAGTTGAGCTTAATGGGTGCATATTTCCTATTTATTCTCAACTTGTTTTCCACCAGCTTACAAATCAATTGCTTTATGAGCTGGTTTAATGACTTCCCTAAGGTAGAAGTTACAGCAACAGCACTGTCCTCAGACAGCAGATGATGGATCTCACGAAAGAGCAGCAAAATGTTATTTAATTTATTACAATTATCTTTTTACTGTGACAGCCAGGGCTGGGAGCGCCAAAATTACTTTTTGCCTGAATGTACCATGAAACTGGACTTTGAAAGAAGGCATAGTTTGCTACTCCAGCTCAGATGTCAGGTCAGAGATAGGACAGTAAGGAGGAAAGGGTTAGCAGTTTAATTAACTGTTAGTAGTAAAAAGAAAATGAATCATTTTAGTAGTAGAAAGCAAGATGTACAAAAATCACATCCATAATTTCATTTCTTCTCCCCATCCAGTGTCCCTCTTGTGACCATGGGAGAGAAAGAAACTGTGACATGAATTTTCCCACTCATTCCCCTCATTTTCCATCTTGTCTTCCTTCCCTTCCCTGCTCTTTTAATTTTCTGATTCTAATGTGGATACAAGAGATAGTCCCAGGCAGGAACCACATGTTTCAGATAAACCCGCAGTAAGCTTTTTATTGGTTTTTATCGAGATAGCTAGCTTTCCAGACAAAAACCATATATATCAGTGGTCCAATATGGCCTGCTCCTGCGTTTGTATTGCTTTTTTATCTGGTAACATGAAACCACCTTCTGCACACATTCTGTTTTAATGCGATTGTCAGGAACGTGTCTCCTTAGAGAAGCCATTCCACTAGGGAAAGGAGCCAAACTGTAGTTCCCAACATCCACCACCTTTTTCCTAGATTGGGTGAGACCTAGAAGGTGCATGACTGGGGAACTGTGGACAAGCTTCTGTCCCTAGATTTCCAATTACTCACTTATTTAAGCTTAAAACTCTTTAGCTGTGTACTTTGAACCTTGCACACCAGCCTGACCAAGTAGGACACCCAAATAACCAAAAAATAGCAAACGTAGCCCTTGTGACTAAGGCACTTTCTTTGGGCGCTCTCACCCTTGCCCCCAAGAATCACACTTGGGTAAAATATAAAATATTTATTCAAAAACAGTAAAAAGTTATAAAACAAAAGAAATACAAAAAGATACAATTGTACTGGTTGAATGCCAAGCATCTAAGTACTAAATAAGTTTCTGTAAGACCTTCCCATAAAACAATAAAATGATTAACTAGCTAATAGTTTTACTGCTTAATGACTAGGCTATTCTAAGTCACCATGGCTAAAATCTCCCAATCAATCAACGAAGGCTTTAAACCTATTCTCCATCTTCTCTCCTCCAGTTTACACACACACACACCTACTTAACCCCCCTTTATATACTTTAAATCCAAGTCTCTGCTTCGTGATGGTATCCAATCAGCCTACAGTCCTTTGTTCGCAAATCCACACCCAACTTCTAACATTCCACAGCTCCCCACCATTAGCAAGGAATGTTATGTTTATCAGTCTTGAGATGTGGCCTTGGCTCTTCTTCCACAACAACTAGGTCTCTGGCCAAGACGAAACACCTGCAAGTCGTGGGAAACGTGCTACAAAACCCATATCCTCACAGTGATTATTTACATTAAAACAGGACATGGAGCAGCCACTGGCCCACAGGCTTCCCAGTCCTAGAAGGCTCTCCACTGCTACTGAATGCGCCAGCACTGAGGCAGCAGCTTTGCGGCTTGACATGCAATTAAAAAAAAAAAATAGAGCCAGTGGATCTGTCTCCCCCTCCCCCAGCGCTGGCCATCAGCAATGTTGTTCGTCCCAGGGAAGGGGAGCTCCAGTGGATTCTTTTTTGCTGCAAGTCCAGCCACCTCAGCCTGGAGCAGCTGGACATTGTAGTAGCTGGTAGCCTCTCAGCACTGGCAGGCTAGTAATGGAAGCCCTGGTGTGATTTTTAAAAGTGTGGATCGACACCTTTTTAAAACTGCACCAGGGCTTATGTCATTTGCAGTGACCAAAGCTGCTGTGCAGCCACTTTGGTCTTACCATCGTGTGTAGTTATGACCCCCACTTTCCCCCCTAATCTTTATTGATTACTTAAAGAAATTTGTTGTTGTTGTTTAGTCGTTTAGTCGTGTCCGACTCTTCGTGACCCCATGGACCAGAGCATGCCAGGCCCTCCTGTCTTCCACTGCCTCCCGGAGTTTGGTCAGATTCATGTTGGTAGCTTCGATGACACTGTCCAACCATCTCGTCCTCTGTCGTCCCCTTCTCCTCTTGCCTTCACACTTTCCCAACATCAGGGTCTTTTCCCTAAAGAAATAAGTAAAAATAAGTAAAAAATAAGTAAAAGCAAATAATAGCTAAAATGGAGATATAATCGAAAACTATGGTATTACAAAAGCAAAGGAGAAAACAGAAAAAGACAAAGATGGGAAGCAGAGAAAAAGATAACAACTACGCAACCCTGTGTTTTGTTATGATCTCAGACTTTAGAAATTCAGAAATTGGCTTCCTGGAATGGATTAGGAACCTCCTATATAGTCTCTGGTACAGAACACCTCAGATACAATGCAGCCTTTTGAATGTTCAATCCAACTCCCAGCTAAAGCATTCATAGAATTGGGGGGAAAGGGGGCATATTTTAATGGTGTTCTTGAGAGACATGAACTTCATGACACTTGCAAATGCAAACATTTGAGATTTCAGCTTTGAGGACACCATGTGCCTCAGCATTTCCCAGTCTGTAAATCAGTCATCCTCATCTGTTCCAGTATCAATCAGTACAGAGAGAGAGACAGACAGACACTTTAGGGTTCGATTAAAATGCTAATTGAAGAAAAATGTTAGTGTTTTGAAGCACCTGCGCTGCTATATAGAATGGGAGAAATATTACATTGCAATGTGTAATGTACTGAAGAGTGCTTCAACACTGGTGTCTTATATTCCTCGGAAGATTGCATCTACCCTAAAATTTCAAAAAAGGCTGTTTTTTATTCAAATAACATCCTGTATCTGCATGCAAATGTGTCACGTTCCCGGGGGTTTTAACAGGCAAAAGTCCAATAAATCAGTCCAATATCAAAAGTCCAGAAGATGCAAAGCAGATACCAAAATGCCAGAGCCAAAACACAAACCGTAGTCAGAAGTCAGAGTCCAAAGCCAAGGGTCCAAAAAACAAGGTCCAAGATAAGCAGGAGCGTGGATGCGAGCCAGGGTGTTGACTTGTTGCTTCCACAAGCTTGCAAGCCTCTGGGTGCAGATTTTATAGCAACAACAGTCATCTAAACACCTCATCCTGCTAAAACTCAGGGCTGGTCAACCTGATGGGAAGCATTCATGCGGGCTTCGGATCTTCGTGTCATGAGTCCTTGCCGAAGCTTCTCCCTTACTCTGTCTACTGGGGGAGGAGAATCTGGTGGTGATTCAGCTGCCTGCAATTCTGATTGCCCAGCATTCTCCTCAGCTGTAATTAACCCCTCAGATTCCAGATCTTCTTCGGCTGAACTCATGACACTATCCCCCTCCTCAGGGCTCCCCCCTTCAGATGGGCCGGGTCGATCAGGATAGGAGGCATGGAACTGTTGTACAAGGTCAGGGGTGTGTAAGTTACTTGCGGGTTCCCATGATCGATCCTCAGGGCCGTAGCCCTCCCAGTCCACGAGGTACTGAAGGCCTCCCCAGTGGATTCGGGAGTCTAGGATCTGACGAACCTCGTATTCTTCCTCGCCATCAACCAAAACGGGTGGAGGTGGAGCCAGAGGTGGAGGTCGGGCAGGGTCCGGTGCCGCAACAGGAACAAGGAGAGACCGATGGAAAACTGGGTGAATACGGAGAGTGGCTGGGAGTTGTAACCAAAAAGCAACAGGGTTGATTTGATCTGTGATTAAATAAGGCCCCACAAACCGAGGGTCCAACTTGCGGGACCGGCCAGGTCGGCAGAGATAACAGGTGGAAAGCCAGACCTGGTCCCCTGGTTTCAGAGGTGGCCCTTTTTGCCGTTTTCTGTCGGCCGCTGTCTTATAGGCATCCTTAGCTTGCTGAAGCTGCTCTCGGAGTAGGTCTTGGAGAGCCTGCAACTCGTGTATGTGGGCATCAGCAGCAAGAACTACAGTTGACGGCAGGACAGCCAGAAAAAACGAGGGTGGTACCCATAGGTGGCTGCAAATGGGGTCTGTTTTGTGGGTGAGTGTATGGCGTTATTGTAGGCAAATTCAGCCAGGGGTAGCAGGGTAGCCCAATCATCTTGCTGATAGCAGGTATAACAACGGAGATATTGCTCAAGAGTGGTGTTAGTACTCTCAGTCTGTCCATCTGTTTGGAGATGATACGCCGACGACAAGTGCACTTGGGTACCCAAACTGGTGTGTAAGGCTTGCCAGAACCGGGAGGTGAATTGGGAACCACGATCGGAAATTAAGTGTGTCGGGAGCCCGTGTAGACAGAAAACATGGTGAAGATAGAGCTGGGCTGTTTCAGGAGCTGTGGGAGGCTTGGAACAAGGGACAAAATGAGCCATCTTGGTGAACAGGTCCACTATTACCAGAACACAAGTATACCCTTGTGATCGTGGGAGATCCGTGATGAAGTCTAGAGATACTGTGTCCCAAGGGCCGGCTGGTACGGGCAATGGTTGTAGCAGCCCTGGAGGTTTGGCTGGTACATCCTTGGCTCGACGACAAACCTCACAGGACTCAACATAACGGGCGACGTCAGCTCAAACCCGGGGCCACCAGAATTCCCATGTGAGTAAGTGCAGAGTTTTGTACTGACCAAAGTGTCCTGCAGGAGGGGAATCATGGGTCAGATAGAGCACGTTGGTTCGGAGGGACCCTGGAGGAACATACAGGCGTCCACGGTGTAATAGGAGACCCTGGTGGTTAGTAAAGTCTCCGGCAGGGCCCTTTTGGAGTTCCTGCAAGCGTTGCTTGGCCCAGGGATCTTGAGCTTGGGTGGTCCAAATTTCTTCAGCCAGGGACAAGCGAGTTGTAGTGGCTGCGAAAACTGAAAGGGATAGGATAGGTGTAGTCGGAGACTCTTCAGAGGTTGGAACAGCGTATTCCGGTTTGCGGGACAAGGCATCGGCTTTCCGATTCTGAGTATGCGGGATGTAGGTAATGCGGAAGTCAAACCGGGAGAAGAAGAGACACCACCGGATCTGGCGTTGATTAAGGCGTCGGGCTGTCTGCAAGTGTTCCAGATTCCGGTGGTCCGTCAAAACTTGGACAGGGTGACGGGCCCCTTCAAGGTAATGCCTCCAGACCTCGAAAGCGGTTTTGATGACCAAGAGCTCCCGCTCCCAGATGGTGTAGTTGCGTTCTGGGGGTGTGAACTGCAGGGAGAAGAAAGCGCAGGGCTGCAGTGGCTGTGAGGGGTCCTCCCGCTGGGACAGCACTGCACCCAGAGTGACACTGGAGGCATCCATCTCCACAGTAAACGGTAGTCGGGGGTCCGGATAGCACAAAATTGGCTTGGTGGTAAAGCGGGTTTTTAATGTGGTGAAAGCATGGTCTGCCTCCGGAGTCCAAAGAAACGGCTCTTTGGGCCGGAGGAGGCGGGTCAGCGGCATGGTTATGTCCGCGTAGGCTGATATGAACTGGCGGTAATAGTTCGCGAAGCCGAGAAACTGCTGCACATCCTTACGGTTCCAGGGCTTCTGCTAGGTCAGAACCGACTCTATTTTCTTTGGGTCCATCTGGATCCCTTGGGGAGATACAATGTGACCTAGGAACTCGACTTCCTGCAAGTTGAAGTCACACTTCTCCAGCTTGGCATAGAGTCGGTGGTCTCGTAATCGTTGTAAGACCCGACGAATGTGTTCCGTGTGCCGAGCGGGGTCTTGGGAGTAAATCAAAATGTCATCCAGATAGATGATCTCAAAGCGATCAAGCAGATCCCGAAAGATGACGTTCATGAACCGCTGGAACACAGCCGAAGCGTTGGTTAAACCGAAAGGCATGACCAGGTATTCATGTTGGCCATAGCGAGTTCCGAAAGCCGTCTTCCACTCATCGCCAGCACGGATTCGCACCAAATTATAGGCGCCACGGAGGTCCAACTTGGTATAAATACGTGCCCCCTTAAGGCGATCCAGGAGCTCGCCGATCAACGGCAGGGGGTAACAGTCCCGAATGGTTATTTTATTCAAGGCCCGGTAATCATTGCAGGGGCGGAGCTCTCCGCCCTTCTTCTTAACAAAGATAACGGGTGCAGACAGGGGTGATGTGGACGGCCGGATGAATTCCCGTTTCAGGTTTTTATCAAGAAAGGCCCGCAAGGCCGCGAGTTCTGGTTCAGACATAGGGTAGATCCGTGCCACAGAAAGGGGTGCCCCATGCACCAAATTAATAGCACAATCGTAGGGTCGGTGCGGGGGTAGCTGGTCAGCCACCTTCTCCTCAAAGACATCAGCAAAGTCCTTGTATTCCAAGGGTATCATGGGACTATCTGTTGATCCTGCTGCAGCCAAGGTAGCCGGTGGACCCAGATGCGGACACGGGTCCCTGAAACATAACTCCCCTTATGCCCAGTCCATTAGGGGGTTATGTGTTCGGAGCCAGGAAAGTCCCAGAATGAGCGGGAAACGGGGCATGCATGCAACGTTGAATTGTAGTTGCTCCTGATGGTGTTGGACCTGGAGAATGACCGGATGGGTTTCCTGGGTCACTGGCAGGAGGAGACGCCCGTCTATGGACTCAACTAGGGTCGGGGTCTCTTTATCCTGTACGGGGATCCGGTGCTGTTTCACAAAGGCCGTGTCAATGAAACAGCGGTAGGCTCCAGAATCGACCATGGCGTAAATAAACAGCCAGCGTCCATCCGGCAAGCAAAGTTTCACTGGTACGAGGAATGGACCGGGGATGTTAACATAGGATTCAGGGGACCCAGCTAAGTGCCCCACGTCTGGGGGTCCACTCAGACATGGGGCAAATCTTTTACTGACGGTGGTAGCGCGGAGCCGGGGTTACGCCGCTTAACCAAGCAGCCAGAAGCGAAGTGTCCTGCTCCCCCACAGTACAGGCAGAGATTCTGGGAGCGTCGTCGTGTTTTTTCCTCAGGGGTGAGGCGTGGCCGAGCAGCCCCTAACTGCATGGGCTCAGAATCCTCTTGTCTAGTGTTGGTGGGCGTCGGGAGTGGCTGCAAGGGACGGGAACCGCCCTGTGCTAGGCGTCGGCTCTCCAGGCGGCCATCAATGCGAAGGCATAGAGTGATTAGTTCTTGCAGCGTATTGGGTCGATTTACACGTGCCAGCTCATCTAGGATCCCATCAGCCAACCCCTCTATATATTGGTCCATGAGAGCTGCCTCGTTCCAGAGCAAGTCTTGAGCCAAGAGTCTGAACTCAGTGGAATACTGAGAAACTGAACCCTTACCCTGTTTCAGGGTCCGGATTTTCCTATTGGCAGTAGCACCTTGCAAGGGATTAGCAAAAGCTGCTGAAATACGGTCCAAAAAACCCTGGTAATTGGTTAACAGGGGTGAAGGAGCAAGGAGTAGAGGAGTAGCCCATTTAGCTGCCTGTCCCTTGAGAAGGCTGACTATGAAGCATACCTTGGTTTTGTCCGTGGGAAAGTCTCTGGCACGCAGCTCAATATACAGTTTACACTGTGCCAGGAATGCTGGAAACTCCTCCACCTTTCCTCCAAACTTTTCTGGAGGAAGCACAGGGCACTTGACCTGGGAAGCAGCGTTGGCTTGGGATTGCAGTTGTTGCTGCTGAAGCTGTGCCACCATTTGTGTAAGAATCTGCACTTGAGTAAGCACAGCATTCAGCTGACCCGAACCTTCGCTTGCTTCTCCCTCCATCTTGTGGGGGGAGTGTGGGTGGAAGCAATCTGTCATGTTCCCGGGGGTTTTAACAGGCAAAAGTCCAATAAATCAGTCCAATATCAAAAGTCCAGAAGATGCAAAGCAGATACCAAAATGCCAGAGCCAAAACACAAACCGTAGTCAGAAGTCAGAGTCCAAAGCCAAGGGTCCAGAAAACAAGGTCCAAGATAAGCAGGAGCGTGGATGCGAGCCAGGGTGTTGACTTGTTGCTTCCACAAGCTTGCAAGCCTCTGGGTGCAGATTTTATAGCAACAAATGTCATCTAAACACCTCATCCTGCTAATACTCAGGGCTGGTCGACCTGATGTTCCTATGGGAAGCATTCATGTGGGCTTCGGATCTTCGTGTCATGAGTCCTTGCCGAAGCTTCTCCCTTACTCTGTCTACTGGGGGAGGAGAATCTGGTGGTGATTCAGCTGCCTGCAATTCTGATTGCCCAGCATTCTCGTCAGCTGTAATTAACCCCTCAGATTCCAGATCTTCTTCGGCTGAACTCATGACAAAATGAGAGCAACTACTTCTTATTGGGACTGTGCAGCTTGCCCAAGGCCACATAGGCGGGCTCTTCTGGGATACACAGTGGAGAAATGAACTCTGAAATTCTGGTTCCACAGCCAGATGCCTAACTCACTGAGCTATCCAGTCAGATGTAGTGAGGATTACTTACTTATAATTACTAGCTTATACATTTAGGAGCTAGCTAATTTTGATTTTGCTCTGTTACTTTTTGTATATCAAGTCTCAGTTATTTCACTAGAGTACTGAAATTACTTCAGATTTATGGAATTCTTATTGTTTTATAGTTGAATGAACTGATATGTTCTGTAATAATAATTATATATAATTATACACACACACACACACACACACACACACAATGTTGAATGAATACTGCCAGTTGTATATTGTGTGGTGACTGGACAAAGAGCTGCTCCATGTAGCTGCTTTGAGATGAGAAATATAAATGGGAGAAGCAATGATTTGCTTCTATTGATTCTCTTCTCAAGAAGCTGGATTCAAGAGTGCAACCTGAAATTGCACTCAAGATCTTTTCAGAACAGATCTCAAGAGTACCAGCGAAGGTCTGAGGGAATTGTTCTGCTTCTTCAGGTTTCTAGGAAGCAAGATAGATGTCAAAGTGAGTGGCACTGGAAAGTCTGGTTTCATTCTGTGTGATGGTTTCAAACTCTGGTTCAAACTCTGGGCAGCCATTACCTTTCTGCTCCCATATGGTTCCAGGACTCACTGGCTTAGCATGAAGGTTTTTGAAAGTGTATATTAGTTTAGAAGACAGTACAAGACATTCATCTTCTCAGTCCCTCCCTCCCTCTCACTGAATCACATGCACACTCCCTTTTTCTTACACATTATTTTGAAATGGTTATACAAAGCCCATCCACTGTGATATCGTAAAAGGTCATAACCCCGGACTCAGATTTTGACCCTGAAAACTCAGAAAATGAGAAACTACTTATTTGGCAACTTTATCACTGTTTATCATATAGCAGGGTGGGGGCAGTCACTGAAGGTTCAGGGGCTAGTTTCATCCTTTCTTAGGAATCTGTAGGCCACAACCACGCATTTAAAGGTTATATTGGGCATAAAATAGGTTCAAGGGTTAGAGAGCCTTTAAGGCAGTGGGTCCCAACCTTTTTGACACCAGGGGCCGGTTTAGTTGAAGACCATTCTCCCAAGGACCGGGGGCGGTGGCTGGCATCCAGGCGTGCGGGCGTGCAGGGGGTGTGCATGCATCTGTGTGTGCATGCATGAGGGGGCATGTGTGTGTGCAGGAGTGTGTGTGTGTGTGTGTGTGGATGGGCAGGAGTGTGTGTGCTCATGTATACGTGCATACGTGTGCATTCCTTCAGCCCTCGAAAATCTGTGTCGGCGGCCCAGTCCTTCCAAGGCCACGGACCGGTACTCATTTGCGGCCTTGAGGTTGGGGACCCCTGCTTTAAGGGACCAATTATTTATGAACTGCTGGATAGCTCAGTGGTTTAAGTACTTGACTGCAAAGCCAGAGGGTGGGGGTTCAGTCCCCCACTGTGTCTCCTTGACAGGGACTGGACTTTTGATGATCCACAGTGTCCCTTCCACCTCTGAAATTCTAAGGTTATTGTTATTATTTCTTGAAGGCTTCATGGGTGCAACTGGCAACTTGTACACCCAAATTTGTTTGACAGGGGTGTGTCAGGGAATCCAGGAGTCCAGGATGCCAGGGGTGGGGCTGCCCACTGCACTTTGCCTTCCCTTAGAGCATAGATCAGATGTCTCTAAGGGGAGAATTGTAAAAGGAAAACAACAACAAAAAGTCTGTTTGATAGACTTGCCGGTTTGTGCTGAAAATGGAGGGAAAGCCCCAGTTGAAATCTGGCATTTCATGCTGGATAAAACCTAAGGTGTGAGGGCAAGGGTGATGAATGTCATTGGTAGACAATGGTTTACAAAAGCATGTGGCATTAATTCACAATACCCCGATGATATTTTAAGTACTAAGGTAATGTCACACAACACAACCATCAGGCAGGCAAGTATGACATTGGCAACTAATGGAACAGTTATACAATACTGTTTTACCTGAATTCTAATGTTAAAGAACATAGCTGGAAAAACATAATGACATAATGACACCACATTAAGGCCCTTTGTTTCCAAGCAACACCTCCCCATTCTTCTACAACAAGTATAACAATACCGGTGCAAACTGTTTGCTTTTAGTAGCCAACTTTAAACAGCAAGGTAAGAAATGGAAAGGATGATTATACTAAAAGATCAATAGACCAAAGGCTACATAACATTCCCCTTTAAAAATTGTACTTTGAAAGTATTCAAAAGAACAAAATGTGCCAGTGAATTTTAGTTTTCCTCCTACGTATGTCCAAAACCAGTTCCCAAATGATCAAATACCAAATCAATAGACAAAAGAATTTAAGATAAATCTACAAACTGTGAAATGCATATGTTTTTACAACATACTACTGTGTGTTAAATAACTTGCCATACTGACATGATCCTGTATGCTAACAGCAAACTCGTTCTCCAGTTGCCAGTTTTTCTATAGCCTCCAAAATAGCACCCCGGCTGGATAGCTCAGTGGTTTAGGTATCTGCCTACAGAGCCAGAGGTTGGGAGTTTGATTCTTCACTGTCCTTCCTGTGAGTAGAGTTGGCCTGTGTGTCCTTGGGCAAATTGCACAGTTCCAGGGCACCCCCAGAAAAAGGGAATGGTCAACCACTTCTAAGTATTCTCTACCTGGAAACCCTGAAAAGGGTCACTGTTAGTTAGAATTGACTTGATAACACTATATTATATGTGAGAGGGAGGATATAGCAGGTTTGTGGTGCAGAATAATCTAAGAGCAAGGCTCCAGAAAAAGCCCAAAGAAGCTTGTTCAGTTCTCACAGATTAATGTCTGTTGAGGTTTTTAAAAGGGAGGACCAGGGTTGGAGATAAGAGAAGAACTGGAATGGAGTTCCCTGGAAAAGTGGATGATTGTCTGAGTGAGTGGGAACCTGAGAAGACAAACTCTATGGCAGCAATGGCGAACCTATGGCACGCATGCCACAGCTGGCACACAGAGCCCTCTCTGTGGGCACGTGAGCCATAAGTCACCATCGAGAAATACTTACCCGTCCTCCGATCCCAGATTTTGGCACTCCCCTCTGCTGGCGCAGTGGTCCAGCGGAGGGGTGCAATGGCGACCATTACTAGTGTAGCCCAATGGGGGATTGGAGGACCGGTAAGTATTTCTTTGTTAATACTGCCCATAGGAAAAAAAAACACAAGCATTTAACCCTTGCAGTGCAGGAGCAGTTGTTTTTTCAAAACTAAAACCTCAGTATTCGGGTTTTAATTGCAGTGTTGGCACTTTGAAATAAATAAGTTGATTTTGTGTTGCAGTTTGGGCACTTGGGCTCAAAAAGGTTCACCATCACTGCTCTATGGTATACTTCCTCTCCTTTCTTTTACCTTTGCGGAGCCCATTTGTCTGATTGAATCCTGTTTGCTTAGAAGTAAACCCCATGGACTTAAGTGGATTGTGAAACTACAAAAGACAGGTAGAGATGCCCACTATCTCATTATTGGTAACCATGAAAACTTTCTGGAGTCATGGCATTAAATCTTCTTAAATTAAATTGTGTGCCATCAATTCTCACTTATGACAACCCTTCCCAGGATCTTCTAGGCATAAAGTACTCAGTAGTTGCTTTCTAGCTTCTTCTTCCAGTAACACTGAGACAGTACAGCTTGCCAAAGATCACATTGGTGGCATGGTGCTTACTCCCTTAAGTCACATGTTCTGGGTGATCTTGCTGGCCAGTTTCTTGGGAGGTGCAGCGGGGATTCAAACTCCAGTCCACTGAGCTACACCAGCACCTACTGTAGGCATCCTTCAGTCTCGAGAGACTATGGTAACATGCTCTGTATGGAGGACTTGGAACAGTGTCTAGTGTGGCTGAGAAGGCCAATTCGAGAGTGACAATCCCTTCCACACTGAAGACAAATACAATCTGTCCCCTGTCCAGCTCCCTGATTTTGCTGGTTTTGGGACTGCCTCTTTGCCTCGGCCTGCTGGATAAGGGTCTCTTCAAAATGGGAGAGGCCATGATGCACCGCCTGTCTCCAGGCTGAACGCTCAGATGTCAAGGTTTCCCATCTGTTGAGGTCCATTCCTAAGGCCTTCAGATCCTGCTTGCAGATATCCTTGTATCGCAGCTGTGGTCTCCCTCTGGGGTACTTTCCCTGCACTAATTCTCCATACAGGAGATCTTTTGGAATCCGACCGTCAGCCATTCTCACGACATGCCCAAGCCAACGTAGACGTCGCTGTTTCAGTAATGTATACATGCTAAAAATTCCAGCTCATTCTAGGACTACTGTATTTGGAACTTTGTTCTGCCAGGTGATACCAAAAATGCGTTGGAGACAACGCATATGGAACGTGTTCAACTTCTTCTCCTGCCGTGCACAAAGGGTCCAGGACTCACTGCAGTACAGGAGTGTACTCAGGACACAGACTCTATAGACCTGGATCTTGGTATATGCCGTCAGCGTCTTATTAAGCCATACTCTCTTTGTGAGTCTAGTGAACATGGTAGCTGCTTTGTCAATGCGTTTCTCCAGCTCGACATCTAGGGAGAGGGTGTCAGAGATCGTTGAGCCAAGGTACACGAAATCATGAACAACCTCCAATTCTTGTGTGGAGATGGTAATAGAGGGAGGTGAGTACATGCCCTGGCCCATGACTTGTGTTTTCTTCAGGCTGATTGTTAGTCCAAAATCTTGGCAGGCCTTGCTAAAGTGATTCATGAGTTGTTGGAGGTCTTCAGCAGAATGGGCGACAACAGCTGCATCATCGGCGAAGAGGAAGTCCTGCATGCACTTCAGCTGGACTTTGGTCTTCGCTCTCAATCTAGAGAGATTAAAGAGCTTTCCATCTGATCTAGTCCGGAGATAGACACCTTCTGTTGCAGTTCCAAAGGTGTGCTTCAGCATGACAGCAAAAAAGATCCCAAACAGGGTCGGCACGAGGACACAGCCCTGTTTCACTCCGCTTCGGATGCCAAAGGGATCTGATGTTGAGCCATCAAAAACTACAGTTCCCTTCATTTCCTCATGAAAGGATCTGATGATGTTAAGGAGACGAGGTGGACATCCAGCACCTATATCTACCTAAACTACATAAATACAACATTAAAGGTTTTGGCTGAGCTCTAGAATTTATTAATAGGCCTGAGGTAAGTTTGGACTATATAAGAGAATAATGATATGACCAATACACTCAGTTCAGGTGAGTGCTACCTTACCAGCAGTTTCCTCAAATAGCTGTGTTCATCCAGTTTTATACTGATTTTTCTCATTAAAGTTGGCTCTAGAAGAAGAATTTGCTAGAAGATCAGCAAAAGACATAGTTCTCAACCAATGACATGAATTTCACTTTGCGTAGGGTGCCCAGAGCAATGACAGAAAAGACTCTACAGATGATCCACAATCTCCCTTCCAGTTCTGCAGTTCTAAAATGATGATGATGATGATTAAGTTAAGGAAGCTTTGCCTCAAATCTCTCCCACACTGCTATTCTGGAACTTGTTGGAATATTGCAACCTACATATGATGCCTTTGAGAGTTTTTGGCTGGAGTTAATGTCAATCAAACCAGTAACTCCCAATAGTTCCCTCTCTACCTCAGAGTTCTTTTTCCTTGCTTTTTTCCAGTCACAGTTCAGTTAGAGTCTGTCAGTTAAAGAGTCAGCTGGCAAAAGAGGCTGAAGATAGAGTGAAGTGTTCTGTCAAGCTATGTAATGGTCAGTTAATCAGTCATAAAGCTAGTTAACCAAAAGCTCAGTGATACAACCAGTTAATAATTTTCCATACAGTATGATGTTTGTTTTTTGTATAAGAAGAACTGTGAGTAAACTGAAATATTTTATTCTTTCTCATTATCAGAGTCTCTGAGTGAATTATTGAGAGAGTAAGTGCCAATTGAGATAAACTAACCAATAAGGGATGGTCTACTGAGAGAGACTTGTAGCTCAATCAGCTCTGTAGGTCCCTGCTTGAACCTTTTATCCACTGCATAATTAGAGGAAAGTTTTTTTTTAATTTGCATATTAAGCCACACTCAACTTCCTCATGTGTAGGGTGCCCAAGGCAAAGAGAGAAATGACTCTGCAGACCTTTACTCTTCCAAGTTAAGGAAACCTTGTCTAAAATCTCTCCTACACTGCCATTCTGGAACTAACATTAGTTGCCTAGAGTTTTATACACAGACCATGGAAGCTGATCCGGATAAATGTAGAATTATTTCTCTATCAGGAACTAGGTGCACTCAGACATCTAATCATTCATTAGCACTCAAAATGTTAAGAAAAAGGATAACCACTTTTAATTCAGCAGATGGTATGTATCTTTAGCTGCAGAAGCTTTTCCTGGCATGTAGATACAAACCACTGGGAATATTGCAGCTGTGTATTCTGCCTTTTGCTGTTAAAGAGAGAGAGAGAAATTAACTTGCCTGCACATTTCTTTGAAGAAATTAGCAACCATGTAACCAATATGCCACAATTTTGCAAAGTATGAAAATACTCTCCAAGAAGAACCTATCTGTGCTGGCCTCTGAATATTGAAAGTCTAGACAAATGCAAATTAACAAATAAGTCAAGTAAATGTAATTTAAGTACTTTCCACCTGAGGCCTCTGTCTTGTTCATTCAGGTAGGGGTGACAATCTAGTTTGCACTAGACACACAGGTTTTGAAAGAAATTTAATTTAAAAGATGATTGGAAAATGTGATTTCTTCTGAATATTTATTATAATGAAGATAGTTTCCAGAAGCTCAGTTCAATTATAAGTTAACTCAAATGACCCCTTGCAAAATGTAAATGCTTCAGCATACAATAAGAGGGTGATTAGCAGTGCTAAACATTTCAGGACAACCATATTGTATTGTTATACCTCATGGAAACAATTTCCATCTCATTTTAAAGGCAGAATTCAAAGTCTTCACTCTCCTTTGGGTACAGATCACATAACTATAGCAACCTATTCAATTTTCTTTCACCCCTGCATCCATTATGTCTCTTAGTGTCTGAAAGTAAGTCCTTAAAATTCTCCCCCTTTGGAAATAATTGACTTAATGGCGCTCTTCCTGCTAATGAGGTGCAGCCAATTTTTTTATAAAGAACAGATACTACACAGAACAAACAACATGTTTGGAATGCATAGTAGCTGGCACCTGAAGGATCTGGATTCTGGAGACCTTCTACAAAGGATTTGATGAATGATTTACTGAACATGCTGCTCTTCTTTATGTGAGCACTAAAATTTGCTAAAACTTTAACCACATTTTCCAGGTAAGCCATGAATTTAAGATGGAAGAGGAGGACCTCTGACAGTGGAGGTTCTCCAGTGCCCTGCAGCTTCTTTAGCTGTTAATCAGTGGTCAAAGATAACAAGCAATTCAAAGTATTTCAAAATATTTAAAGATACAAAACTTTTAAATCATCCTGAAGAGACCTAAGCTGTACAGTTTGCATAGACTTAATATGTGCACACTGCACGTTGTTGTATAGAATTGAGCAGACTTGCTCTTGCATGCTGTACAAGAACTATGTACACATGTCATGCTGTTGCACGGAATGCACTTTGCAAACTGTGTCGTGTTTAACTTTGTCCAAATAATAATAATAATACCCCAAATGGCAAGAATTGCACTTGAGCCCCACCTACTTCACTTTGGTCTAGTTTGTCCTTGATCTAACTTCCTTGGCTTAACTTCTTGCTGGACTCTGGCTCCCTGAATCTTTTCAAGTTGAAGGGTCCCTGGAGCCTTTTTCCACCCTCAAGGCACACCCTAACAAAGTTCTCAAACCCTGTTTAAAGGAAAATCTCTGTAGGGAACACAAGGTACAGAAATGCCTTTAGCCATTGTGAAGTATTTGGGAATGTTGGCTTTTTATGAGGGATGTCTGGATTCCCAACCTCACGTATGATCTGTCCCACTGTAAATAATAGTACCTCATGAAAGCAGGTGACTTTGATTTATTCGCTGAATTTTGAGACTACCTCTCCAACTGCTGAAGAGGCATAGAACACATAAATAAATAACACCAAAGTATAAAGTATAATAATGGAGAAAAACAAAACAAAAAAATGTAACCTTCAAAGCCAAACTCTGTGGAAGACTAAACACAAAAAATGTATACTACTCCCCAAATATATCATGACTCAAAGAGGTTTCCATGGTGAAACTAGCAATGATGATGGCCCTTTATGTGTCATTTGTGTTTGTTGGTGCCCTGGGAGCCCACGGGATGTGTGGAATCTCTAACTTGCTTGATAAGTTCTGATCACCTCATGGTGACACAAAACGCCCCAAGGACAGAACTGACAGTGATACTGAGATGTCTTAACATCATGGCCCAATGGACCCTGAGCTGCATGGTGACAATCCTTCCCATAAACTTAAAGACAGGAAGTCACAGAAGACAGGAAGAGTAATACAGCTTTCTGAAAACATACATGTTGGAGAGTTGTTAGTTGTTGTTGTTATGTTCTCTCAAGTCACCTCTGACTCATGATGACTCAATGAATGAGCGATCTCCAAAATGCCCTGTCCTCACCTGCTCTGCTCAGCTCTTATAAACTCAAACCTATAGCTTCCTTTAAATATGAGTCTATCTCATATTTGGTCTTCCTCTTTTCCTGCTGCCTTCCACCATTCCCAGCATTATTATCTTTTCCAGAGAATCCTGCCTTATTATGTGCCCAAAGTCGGACAGTCTCAGATTCAATATTTTTGCCTCCAGAGATAGTTCAGGCTTGATTTGATCTAGGACACACTTATTTGTCCTTTTGGCACGGTATCTGTGAAGCTCTCCTCCAGCACCACATTTTAAATGAATCAATTTTTTTCCTGTCAGCTTTCATAACTATCCGCTTTCACACCTGTACATGGTGATCAGAAATACAAGAGTGTGAATGGCCTTCGTCTCCGGTGACACATCCTTACACTTGATGATCTTTTTTAATTTCTTCATTTTTGCCTTTCTGAGTCTCAGTCTTCTTCTGATTTCTTGTCTGCAATCTCCATTTGCATTGAGGACTGGACCAAGGTATACAAAATCTCTATTTCAATTTCTTGCAAATACTATGCAGTTGCAGAGTAGTATAGTAATGAAGAACTCTGTTCTCCATGTTCATTGTGTAGTCCTCAGAATTGATCCTGAAGATTATAATGGAATACGACAGAGAGTGTCCACAGTAGGATCAAAGGAACCTGGGGAAATTTGGATGGATGCACTTCTCAACACAGATTCCAAAACATTACCCTTGATCTGTTTTCATGTCTAGCAGTGAGTGAATAAGGGGCTTCTCCTTGGAAGAAGGAGAAATATTGAATCCAAGAGGTTATCAAAGGTCATTAAGGAGCAGAGCTCTTTTTCAGTCAGATGATCCCATGTCTTATGCTGGAAGATGGAATGCTTAAACCAGGAGACAAAACCCAGGTGCACTGGCATTTCTTCTAGCTTGTGGTGTCTCGAGTAGAAAGGCTGGGGAATGTTGTAGGAAGCAACTTTGGCACAGGTAGGTGAACTGCTTTGTCCACTTCGTGGTACTCCAGTCTTACATTTGGCAGTAGTATGACTTGCCCTGAACTTTCCTCATCTGCTCTGTGCCAATTCTTGTAATAGGAATTTGTTTCAATAGGAAGGGAATGTAATTCCTGCAGATACCATCTGAGCAGATGAAGTAATTTTAATCTGTCAGCTGCATATTACCTTTTGTTTGCATTTGATCAGTTAGGAATATTTTGTTCGGCATCAGCTTTTAGAAGAACCAACTTTTCCAATAAAGGCCAGTATCAAGTTGAGGACATCAATAGATGGAACCACTTCCTTTGGTGGACTCAGGAGGAAGTGACCTTCACCATTTTATAGCCCATGCACTTTATGAATCTGTTCCACACAGTTGAGAAATCACCCAAAGCCAGATTTTGGAGATGGAAGGAGAGAGGGGAAAAGTTCTGCTATACCCATGTTATGAGCACCACCATGGCAATGGATTTAGGAGACAGACAATGTTTCAGCTATACTAGTCTTCATGCAAACAAAACCAAAAGAAGTGAACTATCTGCTTTTTCCCTCTTCCATTTCTTTTTCTGATTTGCTTCTTTTCTTGCATTACATTTTATGAATGTTTTGTTGTTACAGTTCTGACAACTGTAATGTTATCTCCCCCATAGAAATCAATGGTGGAGATTATGGTTGTTTTTCTTTTTTGGCAGCCTTTTTATTATGCCTGTTATTTGTGGATGCTGTAATTCTATCTCTCAGTCCTACCATTTTCAGAAAGTTTGAAGTCTTTACTTAGGTTTTGCAACCAATTAGACATTGCAGAGTGGCAATTGTGGTGTGAAAACTGTGGCTTTCTGCCAGTCTCCCTGGAAAAGACTGGTTTTTGGTGGAGCATGTCTGATCCTGGAATATGTTTCCTAAGAGAAAACTCTGAGCAGCACTAACAGCCTTGTTGGGACACATTTATGCATAGCAGCTTGTAGTCTGCAAGACTTGTCTGCTTAAGAGACAGGCATAAATGGAAACCCG
The DNA here is from genome assembly GCA_037013535.1 of Intellagama lesueurii. NCBI lineage: Eukaryota > Metazoa > Chordata > Lepidosauria > Squamata > Agamidae > Intellagama > Intellagama lesueurii. The sequence continues at coordinate 164,912,563 of JBAJHW010000004.1, forward strand.
TTTTCCTTTGTGATTGGGCTTCCTCAGAGATCCAGCTAGAATTGGTTGGGAGAAGTTGGTTTGCTTTGTGTCAGGTCTTATGTTACTGTTTATTGTCTGTTTTGTTTACCGGTAGGGTTTGCCTTAAGTTGTTTAGTAAAGCTAGACTCCCAATATCAGTGTTTATGCATTCCTACCTTTCCAAAAAATCAGGCATATCCCCTTGAAATTGGGGAGAATCCTTCAGTCTAAAGGAAAAAGTTATGGTTGAAGTTATACTCCCCAAAGTAAAGATCTGACTACCTATCAACTCGTCCTCTTCATTCAAAACATGGTAACACTGATACATCCTTATTGTACCTTAACTTCTATCCTAAGTAAACACAACAGCTCATATATTTGATCCCCTAAAGAGGACAAAAATTCTGCTTACCTAAAACTACTCTAAATCCATTAAACGCAAAGAAACTTCCTTCCCCATTATGGTAAAATTGGACTGGACTAACAAGGACTGTATCACTGTAAAAAGGACAGCTCTGCAAATCTCCTGTTTGTAGACGTTGATGTTATCAAAACCTGTGTTTCATTTTGGCTCTTCCATACCACTACCAATGAGATATATAGGACGTGGGGTGGCTAATGTTATGTTATCATAATGTTTACTTGGGATGAAAGTTATGGCACAAGGAAACTGCACCAGTGTGCCCATGTTTTGTGTGAGAATGGAGTAAGTTCAATCTGTAGTCTGAAATTCTAGGTTTTAGGATTCCACCAGAACTCTTTGATTTAAACCAGATTCTCTCTCTCTCTCTCTCTCTCTCTCTCTCTCTCTCTCTCTCTCTCTCTCTCTCCCTCTGCAATTTTTAGGATGTCATAAGCCACTGTAAGCATTCTGTTCCTATGGCAAGCATAGGATATATATTTCCTCAAATTAAATAAGCAGCTATCCTTGCCACTTGTCATAAGACCAAATGGGATTTCCAAAGAATGTAATATATCCATCAGTTTTGAAACACAATAAAAAAAGCACAATTAATCAGTAGCACATCTGTGGAACGTATATCTTGCCAAACATATTAAAATGGAATTGTATTGCTAAAGTTGCATAATGCACTTCAAAATACACCTGTTTTACTGACCTGCTTTAAATCTGCAAATTTGCTTATACTTTGTTTGTGGGAACTGTTGAACTGCACTGAATACACTTTCCACAGAAGAGCTACATTTATAACAAAGTTACAAAACAAAGGAGAAATTTATATTAATTATATATTTCCCACCTGGTCAAATCAGTTTGAGCTTTTAGGAAAGAGAACCTCCCAAAGATTATGAACAGACATACAACTATGCCTTTCTGCCAGTAGCCAGCAGACTACTCCTCCATATTGTTGTATGAATTTATTTATTTCAATGTTTTTAAGCACCTTTCATCAATGATTCCATGAAGGCTATTTTTAAAATATATTTTTTTAAAATATATATATATATGGACCATACCACAGTGGTAGATCAAGTGCCTACAGAAGGCCTTGTGCTGGCTTGCTCGTGTCTCTAATAATAAATAATAAATAAATAAATAAATAAATAAATAAATAAATAAATAAATAAATAAAATAAATCTCTAATTAAAAGCATTCATTAGGCAGCAAATAATGGCTGAAGTCCTGTTGCACAGCTCTTTGCATGCAATTATGATAACATGGGTAAACCTTATTTTGTATGGATTTGTGTTACTCAGGTCCTATTCTGAAGATACTTATATGTCAGGAACAGGGGGCTCAAAATGAGAATGAACCAAAAGAAGGGGAAAGAAGATGGCTCAGATGCAAGTCTGGCTCCAGTATAGGGTAGGAAAATGCTAGCTGCCTGGAAAATGGGATGCTGGGAACAACTCCATGGTGCTGGCACAGCTTCTTTGAGCCCGAAACAATGGGCCAGTATGGAGATGGATACATGATGAGTAGACCCCTGGAAAAGTTGTTACCCCCATGAGACTGGGGTGTTCCTTATACAGAGATATAGTGCCTAGGGTTATGTCTCCCTCTGAAAAACCATAGAGAACTATTTCCACAGGTTTTGGCCCCACCATGTTATTCACCAATGAAGAACAACCATCTTGTGGTTAACAACTGAGGAAGAAGGTGAAGAAACCAATCAGAGAGCAGGAAACTTTAGGGGTGTCGATGGAACAAAAAGCCACTGCACTCTGAGAAAAGAGGCTTTCTCCCCTCAACCTTTTCCCTAAATGTTTGGTTCCTGATCCCTTTCCCTTTTCAATGGAGGAGGCCTTTCCTTCTCCCTAACCCATCTTTCTCCCAACCAGTCTTCCTACTGAGCTTCTCCAGGTCCACCATCTGGATCTAGGAGGAGGCTCTGCTGGACCTACCCATGTGGACTTATGGGACCAAGCTCTTCACACCTCTACACTGGATTAAGTAGATAATTTTTTTTAGTTTCTGTTTTAATTCTATTTTGATTTCCTAGCTCTGCTGCCATACAGTTGGGAACCTTTCGGCCTGCTTCTAAAAGTCAGGACTGGAGGGAGTTTAGGTAGTGCTAGATAATACTTTAAGCAGTTGCTCATTTCATAGGCCTTGATTTTGTATTCCACAGATTTCATTTAAAGAGTTAATTGAGTTTGTTTGAGATTGTATTTATTCAAACAGCTTTAGTGAAAAGTAAACAGTCTGCTTTGCGTAGGAAAATTACTGTATGTAACAACTGGTTTGATTTCAGCGGATGTTATTCTCTCTGTTCTGATTTCCACTTGAAAATGTTTCCTTTTTTAACTAATAAAAGACATTGGTAAATTCTCTGTTCTTTGTGTTAATCTCAAATACATCTTCCCATTAATTGTACCTGTAAACAGCCTAGTGTCATTTCTGATTATGCTCTCCTACCCACTGGGTTAAAAGGGACCTCATTTTCAATCTGTAACATGGGAGAAAAGGACCCATAGCACCATCTTCAGTGTGGGCAGAAGGATTGCTCTAGTGAGATTGCACTTAAAATATGAACCTTTTAAGCACAGATCAGACCTCACCAAATTTCCCAGGCCCTCACTATGCTAAGCAATGTGGTTTCAGACTGTATCTCTCTTTGTCATTAATAACACAGGAATTGAAAAACACGAAAGATTTTCAAAGGAAGATTTCTAGAAAGTAGATAAAAGGCGCTGCGGGTTAAACCGCTGAAGCCTCTGTGCTGCAAGGTCAGAAGACCTGCAGTCGTAAGATCGAATCCACGTGACGGAGTGAGCCCCTGTCGCTTGTCCCAGCTCCCGCCAACCTAGCGGTTCGAAAGCATGCAAAATGCAAAAATGCGAGTAGATAAATAGGTACCACCTCGGTGGGAAGGTAAACGGTGTTCCGTGTCTAATCACGCTGGCCACGTGACCACGGAGGATTGTCTGCGGACAAATGCTAGCTCTATGGGTTGGAAACAGGGATGAGCACCGCCGCCTAGAGTCGGACACGACTGGACAAATTGTCAAGGGGAACCTTTACCTTTACCTTAGCAACACATTTGACAATGATGAAACACCTATACATCTAGACAAGTAACTTGAGGTTCTGCTTTCCCAATAAAACTAGGAAACAAGGGGGCGGGGGAGATAAAATCCTTTTTTAAGCTTGTTCATTTCCATCCACATTGTCTGAGGGACAACGTGTACCTCCCTCACCCAAAAATTCCTCGCCGTTTAAGAGCTTGCCATTTCAGATAACTTGTCATTAGACCTGAAATCGCATTAGTGTTCCCGAGATGTGATTCAGGCATATTTTTTATATCTGAGAAAACAGACTTTCAAACAAAGTGTGCTTATGTCCTGGAAACCAATCATAAAACAAACCAAATTAACTTGCAAACTGTGGGAAGTATGAAAAGCTCGTGCTATGACAGTCACACACGACTTTGTGTGTCGTTAAGAGGGAGGGAAAGGAAGCAAACACAGCCACTTTTGCATCTGAGTTTGTGGCGTCTTCAGGCCAAGGCTGAGCATGTGCTGCCCCCAGTTGGAATGCAGTCAACTGGAAGAACTGCAGATTCTTCATAGAAGACGGAACATCTTGTCTTGAGCAAGAGGAGAAGATGCAGAGTTAACAGGATCATCAGACAGAGTTAAAGATTGCTTTAGGTGGCAAATACAGCAAGATGACCAAGCCTAACCATTTTTCTGGAGCTTCCCAGTTGTTTTCCAGCTGTTGGAAGACATACCTGTGTAGAGGACATACCGTATCTGTGTCATTCACCCAGTCTTGTATTCTCTAAATTAGCATGCTGCTCTCAGATTCTCTGTTTGGTATTATCTATGTGCTGAAGTAATATTCTACTGCCAGCTTCTGTATAGAAAATTCAAGGTGTTAGTCATCTTAACTTTCATCTGAGGAATCATAATGTCTTGGTGTGTATCTCTTTTTAGTATCCTAATATACCAATATTTTAGCTTCAGCTGAAGCCTATATTGCTCTAGCAAAGCCGAGAATCCTATTGGTTTTTGTGGAACTTGCCACAACAAATCGAGGAGGTTCTGATGTGCACCCCAGTGACATGCCTCGCCAGGCACCCAGTTGCACAATGTGGCATTTGGGCAGTTAGCTGCCATAAGCCACAAGAAGTTAGGCAAACCTTACATGAAAACAAATAGGATTCTGACTAAAATGTGACATCATGATGCTGTCTGTTTGCCTACCCATATCACCAACAGCTAAAAATATAAGATGGGAAAATGTCATTGTGTCTCTGTTTTCACCGAATGCTACCAGGAAGAAAACAAAGGTGACATGATTAAGCAGCAGTGTCATGCCCGTTGCACCAAAGTAAGTTTCATATCTGTAGTACTATCTTGTTCTGGTCCTCATCTTGGACATTTGCTTATTAAAAGGAATTAGTTACAATTATATTTCCAAGATCCCACCCCCTCACAAATAGAAACAGTTAGTAACTGTTAGACTTACAACATTAAAAACAAACAACAACACTTCACCTCTCCCACTGCAGACGTGTTTTTTATTTAAAATAATTGCTTTTTAGTGACTCTTTTTGAAAAGATGGCCACATCAGACTCTCCTCCCATCTACCTTGTTGCTGCCACAACGCTCATGACAGAACATGAGGCAGAAAAAGAACCATGCAATGCCTCTTCTCTGCCATTTAGTGAGCCCACACCCCAATAACTGGGAAAGTAACTAATAAGTTTCAGTTATACTGCATGAGAAATGAAGTTACTGCTGGTTAAATTGCAGTCGCAATGTAATGTTGCTCTATCTTGATTATATAAAAAGGAATGGGCTTTAAATAAATTATTTATGAGAGGTACTGCTCTGCTTGTGCTCACTTATTACTGCACCATATTGTTCCTTCTCTTCTCTTATGTTCTTTGTTGCCTTCCCCCCCCCCCTTCTGAGCACCTGACTATTACTTGCACATTTTGGGCCATGCTCTTGGATTCTTTCCCAAACCCTGCAGCTTGATTCTCAAACGGTAGCTGAAGCCAATCCTGACCTATCATAGGATCTGGCACAATACATACTGATGGCACGCAGCCTATGTCAGTCACCTATCCGAATTCAAAATCAGCTGTAGCTGTCTGGCTTGCAAAGGCATTTCCATTCAACGCCAAAGGTGTGTCCTTCTGAAAATGGGAGGAGTCTCTTTTTTTAGCAGAAAACCCTGTGATCTAGCACAAGCATCCACTAATGCAGGGGTGGGCATGCAGCCCTGTGGATCTGGGAATCCTGAAAAATTTAAAAACAGTTTGGCTAAAAAAGACCATTTCTGTTCTCTAAGGCAGCGGTCCCCAACCTTTTTGGGACTGCGGACCGGCTGAGCCTCTGAGGAAGGTGGGGCACCCCCCTGTGCTCGAGCGTGCTCTCAGGCGCATGCGCAAAGCAGTAGGGAGCGCATGTGCACGTGCCAGCGCTGGCGTGAGCGCTCCCCCACCCCTTTGCGCATGGGCAGGAGCACCTGCACGCCCTCACACGCGTGCGCCCACCCCTTCGCGCGGGCGCTCGGGCGCATGCGTGAAGGGGTGGGGGAGCGCTCACGCTGGCACTGGCACGTGCATGCGTGCGCAAAGCAGCTGTGGGGAGGGGAGTGCGTGCAGGGGGGCAGGAGGTCTGTCTCCGCGACCCGGTCCAGCTCAGGCCACGGACCAGAGGTTGACGACCTCTGCTCTAAGGAGTAGGCAGTTTAACCATGGTGGGGGCTCCAGTGTTCTTGTCTAGCCACGCCCAAATTTTTTAAAAGAAAAAAAAATGTCTGGAGTTCATGGGCTACAGACATAGGTACAGCCCACCCCCCAGGATCCCACCCTCAGATATTTGGGGGTAACCCACCCTACAGAAATGGAAGAGAAGAACAGGTAATTTTCACAGCTTCTCGAGTTACACCTGCCATGATGGTTGGCAGACTGTCCCAACCCTCTGAAGCGGGGGGGGGGGGGGACACATTTGTGGGTTTTTTTGGGGGGGGAGAATGAATGCAAATCACATCCCCACTCCTTTCCCAAGGAGAAACATTCATGGATTAAAGCCCTTCTACAAATGAAAGACTGCAAGTGAGTTCATCCTTCCTTTATGGCCCTCAGTGCAAAACAAGTTGCCACATCCCTTGATCCCACTATACCAGAATGGTGTTGTTGCTTTTTAAATATTACTTTAGAGAGCATCTTTAAAGATTCAAACCTAGCCCTATGGGACTTGAGAGTAAACCAATGAGAGTCTAAACAGGTCTTCTCAGACAATAGCTGACAAATACACCATTGTCATTTCTAGTGCATTATGAGTGTGCAGCGAGATATAAACAAGGAGATAGTGCAAACACCTTTGAGTTAAAACTTTATAGAATTCTTCCACCAAAACTGCTGTAAAATATATTCCAGGTAATGAAAATATGGAATTAAAATCTAGAATGTTGAGGGGCAGCAGTGCATCCTCTAAAAATGTCCATAAAAGCAAAGCCACTTGTATCAATAAATTATCCAAAGAAAGCCAACAGCTAACTAGAAAACCTGGCCTTTTTCCCCGTCCTCTGTGACAAAGCAATTTATTAGATACAAAGCAATCCATAAAGTTCCTTATCAGCATTTTGAAATGTTAGCAATTTGCAACAGAAGCCTTCCAGACAAGTAAAGGATGTAGTGTTAAGGAGCTTTGTTAATTGATTAATATATCTTTCAGCGGTTGTTCATGATGGTTGAAAAACAACACCCATATTGGTGGCTCAGGCACGCAGCTCCAGGAGATTTCTTGTTTATTACCTCTCACTTAATAAGGATTTAATTTTTGTGGTCTTCTGGTATTGAAACAAGATGGAAGAGATTCAATATATAGGCCAGAATTCTTTTGCCTTAAGCACAGTAAGCCAATAATGCAAGCAAATCTATCTCATTGGCAGACTATCAATCCTGCTTCCCTTCATCCACTGATAGAGCAAATGATGGGACCCCTGGTCATGTGTCCAGTCATGTGATAGTGAGTAAAAGGGGTAAACCATTCATTCTGTTGCCCTTATATGCATAGTCTTCCTCTACAGGATTTGGGCCACAATGCTATTTTCACACACAGTACATTTTTCTGTTGCAGAACAATCTGATTACTCATTGAGGTGTATTTCTGTCTGGAAACATAAATACATAAGCATCATATGTTGCAGAGTTTTGAGTTTTCTGGTTAAATTTCTCTAGTTGTGCAGCAAAACTGCAGGGATTCACAGAGTAGAATAGTTTTATGTTCCCTTTTCTCATTAATTGGCACCTACAGCCTCAATATTACACTCTGAGACATTAGTAGGAGAAAGAATAAAAGGCTTCAAAACTTACAAGTGAACCAAATCAACAACAAACTGACAAACATGACTGCTTTCAACAACAGACCTCAACAGACTCTAGAGAGGGAAAAAGAACTGAGCAGACAGGCACAGCTGTCTTTGAATTTAGAAGCAGAGAAGAGCCGATTGGTTAATGCTGGATAGATTGACAGTCACCTCAGCCCAGAAGGATTCCTCCCTGTCACTCAAACCACAGGCAGCGTGCAAGGTTATAAAAAACACTCCACCATTATATAGCTGTAATCCCCTCTTAATTTTCTAAGGAATAAGGCCCATTCAACTCATTAAGACATGCATAGAGTTTCACTACATGTCTTCTATCATTTGTTTTAAGTATTCTTGCATTTCACTGCTCCTAAGAATGACAGTACATCTGTGGCTTTCCAAGAACTATTTTTCTGTCTTTTTCTTCCTGGCTGTTTTCATCCTCCTGACTTCTACAAAAGGTTATAGAAGCCGGGATGATGAAAACAGTTGACTTCCATGATGAAGAGGTGCCTGCTTTCTTTCTAAAAGCACAGCTTTCAGACTCTGTTTCTAGAAAAGATAAATTATTGTATGCTACTTTATTTCACAACAATTGTGTCTTGCTCAATAACTAATGTTTTCTCAGCAGCTAACAATGGCATGATTATAGCATTGTTGAATTAATTTGTTGAGCTATTGAGATGAGAGAAGTATGAACTCTGTTGCCTCTTGGAATTCATATCAATGTATTTTGTCTTCCAGAAACTGTGCATAATGTGAGACCATTTCCTGTCCTTACTCAGACAAATAAATTAACAGAACATTTTAGTAAATGTGGATTGCTCAAGCCTCTGCTTTTAGCATTTTTATTAACAGCCACTATTGATTAAAATAAATCAGTTACATTGTCACTGGGGACTCACTTCATTTTCTTTAGACAAAATACAGTAAATCCTGATCTCATTCTCAGCCGAGTGGGGGATACTGACCTTTTTACTCTTCTTACATGTGTTTTGAAACCTTTAAATTGTTTTGGGACAGTGATCTTTTAATATTATCATATGTTTAACTGTATTTTAATATTTAACCAACAGTGCAATCCTAACTAGCCAAGAGGGCTAAGGGCCAGCTGGGCTTGACAGTAGGCCAGCTGAATCTGTGATGAATCCAAACCTTTTGCAATGAAGGGCTGTTGGAAATTGCTTAGGGTTACCATCACTTTCTTCTTCTTCTTCTTCTTCTTCTTCTTTTTGGTTTTGGTTTTGGTTTTTTGTGGGTTTTTTGGTTGAAGCTCTGCTGGTTCAAAAAAGAAGAAAGTTTGAAACTCAACAAAGCCTGGCTCCCAGCACTGAAAAATACAGCCTGCAAAAGGTCAACGAACTCTACCCAGCCACAAGGACCAGTGATCATTGCACACAAAAGACCAGCTAACGACACCCATCAATCACAGTGACAGATCATCTCTCCCCCTTATCACAACAATACACCCACAACAAAAAACACGCTGATCACCATAATCACCCAATCTCCAGACAAAAGCTGATCCCACAGCTATAAATACTCAACTATCCAACAAACTGCAACAGAGCACAGACAGAGTTCTGACTCCTGTCCTCTGAAGATGCCAGCCACAGAGACTGGCGAAACGTTAGGAAGAAAAACCTTAAGAACACGGCCAAACAGCCCGGAAAACCCACAACAACCATTCCTCCTAGTGTTGTTGCTTCTGCTATGTGCTGTCAAGTTGCCTCATATGAATAAGTAATCTCCAAAATCATTAACAGCTTGCACAAACTCAAGATTGTGGTGTCCTTTATTCAGTCAGTTTCTCCTAGTGGACATACACTGAGAAAGACATTTGCGGGAAATTTGTCCTTTGCAGAAGGGAGGATAATGAATGGAGTTTAATTCCGTTTTACATTGATGTGGCTGCTTTCTAAAACAGAGTTCATGATCCATGAGCATTCACTGAATATGTGGTCCACAGCTTGGAAATGTTGTTTGGACTACTGCATCTCCAAGAATCTTCCAGCCAAATCTTCCTTCCTCTGGCTACCTTTGATGAATGTAAGATGCATTTCCATTCACAGAATAGTCAGTCTTGTTCCAGTGCTCTCTCTAAAACAGAGGGGCACACAAGCTGAGGCCTGGAGGCTATGTGCGTTCTTTTTCAAGTGCTCACATGTAGCTTCCAGGGTACCCTAAGCACTCTGCCATTGCTGCCACATCCACCACCACCACCACCACCCTCTGCCAATTTCCCAATAATCCCTTGAGAGTTAGTCTTTCCGTCCTACCACTTATAAATGAGGGATTGCTGCAATGTATTCAAGCCTGTATATCTATGGCCCTTGACTCTGTCCCAGCATTGCAGATGGCTCTGGGGACTGAAAGTACTGAAAGTTATTCATAAAAATAATTCATTCTTGTTTTTAAAACTATTGCAATAGTTTTTCAGAGTGGCTGACCATGTTACTTGATGAATTGCTCATTACTTTAAAAAAAACCTTTTAAAAGTCCTTAGGAATAATAGCACAATGGCATAAAACTGGAAAGTGCCTCTAAAATCATTCAAGTGTCTCTGAAAATGCCATATTGTCCCTTAAAAGCCGCTTGTAATAAAAGTAGAAAAAATGCTCATTATGCCACTCAAGCAACTTTGTTCATGCTCACTGTGTTCCTTTTGAAACATAAATTCATCACATCCTCATTACCAAAAAAGATATGATCTTTCAGATAACCATGTATCATAGCACACATAAAAAGAAATGTGAATTCCATGCGATACCCACTGGGAGAACTGGTTATGCAAAGACCATGGTTACATGTAGAAAAAAACTTTCAGTATTTCGATCACATTAAGCAGGTTTGGTATAAATTTAAAAATATCCGTTTACATGATGTACAGCTCAGTGTGCAGTTTTTTGCTAGGAAATCATGTTTTTTTTTAATTTGGACATGAAGTAAAATAAATAGCTTTCAGGGACTTGTTTACTTTCATTCAAATGTGAATTCGATTCCTTTTGAATTGTTTCAGCATATGTGAATGCCTCTGTTGGTGTAAATTGTGTCTGTTGGGTTTGCCAAGTATTCGATGCCAGGACTGTTGTACCAGATGTTTAGAGGAGCTGCCGGTCTTCCATTTTGATTTGCTATCCTCCATTTTGTGTAGTTAAAGTTGCTTCAGTGTTCCCACAATTCAGAGATGGACAAAGGACATGCAAGCTGCATTATGTTTTGGGAACACAAAGGGAACTGGAGCCAGATGCTGCTTATCTTGTGCCTCTAACAAGATTATGTACTGTAATTCAGCTATACATACCTAAGGTTATCATGGGAGGACACTGATACAGGAGTAGTTCACATGCCAGATTAAAAATTTTCCCAAGAAGATGCACACACCAATCCAAATACTATGTGACTACCACATGACTATAACCCAATTTCAAAAACCCCAGTACAGCTATCAATTACGGTAATTTTCATAGTGTAACCGTGCCCAGAATTGCAAGTAAAGGCCCATTTGCCTTCCAGTAAATAACAAAGAAAAGCCAGCAAGAACGTATGATATGGAGCTGCATAAAAAAAGTACATGCTTTGACAATCACTCACCATTTAAGGAAGCAGTGGTTCTAATGACTCACCAACTATATTGTCTAGTGCAACCTTTCAGGGTTGTTGTTTTTTTTCCCCTATTGGCTTAAATCTGATCACTAGTCCTGACTAGGGTAGATCCAGAGCTTGGATTTGATGTGTTAAAGTTCAAACTGTTATTTTTTTCATTAAACAGGAAGAATGCATCTAAACTTAAAGAAATAATGTTTCTGAATGTAGCGCGAAGGTTTTATAATCAAATTAACATGCTATTTCCATTCTCTAGATAAATCCATTGAGTCAACTGTTGAATGGTAAATTATCACTTATATATGTCACATCCACTATCAATAATACTTTTAATTTATATGCTACTTTTCCACTCAGTGTGCTCAAAGTGGCTGACAACACACATGTGAAAATCCTATCAATACATTTAGTCAGTTTTGGTCTAGCAGCTGGATTGAAGCCACTGCTTCCAAGCTCTGTCTCGATATAAAAGCACAGCCTTGTCATAATTTCAGCCCTTCTCATTTCCTTTTGCTATAAATATTCTTATTACAGTATAGCTTCTATTGATTTATTACACTCAACATTTTTTTACTATTCTGGCACATTCACATCATGCCACTGTCATGAAGACAGATCCTATTACTATTTTTATTGTTTCCCCTTAAAATTATTAATTAGCTCCTTTCTTTAAAGCCATAATTATAAAATAAAATGAAAATACATGCAAGTCCTTCACTGTGTATAAATTTAGATTAGCACCTACTATTCAATGTCCTGGCATCATGGTGAAAGACATATATAAATACTGAGATGGATATGTTGTTGAATCAAAGTCTTTGGTCTGATGGTAACAGCAATATTCTGGGTTTCAGCATAAACCAGTGAAAGAGTATTTTTGCAGCAAAGCAAAGCAAAACGTGCTGCTTATATACCGCCCCAAGACACCCTTTCCAGGCAATCACTTAAAACAGAAAGGGAAACGTTTGAGTGGGACCTTACTGTGGGAACTTTTCTGCAGTGGTACCCAGGGCACCATGTTAGGAATTGCACTTGTTGGTGTCCAAGTAAAATGCATAATGCAGGTCATACCTAATGTTTCTCTATATTGTAGGGTAAGATTCGTATGCAGGTACAACAGACATTATAGTGCAGCAGTTGGAATGTATATGTGGGCTTGTGTGATCTCTGTTCCAGTCCCCACTAAGCCATGAAATTAGGTCTTGCTCATTCTAATCTACCTTGATGGGTTGCTGCTGTGGAGATTTAAAATGGAGAAGAGCCATGTACACTTCCTTAAGCTTACTAGAAGAAATGCAAGATATAAATTGAATCAATACAGACATATGCAGAAGTGAATTATATCCAAGGAAAGGATTTAAGTCTCATGTTCAATCTTCCTTTTCATATTGCCTTCAACTTTTCCAATACCCACCCTAACAAATATAATTAATCTTTTTAGATCCAGATGTTTGAATTATAAATATGCTGGCTGGTCAGACTGCCTGCCCTGAAGCAGACACAGACTGGTATGAAGAAGATAAAGTGGTGCTATGTTTCCATGTAACAGTTGAAAAGAGATAGTCAATGGCTGGTCTGCTCTATGCAGGATCTCTGTGCTGAGCTGGAATGTCTGCTGTGTAATGCTTGACAAGAGCTACATATATAAATGCCAGTTAATTGTGACAAATCGTCTTTGCTTGTCTATTTTCAAAAAGTTTCCTGTAAGTCAAAGTTGGCCATTTCTAAGAACAGCATCTGACTAATACAGGGATTAAGAGACCGGACTATATACAGAAGATTAAAAACTACAGTGTTCTTTCTGGGTCACTGGAGAAGGCTGCCATACCAACTGACAAAACCTGAGAAATTCAAGTTAACCAAATAGAAAATGAGGAGCCTTGTCCATTTTTGTTTTATAAATAGATGATGGCAGTGAAGCAAGTTTGTAAATGGATTTTCTGCTATGTTCCCTGGCGGCATTTTTGCAATTAGAACTGCACAAAACATGTGATAGTTCAAGTTAATATGTATATGGGTTTGGGTACAGAGGGCTAGAGTTTCATTTTTATTATTTTATCCTTCCCTTTTAAAGTTACAACCAGTTTATACAGAATGCCGGGTCACTTGAAGTCCTACAACCTTCATGGCTTTAAAACCTGAATCTAAACATATGTTTCTGTTTACAGAGATGCTGTAAAAGTTGTGAAATGAGTGAAAAACTACAAGTAGGCAATATCTTTATTAAGACCACCCCAAATGCCACAAAAGCTTGCAAGCTTTTGATTTCCTCAGACGTCTTATCCCCAGATAAGGTGATGCAAAAATGAGATTGGGTGAAGACACAGCAAAGTCCAAAAATTAATGCAGATGTGGTGGGCATGAGGTCAGTTGTTTAGAGCCAGTCTCAAACAGCAGATTTTTATACTATTGTAGGTATCAGATTATACAGTGCACAAGGAAGCCTTGATCTCTATTTAGGCTCTTAAAGATGCACTGGAAGTCATTTATATAGCCAACCTCTGATGTCCTCCTTTTGAGTCTCCCTTTGTAATTCCGTATTTTTCCAATATAATGCAACAGGAAAGAAAAAAGGAGTTACAAAGGGAGAGACATGTTAGGAGGCTCATCCTGACTAATGACGACCAGTGATTCTTGGAGAGTATCACTCAGTTAGAAAGTTCATCCCCAATCCTAGATGTGTAATAAACACACTACAGCCGTGGTCCCCAACCTTGGGTCCCCAGATGTTTTTAGACTAAAACTCCCCAAAGTCTTCACCATTAACTGTGCTGGCCAGGATTTCTGAGAGTTGTAGTCCAAGAACATCTGGAGATCCAAGGTTGGGAAGCACTGCATCACAGGAAGGTGTTTATTACAAATAATTAAACTACTCCAACATGATCTGACTCATTCTGGTTGAACTTGAAAAAACTACTTTTGTGGACCACAACTCCCAAAATCCCTTTCCAGTATCTCTCCCCAGCTATGATGGCCATGGGATTCTGGAAGCTGCAGGGAGTATTTTGAAAATCATTACAGTATTCCAAGCTCTCTATCATCATGCCAAAGGGGAGGGAAAATGTTCACCACACATAAGCTGTATATATATTGCAAAATGTCTGTTTCCCCAGACAACAAATTGACCAAATGGTCTTATCTTTGCTTAAGTTGCTGTTTGATTAATGGACATTTGTACCCATGCATTATCAGGATAGTTAACAATTAATCGCCTCAGTTAGAATTGTGGAGTAGCAATAGCACCATGCTGCTATTTTGTTTCTTTTTCCACCTTCATGGATTTTCTAACTTGAAGAAAAAGGTGGAAGAAGCATTGGAAAAACAAGGAGAAGTTATGGGTGGATGAGGATGTCAGGCGATGGTGATAAAGTCTCATCTAAAACTTCTCTGTAAGTGAGAAGGTGTGGAGGGAGTGATGATGAATAAAGGAATATAATCTTGTGAATGACACAGTTCTAAACAGAGGAAATACTACTAAAAGTCATGGCACCTGCTTTCAAGTAATGTATTTGGTAGCAGAAAAAAAATCTATTCACTTATTCTCTTCCTTCAAAGGTGCAAAACACACATAAGGTGAAAATTAGTTTTCTTAAGTATTACGCATAAATGGATTTCACAAACTCCGGAGGTTACAATGAAGCTGTACAGGTTGTACAGATGGAAGCTTACTGCAATACAGCCCACTAATTTTTACAGAACTGCATGATGGCTTTCTAAAACATGAAATGCACCATGCCCTAGAAGCGCTCATGTCAAATCCAGACGTCCAGTAGCCAAGGGCATCAAGTTTATTTTTCCTTTGCAGTAGCAAAACAGAATCTCGCCTTGGCCTTGAAGCATGATTCAAAAGCCATAATAATAATAAAAAATCCAATCATCCAGTGTTATGTTCCAGAAAGGCCAAACCGAACACTTCAACAGAGCTTGTGCGGCCATCACATAATCAGAAACCTAAATTCTGTCACAGGCCCAGTCCTACCATAAACAAAATGAAACATTTACCTCAGACAGCAAATGCTGGGGGAATAGCAGTGGCAGATTTCCAGCTGTCCCCCTGTGTTGGAGAGCAGATATGTCTAAGGCATGCAAGCTGTCCTGCAGACTCTTAACTAGCCTGATGTCTCAGATGTGATGGTGCCACAATTCCACAGCAAGCACTGTAATACATTTCAGTTGCCAATCCAGTTCATTTCTATACATGGGATGTGGTGCCATCTTGTTCTTCACTTCAGGCACCAAAATGTCTTGGGCCAGCCCTACTCCCTCAGCAGCAAGCTCAAAGGCAAAGAAAGAAAGAAAGAAAGAAAGAAAAATGTGTTTTTTGAAGCCCAAACTAGAAACAATCTTCTACAGAATTAATAGAAGCTATAGCCCAGTTCAGTAAACATATAAGCAAAGAGACTGCAGTAACCCTGTCTCCACTTCTCTGATTCCAACAGAGGATGGCCTTTGCAAATGGAAGTTCTCCACACAGTATGGAACCCTGAAGGATCAGGGTCCTAAATCATCTGAAGAACCTCCACAGATAGCACAGGCTGTGCTGTTCAGGCTGTCACAATCCACATTTGGAGAGCAATGGAACAGGAGTTAGAGAGTGAAGCTTTGTACAACCCCCATGTCTTTATTTAGTCCACATTTATGAATACCTGAATGGGATTTCAGTTAAAATCATCAGGCATACTTAGACTCACTGGCAATGCCCCCTCATCTGCTCTCTGTGTAGATTATGACAGATTATGCTGATGATCAGACTTCTGAGGGGAGGACATGAGATCCATTCATCCCATAAACAGCCTATGAATGTATGCAAGAAACTTACTATGAATGGAATTTGTTAGTCAACACTTATGGATTTCAATGAATACTATATCTGGGGACAAAAGTTGGATTTAGTGCAGGGATGAAAGGCATGTGACAATCCTGAGTGATTGGACTGCAGTTTCTAGCATTCCTTACCAATGGTTATGGTGAGTGTGTTTAATGGAAATTGTAATTTAACAACATTTGGAGGATCATATGTTCTGCCCATTGGATCATCAGAAGGTTTGAGACCTGTTATTCATACTTCTGTCTGGAAACAACCATGGTAAAGCAACTGTATTTAATGGAAAGCAAGAAACAGATTGTAAGAGGAAGGCCACAGCAAGTAATACTGTAATGTAGCTTAGCGGAAGAAACAGCTGTGATGGGAAACATGAGATATAGGTTGAAATTCCAGTCAGAAGAGTTGCTAGGGCAATCTTCATGGGTCATTATTTAGCATTGTAGGTTTGCTGCTAGCAGCATTAAACCAACAACTCATTGGGTGTATGGCTATATTTGCATTCTTTGTTTTTAATAGAAACACAGATATTTCTTATCAGGTAAGAACTATTAATAGAATCAGTGCAAACAGCCTATGGGCCTGTCCACACTGGTTATTTTGGGTGCAGGGTGGATTGGACTGCAAAGGTTCTGTTGAAGTTGGTGGGGGGAGGAGTGATGTGCCATTTGGTGTGCTCCTCCTATCAAACAACCTAGCAGTTCGAAAGCATGTAAAAATGCAAGTAGATAAATAGGTACCACTACAGTGGGAAGGTAACGGCGTTCCATGTCTAGTTGCGCTGGCCACGTGACCACGGAAACTGTCTACGGACAAATGCTGGCTCTATGGCTTGGAAATGGGGATGAGCACCGCCCCCTAGAGTCGGACACGACTGGACTAAATGTCAAGGGGAACCTTTACCTTTACCTTTACCTCCTATCCAAACAGCGAATAACCTCTTGTAGCCACATAAGCTGTCAATTCAGTGCTTCCCCTGATCATCAGTGGAGGGTCAGGGGAAGTGAAATAATTTGTTTTACATTGCTCCCCTCTCCCTCTGTGGGTGCTGTTCTGTTTTCTCCCTTTCCCCCTCCCTTCTTCCCTTCCCTCATTCTCTCCCCACTTTCTCTCTCACTCTCCCTCAGAATCTGCAGCCACGATGGGGATGGGAATTGGAATTGCAGGCTGCTGGAGGCTGCTATCTCCTGGCTAAACAGGCTGAATGGAATGCATGCCCTACCACTGGGCCAGAAAGGTGTGTGGCAGATCTTAAAGGGGAAGGATGGATCATTCAAAGTAGAAACACTTGTAGACAATGTCCTCTTTTTTTTCCTTATCCAAACCGTGCTATCAGTGATCCATATAGCATATATATATGCCAGTGTGGGCAGGTCCTATGATCTTTCAAGTATAAAGGCCCTAATTGCTAGTCTCTGAAATTAAAAACAAAGAAGCTACTGGTTCAATGCCCCAGAGCCTGAGTTTTAGTTATTAAATTTGCATGCCTTCCAGGTTTCAAGACTGCTTGATACTGACATGGAAACTATGATCTGACAAGGGAAAACATGTCCTTTTTGCAAGCCTATTCAGAAGCAAAAGCATTATGAACTCAGGATGCTTATCTAGGTTACCTTTACCAGTTAACAAGCTAAGAGGATGCTGTGTTACTCAGATGTAAAATACAGTAACAGCACAACATTAATTGAGCAATAACAGAGATTATGGATTAGACACGGAGAGGTAAGCCTCATTACCTCTGTGTGCTTCAGCAAGCAACTAACATGTGATTATACCTCCATTGCACAAAATCATACAGCGTGGCAAGTTACAACTAGTTTGTAGCAGTAACTCCTCCCTAATCTCTCCTCTGGTCAGATAGTTGTGAATATTTTCACATTTTCAAAGTGTACATATATGGTGTTGTTCTGCACCCATCTTAGTATATCTTAGCATTTAGACCTTCGAGGTTCGTGGTCATAACTGCAATGAAATGTACATTTAAAGCATATCAGTAGCTGTAGGAAGCAGCAGCTGGGTTGGGAGCTTGAGAGGTGGGAAGAGATAGCTTAACTTTTGATCCAAATTGAAGCAGCCCCCAGAGCCCTATTTATCATTGATGGCATATTTTTAACCACCTACCATATGTTGCATGAATTTTCTCAGAGACTACAGGAAAGTTATTTTTTGGACTACAGCTCCCAGAGACACCATTTTAACTGTTCAATGAGGGTCAAACCAGATGATACTCTTAGCCCATATTTAGAAATGGTGCTCCCTTCAATAGTGAAAGATGCCTTTTTATTACTGCATGTACTTTTCTTTACCTCTGCATCTTGCATTTTTCTGTGACTGGTTATGGAAGGTAAACAAGGGTTTAATTTTGAATTCTGAATACTGAGGCCTGTGTATGTAAGGAAACCCAATTTCTGTTGCTAATCCAAGGAGACTTGTTCTAATTACGCACTAAGCATACCATCTGGTTTGACCCCCAAGCTGTCCATAAATAGATAATTGCAAAGAAGAAAGTGCTACCTTGCAAGAATATTTAGTTGGTTTATCTGACCCACACAAGTTTATGCTCCACCAGTCAATCGTCCTGTGCCCCATCCCAAGGTTTATGCAGCTCCATTGTTAGCTACTTGTAAAAGCAAACAAAACCTTCTGCCTCTAATTATTTGCCACCTTGTACATTTGTAGTTCTTTTTAATTTGTGAGGTGTTCCATATCGAGTTTAAGGATGATAATTTTGCATTTATATTATTGTGCTTGTATACATTATTTATTTTTTATTTAGACTGCCCTGTGATGGCTTGAATTCCTGAAAGGTATTTTATTGATCTGCTAAAAAGAATAAAAATAAACCAACATTTATAAAGCAAAGCATGCTGCCTATATACCACCCCATAGCGCTTAAAGCACTCTGGGAGGTTTACAATTTAATTAGGCAGGCTACACATTGCCCCCCACACCTCCCAAGCTGGGTTCTCAATTTACCGGCCTCGGATGGAAGGCTGAGTGAACTTCAAGCCAGCTGCCTGGGACTGAACCCATCATGAGGAGTTTTGGCTGCGCTACCACAGTTTAACCACTGCGCCATGAGGCTCCCAGTTTGACAAAGCAAATGGGTATCAGTAAACCTAGTTTAGGAATGTGTATCTGGGCTTCATGCTTTAATGTGTGCGAAAGTGCTGCAATGCCAACGTAAATATCCTGGGTATGTAAAGTAGGACATAATTATTTTAATAAACATATCTTGATGTCATTCCATTCCCAATTTTGTTCATGGTCTTGTTAGTGAATGTAAGAGATCCTGGTGCCAAAGCAGGCATAACAACTTGTCTTCCCTTTGGTATTGTGTTTAGTGGAGTGTTTGATCAATAAAAATTCTTCTCATTTCTGTGCAAACCTTTTCAATTGGCAAGGATTTAGCTCTCTTCTTTTTAGCTGTTGGATGAGTGCTATTGGACATGGGCTTTATCACTCTTTACTAAAAGTGTGTTTTCTGCTTCCACTTCACTACGAAAGTTAATCACCTGTAAAATATATAATAAGCTTCTTGTGATAAGTAGACACCAGTTAGTGCATGGGATCCAGATTTAATTTTTCATTTTGCTAAGAACATGAGAAGAGCAATGTACCTGATCAAAGTCCTCTCTTGTCTAGGATTCTGTTCCCATAGCAGCCAACCAGCTGCCTACAGAACGCCTGCAAAGCAGGACAGTACACAACTGGATATTCTTGTTCAAGCTGTCCTGTAACTCAGGGGTCCCCAACCCCCGGTCCGCAGCCCAGTGCCAGTTCATGGCCTTGGCAGGACCGGGCTGCAGAGACAGATCTCCCACCCCCGCCCACACACACACCCATGCACGCACGGCCCGCCCACCCGCACACACTGGTGTCCCGCCCCCATGAGTGCACCCCGGCCCCCCTGCAAGCGCACCCTGCGCCATCCGCGCATGCGCGTGAGTGCACTCTGCCCCCCCAAGCGCGGAGGGTGCCCTGCCCCCCGCGCACAGACCCCGCACCCCCACCAGTCCACGGGTCGGAAAAGGTTGGGGACCACTGCTGTAACTAACACATAGAAGTCACCTGACAGTGACATTGAAAGGAATACATTTAGATATGCATGCACATGTTTATGTGCATATCTAACAGCCACTGATAGTCCCATCCTTGAGTAAACTGTTCAGCTGATTTCAGTGAGTCTACTGGAATCAGGTTCTACACTTAAATTCAGTTTTAGTCTAGTGTAGAGCAGACCCCTGAGACAATAAAGCTTATGTAAGTGTTCTCATATCAGGTTTGCACTGATTCAATGGGTCTGTTCAGGTTGGGAGTGTCCATTGGAGCTAGTCCTTTTTCTGGATACAGCTTACTATGATTAAACTGAGTTGCACTGGTATCTGAAATTTTCAAACATTCTTAGTTTAAAAAAACAACCCAACTCCACAGCTAATCTGGAAGGGTAAAGTGCTTAGAAGTAGAATGTTTTGTGGGAAACGTGCTTAATGCACTTTGACTGACTCTTAACTCTTCCAAAGGAGCAATAACCCTTTCTGTATGCAGTATTACTCAACAATACATTTCCTCAACCAAACTGTAAAACACATTCCCATTCTCCAAAGCAGAATACTTCAGCTCTGGGCAGCCGGGGCAAGGATTTCTAACGGATACGTAAGTTCTTCAGACATCTGAAGTACAGAGTCAGGTTCCTCTTCCTTATAATCGAATTGTGTTTTTCAGTGCTATTCTTTTAAAGGGGGGATATATAATAGCTTAGTAGGTGTCTCTGCCATTTGGGAGTTATGAAAGAGTCTACTCTCTCTTCTTTAGCAGTGTAGGCAACTCTAAAATTAATGGTTTGGTTTACAATGCAGCAGCATGACAGCCTTGAGCTTACCAAGTCCTCCATAACAGGCACAATCAAATTTTAACTTGTAGGAAGTACAGCATGTAAATTTGATGTATCTGGACTTTCAGCTTGTTGAATTTGGATCTGAATGTTGCGATCATGCCAGTGACTGTGTCAACACTTAGTGATTTGTAGGGAATCTCCCCAGTAATAAAAACATGAAACTGTTGTGCTAAGTTGCAGAAGTATAATATATTTAGATTTTCCCTTACTGAGGCCAGAATCTTGTTGTGGATTTACATTATATCAGAGGCAAACTGCCACCAATAAATGACGTGATTTTTAGTCTTAGTCAGGTGCCAAATCACATGAACAGCATGTGACTGGGAATGCAAGTGGCAACTGATAATGATCAGTAATTCCTGACTACAATTTATGCAGTTACACTCATGCTGGCATAAATCCACAATAGGATTCTTGCCTTAGCTGAAAATGATTCCAATCTGTTGATTTCTTGATGTGCTAGTTTCCCCATGGTGGCAGCAACATCCCATAGAGATAGTCATCTCCTCATTACTGAGCTACTCAATATACCGGAATTGTATGGAAGGTTTCAAACTATTCCATCATCTATTGTTAAGAATGGTAGGATCCCAGGACCTCTGCACCACATGATTTATTTTTATAAATCAACTCTACCTGGTAGTTTTATATACAAATGACATATCCTATCTGCAGTTTCTCACCCTTTTATCCAAGTATCAACCCTACTGAACTCTGTAACGTTTACTTCTGAACAGACATTTTTAGGATTGCACTATACATCAGCTTTTGGTAAATGGATCTGACAACAGTTTTGACTCTTTGAAAATGATATATAGTTTTGCTGAGTATCTGAAGATAGGTGTTCATAGACTGTAAAAAACCAATGAAAATGTGCAAGTGGCCATGATAAAGACAGGGATGGGAAAAATCTGGCTGTCTACTGGATCTGGAGTTCAACTCCCAGAAGCCTCAGCAAGTCAACAGTAAGAGACTTTGGCATTTCCCACTCAAAACATCAAGCAAATGTTCGCCATGACTGGATTAAGGTAGCAGACATACCACACTAACAGATCAACTCTTGTCAGAATATTCAAAGTAGGAACAGAGAGAACAAAACAACAGGAAGACTGTATCAAAAATGGAATACTCAGAGCTCAACTACATGGGATTAAATGTACGGTGTCATGTTGTACAATGTCCTTCCATGAACTTCCTAAAGATAACTTATTTTAGGATCCAAGCCAATGTCTAAGAGATTGCTGGGTGTTGTTAATAACCTTCTAAAGTTATCTTGTGTGAACATGCTGAGTGTGGACATTCACAATTTTTCCCAGGAAAAGGAAGGATTATGTAGTCCTCTCTTAGACTATACAAACCCGATGGGACAATTTCGAAACATCGGGCAAGACACAGCAAAGTATACTTAACAATGGGCCCCACACCAACCAGTTCACAATGTACTCTCAGAAAAGAGAAAGAAAAAACAGACCGTAGAGTTCTAGATATTTTCACACTAGGTATGGGGAATGTGTGGCTCACCAGATGCAGCTGGATTGCATCTCCTGCCACCATCATTATTGGTTAGGGTTGATCAGAGCTGTAATTCCAGAACACCTGAAGAATTGCACATTTTTTACCCATGGTACTACTTGCTGCCATCTTCATGGCCAATCCCTCCCCACAGCAAATTGAAGCCAATGGTAGAGTAGATCTAATGTGACAAGACCAATCATGCAGGATAGCTGCATATCTGTCAATTTGATTTTGAGCTTTCACCTGAGTGTTGCTTATTTGTTGTTTCAAAATAACTCTCTATAGAAATGAGAAATTAAAATCAACCAAATTTATATAATTTATGAGAAATGCAAATTGGCAGAAAGAAATGTTGCTCACATATTAAAATCAGATACTCTAACAAGAAATTTTCTCTTCAGAACTAGAATCCCATTATGTAAAGACATGTAATGAATTTTTTAAAAATACAGTATATATTGGTTGATAATTCAAAACAGAAAAAATGCAAATTATTTAAGATCTATTTTTTAAAAGGCAATACACATGGTGCCATGCAAATGACTTTGTTCCATTTCCCAATATTGCACAGAAGAAAGAAACAACAGCTGTCTAAGGAATTCATCTCAAAAACACTTTTTTTCCATGGGAAGTAGTATATTTTTTTGAGTCAAGTATCAAGCACAAACAACGAGAGGGGAGGTATGGCAGCAGTATTGTTTTTAAACACAACTAGCGTTTTGTAGTACCTTACATGTCTTCAAAGGAATTCACATGCACTACATAGCAGCAGTTGCCCACATTGCAGATGGCAGGACTGGGGCTAAGAGAACAACTTACCTAAATCCACCTTGTGAATTTATGGCAGAATTGAGGCCTGAACTGGAGATTTCCTGCTCCTTGGCCTTATATTATATTATAATATATTATATTACACCATCGTGCAATGAACGTCATTTAAACATTGTTGGGACACAACTCGTAGTATTCCTGAGGATGAATCATGGCTATTCAACAGCTACTGGTGGAAAGAAAGGTGAGCTTGGGAGGTAAAATAAGCAGTACTGACAATGATGGAATTAGTCATATAGCACTTGTAACACTAATTTTTATTTTTCATAAGTTTTCATGTGTCTAAGAACACCTCTGAACACTAAGTACAGTTCGTGCTGAGATCCACAAAAGCTTGGGAAGAATAAAAACTAGTTTGTCTTACAGGTGCTGCATGACTATTTCTGGCATTAATTTTAACAACAAACTAACACAGCTAGCTGCTGCATGACAATGATGGCGTTACACATGTAAAGGCACTTGTTGAATTAGTGGTCTATGAAGGGTAATAGGCACCCTTGGCTTGCTTTCAAAATATTGAAACATAATTTTTTGTGTTCAAGAAATAAAATCCAAAGAACATTCACAAGATGCTGAACTTCCAGTTTGTTTATAGTTGCACAGGAATCAATTGCAGGTTGTCTCTTAGTTTCGGATTTTGTAATCAGGGATCTGCAGCAAGAGAAAAGAAGTGGAAGAGTAACATTATTTTCCTCTGAATTATTGTAATGTTCATAGTGAACCCACCTGCAACACAAAATGGGTTTACATCAGTTTTCAGGATTTCAGACCCACTGCTTTTCCCTCCCAGCTACGTTAAAAAACCTATAATGAAGCAATTCTACCGAGAATAAGAGATGTGCACAGACAAAGGCATAATTGCTTCAAAGCGATTTTACCTGCTTTGCAAGGAAATATGCTTTTTTCCCCTCCCTGCAGTGCAAGAAAGTGAATATCTGTTCACAAATATACGCATTTGGGCATTTTGGTTGAATGAGTGTGTTGTTGGATTTCATTTAACTAGCTCAGTGCATTTGCTTATTTAGTCATGAATATACACTGTGGAATTTGTGTAGAGTCAAATGAGTGTGCATGGATGTGACCACTAAAGGCTGCACTGAAAAGCTACTGCTTAACACCTCGCAAAACCCAAAAAGTAGCCTGCCTAATAATCATAGAGATAACAGGATACAGTGAAAAATTGTGAAAGCTTACTGCAAAAATTACTACTCTCTTTACCAGAACTGTGTTTTGCAGTTAGAATTTGCATATAGATCAAAATAACCTAATAGCCGTTTAAAGCTGACCTTGGATTAATTTATTGGTTGTTGAGAGTGGGAAAGGAGGAGGAAAGGTCTTAGCTTATTGGTTAACGTGCTGTGTGAGCAAAAGGTCCCAGCGTTCCTACCTGAATCTCAAAGGAGGGCTGGAAAAAACTGGTGTGCAGTCCCTAAACAGTGGAGAGCCACTGCCAGTAAGAAGAGAAAATGCTGAGCTAGGTAGTCTGACTGGGGTTCAAAATGGAACACGTTCCTGTATTGCATACAATGTTTCTGAGCATTTCTGTCTGTTTTTGTATATAAACACCATAGGGAGCCATATCTAGAAGCTAAATGTGAAGGCTCTATTAGGTATAGATATGGGGGGAGAGAAAATGTTTCATACAGTTACTTTAGCATTCATCAGAAGCTAATTTCTGAAGCAACAGGGGAATTAAGGTGGGAAAAGCCATGCATTCCACATCTTCCCCTACGGGCAACTACTGAACTGCTAAGTGACTTACCGCTGCCTTCAGAGCTTGGGACAAATCTTCTAGTAAATCTTCAGAGTCTTCTAAACCAACAGACATGCGAATAAGTGTATCAGTGATCCCAAGGGCTTCTCTATCTGCCTTGGGAACTGAGGCATGAGTCATGATAGCCCTGAAAAAGAACAGATAGGGTGGGATTTCAGATGCATAAATAGAAAGCATGAGATGAGCCCAGTACTAGTGATGTAACACAGCATGAAATGAGGCAAAGTCACGTCTTGTGCTGTAGTACATTTATTTTTATTTTTGGACTTTCATTTCAAGCCATTTATATCCTTTAAAAATTGTATCCTGCCATTTGGCATGATCACCTAATTATGCATAAATTTTAAAAATACAGAAAAAGCAGAACTTCTCTTGCTACAGAAATGTTAACACTGTCAGAGCATAAGCAAAATTTTAAGGGAAATCTACTTTTAAAATAAAGAAAATATGAATGGCTTCTTAAAAAGCTGAGTTCACCTTATTTTGGAAAAACAGTAGTAGCACTCTTGTTACTATTATTATTATAACTAGGATTGTAGCTCCTGCTAACCATGATGACTGTGGATCAAGCTATAAACCAAAAAATAGTAACTATTCCAAGGTTTGTGCTTACTTTTTAACAAGAGAACACTCAATCTATAAGACACATCTTTTTAAAAGATTCTCATTATCCTTGGCATTTTTCAGAGCTGCAACTTCTTCTCTAAGGCAGACAATAATTTGAAACTCTTCTGATTTGAAAGGATGGATCTTTAAGTCAGAGTAGTTTAAAACTAACAAAGTATTTATATAGATCTTCACTGTGTTTTTTTAAAATACATTCATTAGCAAGGTTTTTCACTGTATTCTGGGTGCAGCTGACTGTACCAAATATGCCCCCATTTGTACACAGTTTAAACAGCAGACTAGTGTCTTGAGATGCATGTCTGTGTTTCATGTTTTCTTGCCTACACTACATGAACAGAGGTTTCAGATAAATTTCACTTACGGATGCTCAGCCAGGCTTTCATATCCTCCCAGACTTTCAGCCAGGGCAAAAAGCTAGAAAAAAGAAGTACAAAGCATTATATTCAAACAAAGATTTGTTCATTTTTCCATCTGAAAACCTGCAACTCAGTCTATGCAGAAATAAGTGTGATTAAGCCCAAAGAAATCAATGGGAAGACACCCCTAACTGAGCATGGGATCAGAAGAAAAGAGGAATTATTTTGGCATAGTGTTGTTGTTTTTTAAAAGGAATGATTTCAGAGAGAAACTATTTGACAGAGTAACAGCAGTTTACAATTCCGGCTTTCTTAGGGAGCTCCAAGCTAGAATTCTTAGCCTCAATTTCACAATAAATAAGCAATAGGTTGAGGATCTGTGGTTTGTTTACCTACCACAGGCTGGAGCCCTTTGCCTGTTTAGCACTGGCAGGAGGAGGTAAGTGGAGGTGAATGGACAATATGCACTAGCACATTTGCTCACCAACAATAAGCAGCTCTCTTCAGACCTTTGGCTTACTGTGATCTGCAAACTGGACCAAAATCAGTAAGATGTGCTAGGTAGCTTATCTGTCTTGAAAGAATACACTGCAAAACTCTGAAACCTACTAAACAATGAAGTTCAGCCTTATTTACGATGACACATACTTCTGTTGTGAGTGTCAGAGAAGAGACTTTCTTCATGACAAGGGAATAGTGGGGGGGAAACCTGATGTCTACCACTAAGCAAAGAAAACTGGGCTGCACAGAGCTAGTTGTGGCTACAGAACGGAAAAATATAAAAGGTGTACATTCATCCCTTTATACTTATTGGGGTGTCTGGATCTCACAAATAGGAAGGGACAAATATCCGACAAATCAGCAATAATCAACGAATATCACAATTTGTTTTCATTATTGTCCCCCTGTCTAGTGGCTACAGAATTAAACTGAACTGGTACAGCATTGGTTCCCAACCTTGAGTAACCCAAGTGTTCTCGGACTGCAACTCCCAGAAACCTCAGCCAGCACAGATAGTGGTGAAGGCTTCTGGGAGTTGCAGTTCAAGAACACCTGGAAAAGCCAAGTTTGGGAACCACTGTGGTACAGCATTATCACTGACAGCCCTATTCTACAAAATCCTATTGACCATTGGACTCTGGATGTATAAGAACGTATGTTTCAGATTTGCCAGCTCTATGCTGTGATTGAGAAGGCAAGGAGAACCACAGAGAGATTTTCAGGTGTTACCCTCTGCTGTGAAATTCTTTTCCCCTAAATTCTCTCTGTTCAGCCGTTCCCACAAGTACCACCCCAAGAGTGGATGGCACACCCTGGTTTTATTGTGCCTCATCCCAAGCCCAGAAACATTCCAAAGTCAGAATCTGAGATACTCTTACTAAGCGGGTTTCTAATGAATAACTCCGGGGAACAGAATTAGGACAAGATGTGGATTTAGTCATAAAATATCAATTACCTACCCCAAGCCCTTGGCATGGGGCGGTTTATAACACAGGATACATATTTATGCTTCTCTGTTTGTGTGTCAGATGGCTTTATCCACAGTGATGACTCAGGAGCAGGATTATGCCTTTGTTCATTACCATGCAAGCATATCAAGCAAAATCCAAAGAAACAAAACAAAAACATTAATTTATCGGAAAATGACTGCACAGATGTAGTGAAGGGAAAAGACTTTTCTTGTGATCCGTGCTGATCAGGCAAAGTTTTCAGACTCAAAGCATTTCTCATGTCAGGCATCTGAAACACAGGATGCCAACATTACTTCAACAAAAGCTCCCATTTGTAATTACAGGAGATGAAGAGTGTAGGTGCAACCGAGTGACACTCCATGGCTTTTGGGCAAGCATGAGTTGCCCAAAATATGCATTTCAATTAATTCTGATACACCCTTTTCCTTCTCTGTCCTTAGCGCTGCTTCTCACGACCACATGTGCTATTTACATTGCATGCAGGGACTTCCTAGAAAAGACACACACACACCCCGGGGCTCTGCAGGGAAAGAAAGAAGCAACTTCCTGCTTCTTTTGGCAGCAAACCCTGACCAGGTCACCAGGTGGTGCTGTTCGTCTTCAACAGGCCCTGCATGCATGTACATTCAGATGTTTTTACCTTCAAGCTTTTGAGAAATGTGGAGGCAGTTTCCAGATTCCCTTTAATGTAAAAGGAAACCATTCCCGGGCAGCCTGTGCACTGATGTTTCACCATCTCAAATTGCGGGTGTGATGGCAAACCTGAAATGAGCCACATGTTTTACAGAAGGCTTGACTTCTAGTTTTACTTGAACACACACATGCATGTACACATAATCTTGCACACACAGACACATATACAAACAGGCTAACTAAAGATGCAAATAGAGTAGGCTTTCATTGGCCAGCAGAAATACCTTAACTGATGCTAAGATTTAAACTGAATCAGTTCCAAGAGCCAATTTGGCAGAATTAAAAGTAAGCAAGGATTCTGATTACAAGCTTAATATCCTTGGGTTTGGGTTTGGTAATAGGTGGTCTTTTTCACACATTCTACATATATCAAGCTTTCATACACACTCACAGTGGAGTGAGGCCATCTTTCTGGCCTGACTCCTGACACTGTGCTCCCTCCTGACACCACCCCTCAACATTCACCTGTTAGCAGCCACCCCTTTTTTATAGATATCCCCAGTGAAGGCACAGGGGGCAGAAGCGTCCGCGTGGGGGGGGGGGTCAGAGCCAGAGAGGCAGCCCAATCTCAGTTTCTAAATACAAACGCCCTACACTAAGATCAGGTATAAAAGGCATTACCTTGGAGTCATGTGTGTTACCAAGGTAAGAAAAAATGCTTGAATAATTATGGGTTAGAAAGGCTCATGGCACAGAAAAGGACATGGAAGACACCATTCACAAGCCCTCATCTGCACCCAAAGCTGGGTGCAGATGAGGGCTTGGCCACTGACATATGTAGTTCAAGGCTTGAACCTAATTGCCATGGCCAGCTCAATCAATTTCAGTGGTCCCCAACCTTGGGCCTCCAGATGTTCTTGGACTACAACTCCCAGAAGCCTTCACCACCACCTATGCTGGCCAGGATTTCTGGGAGTTGAAGTCCAAGAACATCTGGAGGCCCAAGGTTGGGGACCACTGGTGTAAATGCAGTTAATTCAATGGGTCTAACCTCATTAGCACTAGCAACTGGACTTATACACACACACCTAAGCTGAGCTTGGAAATGACTGTTTCTCATCATTTTTAAAAAAATGAAAACAGGAAGGACCCAAGTCAGCCTCCCTCCACCCCTTCTTTTTTTGGTTCAGGATTACTTTAGCAACTGTTGACTGACATACCAGGGAAGATAACTTTTTCCACTCTAGGATCTGATTCAAGGAACTGGGCAACAGCCAGGGCATTCTGGAAATGTTGTTTCATGCGGATTGCCAATGTCTTTAGACCACGATTGCAAAGATAACAGTCGAACGGTGATGGAACTGCTCCAATGGCTGCAAAGCAAAACACAGAAATCACCCTCTTCACTAAATGACCTTGTCACCCACGTTGAGTCAAGTATAAACAGGATCCGAGCACGACAGTTCTGTATCACTGTCAACATATATTCAGATGTTCAGAAGAAGAACAAAATAGCAAACCTGAGCAAAGGCTTAATTCAGAAAGTTAAGTTATAGCATTATGGTGGTGGTATTCTGAGACCAACCCACCAGGGTCTAATCTAGGAAAACAGCACAGCAACTGCCCATCACTCCATTGCAAGAATATTCTTCAGTCATAATTGTGGTGCACAAGCCTCCCTAAGGAGCGCTTAGCACTCAGTCAGAGAGTTCCACAGGCCACTTACCTACCACCTTTGCGCTGAGGCAAGTCCTAAGACCTCAGCAGTGCACAGCGTAAGTATCTTGAACAAGTCTGACCTTAAACAAGTACTTTACTTCATGCAGCACTCTGCAAATACTGAAACATGGGCTTTGTAATTCTTTAGAATTCACAACAGCTCAGTTAGGTAGGACTCTCATTGATAGCTAGTTTGTGGCCCTCTCCACTCTCCTGGATTTAGCCAGACCCTGCTGTTCAAGAGACCAGTCCTTTGTAAGAATTTTTATAATTATTTTTTATTAGAAAAATAGAATTTCCTAGAATCAGTTTATATTGCTCAAGATTTAGCATAAAGAACATATTCAAAGATTATTACAGTTAAATAAAATAACTAATCCCCATTAAAATAAGAAACACTACTAAGCTGGGCTAAAGTGGACTAACCCCACCTCCTTCTGGGCAATTCCATACTTTACCATCCAACTACATAACGCATTCCAGAAAGAATCATCATCTCTCAGATCCTTCAGAAATCAGTTAGCTTGTAGCTAAGCTCTAACACACACTTCTCCTTCCATCTTTTCTACATTCTCTAACTCCTCCCTTCTTCTTGACACTTCATGGCTGTTAACCAATTAGCCTCAAGGGGACGTAACACCTTCCTCCACCCTCAATTCCCATGAAGATCCAGGTGTGTTATCTCTTCTCCAATTAGCTCGGAATGTTGAGTCTTTTCACGGGCCTCTTTGTCCGACCTTCAGCTTATCACGAATCATGCTGTACCAGTCTTCAGAAAAACACTCTCACACCACTTAGAAAAATACATTCCAATGTCTCTCAAATCATCTTCACACAGAACCTGTCTGACTCAATTTACATTTCTCTGACTACATATCCCACACTGCTTCAACTCCATCACAATAGTCATCACAGGTTACATTTTAATCTCCCTTTCCCCTGAAAGAACCTTAAGATAGCTATGTGGTTCTCTTTCTTCTGCCCCCAACTTCCGCCGTAGCCACTAAGGTGTTTTTTTAATCCTCATAGAAACACAGGTTAAGAGGTGACAAAGTAGAATTGGAAAAAAATTGACCATGGGGCTGAAATCCTGCTGCTTTATTATGAATGCATATGGCAAATGGTGTAACTTCCAGTGTCTTTAAGCTGGCAATTAAGAAGTCCCTCCTGGGATTCCCAAGGATGCACACAGACCTATGAATCTCAGCAGCAACTTGATAATTGCCAGCTAGATGTGACTGGATGTTACATTGTTTGCCTTCTGCATGTGTAACAAAGCTGCAGTCTTTCAGCCAGGGCCATGATGACTGAGTGCGGTTTGAAATCAAGCCTCTGTACTTGAGCCTCTGTACCACATTGGCTCAAGTACAGCTTCAGGTCCTCTATTTGGGAAGGAGCAATAGTCCTACAGACGGAGAGGCCTTTGCTGGGAGAATACTTTTTGCTTTTCACACTTTAGGTTTCCCCCTTTTTAAGTACATCTTGTTCTTCTCTGTTCCTCCCTTTTTGCCCCTGACATAGACCAAAAGCAAATGCAAAGATCTGAAAAGTTCTTTTTTGACTCTGAGAACCCTCTAGCCAATAAGGACATTAGACATGATAGCTGGAGGATTCTGGGATTTACGGACCAAACAAGTACATTTGCTATACTCCAATCATACCATTAAAAACAGGTCTATAACTGGGATGTTGAAAAAGACAGCTTTAAAATTTCAGAATTTAAACAGTTTAGATGTTTAACTCACCATATTGCAAGAATCTGAGTTTCTCATGGAGAGCATCATCATTTACTGAAACTAGTCCCATTACAACATCACTGTGACCTGAAAACACAAAGAGGCCAATGAGGAGGAAATGGCTGTTTGCTTACATAGGTGGAAAACAAGGAAACTCTTTTTGTATTTGTTCTGTTCTTATGACTCTACATTCCTTATGCCATAATGTTAGATCTGCTTAGTGATGTCAACCCTAGCATTGGTAACTCTGCAGCCAAAAGACTGTGTTTTATTTTAAACATCTAGTTACTGTAAATTTAAAATAAAACGGAAATAAAATTGTTAGTTTTTAAAGTACTGCAATGTTTTTTCTTTTTCCCTCCCTGCCTCCTTTTCTTTGGTCAACATGCTGAAAGAAACTAACACAGCTTCTTTGGAAATAAGTTTTAAAAATTTGGCATAATATGTGAGTGAATTAGCTGGTCTAGCTCAGTGGATTAGAGCACCTGGTTAGTGAACCAAGAGCTGAGAGTTTGAATCCCCAGGGTGTCTCCCAAGAGAGGAGCCACATATCACTCGGTGCATGGGTAGCTGCTGGGGTTACATACCTTTTCACCTGTGAGGTTTCTGACAAAGTGTGTTCCCAGACCATCCACAAAGAAAGAACCAACAAACTGTTTCTGAGTGTTTTACACCTACAAAACCCTTGAAAGCTCACCATAATTCAGAAACAAGTTGACATTATTATGTGCGTGCTTTATGTTAGCCCTTCCCCACCTTGTGCCCTTCAGAGGCTAACTGGGGTTTTTCCAACATTTGGCCAAAGATGGTCATAGGTGTGGACATCTGGAAGGAAAAGCCTGTGTATGCTGGCCTCTATGTCCTGAGACTTTCTGGAAGTTTTGGAACTCTGCACAATCTGGGTCCAGTCCCCACCTCATACTGTACATTTCTATGTATATGTCTATATATTCTTGCTAAGAATTAAACCTTATTTTGTCTAGAGGGATTTACTCCCTAACAAGTACATTTAGGGCTATCAACTCACTGAACAAAGGAAGATCAAGGATGAATGACTGTATATTTGCTTTTAAATAAAAACAAATATTGTAAACACCTTTTAAGATTTCGTTCTATCTGCTAACTAATTACATAAACCTTTTTCTTGCAAATGTCAATTAACGCATAGACACTAGGGTGGGACCAAGGACATGCATGACTTTAGGGCAAGGGCAATAATCTTTTTGTACATATTCTGGACAATAATCTTCCTGTGTACATGTTTTATGTTGGGAGAAGGGGAAGGGAATTATATGTTTATGAATGTCACTGGAAAAACAATTGTTCTTTTTTCAAATTGGCATGAAGAAAATAAACATTTAAAAGTAAAAGGAATACTGCAAGATGTAAAGGAACTTTGACTGCTGGTTAAAATATCAGCATAAGTGCACATATTTTATATATTAGTCAGACACTTACCATTCATATATTTAGTTGCTGAGTACATACAGATGTCTGCTCCTAAAGCCAAAGGTCTCTATAAGAGAAAAAAATAACACATTTCAAGCTGGAAAGGACTCATTTTGTTTTCCGTTGAGAGAATCAACAGGAATTATAGAATGGCTGAAATCCTGTTGTGTAATGTAAACAAGTTTATAATTTTCAATCTGTTCCTCACCAGTAAATAAAGAGCCCCTACTATGATTCTCAGGGTTGTGCACACACACTTGTTTGATGTGTGTGCAAGAGCATCCCTGAGAATCCTACTGGGAGCTTTTTATTTATCAGTGAGGAATGGAATGAAACTTATGGCTTTGCTTATGTCACACAACAGGATTTTGGCTCATGGGTCCTAAGGAATATTATGCATCCCTGGAAATCCCAGTATGACAGCAATTTCTGCTGTAAAGAGGTTACATCAGTGGGGTATATGGGAAAGCCTCCATAACACTTTCCTAGCTGTAGCTTGTGTTAATGCACATAAGCAATAAAAAATCTTGCCTTATGGTGGAGCAGAGAAATAGAGCATGGGATGCAGGGGGGGAAAGGAGGAACCAAATTCTTGGAACAAAACAAGGGGGAACCAAATTCTTATGAATGGAATCCAGTGATCTAATCCAGCGGGTGGAACAGTTTACATCAATAGCATCAAGATGAGAGGGAGGATTTGTCACCTCCTCTGAAACTTTTCAAGTGCCCTAACAATCAGCTCTATATGGTTGGAGGACCAATCAGAGCACAGTTGGGGAGGATGTGGGGAGATGCAGAGCAGAGTATCATAACATGAGCACAAGACTGCTTGTGTGATGCAATATTAAATTTCACCTTATGGACAAGGGCTTTGCAAGATGAGAGCTCAGCCCTTCAGTTTCATATTTTATTGAGGGATATAATCCAAGGCTCTTCATTTAAGCTTACACAGTCCTCTACTAAAGGAAAAACATGGGCTGCAGCAAACGGACCTGGGTAAAAGCACTTCTTTCAAACCCCATTCAGTCATGAAACTTGACAAGTGGCCTTAGCCAAGTCAATCTCCCTCTTGTATTCTTCGTATATTTCTGGATATTATAGGACAAACTGCAAGAGGCTCCTTGCAAGAGGTTTGAAAGTAAATGGAGTAAAATAAAATAAGCAAATGGAATCATAGTTTCACACAATCACATCCTTCTCCTCCATATATCAAGTAAGCAAAAAACAAACAAACCTGTATGCAGACAACTGTAAGACATCCAAGGGAGTGTCTTTTTAAAAATGCCTGCCAACCTGTCCTTATTAAGAGCAGAAATGGTCTCATGCAAGCTCCTCTACCACCCAACAATGCAGTCCTCTTCCATACCACAGTTCTCCACCCACTTTTTAGGATGGGCTAAATCTTATAACAGGATTCCCAGTGTGGCATACCGGATAAGCGATGGGCTAGAACTATAGACAACACAGTCTGAATCCCTGCTCAGCCATGGAAATTGACTGGGGGAGTAGAACTGGTAAAACCACTCCTTAAATATCTTACTTATTTTGAAAGTCCTATTAGGGTTGCTATAAGTCGATTCTGACTTGACAGCACAGAACACACACACAAATCTTATCACAGGGGAAACCTTCCACAAAACGTATTACTTTTCTATACTTAATGTTCTGAGCTTTAATATTGCCTTTCCATGATGTAAGCTGCCTCTTTGTACTCATTGTTCTTGGGTTTAAATATTGCCTTTTACTGATGTAGACTCATGTTTACTGATATAGACTCACGCCATTGTATACTCATTGTTTTCAACTTGAAATATTGTCTTGCAAGGTTGTAAGCCACTTTGGGTCCTTTTCAGGGAGAAAGGCGGGGTAAAAATATTTTAAATAAATAAATAAACATTTCACCACAGGAAACCCAAAGGGTTTAGGGAGGAAATCACCTCATGATAGTGTTATCTGGACCTGTTGCCAGGGCCTGATACGGATTATTAATAAAAACGGACATGTTCTGGTATATCTTTTGGAGACATCTGATGAATACATTAATAAGTGCTGGGGGGTGGGAAAGAAACAGATGTTACAAAATACAGACTGCTGCTGCCACTCATGTTTCCTTTTCCCCTGAATTTTAATAGAGAATGAATGCAAAATAAACTGTTATTGAGTCATTATGGGCTGTTCTGTTGCATTTTAATTAACACATTCTTTTGCTAGAAATACTTTAACCATCAAAGCATATTTTCTCCTCTTTGCTTCTGGCAAACAGCAATTTGGATCACTGGGCATTGTTTACCTCTATTATATAGGCTAATTGGCTAGGAATGTTTGGTCACTGGGGATTACTTTGGGAGAACGGGCTAGATTATAGGCCTACACCATTGTCAGAATTCTAATACCATGGAATTAAGGCCCTTCCATTTTACTACCCTTCTCTTCTGCCAGGGCTTTCTCAGCGCAACACTATAATTAAACATGACATCTGTTCCTGTTTTCCAATAAGTTAACAAATTACAGACTCTGCACCTTAATACTTAAACTCAGCATTCACACAGTCCCATGCATCCTTACTCAGAGGGAAGGTCCATTTTCTCTACTGGAGGGCACTCTCCAATAAGTGCATTTGTGATTGCAGCTTCACTGTACAAAGGTGAGTCAAGGATTTATGCCTTTACCCTGAAACAATAGGGCCTTTTAAGCCCTCCCAAGTGTTATTTTATTTGCTAGTCATGCAGACAATGCGAATTGAGCCCCATTATGGAAAAATAAAACTGTTATACCCAAGTGATGAAACTGATCAATTTGGAAGCCCGGAGTTCCAAATCCCACACTTGCAAGTGCTGAAAAACCCTTGCAACAATCTTATAACATTGTGTGTTTTACTGTGGTGCTGGCCCAGTATTTTCTAGGCTCCAGGAAATAAATCTAGTTTCTGGCACACTGAAACTAATTGGGGATATTAACGGCCAAATCTCATTGCTTATTAATATCAGTAACATAACAGGGTACAGTTAATCACTGCAATACAGCTTCTCTGCATCACTGCAGGATCACTGATTTATTGCACTATAACTTGTCTTTTTGTGCAGGGCCTTATAAGAAATAATAGCGAGATGGATTACCAGACATCTTTAACCTTAAATAAATTACATGGAAAAAGGTAACAAACTTATCTTGTGCAAATGCAACTTCTTCACTATCTGATGAATATGGACAGAGTTTGCTTTATTGGAACAAAATAATATCCCATAATATGGGATGGTAACCCATAATGAGATATGGTTTTTCTGTGCAGACACATTGCTCCCCACTTCCTTTTATGAACAGCTGAACAGGGCTACCAAAACTAGTTGAGGCCTCTTTCATTTGTTCCAATGATATTTTCACTCAAACTGAACGGCTCTGTGCTGTTGGATTTGGCAGCATCCACTTGCATATACTCTCCACAATAAAAATTCTCTCTCTCTCTCTCTCTCACACACACACACACACACACAGAGAGAGAGAGAGAGAGAGAGAGAGAGAGAGAGAGAGAGATTTTACCAGCACAGTTCTGTATTAGCTCACCTGGAAATAAGCAGACATAAAGGTGTTATCCACTGCTAAAATAACTCCTTCATGTTTATGGACAACTTTGGCACATGCTTTAATATCAACAACTTTGAGCATTGGATTTGTGGGAGTTTCAATCCATACGAGCTGAAAAGACAAAGATGGAAAAGAGAAAGGTATAAAATGACATAAACATATTATTTGACAACATCACCAAAAACATCATATACTCCTCCTTTTCCTTCCTCCAATTGTAGGAAGCACTAAATTACAAATTTTAGGAAACACTAAATTGCAAATTTGAACCTTTCCAACTTCCATGATACACACAGATTTTGTTATTTCATATGGGTTCTCACCAGAGGTCCCACGGAAATCGACTGCCAGACTTGTAATCCTATGAGGCTAAAGTTTCAGCATCGACCCCAGTCACTCAGATCTATGACTAGATCACACAGACTGAATTTATGGAAGGATGACATTTTGGAATGCAGGACAGATGGCTAGCTCTGTAAGCAATGGGAAGGGATGGTCCCTTGTTTGCTTCTAAATGTATGAGCAGCATCTTAAGTCTTCCCACATGAAAGTAGCTTTGGTCAATCTTTGTGTCTGAAACCCTTCAAAGCATTACATCCCTTTAGCTGTATGTCCAAAGGTAAGATCACCCATGTCCCTTTTTCATTGCCCTATCTATTAGTGTTGGATATTCCTCAACTGAGCGGGAAAGCAGTTACCTACTCAAGGCTAGCGTCCACTGAATGATGAAGCCTTTTTGCTCATTTCTGTGGGAAGGCCAGGGGAAGGAACGTATCCCCTCTTGCCTTACCTGAACAGCTCCAAAATGAAGGCACTAGCCTTAGATTGCTAGGACTGTCCCAGAAAACCCTGCCTAGCCAGAATAACTAAACCCGATATGGTTGCACTGGAATGGGCAAGCCGCACCACTGGAGCCACACCATCGCTGATGGTCCTGTTGCTGATGTCTGCTGTTGAATCTCATTCAGGGGTTGAGATTCCCATGGCCACTGCAGTTGCTGCTCAAAGAGAACAGCCTCCAGCATTACAGAGCCTTGCCTACATGCAGGGGAGAGCCCCTTCTTCCCTTCCAGAAGACCCAAGTGACTTTTTATTTGATGAGCTGTGCTCCATTAAAATATTTCAAAGAGGTGAAAAGTCTCTTTCATAAGGTCTTTAATGGGAAATTTAAGTTACTGAAAGTCCCTTGCCTGGAGTCCTCAGAGACCTTTGACAATACAATACAGGAAGGCTCCCTTCCTCCTTTGAAATGAAGGACCTATGCAGCATTATTTGTTCACTAGTGTTATGAATTCCAGTGAAAATCCCTCAAGCAATCATAAGAAAATTGGCCATTTTCCAAAAGTTTTGGAAGGATCTCCTGCCCCAATTCCTAGCATGCTCCGCCTGGAACAATTCTATAACTTTGATTATCTTGACACATTAATGCACACCACTTACATGATAAGTGCCCACATTGGCAAATGGATGTTAGATATTGGCCAGAAAATGAGATATTCCACCTCCACAACATGCAGTCATGTGGGACTTCTTCCTAAGCAGCCCACTGAAAATGAGATGTGCACACCCTAAGTTCTCACCTGCACTTTTGCTTTGGATAGTTGTGGCCAAATAAGAATACTTCCAACACTGTTGTGCACTGAGCAGGGTTTAAGAGAAAATAACATTCACTCTTCAAGGAGCATTCCTCTGTTACCTTGGTCTCTGGTGTGATAGCTGCCTCAAGGCATTCCAGCTTGGAACAGTCGACAAAAACAGTTTTCAGACCCATGTCTGATGCTATCTTTCGGAAATACCTATTTGTACCTAGGATACAAAGATAATCAGTTTTAATGATCTGCATCACACATTAATTTCATAAGTTTCAGAAAATCCAGTGAATGAGAGGACAAATATATCTCCTGACTTTCTCCCAGTGAGCTCAAGGCATTGTAAATGACTTTTTTTCTTCCCCACTTCAACCTTATAAGAATCCTGTGAGGTCTGCCTGGCTGAGAGAGAATGGTGAAGGTAAGCAGAGAAATTCATGGCTGAGTAGGGACCTGAACTCATTGTTTCATTCTTTTGGAACCCACGGTACACACATGATACCAAATAATGCTTGAATTCTTTCTGTAAACTGACAATAGTACTGGTAGAAAGCCTAGCTGGTTTCCGTGGATCTTATTTCCAACTAACCAGGACAGCAGATTAACTACCGCTGCTAAATATGCGTTTGTTAAAATATTTGTATCTTGCCTTTTGACTTAAAAATATGGTGGCTATCAGCTTTGCCCAACATGAAAAAGGGCTTCAGGCTGCAATGAGAGACTACAGCTTTGTGGCTGGAGCACCTGCTTTGTCTATGAACAGTCTGAGCTTCAATATTTGGACTTATTCCCAGGTATTTTTTTTCTTTTCAGATTGCAACTGGTGTGCTGAAAGTCCTTTCATCATATTCTCAGTATCACCTTGGTTTCAGCAACCATTCCCTGCATGAACATTTGTTTCTGAGGCTGCAATCTTATGGATGTTCAACTGAGAGTATGTTACACTGAAGTCTATGGTTTTCTTCTGAGTAGACCTTTACAGGATTGCACTGTTAAACTATTTAATGTGAGAATTTAGGAGATAAATCCCCCTTTCTATCACTGAATTTAATACTCTGAAAATTTTCCAAAAGCATGGAAGTATCATGATAGAAGTAACAATACCCCTTGCTGTTAAAAGCAAGGATCTCTCCTTCCACCCTTCTGCAGTGGATGTTGTCCCGTCCCTTGAGCACTGCCTGGACACTGTGCTGGGATGGATGAAGGACAATAGACTGAGGCTGAACCCGGACAAGGTGGAAATCCTGCGGGTGGGGGCCCCTAGTGTCTGCGATCTGGGTGCCTCCCTTTCTTGGGGGAGGGGTTCTCTAGCCATGAAGGATGAGGTGCACAGCTTGGGCCTACTTCTGGACCCAGCGCTATCAATGAAATCTCAGATAGTGTCCGTGGTCCACACCGCCTATTTCAAACTAAGGTGGATCGCTCAGCTGCGTCCCTACCTTCACACCAGGTCCCTCACCACACTGGTCCATGCACTGGTAGTCTCGGGAATAAACTGCAATGCTCTCTATGTGGGGCTGCCCTTAGTGCTGTCATGGAGACTTCAGCAGGTCCAGAACTCGATCGCCAGACTACTAAGTGGGGTGAGAAGACATCAAGATATCTCCCCCACCCTGGCCACCCTGCACTGGTTACCTGTTCGTTTCTGTACCAACATCAAGGTAATGGTGTTAACATACAAAGCCCTAAATGGTTTGGGACCTCGTTATCTGGCAGAACGCCTCCTTCCGACCAGATCTGCCCCTCCTGTAAGATCTTCGCAGGCTGGACAGCTGAGAGTTTTGACCCTGAGAGAGGCCTGGAAAACAGTATCCAGAAACCAGGCCTTCTCGGCAGTAGCCCTGCAATTGTGGAATGCTTTCCCGCCTGATATTTGCCTAGCGTCTTCATTGGGAACCTGTAAGCGATTATTAAAAACATTTCTATTTAGACAGCCCTTTCCGGACTCTACGACATCTGATACAACAGCGCTAAAATAACCAGACTTCACTAATGTTCAACTCCCACTATGCTTTCTTTATTTTATTTTAATGTTCTACAATTGCTATTATTTTCACGTGTCGATATTGTATTGATTATTTTATTTTATTGTCTGCTCTTGTATTGTTTGTCTTTATACTTTGTTTTATGGTATTGTGTAAACCGCCCAGAGTGGCCTGGGCTGCTAGATGGGCAGTATAGAAATAAAATAAAATAAAATAAAATAATAATGTTAACCTGACAACTTCTGAATGAGTAATATTTATTTGTTATTTCATAAACACTAGTTTTGGAAGGCATTTGGAGCTATATTCATTTTTTTAAAAGTAATGTTAGGGGAAACACGTTAAGGTGTTATATTAGTCATTACTCATGAGTAATGTGCAGCATATTAATTCTAAAAATACCAATTCTAAAAACTTCTCATGCTACCAAACATTTTCTCAAACTAGAAATCTGGTAACTGATTTCATCCTTTCAATAACAACAAGAACAACAGTGATAAAGCAATTCCTGTGTCTTCTTCAGTCTGGAAAATTATGCATGGAAAACATCATGCTAAGCTAAGTTTCAGAAGGAATCCCCAAACCCTTGACAGCCGTGCTGGGACATGTTATTTGGCTACCCAGCTGGGAGCTAGGGTAAACCGATACCTGTTTTGCTTATCCCCGAAAGCCATTTTTGGCTGCTGGCCTGGAAGGGCAGAAAACAGGGCAGCACAGAGATCTCAACAGAAGATAAGATACAGAAATGATACAGAAAAGGGCTATAACCCTGGTTTATTATAGATGAGGTACAGTATTAGTTTTTAGAGAGAAAGGGCAAAGTTCAGCAAAGTCAAACTTTATTATGAAGGCAATATGTTTTAATCAATGTTTAGCTCTCTCGAATTATTGTTCTAGTTGTTTGAAAATTAAACACAGTGGCTGAAATCCAGTAGTGAGATGCAAGTAAGGTAGGCCCCCTGAAACAGTGGGAATTTGATGAGTCAACTCCTCTGTAAGTTCCATTGATTCAAAGGGCCTACTCTAATAGTCATTGACTACTGACTTCAACTAGTGTGTTGGATCAAAGATCTGCCCACTG
The DNA here is from genome assembly GCA_037013535.1 of Intellagama lesueurii. Classification (NCBI taxonomy): domain Eukaryota; kingdom Metazoa; phylum Chordata; class Lepidosauria; order Squamata; family Agamidae; genus Intellagama; species Intellagama lesueurii. The sequence continues at coordinate 164,954,028 of JBAJHW010000004.1, forward strand.
TGGACAGAAAGACTACACTCACTGAAGATACCTCCACCTAAATATGGGGTTCCCTCTCCCACTGCACTGTAGCTCATCCCATACAGCAGGGCTCTCTGTGCTATGAAATATTTTGACATTTGAGAGGCTGCCCTAGAAAGAAAAAGAGGGAAGGAAAGTCTGCTTAAACCAGCCCAGTTATTTGCAGCTAAATCTGGATCCAGCCCAGCAGCTACTCGATTTCCAAAGGGACAAACTCATCTTAATTGCAGATAAAGGATGTCATGCAAAAATGCTAAGCGTTCTGCTACAATGGGTCCAATTCCTGGCACACCTAGAGAGCATTTGGAACAGAAACCTCTAGGAAGAAAAGGGTGAGGCATGGATGAATAAGTAGCCCAGTGGCTCCAAACTCAAGGATGAATTCAATACAAAAAGTGAGGAGATGTAGTGAGTTAACTGCTAATGGGTTTGTTTTCTTTTGCTTTGTCTGGTGGTACAATAGCATCTATGGCATTGCATTTCTTCTTTAATACAAACCATTTATTGTTGTTACTTCCGTCTGACTTATGGCGCCCTTATGAATGAGCGATCTCCAAAATATCCTGTCCTCAACAGCCATGCTCATTTCTTGTAAAGCCTGTGGCTTCCTTAAGGGAGGGAGTCAATCTATCTCATATTTGGTCTTCCTCTTTTCCTCCTGCATCCAACATTTCCCAACATTATTGTCTTTTCTAAGGAATCTCACTTTTTCCTGATCTGCCCAAAGTAGGACAGTCCCCTTTTTTTGTTTCCATAGATAGTTCAGGTTTGATTTGATCTAGGACTCCCTTCTTTGTATTTCTGGGGGGTCCAGGGTACCTGTAAGGCAATCCTCCAGCACCATATTTTAAATATAACCAATTTTTTAAATTTTAGTTTTGCTTCTCATCTGTCCTTTACAATTTCTTCCACTGCTTTTTATTCCCTTTTTAGCACAGAAATTATCTTTTTGCATTCTTTTCTAATAACATCTCTGATTTCAAGGATGCTGAATGAAAAATATATATGTCTTATCCTTATTCTCTAAATCAGAATGACAAACCATCTTCAATCTGAGCTCGAAGGGCAAACACAAAACATAGTTCACCAGTTCAAATGTAATAGCAAACAAAGAGTTTAAGTAAAACTCTTCGTGTAATTGTGTGCAAGCTACAGTGTTCATTCATGTGTAAAGAGGGACCAATGAATACTTGTTGCCAAACAAACTAATTGTAAGATCAATTAGAGTCAGCTGTCGAAATAACTAATTATATCTATCTTACTAAGGGTTTATAATTATAGCTTTATAAGTCATCCAAACAATTTGGAAAAGAAAAAATAGAGACAGTGAATTTAGTGAGACTGAGTGCTGATTCATAGATAACCATCACCACAACAGTGGGTCATAGCTTGATGTGTCTATTGCCCAAGATTAAAAAACATTGCTTCTGAGGAAATACGAACATGCCACCTAGGTTGACCTGTTGTGTCACTCTCGATGATAGACACAAATATGCAAATTTAGGTTAAATATATACTTACATGCCTTCTGGACTGCAACCCACAAGATTGCATCCAGGACACTTAAGACCAACTATACACAAGAATAGCACTCACCTCCATATACATCGTCTGTGCAAATAATAGTATCTCCTGCCTTCAGCAGATGTGCAATGTTCAGAGTCGCTGCTAACCCAGATGCATATGCTAAACCTAAAAGGGGAAAAGAAGGAGAGAAATACAAATGAGATTAAATGAACAAACTACTTTTTCAGTATATTTTGGCAAGCATGCATGGGGCAGAACCTGGCCCGGTTGAACGTGTACATATTCACAAGATAACTGAATGGTGTGATTAGTATTACTTTCAAAGACTTTGAGTCAAAAGTCAACACAATGGTTTTATCTAGAAGCAAAATTTTACCCCTGTCCTACAAAACGATACTGTTGAGTTGCACTCAGTTATGATATTACAGTATTCTGGCAAAATTAAAGGGAAAAGTGGGGGTGGAAGAAAAATGGGGAAAAAAATGGAACATTTTAAACAAATTTACTAATTTGCAGTGCGAGCTTTCATGGATCAGGAGGAAGTAGATGTTGATCTACAAAAGTTCACACTGTCAGTCTTTAAAGTGCCACAATATTTTGATCTTGCTTTTTCCCCCTACGTTAATTTTGCCACCATGCTGAGACAAACTAATAAGGCGGTTGCTATTGTAATGTTAGATCAAGTGCCTCAGACTTATGGCGCCTCATGAATGAGTGATCTCCAAAATGTCCTGTCCACAACTACCCTGCCCAGCTCTTAAAAACTCAAGCCTGTGACTTCATTTAGAGAGTCAGTGCATCTCACTATTGGATTGATGATTGAAACAGGATATACAAAATCTCTAACTATTTCAATTTCTTCATTGTCAATGTTAAAATTGTATAATTATGTTCTGTAGTCATGATTTTTGTCTTCTTAACATTCAAATGCAGTCCTGCTTTGGCATTTTCTTCTTTCATTTTCACTAAAAATAGTTTCAAGTCATTGCTGCTTTCCGCCAGCAATATGGTATCATCTGTATATCTTAAATTATCAATGTTTCTTCCACCAGTCTTCACTGGAATCGAGTCCGGCTTTCTCTATGATGTGTTCTGCATGTAGATTGAACAGATAAAGGGATAAAATGCACCCTTGTCCAACACCTTTGCCTATAGGAAACCATTCTGCCTCTTCATCTTCTGTCCTAATGGTAGCTTCTTGTCCACAATGTTAGTTACAAGAACAAGGCTACCTCTTTGGAAATGCTTATACTATATGCATGCTTTTAAAATCTACATACGCTGCATTTGCAAATTTGAGCTCGCAAATGTACCAATGCCAGAGACAAACGTTCTAGTGAAGTTTTTTAAAAACTTATTAAACAAAACGATGTAATTATGTCACTGCAAAGCATAACACCAAGATCAGATTTATTATAAACCTACACAGTTGTTTTCTAATAAACTTCCTACAGATTGAAAATGATATATACACTATGGACCAAAGACAAATGGAAAACCTTGAGAGCTTACAGTACTTAGCGCCATCCAATGCTGCCACAGCTTTTTCCAAGCAATCGCGAGTAGGATTTCCACAACGACTATATTCGAAGCCCTATAAAAGAGACAAAGTTCTATAACTTTATCAACACTGGATGAAAATGAGTGTAACTACTCAGATTTATTTGGAGTTTTACCAGGGAAATACAAAATCTGCTACTGATCATGAAATTAGGAATCATGAAAATCTATTTTTTAAGATTTATTTCATTAATGTATATACTGCCCTATTATAGCTGTGCACTATGCTGGGTGGTTTACAGCACAATAAAATATAACCCTGCAACAATAGAGTTATAAATGAAATCAAGAAACTATAAAACTTAATACTGGAGGCTTGATAACAGATAAGGTGGAAGAGGAGGCATCAAATCAGATATAAAATCAGGCAGGGATGTCACATTTTCACCTTTTAATTGCTGTTGTTAATGGAAAAATAAATAAAGCAAGCTGCTAAACCTCAACATTGCAGAATATTGAACATGTTTTTATATACTCCATTTCCTTCCATTTGTCTTTGGCTTCAAGACAAGGGAACAGAAATTGTAATGGCAAATTAGATTTTGCAAACTAGCATTGCTTTAAACCAACAAAGTTTGAGTTAGGAATTTACAGATTAACAGATGTCTTTTAAGGATTCGAAGTCAGGTTAATATTGTGCAACAAGTCAACACTAAGCATTTGTCATGAAATGCAGTACTGTCTGAATATACTATTGAGCCATAAATATACACACACAGTACCAACATGCATCATGGGTGACAACATGAGTTTTCTTCAGACACTCATTACCATGATAGTGGGAAGAAGGTAAAACTAAACCAAGACATAAGTGGCAAGGAAGGGGGAAAGGAAGGAGGAGCCCCAATTACTTTGCTCCAAGGTTCTGCTCAGGCCTGTAAGTAACGTATGCTGGACTAACAATATAAGTGAGATGCCAAAGACTGCTTTCCCCCCCCCCCCACCATAACCATTCTAATAGATACAAAAACTACAAACACTCAAATTCTCATGGAGCTAAAAAGTGGAGGCAGGAGAAACCGAGGACAACAAATGCAGGAGGACACTTTGAATATCGATCCAAAGGTTCAAGCTTCAGTCTCCGGAGAGCTCCTCGTCACAACAGTTATGCAGCATCCTTGGTGGGCTGGTTTTTGGTTTGGGTTTGTTTTGTTTCTTCTAAGGGAAAGCTCTGAAGAAGCAGCAGGAAAATACGAAAGGGTTCCAGATGACTTTTCATAGGTTTACTTTTCAGAACCTTTTAAACTCGCCCCCTCCTTGCCATCAAATTCCATGAATGAAGCAGTGCAATAGCACAGCCTTTCGGTTTGTACTGTCAGCCAGCATGAGGCATGTGGAGGCAAACAGAGCTGTATGCAGCACTCCTGTTTTGCATCTCAGGCTGAGTTCTGATGTCAAGGAGGAAACTGAAGAAGAGCAGGGGGCAGGAGGAGACGAGAGTGGGCTCTGGTTTGCCTGGTAAGCACAGCTGGGGAGACGTAAGGTGCAGAGCTGAGACTTAGATTCCCAGTACGACTGTGTGCCTTCTAGGAAGCCGATCCAGATACAGTACATGGATCTCATCAGCTAAGTGAGACGAAGAGGAAGGCAGAAATTAATTTGCCAGGGTCAAAGGAAAAATGGAGGGAACAACTTAAGAGGCTTTAGACTGAATGATGACTCAGAGATTCACAGAGAGCGCACTCGGTTGATTTGTCCACATACTCAAGAGAGTAAAATATGCTGGTAATGGCTCACAAGGTCAAAAACTAAAATTGAAAAACATACAGTGGTTATGGTCCTATATCCACTTATGTAGAAGTTAGCTCAATGCAACTTGATTGGTTACAAATTTTTCAGTGTTGCTCACTAATTCCCATCATTCACAAGGAAGTAAAGTAGTTCTGTTTAATTACTTAGAACTGCTATGGTTCCTGGACCATAGCACTTCTAAGTAGTAAGTTCACATGTCCCCTATAACTATAAAGACAACCAGAAGTAAATCAAACCAATCAGCCAGCAAGCCAAACCTACTTTCCATTATACTACAACAGGAGTAAAGTTAATCTTTATTATACTACAATTGTAATGTAACTTACTTAGGCCGTGAGCTCGGAAAAGCTGGTTTTCTGGACTACCAGAACCCCTCAGCCAGCAATTTTCTGGGTTCTGGTTATGCCTTAAGTATTACAAAAAGGAACTATCTGTAAGTAACATGTTATATGTAACTGACCTTGTCGATCCTAATATCACTTCTGCCGACACCTCCCCACCCTCCGAATGGCTCAGTCTCTGTGCCATGTAATCACCCAAGCCAAGCAGGTCATTCCTGTGGCGTCCGCCCAGGTCATGAAAATTGATGTGCTATCTGCATGGACCAATGAGAGTGCTGGAGAGGCGGAGTCATGAGATAGAAGAGTCTCTGCAGGAGGAGGAGGAGTTTAGATTGGAGATTGGAGTTTGGAGGGAGATTGTGATTGGGAGTTTAGGGTGGATGGAGAGGTTGGCGGTTGAGGGTGGATGAAGTGGGATGTTTGGTTAAGAGTTGAAGACATTGATTGTACCTTCATCATCTGTAATAATAAACAACTTCTATTTGGTTCTATTTAAAATGACACATGGCCTGGACCTCTGTGATTAATAATAAACAATGTTGATGTAAACAACTGGTGGCAGCGACACGACACGTAGCTTGTGCCCTTTTGCTTGGTGAAACAACCAAGGGACAGGTGGGAACGTGACAATTCCTTTAGGAGTAGGGATGGAAAATGTGTGGTTTTCCAGACACTGTCAGACTACAACACCCATCAGCCATAGTCAGCACACCCAAGAGTGTGAGAAGACTAGAGCTGCAGTCCAAAAATATCAAAAGGCCCACAAGCCTCCAACCACTCATTTAGTCTGAGGAGGAATGTAACCACGGCAGGTGCTTGAAAAGTTTAACTGCCTTCCCTACTGGTTTTTTTTTTAATGGGCAAAGTAGTGAGCTCCACGCAGGTAGGCAAGAACCACAAGTACACCCAAAACACACAACAAGCCACCTTCGTCAACATTTTTAAACCCCAGCCACCTGCCTTCTCTGACAAGAAGAATTACTGTTCTAAACACTTCAAAGGGCTCTTGGGACTCATGGCTGCTCTTCAGCCGTGCACAGGTGTTGCTCTGTTGCCCTGTAACCATACACACTCCAGTCACTTCTTGCTTCACATTTGATGACTTGCGAGCCCCAAAAAAATAGGCTGCAAACAGGACAAATGAAGGCTCAAACCCAATCAGTGCAGTGGCCATGGTAGGAAATGAAAGGATTCGGCTCTTTTTGGAAACAAGACTTTTCATACAATGTTCAGATCAAATAAGTCACAGCAAGTTTCCAAACCCGCCCCCTCCTGTTTTGTAAGTTAATTACTCTTGCTGGTCTAAAGTTTCACCGTTGAACTAGTAAAGTATTAAGTATATTGGTGAACATTAACGAAGGGGCAGCCGTGTCAGTATGCTGAAGCAACACTAGTACAGAATTATGTGCGACCTTGAAGGCTAACAGACTTATTGTGGCATAATTCCACAATAGCAAAGCATCTTCAATGAGCCACAAGACTTTTGCCAGTGCCAATTCTGTCACGTATTAATGAACAGGAAGTGCCATGGCATTTAAAACACATGGGCTTTTTCAACTCAAACTATATCATGAGTCATAGAACACTTTGGAAAGCTGCCCACTTCCTTATGCAATTTCCATTTTGTATTGTATCATCCCAAAGACAAGGTAGCCAGGCAGGTTTCTTCTGTCCTGCTCATTAGGGCCTGCTGAGTTAAAATGACAGAGCATTTCCTGGCAGCCTGAGTTACTCAGAGCTATTATGATAATATGAGAAAATCAGTAATGGAGTTGCACGACATGTTGGAGAGATGCAATTTTGTTGTTGTTGTATTTTTAAATTATACTTCATAGAATCATAGAAAAGTTGGAAGGGGCCTACAAGGCAATCAAGTCCACCCCCCTGCTCAATGCAGACTTAAAAAGGTTATTTTTAAAATCATATTCCAATAACTTTACTGTATCTTAATTGTATGTCTGTGTGTGTGTGTGTGTGTGTACATGCATGCATGCGCGCGCACACACACACACATTTAAGATATATATATATAGTGTATATAATATATATATTTTAAATTGAAAGAAGCAAATAAGAGCCATAATGTTATTGTCTTGCTGAGTCAGAAAATGAGTAATTGAACTGTGGAATTATAATCTTTCTAAAATTGGCACAGGGGCTGGTTGGATAGCTCAGTGGTTTAGGAATCTGTCTGTGAAGCCGGAGGTTCAGTTCTCCACTGTACTTCCTGTGAGCAGAGCCAGTCTGTGTGGCCTTGAACAAGCTGCATAGACCCAACGCATCCCCAGAAGAAGGGAATGGTAAACCACTTCTGAGTACTCTCTACTTAGAAAATGTTGAAAAGGGTCACCATAAGTAAGAATTTAATTGATGGCACATGATTAGTATTGAAATAGGAACCATACAAATATAAGACAAATAATGGTGCTGATGCAACTAGGAAATGAAGATCAAACTGTTTAGTTCACAAAAAAATTCGCAAACATCATTCGCTACCTATCTTATTGGTTCCTCCTCCCCCCAAGTACATTAAAAATCAATTCACATGTGAAAGACTGGCAGTATAATTCCTACATGCTACATTACAGACATAACAGTTAGGTTAAGGTTACTTTCTTCTTTCCACTTGAGGAAGTGTGTGCCAAACCAATCCAAACTGAAATCATTAGATGTCAGCATTTCCTCCCCATAGCCGTTTCTGTTTCAAAATTTGCCCACCTCTGTGAGGGTAAAAGGAGCTAGGAGTCTTCACTGATGCCAATGGAGGCTTTTGGGAGGCAGAATTCTGGAATTAACAATGGATCAGAGACTGGGTGGTGGAGAGATGACCCTGATCCAAGGCAGAATTGGGCACACTAACTTGAATGTAAATATGAAAGCAGTCTTCAACTTCCTATTTAACAGGACGTGCTAATATAGGTCTTTAAAAAAAAACAGCAAGAAAGGCACAATGTCTGAATTTCACACAGAGAAAAAAAATGACGGGTGAGCATTCAACCTTTCTTACAGACTGCAATCTTTCACCTCCTAAATGATTTTTTGGGGGTCAAACAATGTGAAAAATTAAAATACTTGTACGCATTTCATGCATCTGTCTCATTTTTTTTTTGAAGAAACAATTGTTAGAACTTGTGCTCTGGGGTGGGGACAATTTTCACCAAGACTTCAGTGTAGGAGGAAGGAGCTAACCTTGTTCAAACTCCACCAAGACACTGGCATGGTGATGTTTGAAAAACAAAATACAGGGCTATCTCGTTAGGCCCTTAGAATCTCCATGTGACTTTTGCTTCTCACAAGGCTCAGAGTAACAGGGGGGGGGAAAGTGACATCTTCAATAATGTATTTAACCATAACTGATCCTTACAAATGGGCTGCAGATCTTTCTGCTGCACTTCCACAGCTCTGTCAAAATTATGCTCATGAAACATACAGTGGAGCAAATAGGGTCAGCATATTTGACCTACCCACCACTCCCAGAAGGCTTATTTGCCTGGCAATCGAAAGAATACTCCTAGAGTCGACAGACAGATCCTACAGGCAATACTACCGACCAAAAGATGCTTCCTGCTCCCATTCCCTTCTTAACAGACTCTTTCTCTCTCTCTCTCTCTCTGTGTGTGTGTGTGTAATGGGGGGGGAGGCAGAAAGTCTGCAAACAGCAAATGACAACACATATCGGATTCCAGGAAAGCATTATGATGACTGTACAATTTTTTTTAAAAAAACTTTCATTGGAAAGCATCCTAAATTTGTTTGCAGGTCCACTGATTCCAGGATTTGTTGATTTATGTATTTGCTATCCCACTTCAGAGATCAGGAAAGAGCAAGGAAAAGTGGGTTCACTGGGAGAAAAAGAATGAGGTTGCAAGCACACAGAAGTCTGACAGGGTAGCAGGGCTGGTAACCAGACTGAACCAGTCAGTTGAGTGCAGCTAGAGGACTGGATTTGGGATCTCCCACTTATAGTCCACAACCTGAGGAGAAATCCCCCCCCCCCCGGGGTGACCCTGGGCCGGTCACTCTCTCCCTTCCTCTCAGAAGGACCAGCCTCCCACCGTTGTTATGAGGTTACTGAGGGGAGCAGGGGAGCCGTTCGTGCTCCTTACGCTCAAGGGGAAAACGGGACTCCCGTTTAACACGTTGATTAATTCATTAATTCCTGAAAATAAGCATACACTGGGAAGAGAGCCAGACTGGGGGCACTGGAAAAGAGGCGGGCACTGCTCCGAGATGCGGGTCCTGGAGAGCAGGATGCTCTTTGGGGAGACTGCAGGAATGTGCCCAAGCTGGAAGACGGGAAGGATGGGGGGGGGTGTCAACCTTGTTTAAGGGAAGCCCGCGACTGGAGAGGACCGAGGGGGGTGTCCCCCATTTCCACCAGCGCCTCTTCCCGCCCGCCCTCCTCCGGGGTCTCTCCATCCGCGTCCCCTTCACCCCCTCCTCCCTCCCTGCCTGCCTGTCACTCACGCTGTGCTTCCCCGGCGCGTGCTGCTTGAAGGTGGTGGCGAGCGAAATGGGGGGCACCACGGCCAGGGAGTTCCATTGTTCGGGCTCCTGCCCCGCGTGGATGGCCTGGGTGGCGAAGTGCCGGAAGGGCGGCAAGAACCCGCGGCTCCTCTCCGGCGCGCCTTCCATGGTGGCCCTCGCGGCGGCGGCGGCGGCGGCGGCGGCAGGTGCCTCCTTCCCCCTCGGTCGCTGGGAAGCCGGGCGGATGTGGCGACGTCGGGTCAGCGGCGACAACGGCGGCGGGAGCGGGAGCGGGAGCGGGAGCAACGCTGATGCTGGCGCAATCTCCGGACGGGTTGCTTGCTGCTCCGCCCGCCGGCTTTCGCCCTCTGGCTGGCAGGGACAGCTGCCCCAGTTAAGGCGGGCGAGCTCGGCGCGGGTTGGCTGGCCGGGCGGCGCGTCGCCCGAGCCTTGGCTGGGCGGAGAGCCAGCCGCCCGACCCGGCCCCCTCCTGCGCCGGCCCAGGCCTCTCATTGGCGCGCCGCGTCGCGGCCCCGGTCGTGTCCTGAGGTCGAGCTGGCCGGGCGGCGCGGGCGGGGCGGGGCGGCTGCGCCTCGCCGTCCTTGGAGGGAGACGCCGCCTGCCGCCGCCCGGACCCGGCCGCCTCGGTTCCCTCCAAGCACCCCTCCCTCCCTCCCTCCCTCCCCGTCAAGATCGCCACCTCCGGGGCGGCGGGGCCTCCTGCCGGGGGGGGGGGGGGCTTCGGGCCGGCCAAGGGAGCGCCCAGGACTCGAGGCCCCTTCAGTCACTGCACGGACAAGCCGCGGTGCTCCCGAATGAGCCTGGGATTCTGCAGAAAGAACGAGACACCTGTGTGGTCATCATCATCACCATTATTATCACGATGATTATTATGACTGCTACTGCTGCCGCTACTACAGTATTATTGTTAAAATTTAGATCCCACTTGTCCGTGAGACGAGCTCAAGACAGTGGGAAAGAGGCACGAATAGCCCAGCGTTGGGGTGCTGGAGAGCTGAAATCTCGACCCACAAAAGCTATTTTCACATTTCCAGAGCTGAACGCAAGTGCTATAGAAGAAAGGAATTGTAAAGGAAGATCCAAAGGGGGGGGGGGGGGGGTAGTTAACATAACTTGCATTCATATGTTCCAGAATGTGCCCTAAAATTTAAATAAAGAACAGAGGTTTTTAGTTCTATGTATTCAGGCACAAAATGTTATTGATTCCCACACAGAAGTTGGTTGGGAGGGGGGGAGGGATTTCCCTGGTTCTAGATTTTCAGTCTTCACTTGATCACCACAACAATCTGTACTTCTATATAAATTTGTAGTTAAATATTTTATGTCAGATGTCTGAGAAAGTGGTCTATAACCACTGAAATAAAACTGTTAGTCTTTAAGGTGCCATAATACTTTTGTGTTTTGGTACACATTGGGTACAGGAAAAAGCACATGGAATAAATGACAGATGTACTTCAGCAGCACTAAATGTGCCCACATATACAGTCACAATGTTTATAGAGGTTTAGGTATAAGGAACATAGTCTTATCGGGCAAGGTTTCTTAAGTCATTACCAAATGTAACAATTACATTGTTATGTACTGTTCTTTTCCTTCACAATTACCAGACCAATATTTTCAGAACAAGGCTCAAAGGTAAAGTCTGTCATTCTCTACAATACCGCTGCTCCTCTGTTGTTTCTTTTAATCATGTTGCTGTTTACAGGATCTAGCTTCAAAACAGGGCTTCAAAACAGGGCTATATTACGAGGTGTGAAATGCAACCAAACACCGCTGTCTCTTAGTGAATGTTTTACCATGTTGTCTCTTTATTCTAACTCATATGTCTGAAGAAGTGAGCAATGTTCCATGAAAGCTTACATTAAAATATAGCAGTGTTTAAAGTGCCACAATGCCTTTTTTTCTTTTTCTTTTGTTTTGTGTTTCTTGTTGATCTTCTTCAGTGGCTGTAGTACAGGTATAATTGTATACTATACCATTAAACAGATTGTATCTCAACTCACATGTAGATGTTAAATTTCATTGTACCAGTTTCAGAAAACTATATGAGTACTCCTTATAGCCATTTTGCTCAGGAATTTCTTTTGGACCCTTTTGCACTCCAAGCTCCTTTTACCCAAATAATATACTTTTCCAACCTATAAAAAGAATGTGAAATTATGCATTGATTTAATATGCAAAACTTATATGGAAGGATTCCAAAGCAAAACAATGTTTGTTTACGAAAGAACGGAGCATGCGAATAATCAGATCTGAATCTATTGGAATATCTCCAGCTTTGGGTGGAAATGTGTTTATGTTGCACAAGAGGATGCAACTGTCCTGTGTGATTTGATCTAATGTTACACAATAAATCCGGCCTTGAACTGTAGTGTGCAATTAACACAATACTGGCATTGAAAAAGGAGCACTGGACCACAAATGGGCTTCTAGATAACGATGTGCATTGTAGATCTCCATGTTATTTATTTATTTATTTATTTATTTATTTATTTAACTTATATGCCGCCCACACTACCCAATGGTCTCTGGGTATCTTACAGCAATTTAAATACAGTAAAAAGATAGAACAATTAAAATTCAATTAAAAATACAGTGCTCTAAAATTGCCATCAGGACGCACAGTTGATATTACTTCAATTAAAAACCTTCTGGAACAGGAAGGTTTTGACCTGGCGCCGAAACATCATCAACATCATCAATTAATTTTGACTTCATGCAACTATTCATTCCCAGATGGAATAAAGGTCAATAATGAGGATTATCTTAACACACATATACAAACATAGGACTATTCAGTAATACAATCTGGGAACAAGCTTGCCAACCAACCAAGGAAAAAAAATATACTGCCTTGCCCTTATTAACAGTGGCTTGACTTTCATATCTCATGTTTAGATACTTTTTATTGAATTATCTTTTTTCTTTTAAAAACATTAAACATAAGGCATTTTCAATAGCCAGTAAGAAGTTGGCAACCATCAATAGCAAGATAATTGTAGTAAACCAGACTGATCTAAATGGTTAAAAAAAGAGAAGAAGAAATGAATTCTATCAACTGCAGTGGAACTTACGTCCACATAAGTATGTGTAGGTTTAAAGCCAATTCTAAACATGTTTGCTAAGAAGTAAGTCCCCCATATTACAATAGTTATGATTGCACCTGCACAACCCTAAGCTGTTGCAGTGGGCTGCTAAGCAACCTCCAAGGACCTAGGACTGTGTTGAAGATTTAGGTCAGAACAGCTTTATAAAAGAATCTGTGCAGCCATACTGGGTAAGGAAATGTTTGTGCTGCTATCACTGCTACAGGAAAACCTTCAAAGGAGTTCTCAGCTTTCCTTCCATCTGCATTTATGATGTAATTCTGGAAATGTCATTTCCATGAGCCATTATGAAAGCATGCTGACAACTAGAGCTTTGGCAGCAAAAGAGAAGGCGTTTCCATCACTACCACCCATCCAGGTTCCCATTCCAGGAGTGACTAGAGGATTAGCCAAATTAGTCAAGAGAGCATCCTGAAAACCAACTACATCCACAAGGCACCTGGCTGGTTCAGATTAATTTCCTACTGAGGCTATTTGTACATCAAAGTCCAACCTTCACCAGATGGAGAAATACCCATCAAGCACTTCAGTCGGACTAGCACAAACACCCCATATTAAAGCACCAATCTGTATTTTTCCCCAGATGTCCTGGGAAAGGCCCACTAATGGCTGCCATTAATTCCTTGTCTTTTCCTACTAAACTGGCATACAGTGAAAGCTGAACCTCAGGAAAGGTTGTCTCAGTCAGCACCACTGCTGCAATCACCTTATTCCGTTTAGTCAGGATTGGCCAGTATAACCACATACTCTCCAAGCGATCCCACAGTTTGTATGTTTGGTAATGGATTTGTTAAGTCTCTTTGTATGCTTCTATTCAGGACGACAGTCTTCACAAAGTAGTTCACAGCATAAAATATCATTCGGGGTCAAATTTTTATATAACTCTGCCTTCCATCTGTTTAAAAAGTTACAAAAAATAGGATTTTAAAATATTTGCCATCAAGAAATAGCATAATAGTGTTTACTAAGAAGGAAGAGAGAGCACATACAGTACATTTTTTTAAAAAATCCTCTGAAAACCTTATTTGCACCGTGTGTTTTGCTCACCCCCTATCATCCAGTAATATTTTCCCAAGGCACAACAAGATAGTAACTTTAATAAGACCGAGAGTTACCTCTGATTAAAAGACTGGTTCTATATGTGTCCGATTAGACTGATTTCACATTTTAAAAGGAGTAAACATTGGGTTGGGACTGACGTGGAATTCTAAGAGCTCAAGACTGCAGATGCTGGAAGAGAGCAGCAGTCACACTTCAGCTAACATCCTAATTTCCTTTGCCAAACAAATGGCAGAGCAGAACACACTGTCCTATTTGTGATGGACCCAGGACCAATAAATTGTGATCAGCACATGATGTGGAGAGTTGTGTTTGCCCATGTAAATGATTCGATTATTGGCACACAGAAATCCGAAGGCTGAGAGCAGATTCCACAGCTTTAATACTAACATCTGCAGAAGTGGAAGCTTTTCAAAACGTGTATTCAAATTGAATCTGTAGTAGGACTGTAATGTTTGATCAATTTGAATGTCCTAAAATCTTCTAATTGATTAAACTATGCTTCCGATTCTTTTCTTTCTCATTGCGTTAATCTGGTATATTTGACGTGTGAATTGCTGGAAAACTCCAGATTAAAAATGCCTTGTTTGAATTGTGCTACAAAAGTTCCACTAAGATCCATGGGACCTTCCACCTGGTGACCTGAGCAAGCTTAGGGTCATGGGTTGCATAAGAGTGAGGGTGCTAGACTGGATTTCTGGGAATCTTTTCATATAACTGCGAATGTAGCTTTACAGAATAAGGAGGACAGTTTGTTGCAGAACCGTTTCAAGTGTTTTTTTTATTAAAGACAGATCTTTATCACAGTGCTGAACAATTCAGAATGTTGCAAGTACTGTGTCCTGTCCAACTCACTGGTTCGTTTCTGAAATGGCCTTGAGCAGTGCTAGAAAAGTTCATCCCCTGGAAGCACCAATGGGTGACAGTGAGAGTGGAATCATGTACATGGCCATTTTATATTTCTGTATCACTCAATAACTGAAATTTTCTGGGTGACATACTGTGTAGAGTATTTCAGTTTAAATTTCTTCCCTGTCTAATCCCAGAGATGTTTACTTTACTGTCTTTCTGCAAACACAATTTGCCCTTTTGGGTGCAAAATATAGCATTTGCAGAGTATCCAAGTAACCATTCCTGTGCTTTTAACACCAGCTTGGAAGAAATCAGCACGGCTTTTCACAGCATAAAGTTTAGCATGGTCATGTACAAGTACCTGCGGGTTCAGCTGCTGACGATGCACAGGATTGTAAAAAGTTGGCAGCCCTTAAGCATTTGTTTCATTATCCAGCTTTTTGGAATGATCCTAACATCTTCAAATATGCCCAGTGAAGTTGTTGGTCTTCCTACTGTTTATGCTGCCTGTCTTTTTATTCCTCGGAGGCTTAGTTGCTCCCAGAAAAAATACAAAGCAGACATCCTGCTTTGATTCCCTAAGCTGATTAACGAGAAGAACATGTAATGTGCCAGACTAAATATGATTTTAGGGAGTGTGTATTCAAAATATTTTAACTCACTATGACAATCAAGAAATGATGGGCAATATAACAAGGGCAGTGAACTTTTCAAAATCATTTTGAGGTGAACTTTGCTCCCATTTGATTCTACCTGTCTCAGCTGACTCATACTTCCAGTGGATGCATCAACCTGCTATAGTGTCTGCATTTTGAATTGCTTGGTGTTTGTCTGAGTCAGAAAATTGCAAATTTTATCTTAACACTGTGCTAACAATAGTGAATATACAAATATTAAAAAGGATCAACACCTGAACAACACAGGTTTATGGATTACAGTTCGCTTAAACAGGTTCTTCACAGACTTTAATGTATTCATTAGATTACCATGTTTCCCCGAAAATAAGCCCTACCCCGAAAATAAGCCCTAGTTAAGTGAAACCCTGCCCTCCACCAGGGACTCACCGGGATCCTCCCAAGCCCTCAAGAGAAAACATCTTCCCCTCCTCTCCCACTTCCTTCGCTCGCAGAGGGGCTGGGCAGCCAGGAAGGAAGGAGCTGCGCGCCACCAAGAACTTGCTTCTTGGCTGCTAAGTTCCCAACGGCTCTTGGGGCTTGCGCCTCTGCAGTGTACGTGCTTCCCCCCCCTCCAGCGTGCACCCAGGCGAGGCTAACAAAGCACAAGGTTGGAGGGGGGGGAGGCAATTTCGTAGCTCCAGCCCCCGCCAGCCAGCCAGCCCCCCGCCCTGCCTTTATTTCCCCCTCCCCTCTTTCTCCTACCGTAACTCTTTTAACCCTCCTCTTGTTCGGCTCCCTCTTCGGTGCTGGGTGCTGCTGGCAGGGCCACATGTTGAAGCAGCCGCCGCCCTTTCCTCAACTGGGCTCGCGGGCTTCAGACCCCGCCCCCTTTCACACCAATGCCTCCCCCTTCACTGCTGCCGTTGTTTCCCTCAAAACAAACCCAGCGCCCGCCAGCCCCAACGGGAGCCTCAGCCCAGGCACTGCCACTGGAGGAACCCAAGCCACCACCGTGGTGCCTCCTGGCAGCGGCAGAGGCACCCCTGGAGGAAGTGGCACCAGGTACATTTAAAGAAGGGGAAGGAGAACGTGAATAAATTAATAATAATAAATAAAATAAATGATGGTAATTGAATAAATGTAGATTGTTGTTCTTGAAAAAAATAAAACATCCCCCGAAAATAAGCCCTAATGCATTTTTTTTAGCAAAAATTAATATAATCTTATTTTCGGGGAAACACGGTAGTAATAACTTGTTTCACTCTTAACTCTCTTAGCTCTCTATAAGTTCCACAATCTTAACTCGGCCACCCTGATACCAGAGCAGAATCAAACTAGATTTTAGTATAACCCTTAGCAGAGAAAACACAGGCCTCAGAGAAACTAGGCCCAGGAACATTCACACATAGCTCAGGCAAATAGAGGAACATTCACACATAGTATAGAATGTCATTGTAACACTTTCGTTTTGCCCATCCTCCTTTTGACCTGGCAGATGGCCTGGTCCTGGAATGCAGGCAGGAGGAAACCAACCATGACAGGCCAAAACATTCACACCAGGGAGCTGGAGAGTGAAGGCCATATATCAGGGCCCAGGAAAGAAACACATAAACATACCAAAAGATAAGATTCTTTCCCCAGACATTCAGGCGCATCTTGGGCATAGGCCAAGGACACATGGGCACACAATCTGCATATCTATAGGGAACCAATAGATCAGCGTAGTTGTTATCACTACCCAATGAAGGACTGGATCCAAAGTTGGGGTACAAATGACCAATAGAATTGTAGTACTTTTATGACTCTTTGTCTGTATCATTATAAAACATATGTACACTGTATTTTCGGGTTCTTCTCTGCTTTTAAGAGAAGTCCCAGCTGACCTTTTATTTGCTGCTATTCAAATAAAATTGGGCCTTTCGTTCAGCTGTTGCGTCTATGCCTGATTCCTTGCCAGAGAATCTTAGAACCCAGATTTGGCTGGTAACATCTGGTGCATTGGCCGACCTGTCCCTGGTGACTCTTGAAATCCTTAACGGAGGGATCAGGCTGCTCGTTTCGCTCTGCCCGCCACCTGCTCTCCAAGGTGATCCTAGGTGAGTGACCTGAAAGACGGTGCTCCAAAGGGAGGTGACCTGAAAGACGATGCCCCCTGAAGGGGCCTGGGGGTCCGGTTGGTGGCTTCCCCTTTGCTGTGAAGACACCCCATCCCATGTGCTGAGGCTGTGGCCTGCGAAACCTTGGGGTGATAGCAAGTGCACAGCGAACAGGGGCCTGTTTGTGATACGTGTGTGGGTTGTGTGAGTCCCCAGGCGCCCTTAGACGAAGACCTAGCCAGGCCGTGAGACTTGCGAGGCATGGGAACGTGCGCAAGCAAGGCACACCCGGTAAGGGGGATGCCCCTTGGCTGTGTTCTGGATAATTGGAGAGAGCTCGTGGGCAGGCGATCTGGGCTTACGAAGAGGCTCATGATCAAATTATGCACTCAAATTTGGCCTATGTCACGTTCCGGGGGGTTTTTAACAGGCAAAAGTCCAATAAACCAGTCCAATATCAAAAGTCCAGAAGATGCAAAGCAGATACCAAAATGCCAGAGCCAAAACACAAACCGTAGTCAGAAGTCAGAGTCCAAAGCCAAGGGTCCAGAAAACAAGGTCCAAGATAAGCAGGAGCGTGGATGCGAGCCAGGGTGTTGACTTGTTGCTTCCACAAGCTTGCAAGCCTCTGGGTGCAGATTTTATAGCAACAACAGTCATCTAAACACCTCATCCTGCTAAAACTCAGGGCTGGTCGAACTGATGTTCCTATGGGAAGCATTCATGCGGGCTTTGGATCTTCGTGTCATGAGTCCTTGCCGAAGCTTCTCCCTTACTTTGGCTACTGGGGGAGGAGAATCTGGTGGTGATTCAGCTGCCTGCGATTCTGATTGCCCAGCATTCTCCTCAGCTGTAATTAACCCCTCAGATTCCAGATCTTCTTCGGCTGAACTCATGACACTATCCCCCTCCTCAGGGCTCCCCCCTTCAGATGGGCCGGGCCGATCAGGATAGGAGGCATGGAACCGTTGTACAAGGTCGGGGGGGGTGTGTAAGTTACTTGCGGGTTCCCATGATCGATCCTCAGGCCGTAGCCCTCCCAGTCCACGAGGTACTGAAGGCCTCCCCGGTGGATTCGGGAGTCTAGGATCTGACGAACCTCGTATTCTTCCTCGCCATCAACCAAAACGGGTGGAGGTGGAGCCAGAGGTGGAGGTCGGGCAGGGTCTGGTGCCGCAACAGGAACAAGGAGAGACCGATGGAAAACTGGGTGAATACGGAGAGTGGCTGGGAGTTGTAACCGAAAAGCAACAGGGTTGATTTGATCTGTGATTAAATAAGGCCCCACAAACCGAGGGTCCAACTTGTGGGACTGGCCAGGTCGGCGGAGATAACGGGTGGAAAGCCAGACCTAGTCCCCTGGTTTCAGAGGTGGCCCTTCTTGCCGTTTTCTGTCAGCTGCTGTCTTATAGGCATCCTTAGCTTGCTGAAGCTGCTCTCGGAGTAGGTCTTGGAGAGCCTGCAACTCGTGTACGTGGGCATCAGCAGCAGGAACTACAGTTGACGGCAGGACCGCCGGGAAAAAATGAGGGTGGTACCCATAGGTGGCTGCAAATGGGGTCTGTTTTGTGGATGAGTGTATGGCGTTATTGTAGGCGAATTCAGCCAGGGGTAGCAGGGTAGCCCAATCATCTTGCTGATAGCAGGTATAACAACGGAGATATTGCTCAAGAGTGGCGTTAGTACTCTCAGTCTGTCCATCTGTTTGGGGATGATACGCCAACGACAAGTGCACTTGGGTACCCAAACTGGTGTGTAAGGCTTGCCAGAACCGGGAGGTGAATTGGGAACCATGATCGGAAATTAAGTGTGTCGGGAGCCCGTGTAGACGGAAAACATGGTGAAGATAGAGCTGGGCTGTTTCAGGAGCTGTGGGAGGCTTGGAACATGGGACAAAATGAGCCATCTTGGTGAACAGGTCCACTATTACCAGAACACAAGTATACCCTTGTGATCGTGGGAGATCCGTGATGAAGTCTAGAGATACTGTGTCCCAAGGGCCGGCTGGTACGGGCAATGGTTGTAGCAGACCTGGAGGTTTGGCTGGTACGTCCTTGGCTCGATGATAAACCTCGCAGGACTCAACATAACGGGCGACGTCAGCTCGAACCCGGGGCCACCAGAATTCCCGTGTGAGTAAGTGCAGAGTTTTGTACTGACCAAAGTGTCCTGCAGGAGGGGAATCATGGGTCAGATAGAGCACGTTGGTTCGGAGGAACATACAGGCATCCACGGTGTAATAGGAGACCCTGGTGGCTAGTAAAGTCTCCGGCAGGGCCCTTTCGGAGTTCCTGCAAGCGTTGCTTGGCCCAGGGATCTTGAGCTTGGGTGGTCCGAATTTCTTCAGCCAGGGACAAGCGAGTTGTAGTGGCTGCGAAAACTGAAGGGGATAGGATAGGTGTAGTCGGAGACTCTTCAGAGGTTGGAACAGCGTATTCCGGTTTGTGGGACAAGGCATCGGCTTTCCGATTCTGAGTATGCGGGATGTAGGTAATGCAGAAGTCAAACCGGGAGAAGAAGAGACACCACCGGATCTGGCGTTGATTAAGGCGTCGGGCTGTCTGCAAGTGTTCCAGATTCCGGTGGTCCGTCAAAACTTGGACAGGGTGACGGGCCCCTTCAAGGTAATGCCTCCAGACCTCGAAAGCGGTTTTGATGAAGAAGAAAGCGCAGGGCTGCAGTGGCTGTGAGGGGTCCTCCCGCTGGGACAGCACTGCACCCAGAGCGACACTGGAGGCATCCGTCTCCACAGTAAACAGTAGTCGGGGGTCCAGATAGCGCAGAATTGGCTTGGTGGTAAAGCGGGTTTCTAATGTGGTGAAAGCATGGTCTGCCTCTGGAGTCCAAAGAAACGGCTCTTTGGGCCGGAGGAGGCGGGTCAGCAGCATGGTTATGTCCGCGTAGGCTGATATGAACTGGCGGTAATAGTTCGCGAAGCCGAGAAACCGCTGCACATCCTTACGGTTCCGGGGCTTCTGCCAGGTCAGAACCGACTCTATTTTCTTTGGGTCCATCTGGATCCCTTGGGGAGATACAATGTGACCTAGGAACTCGACTTCCTGCAAGTTGAAGTCACACTTCTCCAGCTTGGCATAGAGTAGGTGGTCTCGTAATCGTTGTAAGACCCGACGAACGTGTTCCGTGTGCCGAGCGGGGTCTTGGGAGTAAATCAAAATGTCATCCAGATAGATGATTACAAAGCGATCAACCAGGTCCCGAAAGATGACGTTCATGAACCGCTGGAACACAGCCGGAGCGTTGGTTAAACCGAAAGGCATGACCAGGTATTCATGTTGGCCATAGCGAGTTCCAAAAGCCGTCTTCCACTCATCACCAGCACGGATTCGCACCAAATTATAGGCGCCACGGAGGTCCAACTTGGTATAAATACGTGCCCCCTTAAGGCGATCCAGGAGCTCACTGATCAATGGCAGGGGGTAACGGTCCCGAATGGTTATTTTATTCAAGGCCCGGTAATCATTGCAGGGGCGGAGCTCTCCGCCCTTTTTCTTAACAAAGATAACGGGTGCAGACAGGGGTGACGTGGACGGCCGGATGAATCCCCGTTTCAGGTTTTTATCAAGAAAGGCCCGCAAGGCCGCGAGTTCTGGTTCAGACATAGGGTAGATCCGTGCCACAGGAAGGGGTGCCCCAGGCACCAAATTAATAGCACAATCGTAGGGTCGGTGCGGAGGTAGCTGGTGAGCCCCCTTCTCCTCAAAGACATCAGCAAAGTCCTTGTATTCCAAGGGTATCATGGGACTATCTGTTGACCCGGCTGCAGCCAAGGTAGCCGGTGGACCCAGATGCGGACACGGGTCTCTGAAACGCAACTCCCCTTGTGCCCAGTCCATTAGGGGGTTATGTGTTCGGAGCCAGGAAAGTCCCAGAATGAGTGGGAAACGGGGCATGCGTGCAACGTTAAATTGTAGTTGCTCCTGATGGTGTTGGACCTGAAGAATGACCGGATGGGTTTCCTGGGTCACTGGGCCGGAGCGGAGGAGACGCCCGTCTATGGACTCAACTAGGGTCGGGGTCTCTTTATCCTGTATGGGGATCCGGTGCTGTTTCACAAAGGCCGTGTCAATGAAACAGCGGTCGGCTCCAGAATCGACCATGGCGTAAATAAACAGCCAGCGTCCATCCAGCAAGCAAAGTTTCACTGGTACGAGGAATGGACCCGGGATGTTAACATAGGGTTCAGGGGACCCAGCTAAGTGCCCCACGTCAGGGGGTCCACTCAGACATGGGGCAAATCTTTTACTGACGGTGGTAGCGCGGAGCCGGGGTTACGCCACTTAACCAAGCAGCCGGAAGTGAAGTGTTCTGCTCCCCCACAGTACAGGCAGAGATTCTGGGAGCGGAGTCGTGTTTTTTCCTCAGGGGTGAGGTGTGGCCGAGCAGCCCCTAACTGCATGGGCTCAGAATCCTCTTGTCTAGTGTTGGTGGGCGTCGGGAGTGGCTGCGAGGGACGGGAACCGCCCTGTGCTAGGCGTCGGCTCTCTAGGTGGCCATCAATGCGAAGGCATAGAGTGATTAGTTCTTGCAGCGTATTGGGTCGATCTACACGTGCCAACTCATCTAGGATCCCATCAGCCAACCCCTCCATATATTGGTCCATGAGAGCTGCCTCGTTCCAGAGCAAGTCTTGAGCCAAGAGTCTGAACTCAGTGGAATACTGAGAAACTGAACCCTTACCCTGTTTCAGGGTCTGAATTTTCCTATTGGCAGTAGCAGCTTGCAAGGGATTAGCAAAAGCTGCTGAAATATGGTCCAGAAAGCCCTGGTAATTGGTTAACAGGGGTGAAGGAGCAAGGATTAGAGGAGTAGCCCATTTAGCTGCCTGTCCCTTGAGAAGGCTGACTATGAAGCGTACCTTGGTTTTGTCCGTGGGAAAGTCTCTGGCACACAGCTCAATATACAGTTTACACTGTGCCAGGAATGCTGGAAACTCCTCCACCTTTCCTCCAAACTTTTCTGGAGGAAGCACAGGGCACTTGACCTGGGAAGCAGCGTTGGCTTGGGATTGCAGTTGTTGCTGCTGAAGCTGTGCCACCATTTGTGTAAGAATCTGCACTTGAGTAAGCACAGCATTCAGCTGACCCGAACCTTCGCTTGCTTCTCCCTCCATCTTGTGGGGGGAGTGTGGGTGGAAGCAATCTGTCACGTTCCCGGGGGTTTTAACAGGCAAAAGTCCAATAAACCAGTCCAATATCAAAAGTCCAGAAGATGCAAAGCAGATACCAAAATGCCAGAGCCAAAACACAAACCGTAGTCAGAAGTCAGAGTCCAAAGCCAAGGGTCCAGAAAACAAGGTCCAAGATAAGCAGGAGCGTGGATGCGAGCCAGGGTGTTGACTTGTTGCTTCCACAAGCTTGCAAGCCTCTGGGTGCAGATTTTATAGCAACAACAGTCATCTAAACACCTCATCCTGCTAAAACTCAGGGCTGGTCGAACTGATGTTCTTATGGGAAGCATTCATGCGGGCTTCGGATCTTCGTGTCATGAGTCCTTGCCGAAGCTTCTCCCTTACTTTGGCTACTGGGGGAGGAGAATCTGGTGGTGATTCAGCTGCCTGCGATTCTGATTGCCCAGCATTCTCCTCACCTGTAATTAACCCCTCAGATTCCAGATCTTCGGCTGAACTCATGACATTCTACTGCAATTTCTTTGTCTCCTCCGTGGCCCTCAGATGGGAGCTTTCCCCCTTGGTGACCTCAGCCGAGGAGGCGACAAAAAGGGGGGAAGAGGACCATTTGAAATATGCGGGATGTTTTGCTTCAGTAGCAGCCCAGCCAGAAAGATATGAGGGAGCTTTAAAGTTAGTCCCTCTGAGAAGACCAAGAACCCGTATGGTTCTATGGATTATGTAGCTCCCCCACCGACCCGCAAGAATACTATAAAGTTTTAGTGGCAGCTCTTAACGAATATAAGGAAACAGAAAAAGACAAGGCAGGCGAGAAGGAAAGGAGAAAACAGACTCAGCAACAGGAGAAGCATCGGGACTTCCCCTTCCTCCTCCCCCGCAGCAACCTTGGAGGGGGGGTGAGGATGAAGTCAGTTCCACACAAAAGCATAGAGGCCGGAGGGAGCCAAGTCCCTCAGCTTCCCCTCCAGTAACCAGGAGAAAACAGAAGCACAAGGAGGAACGAAAAAGGAGAGACAAAAGTAGCTCCACATTCCGGGGGGCGGGGGGCGGGACCTTGAGACGCTACGAACAATTTTTGACTATGGAATCCCACATAAACATGCAGGGTCATGCAAGATGCAGGATGTAGATGACTTATTGTTAACAGAGGACCAGAATACGTGTTTGAAAGCCTCTATTGACCTCCTCAACTTTTTGGGATATGAAGGCTTCAGAGTTTCGAAGGACAAAGCGCAAGTTGCAAGGACAGAGGTGAGTTATTTGGGATTTTTTTATTTCGAAAGGACTGAGAAAGTTGACAATGGATAGAAAGAACACTATTTGGCAAGTTCCCCTCCCAGACACTAAGCGGGGCTGGCGTACATTCCTAGGCATGGCAGGATTCTGCAAAAATCTGGATTTCAATTTTTTTCTGTTTTGGCACACACACCCCTCTCTATGAGGCACTTAAAGGGCCAGGGGACAGAGTGGAAAATACTCCATGCATGAAAAAGGCTTTTACGCTCATAAAGCAGAAGCTGCTCTCTGTCCCAGCACTCGGGCTGCCTGACCCAGAACGGACATTTGAATTGTTTGTTCATGAGTGAGACAGCATGGCACTTGGGGTCCTCACGCAAAGGATCGGCAGCTGGCGGAGGCCGGTGGCCTACCTTTCCAAGTTGTTGGACACAGTGACCAAGGGCTGGCCCTCATGTTTACAAGCCGTAGCAAGGTGATCGCCACAGTCCTCCCCCCTTAATAAGTTTGTTTTATGAGGGTAAACCTACCAGTTTGTCCTCATAAACAAACAGCTAAGTTTATGCAAAAATAACAATAACTTACCAGTACTTATACATACCTTATAATACAATTTTCTCTCTATTAGTATGTTCACCAAATCAAACTTACCACTTTATACATCCAAGACAATCAATTACAGTTAAAACATTTGCATTACTCACATTACCTCTACATTAATAAGGCTACTCACCATTATTCTTACCATCACTATACACCTCTCAGTTCAACAACATCCAAACAAACTTTGCACTTTAATCGTATTTCATAACTATTACACAAACAAAGCATTAAATACAATATCACAAACTTTTTTATCCACCCATTAGTCATTTGGCCTTCGAGACTAGGCGTCAGCATCCACATTCTTAGTCCCTTTTACACTGCGGATCTCAAAGTCAAAGTCTTGCAGGATCAGCGTCCACCTTGCAAGTTTGCTACTATTGGATTTCATAGTTCATAGCCACACTAAAGGGAAATGGTTGGTGCAAAGGACGAATTTCCTCCCCCCAAATGTAGGGCTTCAGTTTTTGCAGTGTCCATACAGTAGATAGGCATGCCCTCTCAATGGCAGACAAATGTCTTTCACCAAGTTGGAGTCTCCTGCTGATCAGAGTCACTGGGTGTAGATTCCCGCTGTCATCCGTTTGTGTCACGTTCTCAGGGGATTCAACAGGTGAAAGTCTGATAAGCCAGTCCAAGGTCAGAGGTCCGGGAGATCAAAACAGATGCTGAATTGTCAAAACCAAAACATAACCCGTAGTCCGAAGTCAGAGTCCGAGAGCCAAGGGTCAGGAGAGCAAGGTTCAGGTAGTTCAGGATAAACAAGAGTGTGGATACAAGCCAGGGAATTGACTTGCTGCTTCCACGAGTTTCCAGACCTCTGTGTACAAGTTATATAGAAGCAACAATCATCTCATTCCTGGGAACACTCCATCCTGCTAAAACTCCGGACTGGCTGATCTGATATTCCTATGAGAAGCACGCATGCGAGCTTCAGATCTCTGTGTTGTAAGTTTCTGCCGAAGCCTATCTCTAACTCTGCCTGGGGGGTGGGGGAGAATCTGGCGGTGATTTATCCCTAATTGGAGCTGTCTGTGATAACAGAGAGGCCTCCAGTTCCACTAATTGCCCTACACTTCTCTCGGCTGCAATTAACTCCTCCAATTCCAGGTCTTCTTCAGCTGAACTGACAGTTTGCACAGTACAGCTCCAAGTTCGGCGCTTGATGCATCCACACAGACGAGGAACTCCGGGTTGAAGTCCGGCACAACAAAGACAGGTCTTGAAGTCCGCGATCTCTTCAGACGATCGACAGTCACTTGACACTCTGACATCCACTGGATGTCCTCGGCTCGCCTTTTCCAGGTGAAGCCTGTTTTCTTTTCGACCAGTGGCTTCACTTTCTCAACTGTGGAAAGGGTAGGCAGTTTCTTCCACTCCTCCAAAATAGCTATGACCGCATTCTTCCTTGAAATCTTATTGCTTCTGCCTTCTCCCTCACCAATAAATTTGCCCACAGGTACTTTTGTTGCAAAGCTCTCCATATGTGGGGGGCCACTATCATGGGTCACCTCAAGATTCACAGGCAAATTTCTTTTAGGTGAAATCTCAAACACTTGGCTTATGTCAGAGGTATTGAGATTCTCATCATTTGGTTCTATCCTTTTAATTTCTGGTTTCTCAGGTAAGGGTTTGCCTTGCAAGATTTTAAGTGCTTTGGCAGCTGTATGTGGAGACTTCCCAATACTAGTCTCCTCAGCTTTCCAGTGCTGTCGCAACACATCTACAGGTCCTGACCATGCTAACTGCAAATCACTCCCCTCTATGGGTCTCAGCCTCACTACTTTGTCCTTGGGACGGAATGCTCTTTCCCGGGCCTTTTCATCACAAAAGCCTTTCTCCTTTCCATGAGTACCCCCCAAGCTTGGCTCTGCTACTTCTAAGGACTTCTCCCTATATTTTACAGGGACAATTGTTTGAGATGTCCATCTCCACTTCTATGAAGTGTTAATAAAACTTCCCTATATATCAGGTTTTTGTCAACTATGAACCTCTCTGGGTGTTCAGGAGATAATGGGAAGGGAGACTCCTTGGCCTTTTCAAAACACGGAATCAGGGTGGTATCTTCCTTTCGTTCTCTAATGAAGGATGAACTATTAGGATTTTTCAATAACACCAGCTGTCTCTTTCAATTCAGGCTGTTCCTCTAAAGTGGGTTTTTCAACAAGGGTTCCAACGCTTTCCTCAGAGGCTTCAATCTGCCTCCCCTGAGAGCAAGTTACTACTAAAACACTCTGCACATGCTTAGATAGATCTAACCCAATAAGACAAGGAGCAGGGATTTGGTCTGGCACTGCTAACTTCCATATACCAGACCACCCCTGGTATTTCACTGCTACTTTGGCTATTGGCAGCACCACCACATCTGAGCCTTTGAGGGTGATGTTTTGTTCCAACATATTCTCTTCAGGAATGATGTCTGAGTGACAAATAGTAACTTGGGAACATGTATCTTTCAGAGCCAGATACTTTACGTTGTCAATGAAAATGGGCTGTCCAGTTATTCAATAAATCCTGATTGCACTGGATTAGGAAACATTGTATCACTCTCGCTTCAGGAATGTCTGGGCTCTCTGCCAAGTCCGTTTCCATAGCAACCGTGCTGTGGTGGGAAGAGGCCTCAGCTTCAACAGCCGATTGCTGAGCTTTATTATGCTGCACACAGAAAACCCTTTTAGGCTGATTGGAATTTCCGTCTTTATGCTGACTGACATTCTTATTCCCATGAGTCTCACATTGAGCCCAAAAATGTCCGAATTCTCCACAGTTGAAGCATTGTTTATTAGCCCTTCTTTCATCATAAAGGGTTTTATTAACTTTTCCCTAAGAACTATTAGGTTTCAGGTGACTGTGCTCTGTGGATGAGGGTTTGTCTCTAAAATGGCTTCCAGTAGCTTGGGTACTCTACTGGGTGGGGGCCCTCTCCTCCTGTCATCCCACACTTTTCTACCAATTTTTACCTCAGAGAATCTCTAATCGCACTAATGGAATCAGCATATTCAGACGCCTGTAACACATTTTTAGGATCTTTGTCCTTGACCAGATAACGCAATTCCCCTGGCAAAATTGAATAAAATTGTTCTAATCCAATCACATTTTTCATTTGTTCTAAGGTAGAGACATATTCTTGTTCCAACCATTTATTGAGCAATTGGATCAAACGTGCTCCTACCTGGATAAAAGACTCCTCAGGTTTCTTTGAAATTGATCTAAATTTCTTTCTGAGGTACTCTGAATTAATTCCAAATCTGGAATACACAATTTTTCTATATGCCTCAAAATCTCTAGCCTGCTCCAGAGACATCTGTGAATAAAGCTCAGCTTTATTTGTGATCTAAAATTTATCATCCTCTTGTCATCTTTTACCTCAAAGTCCCAACAAGCTCTCTCAAATGAAATCAGGAAAGATTCAGGACAATCCCCTTTCCTATATTGAGGAAATTTCTTTAGGTCAATTTTTGAGATATTTACCTCACTAGAATTGTTATTATTATTATTATTTTGAGCAGCTAATTCCAGTTTCTTCATCTCTATTTGAAATTGCATTTCTATTTGCCTGTTTTCTAGCTCAATTTCCCTTTGTCTGGCCTCAGCTCTCTCTCTCTCTCTCCTTTATCTCTAATTCTTTGAGCTCTAGTTCCTTAGCTTTCTCTTCAGCCCTGGCTTTAATTTCTAGTTCCTTAGCTTTCTCTTCAGCCCTAGCTTTAATTTCTAGTTCCTTGACTTTGTATTCTTCTTCCAACTTCCATTTTTCAAAATCTTGGGAGCTTTGACTATTTTCTCCCTCTGAGGCAATCACTCCAGGTCCCTCAGTTTCTCCTTCACTTTGAAATAAAGGGTTTCCATTCCCCTCAGCCTCTTGAGGTTCAACTCCCTCCATGGCTGATTGTTCTTTTGGGTGGCATGTTAGAGTTAAAGTGTACTTTATTATACTATTTTTTTTAAAAGGACCTCTCTTCCAGCTGTTTTTCCCAGTAAGTATATTGCGCTATACCCAGCAGCTCTCTCTGGCTGCTCTCCAGCTCACAACTTTTAGTTAGTTAAATCTTTCTGTCTGAGCAATTCCTGCCTCCAGACACCAGAATAATTTTCTTTTTAGCTTTTTATTTTCCTATCACCTCAGATCTGTTCTGACCCTGGCTTCCACTCTTATCCACCACTGCTCCCTTTCTCTCAGTGCCTTGGATTTCGAGCTAGCTCACTGGGTCTGTCAAATCCTGAGGTAAAAAGGTTTTCTTTAGAGTCGGTTCCCTATCTTAAGTTCCCCAGACCTGGGTTCAGAAGCCCCGCCACTAAGCTTTTCCACAAAAGCTCTAGCAGGTCACCCACTTCTTCACCACAGATCTCTAACTAAAAAGATACCCACAACTTCAGAAAATTCACTTTTAAACTTTGGCTTCACTGGATTATTTCGTATCCCGCCGCTGGACACCAATTGTGACATTTCCAACGTGGCCCCTGCTTGTTTCACTAAACAAAGAGCTCACACTACGTATCCCACCAGCTGACACCAATTGTGACATGCCCCTCACGTGTCCCCGGGTTGTTTCACTAGCCTGAGGCCCACGACACGTTCTCTTCTTTCTGCTGCCACCAGTTGACCTCTGTCAACACCATTTAATTAGAAAGATTGAGGTCCAAGCTGAGTATAAAGTTGAACAACACAGGTTTATTGATTACAGTTCGCTTAAACAGGTTCTTCACAGACTTTAATGTATTCATTAGATTAGTAATAACTTGTTTCACTCTTAACTCTCTTAGCTCTCTATAAATTCCAGAATCTTAACTCCTAACTCAGCCACCCTCTCTAACTACCACAGATTAACTTCTCCTTCAGACTCTCATCTCTGACTCTCACTGACTGAACTCCCCAAACTCTGACTCACCCCTCCCTTCTAGTTTCTCTGGCTCTGCCTCCCAACAGCTTCCATTGGTGTATGCAAACAACCTCCTACATGAGCCAAAGCAGGGTGATCGCCACACTTGCATATTAAAATCAGATACTCTAACAAGAAATTTACACTTTAGAACTAGAATGCTCTTATGTTAAAACAAAAAATGTAACCAAAATAAATTAAATATACAGTATATTAGTTTATATTTCAAAGCGGGAACCAATGCAAATTATTCGAGATCTATTTTTTTAAATGCAATACACATGGTGCCATGCAAATGATTTTGTTCCATTTCTCAATATTGCACAGAAGAAAGAAGCAACAGCTGTCTAAGGAATTCATCTCAAAAACACTTTTTTTCCATGGGAAGTAATATTTTTTTGAGTCAAGTATCAAGCATATTATATTATAATATATGACACCATCATGCAATGAACTTCATTTAAATATTGCTGGGAGACAACTCATTGTAGTATTTCTGAGGATAAATCATGGCTATTCAACAGCTACTGAGCAGTACTGACAATGATGGAATTAGTCATATAGCACCTATAATACTAATTTTTATTTTTCACACGTTTTCATAAGCACACCTCTGAAGACTAGGTACACTTTGTGCTGAGATCCACAAAAGCTTGGGAAGAATTAAAACTAGTTTGTCTTACAGGTGCTACATGACTATTTCTGGCATTAATTGTAACAACAGACTAACACAGCTAGCTGCTGCATGACAATGATGGCGTTACACATGTAAAGGCACTTGTTGAATTAGTGGTCTATGGAGGATAACAGGCACCCTTGGCTTGCTTTCAAAATATTGAAACATAATTTTTTGTGTTCAAGAAGTAAAATCCAAAGAACATTCACAAGATGCTGAACTTCCAGTTTGTTTATAGTTGCACAGAAATCAATTGCAGGTTGTCTCTTATTTACCAATTTTGCAATCAGGGATCTGCAGCAAGAGAAAAGAAGTCGAATAGTATCATTATTTTCCTCCGAATTGTTGTAATGTTCATAGTGAACCCACCTGCAGCACAAAATGGGTTTACATCAGTTTTCTGGACTCCAGACCCATTGCTCCCTTTTCTCAGCTACAGTAAAAACAACAACAACAACAAAAAAAACCCTATAATGAAGCAATTCTACCTAGAATAACAGATGTACACAGATAAAGACATCATTGACTTCAAAGCGATTTTGCCTACTTTGCAAGGAGGGATGTAACTGAAATATACTCCCCCCCCCCCCATGCAAGGAAGTGAATGTCTGTTCACAAATATATGCATTTGGACTTTTTAGTTGAATGAGTGTGTTATTGGACTTCATTTATCTAGCTCAGTGCAAATGTATTCTCAGTCATGTGAGTATACACTGAGGAATTTGTGTAGCGTCAAATGAGGCTGCACTGAAAAGCTACTGCTTAACACCTTGCGATACCCAAAGGGAGCCTGCCTCGTAATCATAGAAATAACAGGATACTATGAAATAGTGCGAAAGCTTATTACAAAAATTACTACTTTCCTGCCTACCAGAACTGTATATTGCAGGTAGAATTTGCATGCAGATGAAAAGAGCCTAATACACATTTAAAGGTGACCTTGGTTTATTTACTGGCTGTTTCGGAGTGGGAAAGAAAGGGGAAAGGTTATTGGTTAAGCAAAGAGATGGAAAGGTCTGGGGGAAAAAAGAGAAAAAGTGTGTGTGTGGGGGGAATAGCTTTTTCCTGTTTTTTTCCAAAGCCATTTTTGTTTGTTTTTTCTGGAAAAATTGAAAAAAAAAGGAGTATGGAATATGTTCTTTTACAATATTAAATAATATGTCTATGACATGGTATTCAAATTATATCACATGAAGACCCTAATGAAAGACTTCTGAGACTTTATGTATTTAACTTCTCTCTAGAGATGTAAAATTTCTGAAAATTTTCCATTTTGTTCCAGAAAAAAACAGAGGAAAACATTGTTTCCAGAAAAAATGGAAATTTTCAGAAATTTTACATCTCTAGTTAAGCACATATGCTGTGCGGAGCAAAAGGTCCCAGCGTTCCTACCTGAATCTCAAAGGAGGGCTGGAAAAAACTGGCGTGCAGTCCGAAAACAGTGGAGAGCCACTGCCAGGAAGAAGAGAAAATGCTGAGCTAGGTAATCTTGGGATTCAAAATGGAACACGTTCCTGTATTGCGTACAATGTTTCTGAGCATTTATGTCTGTTTTTGTGTATAAACACCATAGGGAGCCATATCCAGAAGCTAAATGTGAAGGCTCTATTAGGTATCAGTGTATGGTAGGATGGGGCTGAAGAGGGATGTTTTTGCTTTCTTGCTTCCAAGGCTTCCTTCACAACTCCCCTTCTTAGTGCCCAGAATCCTGTTGGTAAGTTCAAAGTGCTTCAGTTAAACTGCATAACTCACTGCAGTGAATTGCTGCTTACTAACAAACCATGTACCTGACTGTGTAACAGGAACAGGCCTAGTAATGTGTCCGGTGCCCCATTAGTTAGTGGCAATTCACTGCCATGAGTTACATGATTTAACTTATACATACTTAATCACAAACAGGATTCTGACCACTGTTCCAAAAATCATAATTTTCCATGCAGATTGTCTCCTGAATGATTTGCATACCTATATTTGCATACAGCATCCACCTGCAGTTATGTGTGTGGTAGCCAGAACTGAAATAGGCCCTCTCTAGTAGTTAACTCCCTTATAATGAAGGGTTTAAAAAGAAACTGGGGAAAAAATACCCCCCCCAAAAAAAAACAATGGGGGATATGGGGGGAGAGAAAATGTTTCATACAGTTACTTTAGCATTCATCAGAAGCAAATTTCTGAAGCAACAGGGGAATTAAAGTGGGAAAAGCCATGCATTCCACATCTTCCCCTACGGGCAACTACTGAACTGCTGACTTACCGCTGCCTTCAGAGCTTGGGACAAATCTTCTAGTAAATCTTCAGAGTCTTCTAAACCAACAGACATGCGAATAAGTGTATCAGTGATCCCAAGGGCTTCTCTATCTGCCTTGGGAACTGACTCATGAGTCATGATAGCCCTGAAAAAGAGCAAATAGGGCAGGTTGACACTTTGTGCCCAATTTGGACATTGTCACTTAGGAGTGTGCTCATATACTGTATGTAGTATGGATGTTTGTTTATGTTGTCCTCTGTTGTTTTTGTTGTGTCTTACTTTGTTGTTCTGGATGTTCTGGATGTATGAATAATAATAAAACAGATTTTTTTAAAAAGTGAATCTGACTGAACACGGGCTAGAGCCCATTTGAAAGCCTATTTTGTGGCAGCGGCAGCAGCAAAGAAGTCATTCTTTGCCACCACCATTGCGTCTGCACAGAGTCGCCCAGCGGAGCTCTTCTGAGTGGTCAATGGCCTGTTACATCACAGCCCACAGGAAGATAGTGGCGATAATTCAATAGCTCACTGTGAAAAATTTGCACACTTTGCAGGCAAAAGCTCTTGGATCCACTCTGACTGCTGTAGATGTAAGTGTGGCGTCCGCCCAGGTCATGAATATTAATGTGCTATCTGCATGGACCAATGGGAGTGCTGGAGAGGCGGAGTCACAAGATATAAGAGTCTCTGCAGGGGGAGGAGTTAGGGTTAGATTAGACTGGAGATTAGATTGGAGATTAGGGATTTTGGAGATTGGAGTTTTAGGAGTTTGGATTTGAGAGAATGTTTGGGAAGGCGGTAGAGAATAGAAAGGAAGGTTGTTTTGTGGAGAGTTAACAACAATGACTGAACTTTCATTTCTTGTAACAATAAACAATTTCTATTTGGTTCTTTTGAAAATGACACATTGCCTGGACCTCCGTGATTAATAATAAACAATGTTGATGTAATCAACTGGTGGCAGCGACATGACACGTAGCTTGTGCCCTGGGATTGGTGAAACAATCAAGGGACAGGCAGGAACGTGACAGTAACTATGACTCTTGTTTGTCCTGTGTTGATGGATAAGCTTCAGTTTTTGCAGCCTGATGATGTGGACAGGATCCTTGGAGCAGTGAAGGCTACCACTTCTCTGCTAGTCCCTTGCCCATCCTGGCTTATAAAAGCTGCCAGAGAGGGACTGGCCGAGTGGGTCCAAGGGGTAGCGAATGCCTCCTTCCAGCAGGGTAGGATCCCAACTTACTTGAAGGATTTTTTTTAATTGAAAAAACCCTCCTTGGACCACAGTACTGGATAATTACTTGCCAGTCTCTAATATCCCATTCTTGGGCAAGGTGCTGGAGTGGGTTGTGACTTCTCGGTTCCAGGGATTCCTGGATGAGACGGGTTATCTAGATTCATTTCAATGTGGCTTGAGGCCTGGTTAGGGGACAGACTGCTTTGGTCGATTTGGTGGATGACCTACGCTATGAACTGGACAGGGGGAGTATGTCCTAGTTGGTTCTGCTGGACCTCTCAGTGGCTTTCAAAAGCATTGACCATGGTATCCTTCTGGGCCATCTCTCCGGGATGGGACTTGGAGGCACTGTTTTACAGTGGCTCCAGTCCTTCCTGGAGGGGAGAACACAGAGGGTGGTGATGAGGGACTGTTGTTCAACACCCTGGCCATTGGTCTGTAGTGTCCCTCAGGGTTCTGTTTTGTCCCCTATGCTATTTAACATCTACATGAAACCACTGGGAGAGGCTGTCTGGCATTTTCGGGTTCAGTGTCACCAGTACATTGATGACACCCAACTCTATCTCTCCTTTCCATCTAAATCCAAGGAAGCTGTCTTGGTTCTAAATCAGTGTCTGGTGTCAGTAATGGACTGGATGAGGGCGAATAAACTGACACTTAATCCAGACAAGACAGAGGTGTTCCTGGTCAGTCAAAAACCAGACCAAGAAACAGGGTTTCAGGCTGTGCTTGATGGTGTTACAATCCCTCTGAAAACACAGGAATGCAAGTTGGGGGTGTTCTTGGATTCATCTCTGAGCCAGATGCCCAGGTTTCAGTGGTGGCCAGGAGTGCCTTTGCACAGTTAAAGCTAGTGTGCTAGCTGTGCCCGTTTCTTGAGAGGTCTGATCTGGCCACGGTGACACATGCCCTAGTTAGATCTCAGTTGGATTACTGTAATGCACGCTACAAGGGGCTGCCTTTGGAAAGTGTTTGGAAACTTCAAACGGTCTAAAATTCCACCACCAGATTATTAACTGGGGCTGGTTACAAGGAACATAAAACTCCCCTGTTACAGTAACTCTACTGGCTGCTGATCCGTTTCCAGGCACAATTCAAAGTGCTGGTTTTAACCTACAAAGCCCTAAACAGCTTGGGTCCAAGCTATCTAAAAGACTGCATCTCCCTCCCGGGGATTAAGATAATCAGGAGAGACCTTTCTCTCAGTCCCACCACCCTCATAGGTGCACTTGGTGGGGGCACAGGAGAGAGCCTTCTCTGTTGCTGCTCCCAAACCCTGGAACTCCCTCCCACTGGAGGCCAGACTGGCCCCATCTTTCCTCTCCTTCCGCAAGCAGGCAAAGACATTTCTCTTCAGGAAGGCTCTTCCTTAGTGACTGGTGGTCTGAGAGGGGTTTTAAATGGACTGTTGTGCTCTGTTGTTTTAAATGTGTTTTAATATTGATCTTATTTACCGTTTTAATGTAATACTTGTTTAATTCTTTTTAAATATTTGTATACTTACTGTTTTTAGCTTTTAAATACTGTTTTAGTGATGTAAGCCGCCTTGGGTCCTTTTGGGGAGAAAGGCGGTATAGAAATACTTTAAATAAATAAATAATAAATAAAATGAAATAAATAATAATTTAATTTTGCATGGATTCAAAATATATTCAAAAAGGACTTCTCTTGCTATAAAAATTAAAACATTGTTAGAGCATAAGGAATTTTTTAAGGGAAATCTGCTTTTAAAATAAAGAAAATATGAATGGCTAGAAAACTATAATCCTGCTATGAAAAGCGAGTAAAAATGTAACAAATGTATATGTCTTGTTAAAAAGCTAACAGAAAGTTTACTTTATTTTGGAAAAACAATCATAGTACTCTTGTTACTATTATTATTATAACTAGGATTGTAGCTCCTGCTAGCCATGCTGGCTGTGGATTCTACAAGTTATAAACCAAAAAATAGTAACTTTGCCATGGTGTGGACAGAATAAAATGCATTTGTGCCAACATTTTAACAAGAGAACACTCAGTCTAGAAGACACATCTTAAAAAAAGATTGTCATTACACTTGGTATTTTTCACAACTGCAACATATTCTCCAAGGCAGACAATTGTCTAAAATTCTTTTGATTTAAAACTATGGATCTTTAAGTCAGAGTAATTTAGAACTAACAAAGTATTTACATGGATCTTCACTGTGTGTGTGTGTATCTTTTTAAAAATACATTCATTTGCAAGGTTTTTCGCTGTATTCTGGGTGTAGCTGACTGTATCAAATATGCCCCCATCTGTACACAGATTAAACAGCAGACTAGTGTTTTACAGCCAAGACTGAGATGCATGTCTGTTTCATTTTTTTTGTCTACACTACATGAACAGAGGGTTTTTTTTAAAAAAAGTGATTTGTCACAACAGAGGCTTCAGATAAATGACACTTACGGATGCTCAGCCAGGCTGTCATATCCTCCCAGACTTACAGCCAAGGTAAAAACCTAGAAAAAGAAGTACAAAGTATTATATTCAAAGAAAGATTTGCTCATTTTTTCCATCTGAAAACCTGCAACTCAGTCTATGCAGAAATAAGTGTGATTAAGCCCAAGGAAATCAATGGGAAGACACCCCTCCCTACCTGTGCATGGGATCACAAGTAAAGTGGAATTATTTCAGCATAGTTTTTTTTTAAGGGATGATTTCAGGGAGAAACTATTTGACAGAGTAACAGTAGTTTAAAATTCCAGCTTTCTTAGGGAGCGCCAAGCTAGAATTCTTAGCCTCAATTTCACAATAAATAAGCAATAGGTTGAGGATCTGTGGTTTGTTTACCTACCACAGGCTGGAGCCCTTTGCCTGTTTAGCACTGGCAGGAGGAGGTAAGTGGAGGTGAATGGACAATATGCACTAGCACATTTGCTCACCAACAATAAGCAGCTCTCTTCAGACCTTTGGCTTACTGTGATCTGCAAACTGGACCAAAATCAGTAAGATGTGCTAGGTAGCTTATCTGTCTTGAAAGAATACACTGCAAAACTCTGAAACCTACTAAACAATGAAGTGCAGCCTTATTTAAGATGACACATACTTCTGTTGTGAGTGTCAGAGAAGAGACTTTCTTCATGACAAGGTAATAGTGGGGGGAAAACATGGTGTCTCTCACTAAGCAAACAGCTGCACAGAGTTGTGGTGCCTACTAGAGATGTGGCTGAACCATCCTCCGGAATGGAAGCTAGGCTGCTGGAACGGCAGTTTCCATTCTGGCAACCTAGATTGCATTCCACTGCAAACAGCTGGGGGGGGTGGGGGATTTCCTTCGGTCAGGCTTCCCTTGTCTGCCTATAGGTGTGGATCAGCATATGCAGACAGAGGAAGCCTGACCGAAGGGAATCCCCACCACTGTCATTGCAAAGCCTTGTGCCCCACTGTCACTGCAAACAGGGGAGGGGGAATTCAGCTGATCCATGCGGGCATAGGCAGAGAGAGGAAACCTGACCGAAGAGAATCCCCTTGCTGTCACTGCAAACAGCAGTGGGGGGGTGTGAATTCCCTTCACCATTGTCTGCCTATGTCAGCACGAATCAGCTGACCTGCATGAGCATAGGCAGAGAGACAAATGGAAACATATAAAAGGTGTATATTCATCCGTTCATATTCATGGGGGTCTCCAGATCTCATGAATAGGAAGGGATGAATATCTGACAAATGAGCAATATTCAACGAATATCACAATTCATTCTTATATTTGTTCCATGTCTAGTGGCTACAGAATATGACGGTACTGGTATAGCATTGGTTTTCAACCTTGGGTAACCCAAGTATTCTTGCACTGCAACTCCCAGAAACCCCAGACAGTGCAGATAGTGGTGAAGGCTTCTAGGAGTTGCAGTTCAAGAACACCTGGACAAGCCAAGGTTGGGAACCACTGTGATCCAGCATTATCACTGACAGCCCAATTCTGCAAAATCCTATTGACCATTGGACTCTGGATGTATCAGAAAGAACCTTTCAAATTTGCCAGCTCTGTGCTGTGATTGAGAAGTTAAGGGATACTCTTACTAAGGGGGTTTCTAATGAATAACTCCAGGGAACAGAATTAGGACAAGATGTGGATTTAGTCATAAAACCTCAATTACCTACTCCAAGCCCTTGGCATGGGGCGGTTTATAACACAGGATACATATTTATGCTTCTCTGTTTGTGTGTCAGATGGCTTTATCCACAGTGATGGCTCAGGAGCAGGAATATGCCTTTGTTCATTACCATGCAAGCATATCATGCAAAATCCAAAGAAACAAAACAAAACATTAATTTATCGGAAAATGACTGCACAGATGTAGTGAAGGGAAAAGACTTTTCTTGTGATCCGTGCTGATCAGGCAGTTTTCAGACTCAAAGCATTTCTCATGTCAGGCATCTGAAACACAGGATGCCAACATTACTTCAGCAAAAGCTCCCATTCGTAATTACAGGAGATGAAGAGTGTACGTGCAACTGAGTAACACTCCATGGCTTTTGGGCAAGCATGAGTTGCCCAAAATATGCATTTCAATTAATTCTGATACAACCTTTTCCTTCTCTGTCCTTAGCGCTGCTTCCCACGACCACATGTGCTATTTACATTGCATGCAGGGACTTCCTAGAAAAGAAACACACACACACCCCGGGGCTCTGCAGGGAAAGAAAGAAGCAACTTCCTGCTTCTTTTGGCAGCAAACCCTGACCAGGTCACCAGGTGGTGCTGTTCGTCTTCAACAGGCCCTGCATGCATGTACATTCAGATGTTTTTACCTTCAAGCTTTTGAGAAATGTGGAGGCAGTTTCCAGATTCCCTTTAATGTAAAAGGAAACCATTCCCGGGCAGCCTGTACACTGACGTTTCACCACCTCAAATTGTGGGTGTGATGGCAAACCTGAAATGAGCCACATGTTTTACAGAAGGCTTGACTTCTAGTTTTACTTGAACACACACATGTGCATGTACACATAATCTTGCACACACACACACACATACAAACAGGCTAACTAAAGATGCAAATAGAGTAGGCTTTCATTGGCCAGCAGAAATACCTTAACTGATGCTCAGATTTAAACTGAATCAATTCCAAAAGCCAATTTGGCAGAATTAAAAGTAAGCAAGGATTCTGATTACAAGCTTAATATTCTTGGGTTTGGGGGTTGTTTTGGTAATAGGTGGTCTTTTTCACACATTCTACATATATCAAGCTTTCATACACACTCACAGTGGAGTGAGGCCATCTTTCTGGCCTGACTCCTGACACTGTGCTCCCTCTTGACACCACCCCTCAACATCCCATACATTTACCTGTTAGCAGCCACCCCTTTTTTATAGATATCCCCAGTGAAGGCAAATTACCTTGGAGTCATGTGTGTTACCAAGGTAAGAAAAAATGCTGGAATAATTATGGGTTAGAAAGGCCCATGGCACAGAAAAGGACATGGAAAACACCATTCACAAGCCCTCATCTGCACCCAAAGCTGGGTGCAGATGAGGGCTTGGCCACTGACATATGTAGTTCAAGGCTTGAATCTAATTGCCACGGCCAGCTCAATCAACTGCTGAATGGAAAGTTAGCCTATCGTGTAAATGCAGTTAATTCAATGGGTCTAACCTCGTTAAAGAATCTCTTAATGAGGGTGAAAGAGGACAGCACAAAAAAATGGTCTGAAGCTCAACATCAAAAAAACTAAGATCATGGCCACTGGTCCCATCACCTCCTGGCAAATAGAAGGGCTCCATGATCACTGCAGATGGTGACAGCAGCCACGAAATTAAAAGACGCCTGCTTCTTGGGAGGAAAGCAATGACAAACCTAGACAGCATCTTAAAAAGCAGGGACATCACCTTGCTGACCAAGGTCCACATAGTCGAAGCTATGGTTTTTCCAGTAGCGATGTATGGAAGTGAGAGCTGGACCATAAAGAAGGCTGACCGCCGAAGAATTGATGCTTTTGAATTGTGGTGCTGGAGGAGACTCTTGAGAGTCCCCTGGACTGCAAGAACAAACCTATCCGTTCTGAAGGAAATCAACCCTGAGTGCTCACTGGAAGGACAGATCCTGAAGCTGAGGCTTCAATACTTTGGCCATCTCATGAGAAGAGAAATCTCCCTGGAAAAGACCCTGATGTTGGGAAAGAGTGGGGGCAAGAGGAGAAGGGGACAACAGAGGATGAGATGGTTGGACAGTGTCATCGAAGCTACCAACATGAATTTGACCCAACTCCGGGAGGCAGTGGAAGACAGGAGGGCCTGGTGTGCCCTGGTCCATGGGGTCACGAAGAGCTGGACACGACTTAATGACTAAACAACAACAACCTCGTTGGCGCTAGCAACTGGACTTATACACACACACCTAAGCTGAGCTTGGAAATGACTCTCATCATTTTTTTAAAAATGAAAACAGGAAGGACCCAAGTCAGCCTCCCTCCACCCCTTCTTTTTTTGGTTCAGGATTACTTTAACAACTGTTGACTGACATACCAGGGAAGATAACTTTTTCCACTCTAGGATTTGATTCAAGGAACTGGGCAACAGCCAGGGCATTCTGGAAATGTTGTTTCATGCGGATTGCCAATGTCTTTAGACCACGATTGCAAAGATAACATTCGAACGGTGATGGAACTGCTCCAATGGCTGCAAAGCAAAGCACAGAAATCACCCTCTTCACTAAATGGCCTTGTCACCCACGTTGAGTCAAGTATAAACAGGATCTGAGCACGACAGTTCTGCATCACTGTCAACATATATTCAGATGTTCAGAAGAAGAACAGAATAGCAAACCTGAGCAAAGGCTTAATTCAGAAAGTTAAGTTATAGTATTATGGTGGTGGTATTCTGAGACCAACCCACCTGGATCTAATCTAGGAAAATAGCACAGCAACTGCCCATCACTCCATTGCAAAAATATTCTTCAGTCATAATCATCACAGGTTACATTTTTAGCTCCCTTTCCCCTGAAAGAACCTTAAGCTAGCTATGTGGTTCTCTCTCTTCTGTCCCCAACTTCCACCGTAGCCACTAAGGTGTTTTTAATCCTCATAGAAACACAGGTTAAGAGGTGGCAAAGCAGCATCGGGAAAAAGTTAGCCATGGGGCTGAAATCCTGCTGCTTTATTATGAATGCATATGGCAAATGGTGTAACTTCCAGTGTCTTTAAGCTGGCAATTAAGAAGTCCCTCCTGGGATTCTCAAGGATGCACACAGACCTACGAATCTCAGCAGCAACTTGATAATTGCCAGCTAGATGTGACTGGATGTTACACTGTTTGCCTTCTGCATGTGTAACAAAGCTGCAGTCTTTCAGCCAGGGCCATGATGACTGAGTGCGGTTTGAACTCAAGCCTCTTCGTTCTGTACCACATTGGCTCAAGTACAGCTTCAGGTCCTCTATTTGGGAAGGAGCAATAGTCCTACAGACAGAGAGGCCTTTGCTGGGAGAATACTTTCTGCTTTTCACACTTTAGGTTTCCCCCTTTTTAAGTACATCTTGTTTATGGACCAAACAAGTACATTTGCTATGCTCCAATCATACCATTAAAAAAAGGATGAATTAAGCAACAGCTCTATAGTTCAGAATGGGAATGTCCTGTTTTATATTTTATAGACTGTCTTCAGTTTAAAGCATTAGAATATCTTTACAACAAACAAAGTGGGATATTGAAAAAGATAATTTTAAAATTTCAGAATTTTAATAGATTATATGTTTAACTCACCGTATTGCAAGAATCTGAGTTTCTCATGGAGAGCATCATCATTTACTGAAACCAGTCCCATTACAACATCAGTGTGACCTGAAAACACAAAGAGGCCAATGAGGAGAAAATGGTTAACTGTTTGCTTACATAGGTAGAAGGACACTGGTTTTTTATTTCTTCTGTTCTTATGACTCTACATTCCTTCTGTATAGTTCTAAGCCATGATGCTAGATCTGTTTAACTCTAGCATTGGTAACTCTGCAGACAAAAGATTGGGTTTTGTTTTAAACAGCTAGTTACTTTAAATTTTAAAAAAAATTGAAATAGAATTGTTGAAGTTCTACAATATTTTTCCTTTTTTCCTTCCCGCCTTCTTTTCTTTGGCCAACATGCTGAAACTAACTTAGCTGCTCCTTTGGAAATATGTTTTAAAAGTGTAGTAGAATACTGTATGTGCACATGTGAGGTGCTGGTCTAGCTCAGTGGATTAGAGCACCTGGTTATTGAACCAAGGGCTGGGAATTTGAATCTCCACTGTGTCTCCCAAGACAGGAGCCACATTAGATCACTTGCAGCCTGGGTAGCTGTTGGGGTTACATGCCTTTTTACCTATCAGGTCTCTGGCAAAGCTCAATGTTCCCAGACCTAGATAGATTAGGCATCCTTCAGTCTCGGGAGACTATGGTAACATGCTCTGTATGGAGGACTTGGAACAGCGTCTAGTGTGGCTGAGAAGGCCAATTCGAGACTGACAATCCCTTCTACACTGAAGACAAATACAATCTGTCCCCTGTCCAGCTCCCTGATTTTGCTGGTTTTGGGACTGCCTCTTTGCCTCGGCCTGCTTGACAAGTGTCTCTTCAAAATGGGAGAGGCCATGATGCACCGCCTGCCTCCAGGCTGAACGCTCAGATGTCAAGGTTTCCCATCTGTTGAGGTCCATTCCTAAGGCCTTCAGATCCCGCTTGCAGATATCCTTGTATCGCAGCTGTGGTCTCCCTCTGGGGCGATTTCCCTCCACTAATTCTCCATACAGGAGATCTTTTGGAATCCGACCGTCAGCCATTCTCACGACATGCCCGAGCCAACGTAGACGTTGCTGTTTCAGTAATGTATACATGCTAAAAATTCCAGCTCGTTCTAGGACTACTCTATTTGGAACTTTGTCCTGCCAGGTGATACCAAAAATGCATCGGAGACAACGCATATGGAACGTGTTCAGCTTCCTCTCCTGCCGTGCACAAAGGGTCCAGGACTCACTGCAGTACAGGAGTGTACTCAGGACACAGGCTCTATAGACCTGGATCTTGGTATATGCCATCAGCTTCTTATTAAGCCATACTCTCTTTGTGAGTCTAGAGAACATGGTAGCTGCTTTGCCGATGCTTTTATCCAGCTCGACATTGTGGCGTTCGCCCTCATGGCCCCTGCTTGTTTCCTCAAACACAGAGCTCACAAGGTACCTCAGCACGCCCTCTGATACGCTGCCACCAGTTGATCTCTTTTATCAACTCAGTTTACTTAGAAAAGACGAAGGTCCATCCAGTACTGACGTTTTAACAGAACAAGTTTATTAATTACAGATGGTTTCTGGAATAATTCATAAGCACATTCTTCAAGATTCATCAATCATCAATATTAACCTTCTATATTATCACAGGTTACACTCTAACTAATTACTCCTCAGACCCCCAAACTATCCTTCTCTCTCTGATTCCAGACTCAGACTGACTCTAACTCCCCTCCTTCTCTCAGGCTCCGCCTTTTTAGCATCTCTTTCGGCCCCGCCTCTTAACGACATTAACATATAACATGAATAATGCATAACTTACAATGCATAACTTAGGGTGAACGCCACAGACATCTAGGGAGAGAGTGTCAGAGATCATTGAGCCAAGGTACACAAAGTCATGAACAACCTCCAATTCTTGTGTGGAGATGGTAATAGAGGGAGGCGAGTCCACGCCCTGGCCCATGACTTGTGTTTTCTTCAGGCTGATTGTTAATTCAAAGTCTTGGAAGGCCTTGCTACAGCGATTCATGAGTTGTTGGAGGTCTTCAACAGAATGGGCAACAACAGCTGCATCATCGGCAAAGAGGAAGTCCCGCATGCATTTCAGTTGGACTTTGGTCTTCGCTCTCAATCTAGAGAGATTAAAGAGCTTTCCATCTGATCTAGTCCGGAGGTAGATACCTTCTGTTGCAGTTCCAAAGACGTGCTTCAGCATGACAGCAAAAAAGATCCCAAACAGGGTCAGCGCGAGGACACAGCCCTGTTTCACTCTGCTTCAGATGTCAAAGGGATCTGATGTTGAGCCATCAAAAACTACAGTGCCCCTCATTACCTCATGAAAGGACCTGATGATGTTAAGGAGTCGAGGTGGACATCCAATCTTGGGAAGGATTTTAAAAAGGCCATCCCTGCTAACCAAATCAAAGGCCTTTGTAAGATCTATGAAGGCCACGAAGAGGGGCTGTCATTGTTCCCTACATTTCTCCTGCAACTGTCTGAGGGAAAATACCATGTCAGTGGTGGATCTATTAGCTCGAAATCCACACTGTGATTCTGGATAGACTCTGTCTGCAAGCACCTGGAGTCTCGTCAGCACAACACGGGCAAGCAGCTTCCCTACAACCCTGAGAAGAGAGATGCCACGGTAGTTATTGCACTCGCCCCTGTCTCCTTTGTTCTTGTACAATGTGACGATGTTTGCATCCTTCATGTCCTGTGGTATTCCACCTTCCCTCCAGCAAAGACAAAAGATTTCATACAGCTCAGTGGTGATGATCTCTTTACAGCACTTCAGCAGGGGTGTTATCCTTCCCAGGTGCCTTGCTGGATGCGAGGGAATCCAAGGCTGCTTTTATTTCTGCTAAAGTTGGTTCACTGTCCAACTCTCAGTAGTGCTGCACCCAGCGTTCCATCTGCTGTGCTCGGTCCTGGATGATCACGCCTGTAGCAGACTTCAAAGGAGCAGATTTCTTCTGTATTGGACCTAAAGCCTGCTTGATACCGTCATATATTCCCTTGATGTTACCTGTGTCCGCTGCTATCTGTATCTGAGAGCAGAGCTGAAGCCAATAATCATTAGAACATCTCCTGGCAGCCTGTTGGACTTTGCTACGAGCAAGTCGAAGAGCCTGCAAGTTGTACTCACTAGGACAGGCTTTGTATGCTGCTAGAGCTCCTCCTCTTTTCCTCGATGGCTGGCATCAGCTCATCCGAATGGTTA
Organism: Intellagama lesueurii; assembly: GCA_037013535.1. Taxonomy (NCBI): domain Eukaryota; kingdom Metazoa; phylum Chordata; class Lepidosauria; order Squamata; family Agamidae; genus Intellagama; species Intellagama lesueurii. The sequence continues at coordinate 164,998,402 of JBAJHW010000004.1, forward strand.
AACCAGTCTGCCGTCTTTTTGGTCTTCTTGCCAAATGTGGACAAGGGGGTGTTATAAACAGCATTCTTGAAATGTTCCCATTGTTCAGGTACATTTGCATCAGCTGGGCCTGGAAGAGTTTCCTCAAGCGCTTGGGCAAATTCCTCCACTTTTCTCTGATCGCGACTCTTCCTGATGTCAATACGTGGTCTTCCTTCCTTTTTCATGTGATACAATCTCTTTATTCACAGTTTTACTCTGCTACACACCAGGGAGTGATCAGTATCACAATCAGCACTCTGATAACTGCGTGTGATCGTAATACTAGGAAGGCTAGAGTGTCTAGTGAGGATCAAATCGAGCTGATGCCAATGCTTCGATCTTGGATGTCTCCAGGAAACTCTGTGTTGAACCTTCGTAGACCACCAGCAGAGGAAAAAACTAAAAAACTGTTTCTCAGTGTTCTATACCCAGAAAATCCTTAAATGATCACCATAATTCGGAAGCAAGTTGACAGCCCATAATTATTATTACGTGTGTGCTTTATGATAGCCCTTCCCCACCTTATGCCCTTCAGAGGCTGACTGGGGTTGTGTTTTTTTTCCAAATCTTTGGCCAAAGGTTGTCCCCCAAGGATGTATATTAGGTGTGGACATCTGGAAGGAAAAGCCTGTGTGGCTGACATCATTGGAAACAAAGAGGAGTTTCTAGAGCAGTTCAAATGCTCACAACTGTCTCAAGAAAAATAGGCCAGATTAACTTGACCTACATGCAAAGCACATCTGAAAATCTCTTTTTTCCAGCTTTAGATCAATGAGATTTTACAATAGAGACAATATGTTTTTCAAACATTTGAGTAACACTGAGCAAAAAAGAAAAAACAGCTAGTCTTCAAACATATAAACTTCTTATTCAAAAAGTATACATTCATATACAATATAGCCTTATGGCATTATACTTAAAGTAAAGGAACTTCAAGGGAAACCAGTCTGGACAATAATCTTCCTGTGTACATATTCTATTTTGGGAGAAGGGGAAGGGCATTAGATGTTTACGAATGCCACCGGAAAAACATTTTTTTGGTTTTTTTTGAAGTGACATAAAAAAAACCTTAAAAGAAAAAGGAATAATATACTGCAAGATACAAAGGCTCTTTGACTGCTGGTTAAAATAAGTATCAGTATGAGCGTGCACATTTTATATAATACTTAGACACTTACCATTCATATATTTAGTTGCTGAGCACATACAGATGTCTGCTCCTAAAGCCAAAGGTCTCTAAAAGAGAAAGAAACAACACACATCAAGGTGGAAAGGACTCATTTTGTTTTCTGTTGGGAGAATCAACAGGAATTATAAAATGGTTGTTGTGGGTTTTCCGGGCTGTTTGGCCGTGTTCTTAGGTTTTTCTTCTTAACGTTTCGCCAGTCTCTGTGGCCGGCATCTTCAGAGGACAGGAGTCAGAACTCTGTCTGTGCTCTGTTGCAGTTTCTTGGATAGTTGAGTATTTATAGTTGTGGGATCAGCTTTTGTCCTTTTCAGGAGATTGGGTGATTATGGTGGTCAGCGTGTTTTTGTTGTGGGTGTATTGTTGTGATAAGGGGGAGAGATGATCTGTCACTGTGATTGATGGGTGTCGTTAGCTGGTCTTTTGTGTGCAGTGATCACGGGTCCTTGTGGCTGGGTAGAGTTTGTTGACCTTTTGCAGGCTATATTTTTCAGTGCTGGGAGCCAGGCTTTCTTGTTATAAAATGGCTGAAATCCTGTTGTGTAATGTAAACAACGTAAATAAAGAGCCCCTACTGTGATTCTCAGGGTTGTGTGCACAGACTTGCTTGGGGTGTGTGCAAAAGCACCTGGGAGAATCCCAGTGGGAACTTTCTATTCATCAGTGAGGAATATACTGAAACTTCTTTTTTTAGGGTTAGTGTTATCGGTTTTAATATTTCTATTTTCATTTTTGTTTTCTATTTTACCAGATGTAACCCACCCAGAGTAGTGCTGTGACACTAATAGGAGCGGGATACAAACTGAATAAATATATAAATAAATTATAACTTTGCTTATGTCACATAACAGGATTTTGGCTCATGGATCGTAAGGAATATTACGCATCACAGGAAATCTGAGTATAAGAGCAATTTCTGCTGCAAAGGGTTAAGTGAGTGAGGTATGTGGGGAAGCCTCCATAAGCCCCACTAATACTTTCCTAATCATGGCTCAGGTTAATGATCATAAATAATAAAAAAAAACATTGCCTGAAAATGGGGCAGAGAAATAAAGTATGGCCTGCAGAGGGGGAAAACACAGGAGAAAACAGGGGAACTGAATTTTTAAGGATGGAAGCCAGATAACTAATCCAGTAGGTGGAACGGTTTTCATTAGTAGCATCAGGATGGAGAGTGGTGGGAGGCTGGGTGACTACACAGTGGGGCCTGAGAGACTGAGATATTAAAAAGTGGATGGAATTGGGTGTCATCAGCACACTGGTGGCAACAGACCACAAAATTCTGGACAGCCTCTTTCAGGATTTTCATGTATAGGTGAAACAGTATGGGGAAACATGGAACCCCGAGACACTCCACAGGTGAATGGTCAAGGTGTTGAACAGGACTGTCCCACCACTACTACCATTCACAAAGTGACACCGCGCAACAGAAAATCCCAGAAGTTAACTCTTTTTTTCATCAGTTAACCACTTCTCACCCAAACGCAATTGTCAGGGCTCTTTTTCAGCAACGGTGAATGGCAGATTTAGAAAAATCTTTGTAACAGTCTTGTAATATCCTGGGTTCTACTGGGGGACTAGCTCAGTATTTTCTAGGCTCCAAGAGATAAGTCTAGTTTCTGGCACACTGACTCTTGGGGCCATTAAAAGCCAAATCTCCTTACTTATTAATACCAGTAACATAACACGATAGAGTTAATCACTGCAATACAGTTTTTCTGTATCACTGGAGGATCTCAGAATTATAACAGAACTTGTGTTTTTGTGTGTGCAAGATCTTACAAGAAATATTAGCAAGATGAATTACCAGACATCTTTAACCTTAAATAAATTACATGGAAAAAGGTAACAACTTATCTTGTACAAATGCAGCTTCTTCACTATCTGATTATTATGGACAGGGCTCGCTTTATTAGAGCAAAATAATATCCCATAATGTGGGAGGGTTGGCCTATAATGAGAGAGTGGTTTTTCTGTGCAGACAAGTTGCTCCCCACTTCCTTTTATCAACAGCTGAACAGTGCTACCAAATCTAGTTGAGACCCCCTTTCTTTGTTCCAATGATATTTTCACTCAAAATCAAGGGCTCTGTACTGCTGGATTTGGCAGCATCCACTTGCATATACTCTCCACAATAAAATTTTATACACACACACACACACACATTGCCAGCACTTCCAGGACAGTTCTGAATTAGCTTACCTGGAAATATGCAGACATAAAAGTGTTATCCACTGCTAAAATAACTCCTTCATGTTTATGGACAACCTTGGCACATGCTTGAATATCAACAACTTTGAGAGTTGGATTTGTGGCAACTTCAATCCATACGAGCTGAAAAGACAAAGAAGGAAAAGAGAAAGGTATAAAATGACATAAACATATTATTTGATGACATAACTAACAACAATATATACTCCTCTTTTTCATTCCTCCAATTGTAGGAAGCACTAAATTACAGACTAAAACAACCGGAAAAACTGGCAGTAGATGAACACGCCCTGAAACAAGCTGGACATGAAATCCTATTTCAAGATACAGTAGTACAGGACAACACCAGCAATCATTATGTTAGACTACACAGGGAAGCCATTGAAATGCACAAACACCAGCACAGCTTCAACAAAAAAGAATAAAGTCTAAAAATCAACAAAGCCTGGCTCCCAGCACTGAAAAACACAGCCTGCAAAAGGTCAATGAACTCTACCCAGCCACAAGGACCTGTGATCACCGCGCAAAAAAGACTAGCCAATGACACCCATCAATCACAGTGACAGATCATCTCCCCCTTAACACAACAAAACACCCGTAACAAAAAACACCCTGATCACAGGAAACACCCAATCTCCTGAAAAGAACAAAAAAAAACTTATCCCAAAGCTACAAATACTCAGCAATCCCATACACTACACCAGAACACAGACAGAATTCTAACTCCTGTCCTCTGAAGATGCCGGCCACAGAGACTGGCGAAACATTAGGAAGAAAAACCTCCAGAACACAGCCAAACAACCTGACAAACCCACAACAACCATTGGATCTCAGCCGTGAAAGCCTTCGAGAACACAATGCTCCCTTCTTCCTTTGAAATGAAGGATCTATGCAGCATTATTTGTTCACTAGTGTTATGAATTCCAGTGAAAATCCCTCAAGAAATAATAAGAAAATTGGCCATTTTCCAAAAGTTTTGGAAGGATCTCCTACCCCAATTCCTAGCATGCTCCACCTGGAACAACTCTATAATTTTGATTATCTTGACACATTAATGCACTCCACTTACATGATATGCAGGGCCAGAGCTACCACTAGGCGAACTAGGCGACTGCTTAGAGCGCAGACCTGAGAGGGGCACAAAACTGACCTCAGAGGGTCACAGAACTGACCTGAGGGGCGCAGAACTGAACTTAGAGGAGCGCAGAACTGATCTGAGGCACAGTTTTATACAGACTAGTTTCTTGAAAAAAATGCAACTGAAAATTTATATTTTAAAATTTTAAGATAAATACAGTGCTATGGAATATAATTATTTATAAAGTCTTATAAAAATTTTCTATATACTGCAACCCAGGGATCATTTCATAGAAAAAGGGCTGCTGGTACTCTCATTTTTGATGTTGTTTAGTCGTTAAGTCGTCCCCTTCTCCTCTTGCCCTCACACTTTCCCAAAATCAGGGTCTTTTCCAGGGAGTCTTCTCTTCTCATCTGTCCAACTCTTCGTGACCCCTTCATGACCCCAGTGATCATGGAGCCCAAGAAAGTAAAATCTGTCACTGCCTCCATATCTTCCCCTTCTATTTGCCAGGAGGTGATGGGACCAGTGGCCATGATCTTAGTTTTTTTGATGCTGAGCTTCAGACCATTTTGGCGCTCTCCTCTTTCACCCTCATTAAGAGGTTCTTTAATTCCTCCTCACTTTCTGCCATCAGAGTGGTATCATCTGCATATCTGAGGTTGTTGATATTTCTTCCGGCAATCTTAATTTTGGCTTGGGATTCCTCCAGTCCTGCCTTTCGCATGATGTATTCTGCATATAAGTTAAATAAGCCAGGGGACAATATACAGTCTTGTCGTACTCCTTTCCCAATTTTGAACCAATCAGTTGTTCCATATCCAGTTCTAACTGTTGCTTCCTGTCCCACATATAGATTTCTCAGGAGATAGATAAGATGATCAGGCACTCCCATTTCTTTAAGAACTTGCCATAGTTTGCTGTGGTCCACACGGTCAAAGGCTTTTGCGTAGTTAATGAAGCAGAAGTAGATGTTTTTCTGGAACTCTCTGGCTTTCTCCATAATCCAGCGCATGTTAGCAATTTGGTCTCTAGTTCCTCTGCCCCTTCGAAATCCAGCTTGTACTTCTGGGAGTTCTCGGTCCACATACTGCTGAAGCCTGAGCATAACCTTGCTAGCGTGTGAACTCTCTGGCTTTCTCCATAATCCAGCGCATGTTAGCGCATGTTACTCTCATTAACATAACTCATTTGCATATATCACCCCTGGCATCAATGGAAGTAAGCAAAAAAACACTGGGTAAGTAAAAATAAATAAATAAGCACTTTCAGAGTTGCCAGCACTGTGTACCCTTGAGTCCCCCCCCCCCAAGGTAACCCCTGCTGCAACCCCTATTTCTTACAAATGTCCCATTGACAACAGCCACTGTGATCTACTTCCTGGGGTTATAAGTAATCAAACAGGGCTAATGGACAGGCAGCAGTGGGGGAGAAAAATTTAGTGAAGATCCTGCAGCTTCCCTCTCTCACTTAGCTTTTGGTCTCTTTTAAGCTACATTCTCCCAGTTATAACTGGAGACAAACTTCTAGTTTGGGAGGGGCTCCACCAATGTTCCCTCTAAGCCAAGTCAGCTTGTGAGCAGAAATTCTACCTTGTGACCTCTGACCTGGAAGATCTACTAATCTCTTGCTCATGCCTCTTCTTAAAAAATCCCAAATTCTGTGTGCCAGACCAACACCCCCTAGTGCAAGTTAGAGGGAACTATGGTTTCACTTTCAATGTGGCAACTCTTACACTGCAACTGCAAGGCCTCTACTGAGCTGAACATACTCGCTTGGATGGTGTTCCCAATGACATTTGGGGAAAAGTGAGTTTCTTTCTTCTTTTACTCAATTTTTTACTTTTCAGTTACTTATGTTATTATTACATTCTATTTGGGAAATGGAACACCGGGGGAGAGTAAGGCCTTCCTTATTGAAATAGCTTTGTTTCCCTACTTGCTGAAGTTGTTGCATTTTGCTGGGTATAGGATGTGTCTATTTATCTATATAAGAGGGTATAGTCATGTTCTACACCACTGTGTGGCCACTGTGTGACAGAGAGTGTTGGACTAGATGGGTCATTGGCCTGATTCAACATGGCTTCTTTTATTTTCTTATGAGGACAGTTCCTACAATGGCGACCTGGTAGTCATTTCTCATAAATTTAATTATGTGATTTTTAATAATAATTTGTTCTGAATGTGTGTTTAAGTTAGAGTTTTTAAGCAGACTTCTTTGGAGTCATGGCCATGGGCACTGTTCTCAATTGCCTGAAAATGTGCTTGTACTCACTTCTAGAATATCATCCAGGAGGGCTGCTACTCTGAAATCTGTATATTGCTCAGAAATCGAGTGCTCCACCCGAAACCCAGCTTTCTCCTGGTCTTGCTTGGCTTGGACTAAGTGGGTATTGCTAAATACAATTCTGGCTTATCCCTGGACTGATCTTAAACATATAAAATATTGTCTTCATCCTAGGGAGAGCTATGGCTGATTAAAAAACGACCATCTGGAGCTCAGTTCCGCAAACAAAAGGCAAAAAGAGCCAAGGAGCAAGCAAAGCAAGAGCAGTTCTTCCAGAAATACCTTTGCACACAGAAAGCAAAGAACAAGAACATGACAATACCCTTGTTGAAACTACCACTGAGGAAGCTGTACATGGTGCTCCTTCTACAAGTGATATAAACTCTAAGAATGAACTTTCACAATTTGTAGGCCTTTCAGTAAAACATACAGAAGAAAAAGAGGATTTCAAGGAAAGTGAGAGTACTGCAATGACTGCAAAAAAAGATAATGTTGTGCCCAGCTTGGATTACACTGATCCTGCTAACTGGCCTAACTATTGCAGTGATAATTTGTGACAGCTTATAGTACAATATGGACCACAGCAGGCTATATCACATGACTTTCCAAAAGACTCAAAAACAAGATTTTCTCCTATACACTATCAGACCTGGAGAGAACTTGAATTGCGCTTATATAAAGAAAAAACTGTTGATAATATTAACCAGCAGAAAATCAGGCAAGAAGAACAATATTGGCAACAAATCTTGGAATGTTTGATTGCTTTGGTCAGACTTCTTGGCATGTAAAACTTGGCATTCCGTGGTACTACTGAAAAGTTGTATAGTGCTAACAATGGAAATCTTTTGAATTTTGTAGAATATTTAGCCCTTTTTGATCCTATCATAAATGAACATTTGCGCAGAGTTAAAAATGAAGAAACAATGGTTCAGTACTTAGGAAAAGATATCCAAAATGAACTTATACAACTTCTAGCAGGTGCTATAAAGCAGAAAATTTTAGAAGATATAAAGTCAGCCAAATACTATTCAGTTATTCTGGATTGCACACCTGATGTTAGTCATACTGAATAAATGACAATGATTGTACTTTTTGTCAATGTGATCAAACTATCAGATACTGATAGCCAAACCTGAGGGGTTATGATAAAAGAACATTTCTTGGGATTTGTTCCACTAAAGCAGAGGTCCTCAACCTTTTTTGTAATGCGGACCGGCGGAGCCTCTGAGGGAGGTGGGGCGGCCCCTCACGCTCGTGTTCTCTGACGCATGCGCGAAGTGGTTGGGGAGCGCGTGTGCCATAGGTGCGCGCGTGTACCCCCACCTTTTCGCGCATGCGCAGGAGCGCCTGCCCACCCGCGCGCCCACCCCACCCCTGCACGCGGGTGCATGCGTGAAGGGGTGAGGGAGTGTGTGCCGCCGGCGGAATCCTGGGAGTCTGCGCATGGCCGGGTGGCTTCCTCTGGCCACTTGCCTCCTGACAGGCTCCAACGAGGCCAGGTCGGCGCTCCTCGCCGCCCTCCGCGGGAAATTCAAATGCAGCCGCTGGTGCCGGTTCCGGAGCTGGAGGCACCAGCGGCGGCATCGGCCTGCTGAGGGCGGCGAGGAGCGCCGACCCCGGCCTCGTTGGAGCCCGCCGGGAGGCGAGCAGCCAGAGCACCCGGCCATGCTCTGCCTCCTGGCCACCCCCACCGCGAAGACAGACCTCCCACAGGAGTGGGGGGAGGAGGGGGACCCCCGAGACTCAGAGCCCCAGGGTCAGGCCAGCGAGGTCCGGAGGGCCAAAGAGGTACAAAGGGGTGGAATCGGGGAGAAGTGGGGGGGATCCGCGCACCTGGGCGGCAGCGGGGCAGCAAATGCGGGCGGGGGGGAGAAGGTGAAGGGGAGAGGAGAGCAGGGCAGGGAAGAGAGGAAACAGTGTGGCCGCCGCTGCCGTGAAGATTCCAATTTCGAACACTCGCCTCGCTTCGGAGCCGCTGCCGGGGAAGGGCAAGGTGATCGCGGGCCGGCAGGGAGGGAGGCTCGGCTTCGGAGGCCCGGCACGATCCCCGGCGAAGGAGGCGCTCTCTTCCTCTGGCTTCTGACACTCGCTTGCTCTTCCCCCTTCCGGCCCAGCCCCGCCCCGCATGCGCCGGCGTGAGCGCTCCCCCACCCCTTCGTGCCTGCACGCCCGCCCACCCCTTCGCGCGGACGTTCGGGCACTTCTTCCCGGCCCCGACCCTCTCTTCCGTCTCTCCCAGGAAGCAAGGCATTCCTGTTACCATCTTCTCGCTGCCCCGATGGAAGGTGTCACCTTGCACGTGCGCAAAGCAGCTGTGGGGAGGGGAGTGCGTGCAGGGGGGACGGGTGGGAGGTCTGTCTTCGCGGCCCGGTCGGGCTCAAGCCACGGACCGGCAATGGGCCGCGGACCGGGGGTTGACGACCTCTGCACTAAAGGACACTACAGGTGCCTTTATGACAGAAAATCTTCTTGGACAGCTTGAGCAAATGGGATTACCAATTGAGGATCTGCGTGATCAAGGTTATGATAATGGGAGTAACATGAAAGGCAAAGAAAATGGTGAACAAAAGAGAGTCCTAGATATAAATCCATGTGCCTTTTTTGTGCCCTGCAATGCACTCTCTTTAAACTTGGTAGTCAATGATGCTGCTAAATGCTGTCTGGAAGCAACAAGTTTCTTCAGTTTGATTCAACAGATCTATAATTATTTCACTGCATCGACTTGGCGTTGGCAAATTCTAACTAGCCACGTATCAGGCATAACTGTTAAGCCACTGAGTCAAACGAGATGGGAGAGTCGGATCGATGCTTTAAAACCCCTGAGATATCATCTTGGTAGTATATATGATGCTTTAATAGAGATCTTTGATGACACAAGCCTAAAGAATTTATCTGGAAATGCTTCTTGAATTGAAGCTAAGGCCCTTGGTGATGCAATTTGTAAGTTCAAATTTGTGGTATCCCTTGTTACATGGTACAACATTCTTTTTGAAATTAATCTTACAAGCAAGCTGTTACAAAATAAGGAAAATGATTTAAATTCAGCTACAAGCCAATTGCAAGTGACTAAGAATTACCTTGTGGGCTGTAGGTGTGATGCGGGTTTTCAACAAGTTTGGATGGATGCTACTGAGATTACAAAGGAGCTAGAAATACTACCAAACTTTGAGACAGAACAAGTTAGAAAAAGGAGAACAAAAAAGTAGTTTGAGTATGAAGCACAAGAGGAGGCACCACAAGATCCAAAGCAGAAATTCAAAATAAGTTTCTATTATGCTGTCTTAGACATGGCCATACATTCTGTTGAAGAGAGATTCCAACAGCTACAACAATATAATTCTTTGTTTGGCTTCCTGTATGACATATACAAGATCAACAAAAAATGTACTGAAGATGTACTTAAGGCCTGTAAGAATTTGGAAAAATCATTGATGCACAATGGAAACAAAGAAATTGATGCTGAAGATCTGTGCTGTGAACTTACAGCGATAGCTCGAAGACTTCCAAAGTCTATGCCACCACAAGGAGTACTTCTCTTCATAGTGCAACAAAAACTCCTGGATAGTGTGCCTAATGTTTCTGTTGCTCTAAGGATCCTTCTCACACTTCCAGTGTCAGTGGCTAGTGGTGAACGCAGTTTCTCAAAGCTCAAGCTTATAAAAACATATTTACACTCAACAATGCTGCAAAGTAGACCAGTTAGTTTGGCAACTATATCAGTTGAACATGCCGAAGCATCAGCCATTGACCTGAAGGAATCAGTGACAAAATTTGCAAAAGAAAAGGCACGCAAAATGAGATTTTGATGTGGAAAAATAGAAACATTTAAGAGACATTACAGTTCATAGGATTATTCAAAATGATTTGTGTGCTAAAACTGTTTTGTATTTGAGAAAGAAAATTGAAGACTGTTCTATTACTTGTTCTCTCAGTTTTTTAAAATAAAATTTTCACAATTTCAACTTTTGTACTTTCTGTTTTTCCTATAATTTGTCTGTTTTTGAAAATTGGGGGGGGGGGGGCACAAGTAGTTAGCCTTGCCTAGGGCGCAAAAAAGCCTGGCACCGGCCTTGATGATATGTGCTACATTGGTAAATGGATGCTAGATATTGGTGAGAAAATGAGATAATCCAGTTATATGGGCCTTCTTCCTAAGCAGCCCATTGAAAATGAGATGTGCACACCTAAAGCTCTCACCTGCACTTTTGCTTTGGATAGCTACGGCCAAATAAGAATACTTCCAACACTGTTGTGCACTGAGCAGGGTTTAAGAGAGAATAACATTCACTCTTCAAGGAGCATTCCTTTGTTACCTTGGTCTCTGGTGTGATAGCTGCCTCAAGGCATTCCAGCTTGGTACAGTCGACAAAAACAGCTTTCAGACCCATGTCTGATGCTATCTTTCGGAAATAAGTATCTGTACCTAGAATACAAAGATAATCAGTTTTAACTATCTGCACTGTACATTCCTTTTGTCAGTGGGGAAGTGTCAGAAAAAACTGTGAATGAGAAGACAAATCTATTTCTTGACTGTTTAGCTCTCTTGAATTATTGTTCTTGTTGTCTGAAAATTAAACAGTGGCTGAAATCCAGTAGTGAGTTGCAAGTAGAGTAGACCCACTCTGTGGCTTGAAATAATTCTATTGGTTTTCCATCTATTCCATCTGATTTATTTATTCCCAGTGCTTTCAGAGCAGCTTTCACTTCACTTTCTAAAACTGCAGGTTCTTCATCATAGGATTCTTCTTCAAAGTAATCTGTCATTCTTTTACCTATTCTGTATACTGTTTCCACCTTCTCTTTATTTTATCCTGGTCAGATAGTGTGCTTCCCTGTTGGTCATTCAGCATTCCTAACCTAGTCTTAAATTTCACTTTGATTTCTTGGATTTTCTGGAAGAGGTCTCTTGTTTTTCTTCTTTTGTTGTTCTCTTCTGCTTCTTTGCACGGGCTATTATAATAGGTTTTTTTTGTCTCTCTTTGTCACTTAAAAACTTCATTCAGGGTTCTGACCTTACTTCTGTCTCCTTTTACTTTTGCTTCTCACCTGTTCTTAACAATTTTAAGTGTTTCTTCTGTCAACCATCTAGATTCTTTCCTTTTTACTACAGGAATTATCTTTTTGCATTCTTCCTTAATAATATCTGGTTTCAATGACACAGCACCAGAAAAATATGGTTTGCCCTTATCCTCTAAATCAGAATGACAAAATAGCTTCAATCTGAGCTTAGAGGGCAAACACAAACCATAGCTGACCAGTTCAAACACAATGACAAACTAAGAGTTCAATTAAAGGATGGAGTGACTGTACATTTATGTGTAAAGAATGAAGAATTAACACCTGTTGCCAAACAAACTGATTGTGAGATCAATTAGTGCCGGCAGTTGAAATAACTAATTATATCTATCCTACTAAGGGTTTATACTGTAATTCTAGCTTTATAAGCCATCCAAACAGTCTTAAAAAAAGGAATAGAGACAGTGAATTCAGTAAGACTGAGAGCTGATTCACAAATGCCATCATCACAACAGTGAGTCATAACTTGATGTGTCTACTGCCCAAGATTTAAAAACATTGCTTTTTAGGTAATATGAACATAACCACCTAGGTTGACTACTATTTGTTTGTAAATTCTTTTTTTCTCTAGTAAATGAGAATACAGATTTAGGGTGTCAGGTCCGGAAGCAGTCTTATGAGAGTAATATGCTTTGGTTTCTGCCTTTTTCATGCTGCGGCAATCTTTATGGAACCATCTCTTTAGATGGTTACAGGCTCTTTTTGATTGGGGGCCGTTTTTGGGGAACAATAAAGGGTTAAGTAGCTGTATTAGATTATCGTAGGGATATAGCGGGTCCCATTGTTCTTTCTTTCCCATAATAGCTGCTGAGCATTTTGACATCTCCTCTTCTGCTAAAGCTGCCTTTATCCTCTGATCCAATTGGTTGTCCAACTGGCTTGGCACCCTGGTTGTTTAGTGGGAATAATATGAAATGAAGACTGGGTTTTAAGATGGATTTCAGATCCAATTAGTTAACATCTATAGGCTTCTCCTCTGAGTCTTTCCTTACAATGGGATTAGACAAGGCAACTCCACTTGTCAAATAAGGAGTGTTTGACATAGACAAGGTGATGTTAGCAGAGCCACCAATTTTTTCACAGCAGATTATTCCAGATATATTGTAGCTCCGGCTGCCTAGCTCTCTCTCCTGGAGTTGCCTACCCACCACAGGGCCTTCTCACTAACTAGATGGCATGCTCTTCCCTCAGAGGTTACTAATGGGAGGTATAAAAATATCCCTATGGCAGAGAGAATTTGTGCTTGCAATGATGGCACAGTAGAATCAACTACACACATAACTAGAAATGGGATATTCACATTCGCATACAAATATCCGAGACCCAGGTGGCTGGGAAACTCAGTCCCGCCTCCCCGAACTGACTTGTCCACTTATGGATCACCGCGCAGCACGCAGGGCCAGCATCCTGCTTGTCATACCAATCCTGGACGTAGCCCAGCTGGCATGTCCCTGCTTCCTGGCACTGCTGGCCACTCAGCAGCTGAGTGGGAAGACTCATCATTTCACCCCCTGCCTGGAGTGACCAGCAGCGCAGGGAGGCGGAGATGCACCAGCAAGGCCACGTGCAGGATTGGCATGATGAGCAGACCGTGTGGGCAGCGCAGCAACCCATAAGTGGATGGGTCAGTTTGGGGAGGCGGGACTGAGCTTCCCAGCCACCTGGGTCCAGGATATTTTTATTCATATAAGAATATCCCATCTCTACACGTAATATTACACTACTGGCTCTATCATGAACCACGTACTAAGCTTATTCTTCCTTTGCTTAACCAATTTTTGGGCTGCCTTGAAACAAAGATCTCACATAAACTACTTTTAGGCCTTAATCCCCAGATTACACTTACCTGTGCAAAATTTCTTGCAACTGCATGCAAGATATATAAAGATTTAATGGATAATGATTTTAAGCTTCCTTTAACTCTTTTTTCTTTTATTTTAGCACTGACTGCCTTGTAAATGCAACCTATATTATGTTTAATGTTTTTTGCTCGTCACAGACTGTATTAATATTAAACTAAACTAGACCTAGGTTGACCTGTTGTGTCACCCTCAGTGCTCTAGTCCAGCGATCCCCAACCCCCGGTACCCGGCCCGGTGCCGGTCCCTGCCCTGGGCCAGACCGGGCCGGCGAGAGAGACCTCCCCGCGCGCACTCACCCCCGCGCAGCCCGTTTGTGCCTGCGCGCATGCTCCGGAATGCCCGCACGAGTGCCGTGCCGCCATTTGCGCATGCGCCTTCCCCAGCCGGTCCGCAGACCAGAAAAGGTTGGGAAACAGTGCTCTAGTCAACAGGTGATAGACACAAATATGCAAACTCAGGTTAAATATATACTTACATGCCTTCTGGACTGCAACCCACAAGATTGCATCCAGGACACTTCAGACCAACTATAAACAAGAATACCACTCACCTCCATAAACATCGACTGTACAAACAACAGTATCTCCTGCCTTCAGCAGATGTGCAATGTTCAGAGTCGCTGCTGTCCCAGACGCATATGCTAAACCTAAAAGGGGGAAAGAAAGAGAGAAGAAATACAAATGAGATTAAATGAACAAACTACTTTTTCAGCATATTTTAGCAAGCATGCATGAGCCAGAACTGGCCTCTTTGAATGTGAATATGTTTACACGATAACTGATTGATGTGTTCAGTATTACATTAAAAAAAAAAACTCTGAGCCAAAAGTTGGCACAATAGTCTTATCTAGAGGCACAAATTTTACCCCTGTCCTACAAAACTATAGTGTTGAGCTGCACTGAGTTATGATATTATTTTGACAAAATGAAAGGGAAAAGGTGGGGGGAAGAAAAATGGAAAAAAATTGCAACACTTTTAACAAATTTACTAATTTGCAGTGTGAGCTTTCATGGATCAGGAGGAAGTAGATGTTGATCTACAAAAGTTCACACTGAACATATGTTAGTCTAAAATATTGTGGCACTTTAAAGCCACAATATTTTGATCTTGTTTTTCCCCCTTTCTTTTTCTCCCCCACTTTAATTTTGCCACCATGCTGAGACAAACTAATAAGGCTGTTGCTATCGTTATGTGAGATCAAGTGCCTCAGACTTATTGGCGCCCCACGAATGAGTGATCTCTAAAAGGTCCTGTCCAAAACTACCCTGCCCAGCTCTTAAAAACTCAAGCCTGTGACTTCGTTTAGAGAGTCAGTGCATCTTGTCATTGGTCTTCTTCTTTTCCTGCTGCCTTCCACCATTCCCAGCATTATTCTCTTTTCAAAAGAATCCAGAATTCTCATAGTGTGCCCAAAGCAGGACAGCCTCAGTTTCAATATTTTTGCTTACAGAGATAGTTAAAGCTTGATTTAATCTTGTTTATTTTTCTAGTAGTTCAGGGTATGATTCAGCTTTTTCCTGCCAGCTTTCTTAACTACTCAGCTTTCACGCTCAAACATGGTTATTGGAAATACAATACTATATTGGTCTTGGTCTCCAGTGACACATTCTTACACATAATAATCTTTCTAATTCCTTAATTGCCGTCCTTTCTAGTCTCAGTTTTCTTCTGATTTCTTGGCTGCAGTCTCAATTTGGAGTGATGGTTGACCCAAGGTATATAAAAAAATCTCTAACTATTTCAATTTCTTCATTGTCAATATTAAAATTGTGTAATTCTGTTATGTAGTCATGATTTTTGTCTTCTTAACATTCAAATGCAGTCCTGCTTTGGCACTTTCTTCTTTCATTTTCACTAAAAATTGTTTCAAGTCATTGCTGCTTTCTGCCAGCAATATGGTATCATCTGTATATCTTAAATTATCAATGTTTCTGCCACCAGTCTTCACTGGAATCGAGTCCGGCTTTCTCTATGATGTGTTCTGCATGTAGATTGAACAGATAAAGGGATAAAATGCACCCTTGTCCAACACCTTTGCTTATAGGAAACCATTCTGCCTCTTCATATTCTATCCTAATGGTAGCTTCTTGTCCACAATGTTAGTTACAAGAACAAGAGGCTACCTCTTTGGAAATGCTTATACTATATGCATGCTTTTAAAATCTACATACGCTCCACTTGCAAATTTGAGCTTGCAAATTGTACCAATGCCAGAGACAAACGTTCTAGTGAAGTTTTTTAAAAACTTATTAAACAAAACGATGTAATTATGTCACTGCAAAGCAAAGCACCAAGATCAGATTTATTATAAACCTACACAGTTGTTTTCTAATAAACTTCCTACAGATTGAAAAATGATATATACACCATGGACCAAAGACAAATGGAAAACCTTGAGAGCTTACAGTACTTAGCGCCATCCAATGCTGCCACAGCTTTTTCCAAGCAATCGCGAGTAGGATTTCCACAACGACTATATTCGAAGCCCTATAAAAGAGACAAAGTTCTATAACTTTATCAACACTGGATGAAACTGAGTGTAACTACTCAGATTTATTTGGAGTTTTACCAGGGAAATACAAAATCTGCTACTGATCATGAAATTAGGAATCATGAAAATCTATTTTTTAAGATTTATTTCATTAATTTATATGCTGCCCTATTATTGCTATGCACTATGCTGGGTGGTTTACAGCACAATAAAATATAACCCTGCAACAATAGAGTTATAAATAAAATCAAGAAACTATAAAACTTAATACTGGAGGCTTGATAACAGATAAGGTGGAAGAGGAGGCATCAAATCACCCTAACCATTCTAATAGATACAAAAACTACAAATACTCAAATTCTCATGCAGGTAAAAAGTGGAGGCAGGAGAAACTGAGGACAACAAATGCAGGAGTCGTCTTTGAATCTCGATCCAAAGGTTCAAGCTTCAGTCTCCAGAGAGCTCCTCGTCACAACAGTTATGCAGCATCCTTGGTGGGCTGGTTTTTGGTTTGGGTTTGTTTTGTTTCTTCTAAGGGAAAGCTCTGAAGAAGCAGCAGGAAAATACGAAAGGGTTCCAGATGACTTTTCATAGGTTTACTTTTCAGAACCTTTTAAACTCGCCCCCTCCTTGCCATCAAATTCCATGAATGAAGCAGTGCAATAGCACAGCCTTTCGGTTTGTACTGTCAGCCAGCATGAGGCATGTGGAGGCAAACAGAGCTGTATGCAGCACTCCTGTTTTGCATCTCAGGCTGAGTTCTGATGTCAAGGAGGAAACTGAAGAAGAGCAGGGGGCAGGAGGAGACGAGAGTGGACTCTGGTTTGCCTGGTAAGCACAGCTGGGGAGACGTAAGGTGCAGAGCTGAGACTTAGATTCCCAGTACGACTGTGTGCCTTCTAGGAAGCCGATCCAGATACATGGATCTCATGGGCTAAGTGAGATGAAGAGGAAGGCGGAAATTAATTTGCCAGGGTCAAAGGAAAAATGGAAGGAACAACTTAAGAGGCTTTGAAGGTCTAGACTGAATGTTGACTCAGAGATTCACAGAGAGCGCACTCAGTTGATTTGCTCACATACTCAAAAGAGTAAAATATGCTCGTAATGGCTCACAAGGTCAAAAACTAAAATTGAAAAACATACAGTGGAAGTAAAGTAGTTCTGTTTAATTACTTAGAACTGCTATGGTTTCTGGACCATAGCACTTCTAAGTAGTAAGTTCACATGTCCCCTATAACTATAAAGACAACCAGAATTAAATCAAACCAATCAGCCAGCAAGCCAAACCTACTTTCCATTATACTACAACAGGAGTAAAGTTAATCTTTATTATACTACAATTGTAATGTAACTTACTTAGGCCGAGAGCTCGGAAAAGCTGGTTTTCTGGACTACCAGAACCCATCAGCCAGCAATTTCCCGGGTTCTGGTTATGCCTTAAGTATTACAAAAAGGAACTATCTGTAAGTAACATGTTATATGTAACTGACCTTGTCGATCCTAATATCGCTTCTGCCGACACCTCCCCACCCTCCGAATGGCTCAGTTTCTGTGCCATGTAATCACGCAAGCCAAGCAGGTCATTCCTGTGGCGTCCGCCCAGGTCATGAATATTGATGTGCTATCTGCATGGACCAATGAGAGTGCTGGAGAGGCGGAATCACGAGATAGAAGAGTCTCTGCAGGAGGAGGAGGAGTTTAGATTGGAGATTGGAGTTTGGAGGGAGATTGCGATTGGGAGTTTGGGGTGGATGGAGAGGTTGGCGGTTGAGGGTGGATGAAGTGGGATGTTTGGTTAAGAGTTAAAGACATTGATTGTACCTTCATCATCTGTAATAATAAACAACTTCTATTTGGTTCTATTTAAAATGACACATGGCCTGGACCTCTGTGATTAATAATAAACAATGTTGATGTAAACAACTGGTGGCAGCGACACGACACGTAGCTTGTGCCCTTTTGCTTGGTGAAACAACCAAGGGACAGGTGGGAACGTGACAATTCCTTTAGGAGTAGGGATGGAAAATGTGTGGTTTTCCAGACACTGTCAGACTACAACACCCATCAGCCATAGTCAGCACACCCAAGAGTGTGAGAAGACTAGAGCTGCAGTCCAAAAATATCAAAAGGTCCACAAGCCTCCAACCACTCATTTAGTCTGAGTAGAAATGTAACCACGGCAGGTGCTTGAAAAGTTTAACTGCCTTCCCTACTGGTTGTTGTTTTTTTAACGGGCAAAGTAGCAAGCTCCATGCAGGTGGGCAAGAACCACAAGTACACCCAAAACACACAACAAGCCACCTTCGTCGACATTTTTAAACCCCAGCCACCTGCCTTCTCTGACAAGAAGAATTACTGTTCTAAACACTTCAAAGGGCTCTTGGGACTCATGGCTGCTCTTCAGCCATGCACGGGTGTTGCTCTGTTGCCCTGTAACCATACACACTCCAGTCACTTCTTGCTTCACATTTGATGACTTGCGAGTCCCAAAAAAATAGGCTGCAAACAGGACAAATGAAGGCTCAAACCCAATCAGTGTAGAGGCCATGGTAGGAAATGAAAGAATTCGGCTCTTTTTGGAAACAAGACTTCTCATACAATGTTCAGATCAAATAAGTCACAGCAAATTTCCAAACCCACCCCCTCCTGTTTTGTAAGTTAATTACTCCTGCTGGTCTAAAGTTTCACAGTTGAACTAGTAAAGTATTAAGTATATTGGTGAACATTAACGAAGGGGCAGCCGTGTCAGCATGCTGAAGCAAAACTAGTACAGAATTATGTGCGACCTTGAAGGCTAACAGACTTATTGTGGCATAAATCCACAATAGCAAAGCATCTTCAATGAGCCACAAGACTTTTGCCAGTGCCAATTCTGTCACGTATTACTGAATAGGTATTTACTGTAAAACACATGGGTTGTTATAACTCAAACTCTATCATCAGTCATAGAACAGTTTGGAAAACTGCATATTGTTAATGCAATTTCCCAAGTACATTAATCATCAGTTCACACGTGAAAGTTCATTTGTATAATTTGTACGTGCTATATTACAGACATAACAGTTTCTGTGCCAAACCAATCCAAACTGAAATAATTAAATATAAGCATTTCCTCCCCACAGTCATTTCTATTTCAAATTCTGCCCACCTCTGTGAGGATAAAAGGAGCTGGGAGTCTTCACTGGTGCCAATGGAGGCTTTTGGGAGGCAGCATTCTGGAATTAATAAGGGATCAGAGACCAGGTGGTGGGGAGATGGTCCTGATCCAAGGCAGAAGTTGGCACACTAATTTGAATGTAAGTATGAAAGCAACCTTCAACTTCCTATTTAACAGGACGTGCTAACATGGGTCTTTAAAAAAATAGCAAGAAAAGACACAATGTATGAAAGCTGTCTGTAAATGCCAGAAAAAATAACAGGTGGGCATTCATCTTCACCTTGATCTCTAAAGTTACCCGCCTTCTTCAAGCCCTATGACTAATTTCCTACAGGCTGCTATCTTTTACCTCCTAAATGATTTCTTCAGGATCATATTATGTAAAAAATTTAAATGCTTCTATGCATTTCATGCATCCGTCTCATTCTTTTGAAAAAACAATTGTTAGAACTTGTGTTCTGGAGTGGGGACAATTTTCACCAAGACTTCAGTGTAGGAGGAAGGAGCTAACCTTGTTCAAACTCCACCAAGACACTGGCATGGTGATGTTTGAAAAACAAAATACAGGGCTGTCTAGTTAGGCCCTTGGAATCTCCATGTGACTTTTGCTTCTCACAAGGCTCAGAGTAACAGGGGGGAAAAGTGACATCAATAATGTATTTAACCATAACTGATCCTTACAAATGGGCTGCAGATCTTTCTGCTGCACTTCCACAGCTCTGTCAAAATTATGCTCATGAAACATACAGTGGAGCAAATAGGGTCAGCATATTTGACCTACTCACCACTCCCAGAAGGCTTATTTGCCTGGCAATCGAAAGAATACTCCTAGAGTCGACAGACAGATCCTACAGGCAATACTACCGACCAAAAGATACTTCCTGAAGCCATTCCCTTCTTAACAGACTCACTCTCTCTCTCTCTGTGTGTAATGGGGGGGGGGGGGTTTATCTCTCTCTCTCTCTCTCTCTCTCTCTCTCTCTGTGTGCAAAAGTCTGCAAACAGCAAGTGATGACATAGAAAGTGCAATGATGATTGCACTTTTTAAAAAATAAAATAAAATAAACCTCATTGAATGCACCATAAATCTGTTTGCAGTTCCAATGATTCCAAGATTTGTTGATTTATGTGTCTGTCAGGGATGTTAGCAAATCTTTCGGCACAAGTTCCAAGTCCACGTGTTTGGTACAAAGTACTGTATCTCAAGCCCCAAGTCTCTCCCTATTAAAAACAAGCTTTTCCCCCCAGAAAGAAGGGAGGGGTGGGTGCGTTCCAAGTCCCAAGTCAAGCCCAAGTCATTAAAAAAAAAAAAAACCAAGAGGAGTTCAAGTCAAATCACTGGTGCGACTTAAGTCTGATTTGAAAGTGGATCTCTTGACTTGAGTCCCCCCATCCCTGGCATCTGTTGTTTAATTTTAGAGATCAGAAAAGAGGTTACAAAACTGTAAGACTTGTTATAGCAAGGAAAAGTAGGTTCACAGGGAGAAAAAGAATGAGGTTGCAAGCACATAGAAGTCCGACAGAGTAGCAGGGCTGGTAACCAGACTGAACCAGTCAGTTGAGTGCAGCTAGAGGACTGGGTTTGGGATCTCCCACTTATAGTCCACAACCTGAGGAGAAATCCCCCCCCCCGGGGTGACCCTGGGC
Organism: Intellagama lesueurii; assembly: GCA_037013535.1. Taxonomy (NCBI): domain Eukaryota; kingdom Metazoa; phylum Chordata; class Lepidosauria; order Squamata; family Agamidae; genus Intellagama; species Intellagama lesueurii. Next base: position 165,019,417 of record JBAJHW010000004.1, read on the forward strand.
CGGTCACTCTCTCCCTTCCTCTCAGAAGGACCAGCCTCCCACCCTTGTTATGAGGTTACTGAGGGGAGCAGGGGAGCCGTTCGTGCTCCTTACGCTCAAGGGGGAAACGGGACTCCCGTTTAACACGTTGATTAATTCATTAATTCCTGAAAATAAGCATACACTGGGAAGAGAGCCAGACTGGGGGCACTGGAAAAGAGGCGGGCACTGCTCCGAGATGCGGGTCCTGGAGAGCAGGATGCTCTTTGGGGAGACTGCAGGAATGTGCCCAAGCTGGAAGACGGGAAGGATGGGGGGGGGGGTGTCAACCTTGTTTAAGGGAAGCCCGCGACTGGAGAGGACCGAGGGGGGTGTCCCCCATTTCCACCAGCGCCTCTTCCCGCCCGCCCTCCTCCGGGGTCTCTCCATCCGCGTCCCCTTCACCCCCTCCTCCCTCCCTGCCTGCCTGTCACTCACGCTGTGCTTCCCCGGCGCGTGCTGCTTGAAGGTGGTGGCGAGCGAAATGGGGGGCACCACGGCCAGGGAGTTCCATTGTTCGGGCTCCTGCCCCGCGTGGATGGCCTGGGTGGCGAAGTGCCGGAAGGGCGGCAAGAACCCGCGGCTCCTCTCCGGCGCGCCTTCCATGGTGGCCCTCGCGGCGGCGGCGGCGGCGGCGGCGGCAGGTGCCTCCTTCCCCCTCGGTCGCTGGGAAGCCGGGCGGATGTGGCGACGTCGGGTCAGCGGCGACAACGGCGGCGGGAGCGGGAGCGGGAGCGGGAGCAACGCTGATGCTGGCGCAATCTCCGGACGGGTTGCTTGCTGCTCCGCCCGCCGGCTTTCGCCCTCTGGCTGGCAGGGACAGCTGCCCCAGTTAAGGCGGGCGAGCTCGGCGCGGGTTGGCTGGCCGGGCGGCGCGTCGCCCGAGCCTTGGCTGGGCGGAGAGCCAGCCGCCCGACCCGGCCCCCTCCTGCGCCGGCCCAGGCCTCTCATTGGCGCGCCGCGTCGCGGCCCCGGTCGTGTCCTGAGGTCGAGCTGGCCGGGCGGCGCGGGCGGGGCGGGGCGGCTGCGCCTCGCCGTCCTTGGAGGGAGACGCCGCCTGCCGCCGCCCGGACCCGGCCGCCTCGGTTCCCTCCGAGCACCCCTCCCTCCCTCCCTCCCTCCCCGTCAAGATCGCCACCTCCGGGGCGGCGGGGCCTCCTGCCGGGGGGGGGGGGGCTTCGGGCCGGCCAAGGGAGCGCCCAGGACTCGAGGCCCCTTCAGTCACTGCACGGACAAGCCGCGGTGCTCCCGAATGAGCCTGGGATTCTGCAGAAAGAACGAGACACCTGTGTGGTCATCATCGTCACCATTATTATCACGATTATCATTATGACTGCTACTGCTGCCGCTACTTGTTGTTGTTTAGTTGTTAAGTCGTGTCCGACTCTTCGTGACCCCATGGACCAGAGCACGCCAGGCCCTCCTGTCTTCCACTGCCTCCCGGAGTTGGGTCAAATTCATGTTGGTCGCACCGATGACACTGTCCATCCATCTCGTCCTCTGTCGTCCCCTTCTCCTCTTGCCTTCACACTTTCCCAACATCAGGGTCTTTTCCAGGGAGTCTTCTCTTCTCATGAGATGGCCAAAGTATTGGAGCCTCAGCTTCAGGATCTGTCCTTCCAGTGAGCACTCAGGGTTGATTTCCTTCAGAATGGATAGGTTTGTTCTCCTTGCAGTCCAGGGGACTCTCAAGAGTCTTCTCCAGCACCACAATTCAAAAGCATCAATTCTTCAGCGCTCAGCCTTCTTTATGGTCCAGCTCTCACTTCCATACATCGCTACTGGAAAATCCATAGCTTTGACTACGCTGACCTTTGTCGGCAAGGTGATGTCTCTGCTTTTTAAGATGTTGTCTAGGTTTGTCATCGCTTTCCTCCCAAGAAGCAGGCGTCTTTTAATTTCGTGGCTGCTGTCACCATCTGCAGTGATCATGGAGCCCAGGAAAGTAAAATCTGTCACTGTCTCCATATCTTCCCTTTCTACTCTGTCTGTGTTCTAACTCCTGTCCTCTGAAGATGCCGGCCACAGAGACTGGCAAAACGTTAGGAAGAAAAACCTCCAGAACACGGCCAAACAGCCCAAAAAACATACAACAACCATGTGCAAAGTTGTTGCTCTAACCTCTTTACTTTATGAAGCAGAGACTTGGACTATCTATCAATGCCATGAAAGAAAGCTCAATCATTTTACGTTATCTTTCTTTGGTGAACTTTCAACATCAAACATCAGGACTCTGACGTTAAAGTCTGGGAGCAAAAACAGATGACAAAGAATTTTACAATCTTGAACAGTGATAACTTCAATGGGTTGGTCATGTTATCAGGATGTAGGACGATCATCCCTCAAAGCAAGCAATTCAAAGATACACCAAAGACCACACTGAAAGAATTTAATATTGACCATATCAATTGTTAAGTCCTCACTCAAAACCGAAATGTCTGCCAAAATGCAGTCAAACGGGGATAAAGAATTTGAAATGAAAAGGATTAAGAATGCACAAAGGAAGAAAGAAGTGAGAGAGCAAGGATGTTAACATCCCAACTGGTCCAGGGCCAACTGCTCTGTCCCCCCTGTTTCCATATCTTCCCAGCTCATATTGGGCTACTTTCTGTTCACTTCTCCCACTCCTCTCCCCTTGAATCTTGTTACTCCCAGAGCTTGGTGTCTCAGCTAATTCTATTAAGCTAAGGCCCGAGCAATAATAATAATAAGTGGACAGTTTCTTGGAGGAAAGGGTGACAGGTTTATTCAGTTAAAACAAGTGTGCACTCGGGTGCCCAGCAGGGTGGGGACCCCATCAACAGGGTTAAAGTTTTTATACAGTTCTAAAAAGGAAACAAAAGTATGCAGCAGTTCATTGGTCCTTGAGGACTATGTGCATTGGTTACAATTTCTCGCATCTCAGCAAAACAGTTTCTCATGCGCAGAGCAGCTTATCTCTACGGAATGTTGAATCTTCCTTATAAAACGCTACTTTTTCTTTGGCACTTGATCCCTTTTTACAGTCCCCCCTCTAGAAGCTGCGATAAGCATGTAGCATTAATGTCCACGAAGGTGTTTCATTTCATAATAAGAGGGGCGCACTTGGCGAGGGCAAACATTGCATAAGGGCAGCGGTGGCCTGAATACAGCAACAGATTAGAACACACAAGGACAGGAAGATGACCAAGATGGCAAATAGTGATCGTACCCATCCCCATCCAGGAAGCCAATCAGTCAACCATCCCCACAGGGTAAGGTCTCTGGTGACCTCTGGATACCACTGCACGCAAAGGGCAGCTAATGGTCACTCAGTAGACCTGGCTAGGGCATACTGGGAGGGATCAAAGACACAGGTTACATATCTGCCGCCTGCCCATTGAACCCGGGTGTGGTTCCAGCCTCTCAGTGTTAGGACCCCCATGGGTATGATGGGCCAGCCCTGCCTGCCACTTGATGCCCCATAGCTGCACACCCAACAATGACATTAACAACCTGAGAGATATCATTCATTAATTGATGAAACAAGTTATGTTCCCAGCTGGCATGCACTGGGATGACAAAGTGTAATAGATAGGGGAGGGGCCACGGCCACAAAACCAGGGAAACTGGCAGAGAATACAGAAGAAACAAGTTGAGAGAGCAATTGCAATAAGGAAAACAATACAAATAACCCACGAGTCCAAAGGCATTTGAATGGTATCACTGTCTTTTGAACAAAAGTCTAAGATGCTGAACAGGATCAGGGTTCACTGTCCACTCCTTGGGAGGTTCGACCTTCTTCACTCTGGTGTGGTGCAGCCATGATTTTACACCAGAAACCTTGATTGCAGTGTCAGTAGTTATCAGGACTTGCCCTGGAGTGCTCCAGTGGGGTTCCAATGGCTGTTTGGCTCGCAGCTGCTCCCACTGTTTCAAGACCACTGAATCGCCAGGTTCCAAGTTATGGACTGGACCATCAAGGCTGAATGGACATTCCTGGAGGGCTGCAGAATGAGAAGAAGACAAGAAACGAGACAGAGACTGCACATATTGAGAAAACAATGCTTCTCCATACACTACCTCCCCCCTCTGGGCACCTGGACCAGAAACCAAGGGCCAGGGGTGGCCAAATACACGCTCAAAGGGCGATAGTTTCAATTTTCCTCTGGGGATAGTGCATAGTACAGTGAGGGCTAATGGAAGAGCCTGTGGCCATTTAAGGCTAGTCTCTTGGCAGATTTTTGCAATAAGCACCTTAAGGTGCCCATTCATTCTCTCAACCATGCTACTGGCCTGGGGACGATATGGGGTATGGAACTGCCATGAGATGTTCAGAGCTGACACTAGGTGCGGCAACACTTTGGACACAAAATGGGGAACCCTGTCACTGTCAAGTCCTAGTGGTAGGCCCCAGCGAGGCCCAATGTCTTGAAGGAGGGCTTTAGCCACCTCTCTGGCTTTACAAGTCCTGGCTGGGAAAGCTTTAGCCCATCCTGAAAATTTACAGACAAAAACAAGTAAATAGCGGTAGCCTGAGTGTCGGGGCAACTCGGAAAAGTCAACTTGCCAGTATTGGCCAGGAAACAAAGAAGGGTTAGTAAGATGTTTTCGGATCTCTGGGAGGTCTTTACTATCCTGATGTCCTTGGCAGTGAATCAGTGCAAGTTCTTTTGGCAGGTGTACAGCATCTAAGAGTTGTGCAGTGACCAGTCCATGCTTTATTGGAGAACCCTTTGCAGTCAGAAGTCCCTGTTCTTTCCAGAGTCGTGCATGCGCATGAAAGATTCCCCACAGATATTTACTGTCTGTGTACAGAGTAACTGACCAGCCTTTTGCAGCCTGTAGAACTTGGAGACTGGCTTCTAGCTCTGCATGTTGAGCTGAGCATCTTGGTAACAATGCTCCCGACCTTATCACTGAGCCGTTCTGATTCACCTGTCTTCCGCACACCATCTTCTACATAGCTTGAGCCATCTGCAAACCATACCACCTCTGCATACTGCAGAGGTTCGTCCTTCAAATCTACTCGCACCTTTGTCTGTCCATCGAGCACTGTTACACAGTCATGTATTTTAATACAAGGTCCTTTAACCTCATCCTGTTCATCAGGTAGGTGGGTAGCTGGGTTCCATCTGTCGGATTGGAGCACTGCCAAAGCAGCCTGGTCAGTTGCCCAGACTACAGGATTAACTTGTGACTCCACAGTCTTTACTACTGGGCTCATTGCAGGTGAGGACCCTCTCCAGTATTCAAGGTGGTCTCGGAAGGTCACTACTATGGAGTCATTAGACTCGCAGGAAATAAGGGCCCGTGTTTTGCAGAGGAGGTCTCAGCCCCTGAGGTTCACCTGGGCATTAGGGAGGTGAATTAGGGCTGTATGGTGCACTTGCCCACCAGGCAGAGCTACTGGGACAGCTCTATATTGGTGAGTATTCTGGGATCCTGTGGCTCCCAGGATTCGGATAGGGACAGATGGGTCTGGGAGTTCTGTTTGAATAGCTGAGAATTGAGCTCCTGTGTCTACCAGAAAGGTCTGCAAAGTGTTTCCCACCTTACTCGAGGCTCAGAGGGTAGAGAGCTGGTCCTCTGACGCCTTCATTCAGAGTCTGACTCCTCTTGAATCGCAGCCATGGCGCGTGGAGGTCCCTGAGAACGGGAGCCAACATTTTGGTTTTGGGGACCTGCATTACCCTTTCCCACCTTCAGGGGGCACTCTTTTTCCCCAATGCCCTTTATTTTTACAATAAGCACAAACATCCCAGGGTAGTCGTCTGTACACTTCATTGGGTGGGCCAGGTCGCCTTTCCTGTTGGCCTGGGCGGTTTCAGGGTTCCTGGGCCTGTCCTTGATATCTGGTAGCCACCATAACCATTGCTTTCCTGCCCTTCTCCTTTTCCACTTTCCAGTTGGAATAAACTCGCTGAGCCACCTGCAGTAACGCAGCTGTGGGCAGCCCTATATTCCCATCCATTTTAGTGAGTTTTTACCTGATGTCTGGGACTGAATGACTAATAAACTTATCATTGACTAGGGAGAGGAGATTTGCCTCCTCTGGGTTTGATCCAGTGTATTTGCGAATGCCTGATCTTAGACTTTGTAAGAACTCAGAGGGCGACTCCTTATCTCCCTGCCAGATCTCATCAACTTTTGACCAATTGGGAGCCACTACAACTGCGGTCTGCATAGCCTGCAGCAGATACTGGCAGAACTTATTAAGCTTTTGCATTTGGTCAGGGTGATTAGCATTCCAAAGGGGATTTGCGTCCCAAGGGAAAGCTTCAGTAGCTGTTGGTAGATTTGGATCATTAGTATGTGCTTCCTGTGCTAACTTGGTAGCCTGTTGAACAACCATTTGAAGCTCCACTTCAGTAAAGAGAATGGGCATTAGGACCTTCCCATCCGACCACGTAGGGCGGTGGGTTTGGAAGAGAGCGATGCAGTATTGGATCACCTCCTGGGGATTCTCTGAAAACTTTCCAGCCTTTTCTTTAAAACTCAAGAGATCTGAGGGACTCCAAGGCTGATGATGCATCACAGTCAGAGTCTGTGCTGGCACTCCCCCCCCCCCCCCGCTCCTTCTCTTGCTTGTCTGCTAATAAGGGTCTGAGTTACCAGCGGGAAAGCCGGGGCTGTTGCTGGCAGTGGTGGGGGCATTGGCTTCCAGGCAGTAAAAGGATTATTTAGACTTTGAGGGAGTGTTGGATATAAAGGTGCTGGTCCCTTTTCTGGTCCTGGTGCTGTGGGGTTCACACTCTGAGATACAGAATTTATCTGAGACATTTTACACTGCCCCATAACACAGGGGATGGGTTCAGGGAACCCATCAATAGCATTCTTAAAAACTCTCATGTAATCTTCCTCATCATATTTTCCTACTGAATTAAACCATTCTATCCAGGCCTGGATTCTCAAGCACTCAAATGAGCCATTAGCATCCCATTGTTCTAAACCCGGGGTGTGTGTGTGTGATATTGTGGCCAGATCTCTCTACAGTATTTCACCATGGTTTTCTTTTTTCTACCTTTTCCTACCTTGTTCCAAAATTTCAGAATGCACTCTAGTGGAGTCAGAGGCCCTCCGCTCCCGGGATCCCTACTCTGAGATTGGCCGTTGCCCATCTTAAGAGAACGTCTTCTCTTGGGGCACTGATTAAAACCGGCCGCTGACCAGAACAGGCCGACTCCAGACAGCCCTGAACTCACTCACTGAAACTCAAACACTGCGAGACTGGGTATACCAGAGGCGCGCCGAAGTACCGTGCTTTCAGTAAGCGTCCGTCATAGGCAAGAAGCCTCGGAACGGAACTGGTGCGTCTCCAACGGCGGCCAAAGGCAGATTCCCCTGGGAGTCTCTGGGAACTTGCACAGAGGGACAACCATGCACACCACACTCACACACTGTCAGCCACAGACTGAAAACAGATGCACAACTCACCAGATTTGCAGTTTTTTTCCAGTAGCCAAGGATGGCCCCCAAGGGTCACCCAGCTGACAGAGCCATTTCCATTCAGGGGCGTTCCACCACCAATCCACTCAGCCCGGTTCCACAGAAGTCGAGGCGAAGACCAAACAACGTCAAAGGTATCAGTGCCGACAGTGGGTTGACTCGACCTCTCACTGTTGGCAGGCAGGGGTTGGCGTCGGCGTTTCCCCTGTCCGCTATCCAGGAAACTGTGAGGCACTCGAAATTGAGTGGCCCACCCAGGGACGGCAGAAACTGTTACTCCCAGAGCTTGGTGTCTCAGCTAATTCTATTAAGCTAAGGCCCAAGCAATAATAATAAGCGGACAGTTTCTTGGAGGAAAGGGTGACAGGTTTATTCAGATAAAACAAGTGCGCACTCGGGTGCCCAGCAGGGTGGGGACCCCGAGATCAACAGGGTTAAAGTTTTTATACAGTTCTAAAAAGGAAACAAAAGTATGCAGCAGTTCATTGGTCCTTGAGGACTATGTGCATTGGTTACAATTTCTCACATCTCAGCAAGACAGTTTCTCATGCGCAGAGCAGCTTATCTCTAAGGAATGTTGAATCTTCCTTACAAAGCACTACTTTTTCTTTGGCACTTGATCCCTTTTTACAATCTGATGGAAATAGTATTCTTGAAACAAAGAACAACCTATATATTTTACCAATTTACATATTTGCAGTTGTGCAAAAACTGGATCCGAGGCAAGAATCCTCATGGATTCACCAAATTTTTACGTAGGATCATCCCCAAGGCAGCATCGAATCCTCAGTTATATCTATATCCACAAATAACATCACAGAATTGATTTCCACATTCTACCTGCCAGCCTCTTCACCCTTGGGCAAGCATCACAGTCCCAGGGTGTCTGAGAAGAAGATGAATGGTAAAACCTTGTTACGAGGAATTCTCTTGGATCCATGAGATGCTTTTATATCACCCTTACTGAAGACCTTTCAGATGTTAGATTTCATATATGTCTGCAGAATGTATAGATACCTAATGTCTGAAGAACAGCATGATACAATAGCATGGATCCAAGTTATGAAATCTTCATGTATCCATAAATTTTTTGACACATGATCCTCCTGAAATCACCATAGTATCCTATGTTTCACCTGTGCACATAGACTAAACTGCAGAAATCATAGATCACTTACTTCCTGGTGCTACCATAACAGAAAAACATTGATCCAAGCTACAGATCCTCACGGACCTGTAAGATTTTTGCCTGGTATTTACACCACTCCACCATCAAATAATGGATGTTACCCTTGTAATATACTGAAGCATAAAAATCACAGATATTTTGCAAAAATATGGATCCAAGGCATGGATCTTCTGGTACATATACATTCCCAGATCACAGTACCATTGCAGCATCTAACTTACTTACTAACATTCTGCGTCTTTTGCTTCATGGAATAAGAAAATGGAGCTTAGGCACATGTCTTCATGGATCCATCTGTTTTTTTTTCATTGTCAAACAGTATACAGTGGTGCCTCGCTAGACGATGTTAATCCGTTCCACGAGGATCGCTGTCTAGCGAAAACATCGTCTAGCGAAGCACGTTTTCCCATTGGAATGCATTGAAATCGCTTCAATGCGTTCCAAGGGAAAACGCAGTCGTCTTGCGAAATTTCCCATAGGGAAACATCGTCTAGCGAGTGAGGGTCCCCATAGGAATGCACTGACAGCTGCACTGACAGCTTTTGACCACTAGTCGGCGCACTCCTATGGGGAAACCTCATCGTCTAGCGAAAATCGCCATAGGGGAAACATCGTTTTGCGAAGCGCAGTAGCGCTCGCAAAAAGGCATCGTCTAGCGATTTCCTCGTCCTGCGAGGCAATCGTCTAGCGAGGCACCACTGTATGCTAAATCACCACCTTAATCACATCTGGGTCACACATAACATGCATGTCCCTAGACTAACCCATAAAAATAAGTTTCCTCACTGCATGGCATTGCCCTGGCACAAATACATTCCCCATTCCGCTGCCACTTCCGGTTCCGCCGCCGCCACCGCAGCACGCTGCCCGCTGTTGTTGTTTTTTTCCCCCCAGTTTGGGCACGCAAGCCCAAAAAGGTTCGCCACCACTGCCCTAAGCAGTAAAAAGATTATGGTGCCCCCTACGAATATAACATGCAGCAGGTCCCAGTTTGAAAAAAACCCTCATATAATGTGCACATTATATGTATGAAAATACAGTAATTTAATTGTATAGCATGTGGCAACAAAAAAAAGAACGACATATTGTATGCAAAATCATACATACAATCAGATTACCAGCTTCCAGCCAAATCTTGTACTTTGATTAAAGTAGACAGATTTTGTCAGAACCTCTAAAGTAAAAAGCTGAAACGAGCTTAAAACCCCTTTGGGGGTGTTTTTTATGGTGGCAGTTATTTCTTTGGCTTACACATATAGTGCAGAGACCATAGGTCTAAAAGACCAGCAGCTCTTTTTATCTTTATCCCCACTCCACTTACCAAAATACAGAACTACAAATTTTAAAAAAATCTTAGGGTTTGCTATTTTCCTATCATGCCTCCGTGGTAGGTCTTGGAGTATTCCCCATAAGATACTGTGGTCCTACTATAATTTCCCTTTCTTCAGTTTTGCAGCCTACAATGTTAGAATGCAAACAATATGGTCTGTAGTACTCATCAGTGATTGAAATTGTGGAGTGGTCTGTCATTGTGGGGTAATGGGTTATGTAGTACTTGGTTCTCAGGACTTCCACAAGGGGCGTTTTTCTGCATGAGAAAGAGATTTCTTTCCCTTTGTTCCTGTCTGCTGGAGCCTGACTTCAAGGTCGTGCCAGAATAAGACAAACACCAAATTCCTTTTTAATTGCTTCTCAACAGAGACTCATGAGAACTAAGGGGCCGGACTAAGAAAAGTTACATACTGGGCATGGTTCTGAAGAAAGAACTTAAAGCTGATTAGATAACAGCGTGCTGATTTAAGATGTAACAAGGGGGGTAAGACCAGGAGAAGAAGGAGGGACAGCATTTTCCCCCCTACTGTCTGTTCCAGTTGGTGATTGATAGATAAGCAGCCATGATTACTTAGAAACAATAAAGCCATTAGTTAGCATAGCTGCAATTAAGTAATTAGGTAAAGCTAGTCAGATTTATTATTTTATTGGGGTCCACTAACACTGTAGACTCTACTTGAGCATGCTTTGCCTTGTAACATTTTTTGAATACTTTTATACTTTTTTGCAACTTTTAAAATAAACCTTTTGATATTTCACCCAAGTGTGAGTCTTGGGGGTAACAAGGGTGAGGTGCCTAAAGAAAGTGCCTTAGCCACGGAGCTGTGCTGGTTACTTTTGTTATTTGGGTGTCCTAGCTGGTCTGGCTGGTGTGCAGGGCTCAAAGTCCACAGCCAATGGAATTTCTATTCCAGGAAAAGGTGACATCTAGGTTTAGAAGCTTGCCCATAGTTAACTTATCCATGCGCCCTCTAGGTTTTACCCAGCCTAGGGTTGAAAAGGTGATGGAATATGGTGGCTAAATTTGGCTCCTTCTCCTAGTGGAAGGCTCCTTTAAGAGGGAGAATTCCTGACAGTCATGGATTAAGGTTTGGTCTCATCTATAGATTTTGAGGAACTGCTCTGGTGACTACAGTGAAACTAGAATATTTTGAGCTCAGTTTCTTTAAGGTTTGAGTGGGTGGAAGCTTGGACAGTAAGACATTTTTCCCTTTCTCTCTCTGCTGTGTATGGGGTGAAGAAGTCACCTGCAAGTTCTAGTATATATTCCCATTGGAATAATTTCAAATATGGCTGTATACTGTAGAAGAACTGATCCATTTTCAGTAGAAGAGGCTCACCATATCTTAACCCTCCCTGAAGTTGAAAAAATAATTACTGATCCACCTTGCAAGCCTCATGCTAGTGATGTTTACCTTTATTCTTTCAAAGGCTTCCCTCACAGAAAAACTGACTGGAGGTGTGATCAATAGACACGGATCAATTGCGGTGTGAGGCTTTGGCCAAGAAAAGATCCCAAAGTGAAAAAGTGTTATCACAAAACCAAGCATACTGGCAGTGGAAACTTTGTTAGGCACTGTTACATGTTGATTTGCAGCCCTTCTGAACATAGTTCTTCTGCACCACATGGGAGATGAAAGGCAAATTCAACAACTTCCACATGGTAATCGAAGGCAAAATTTAGAGAGAATACACATAAGAACAATGCCTTCAGTGTTAAAAAAGATTTCTGATGCAAGAACTAAGCCTTCTCAAATATTTCAGGACCTTTGCAATGAACCTTTAAATAACCCAGTTTACATTCCTCTTGCTGAGCCTAGGAACTTGGAACAGGTGAGAAATAAGCTTAAAACAGAGAGGAAGCATCAGTGGATCAGCCATGATAACCTCTACAGCAGTGGTTCTTAACCTTGGGTTACCCAGGTGCTTTTGAACTGCAACTCCCAGAAACCCCAGCCAGCACAGCTGGTGGAGAAGGCTTCTGGGAGTTGCAGTCCAAAAACACCTGGGTAACCCAAGGTTAAGAACCACTGCACAGTATATATGAACTCTGTGATCTTCTTGAGGGCTTCACCCACAAGTTCTCCCTATATCCCACAGTCATACTTGTTGTGGGACTAAGCAAAATTCTAACAGAAATTTTAAAAATCATACCAGTAGAGACAGACATGCCAAAGCTTTTTTCTTACGATACTGGCATTCCAACTTGTTGACTTGTGTCTCTCAACTTTTTTATTTAAGAACATTATTTTTCAGGAGTTACCTTTGATCCCATTTATTCATATCTTGATTCCTCTCAGATACCACACAATGAAAATGAGTACCCTGTAGACTTCCCTTGTACATTTAACATAGGAAATTTGGTGTGGCCCAGTGTAGCCGAAGCTGCTCCTGCAGTAGTCAGGTGGATTTGTAGACTTACACAACTTTCTCCAGTTGTCAAGACCATAGCAGACTAACTAGTGTTTTCATGGCCTCAAAACTGTATATTCTTCCAAAGGCTAAAGCAAGCTTACTGGGAAGTAAATCTAAGTAAAGGGAGACGAATCATTCTAAATGATACATTATTTCAATAATTATTGTTCTTTTAGGTCTAAGACCTGGAACATATGGAGGAAGGCTTTTGGAATATTACTGAAATACAGGATCATCTACAGAGAAGAATTTTTTGGTCTGCATTTAATTGTTAGGAAATTTTTCAAAGTTACATACTTTCCATTTCATATGTATATTTGTTTAAAATATTTCTTTATTTATTCATTTTATTTATATGCCGCATTTCTCCCAACAAGGGACCCAAAGCAGTTCACAACATTAAAATGCACACAATTTAAAAACACAATAAGTAAAATATTAAAAGATAAATAAAAAATATATGATTTAAAATACAATTAAAAGATTAAAACATGAAAACATAAAAGAGATTAAAATATCTGCTGAAGTGGGGTTCAGGGATTCAGTTATAATTGTCAAAAGGCTGCCTGAAGAGATGGGTCTTTAGCCTTTTTTCAAAAGGATAAAAGGGAAGGGGCCATCCTTATCTCCTGAGGGAGAGCGTTCCATAGCCTGGGAGCTGCCACAGAGAAGGCCCTCTCCCGTGTCCTCATCAGCTGTACTTGTGCTGGCAATGGGACCAAGAGGAGGGCCTCCTCTGCTGATCTTAATTGCAGAGAAGGCACATATAGGGAGATACGGTCCTTCAGGTAGCCTGGACGCAAGTTGTATAGGGCTTTATAGGTAATGACCAGCACTTTGAACTGGGCCCGGAAACAGACTGGTAGCCAGTGCAGTTCTTGTAACAGGTGTGTTATAGGCTCCCTGTAGCTGGCCCCAGTCAGTAGTCTGGCTGCAGAGTTTTGCACCAGCTGAAGTTTCCAAACCGTCTTCAAAGGCAGCCCCACATAGAGCGTGTTACAGTAATCCAAATGGGATTTAACTAAGGCATGTGTCACTGTAGCCAAATCTGACACCTCAAGGAACAGGCGCAGCTGGTGCACCAGCTTTAACCGTGCAAATGCACTCTTGGCCACCGCTGAGACCTGGGCATCCAAGCTTAGGGATGAATCCAGGAGTACACACCAAGCTGCGGACCTGAGTTTTCAGGGGGAGTGTAACCCCATCCAGCACAGGTAGTATCCTTATTCCCTCATCTGCCTTCCGACTAACCAGTAGCACCTCTGTCTTGTCTGGATTAAGTTTCAGTTTGTTTGCTCTCATCCAGACCATTACTGATGCCAAGCACTGGTATTTAACATATTTAACTCTTACTTTTGGTAACCATGTTTTTCCAAGCTCATTTTAAATAAACAAACAAACAAACAAACAAATATCTCCTTGAGCCCAAATGTTCCCAATATATCTAAATTACTATAGTTCTATACAAAATTCTAAGTTATAAACAAGAAATGTTATAATAACAACCTTTATTTAAAATAAATGCTGTCACAGGTTAAATATGTTTCATATATTTGTTTTTAATTTTCTGGAGAAGTTCAAAAAATATCAGGAAGAAACCATAAAATGTCATGCAAAGGGCATTCTGACCAATATGGTTTGAAAACCTCATGCCAGGGTTAGGGAATGGTGGTGAGAGCTGCAGAGTATTTCCAGATCATGGGGCGCTATTCTCAGTTTCCAAAGCAAGATGGCCTCTGGCGCAGGGCACCAGCCCAGCAAGACAGAGTTAACTACCACTGCCTTGTTACAGTTGGAGAAGGGCATGTAACACACCATAGAGTAGCCAGATAAAAAGGAGGGTGGGGCTCCTTATACTTCTAAATATTGTGTGTCTGGGGTAATGTCATCAGGTGTTGTGTGCTGGATAGACTTCATCTGCTTAAATCCTCTCTTTTAAGAAATTATGAAAGATATGGGAACCCTGTCAATGGAAAAAGTCATGCGGGTCCCTGAGAAGCCAAACCTTTTATGCCCAGAAAGTGACACATAAGCATCTCAAATGCCTTTTATAGTGAAAGCAAGGAACAAAGAAATGGATGAGGGGCATTGTTCCTCTTAAATCCATGATTCCCACCACAAATAACCATAAAAATCTAACTGGTACCAATAGACTACACAATAGAAGTCAAGAATCTTTCAATCCAGGTACTGTCACTGGGGGTGGGGGAGGATTGGATGCATGGAACCTCATGGATTCAACTATGACACCACACACACACCATAGGTAAATCACGGCACACATTCATGCCAATGGACCCAGACACAATGGTCACAAATTTGAGAAATTGACATCCAGATGTATGCCATGGTATAAAGACCTAGATTTTAAATATGGACCTCTAGAGGTCTCCCTAGTCTTACAATTAATATCACAAAGATCAGTACCAAGTCACAATTCACATTTTTGGCCACATTTCCTCCACCATGGTAAACAATAGTAATTGCATGCTGTCAAGTAGATTCTTGAGACACTTCTTGCTGATTCCATAGCGGTTTTTAGTTTTACAGGGATGGTTTGCTAGTCTGTTGCCTAACCCTCCTGCTTTCTCATCTGGGCATGGGACTGGCAATGGCGGAGTTAATATCATAATATAGTCCATATCAAAAAGAATGTTTGCAACAGAAAAACTTAAAAATCCTACAATTGTTCACTCCTTTGCTCAGGAAATACACAATTGCCTTGACCTTCTGGAACAATCTTAGAGATACCACCATAGAATGCATCCAAAATATCATGGGGAGACGTTGTGGTTGATTGAAAGAACAGTGGATCCAAGACAGATAATGAAATTGATTGACAAAAATAAAGTCATAAAATTAAAACAGAATCAAGCCAAAGATCTAAAAGAAGCGGAAGAAATGAGTCAAAAATATACAGAGTTCAATTGGTTGGTGAAGAACAGCTGCAGGAAGGATAAGAAGGAATGGCTGGAGTGGAAAGGCACTGAAGCACAAGAAGCTGTCGATCAGAATGGTTCCAAAAGCGTTTACTGTATCATTAAAGAACTGACTGGAATGAGGAAGAGCTTTAATGTCTAGATCAAAGACAAGAACGGGAAGCTTCTGGTCACCCAAGAAGAACAAAATAGAAGATGGGTCGAATATTTTCAGGAAACCCTCAACCAGCCAAACCTGACCAGTACATATAACCTCAATGAAGGGAACACTCAACAAGAGCTCCAGGTGAACACTGGTGAGATCACTATTGAAGAAGTTAAGATTGCGACTGGAAGCCTTAAAAACAACAAGGCAGCGGGCCTGGATGAGAAATATGCAGAGATCTTAAAGTGGCCAGGCCATGGCAGAAGAGCTGACAAAGCTGTTTAACAAGTGTTGGTGAAGTGATGTAGTCCTGGAGGACTGGAGAAGAGGCGCCATTGTCAAAGTCAAAGTCAGGGGTCTCCAAACTTTTCACACGGAGAACCACATATTTTTGATATTTTCGAGGGCCGAAGGACGCACACGTATGCGCTCCCACCCGCCCACACACACACCTGCATTCCTGCCCGCCCACACACCTGCATGCCCGCCTGCACTCCCACTCGCCCACCTGCGCACAAGGCCAGGATGTGGCCCGCGGGCCGTACTTTGGAGACCCCTGGTCAAAGTCTCCAAGAAAGGTGACATCTCCAAATGTACCAATTGGCAGGGCATCATCTTTCTCTCAGCGCCCGGGAAGGCATTTTGTGTAGTCTTCCTTAGGTGGCTATGAAGCACCCTTGACCAACGCTTGACAGGATTTTGCTATGGAAGATCCTGCAGCAAGCAAATCTTTACATTAAGAAACATCATAGCACAACACATCAAGTATCGGCACCCGTTAGCCTCAACTTTGTCTATTTAAAAAAAGCTTTTAATAGTGTCCACTGAGAGTCCCTTTGGGAAATCCTGCGTCTGTATGGCATACCAGCAGTCTTTGTTTCCATTTTTAAGAACTTGTATCAATGATCAAGTTGCTGTGTTAAGATTGAGAATGGCCATATGGACTTTTTTGAGATTACCACCAGGGTCAGACAAGGTTGCATCTTGTCCCCACTCCTTTTCCTTGTGGCCCAACACTATGTCATGCGACAAAATATTCTATGCACTGGGACAGGCATCCACTGGACTGCCCAAGGTTATCTTGGCGATCTGGATTTTGCTGATGATATCACCTTGCTTGAGGAAGATGAACTGAAACTGCAGCATGCCAAGACTGTCCTGGATGAAGAGGCAAATAAAGCTGGCCTCAGGGTAAGCGTTGAGAAATTGAAAATCATGCACGTTACCTCCAGGGTCCCAACACAGGGAATTGTACTCGGACAGCAGCAGTTAGAGGAAGTGGAGAGGTTCACTTATCTGGGTAGTGTGATCGCCCAGAATGGAGATGCAGAATGGAGATGCAGATGTTAAGTGGATGCATTAGGATGGTGATAATCATCTTCTGGAAGATTAGCAAATTTTGGTCCCAGCCATCCATATAGTTGAAGATTAAGTTCCATCTATTTGCCTCTATTGAGATCCCAACAGCTATTTATGCCAGTGAGACTTGGAAGGCGTCAGCAAGTATCAACAAAAGGCTTGACATCTTCCAGCAGAGGTGTCTCTGCCAAATTTTAAAGATCCAATATTTCAATCACATTATCAACAAGGAGATGCTCTGAAGGAGTAGCTCATGCAAACTTCTTAGCATTGTCGCATATAGAAGACTCCAACTAGCTGGCCATATTTTTCGTATAGAGAACAATTGGATCCCCAACTGCAATGAGTAGCAATGAGTTGGACCCTCTGGTGCCGAATGATGAGGATGCCCTTGAATAACATGGCAAAGAACACTGATGCAAGACTAGAGGGAACTACATATTACATGAGAGGATGAAGAAACACTTACACAAGACTGAATGAGCTGGAGAATCCTTGCTGCCTGATATGCTACATAGCATGGAAGTGGATCACAACAAATAGATTCTGACCTATGGTGATCCTTTCTGGGAGTTTTAAGTATGCAAAATTCAGAAGGGATTTTCCATTCCCTTCTTCACTGGCACCATGGGACGGTATTGTGTGCTCAAGGTAAATGGGCTGGCTGGCCTCCATCCTGACACAATGGCGAAATGATTTCTGTGTTGCAGTCTGTGGGCACAGCTGGGGCCCATGATTGGTCAGCAGTTTGGGGAGGATCATAATTAAAAAAATCGTGTGATCCACGAGGATCCATCGGTTGTATCCATATTTTTGCGCCACTGCAGAGCCATGCGCTGACGGATCCATTTCTGTGTTGTAGTCTGTGGTCACAGCTGGAGTCTATAAATGGGCAGTGGTTTGGGAATCATCCTGCATATAAATCATGCAGTTCCATGAAGATCATTTCCTTTGTTGTTTATGCACCACTGCAAAGTCATGGGCCAAAGGACCCATGATTTCTGTGTTGTGGTCTATGGGCACAAATAGTATCTATGACATAACAGTGGTCTAGAGGAGATTCCATTTAAAAATCACATGAAATCACGTGGATCCGTAGCTCAGATCCGTGTTTTTGCACTACTGCAAAGTCAAGCACCAAAGGATCCACAATTTATCTGGTGTAATTTGTGGGCATAGATGGGATCTATGATTTGACTGCAAATTGTCAAGGGTCCCATGTAAAAATCAAATGAAATCATGAGGATCCGTTCTTGATTTCATGGCTTCATCTTTTAATCCAGACCCCGCCCTGCGCTACATACAATTCCTTCACTTCCCAAGAGCGATAATGTGCCAGATCTCATGTGTCCTGTTCCCCAGCCACTTGCCAGGGTTGGCCCCGTCCTTTCCCGACAGAGGCGCCGCCGCCGCCGCCGCCGCCGCCACGGGCTTCTTCTCGGCCCAAGGTGAGAATCGCTCAATTCAAAGCCCCGGCAGCCCCGGGACCTTCCCATCGCTCTCCGTCTCGCTCCAGGGGTAACCATCTCGCGACACCTCGTGCGATCTCGCTTGGTCGGAGGCTCTAGTCTCGCGAGATCCCCTCAACAAGATGGCGGCGTGGTCGAGTCGCTGAGCGGAGCGGCAGGTGGAACGGAGCGAGGAAGAGGTCCGAGCGGGCTCGCCGCCCCCCCCCCCCGGTCTGCGGGCTGTCTCCGGGTGGGGAAATGCCGTCGGGAAGGGATTCGCCGCCGCGGCTCTGAGCTCTTCGAGGCCCCCCGCAGCGACTGCGGCGCCGCGTCTCCCCGCCGGGGCCCCCCCCAGTTCCCGGGGCCGCCGCTGGCGATGACCGGAGAGAAGCTGCGCTCGCTGCGCAGGGACCACAAGCCCAGCAAGGAGGACGGGGACCTGCTGGGGCCCGGCGAAGAGGAGGCGGCGGCCACTCCCGGCGGAGGCGCCTTCACCGGAGGCCGGGCGGGGAGCGGCAAGGGCGGCCGGGCGGGGAGCCACCGCATCTTCACCAATCACCACCGGCTGCCCCTCAAGGGAGGCCCCGGGGGCTCTTCCCCCGCCGCCGGATCCGAGGCTGACAAGTGCCCGGCGGCCCAGTTCCCGGTCCACGAGTGTGTCTTCAAGGGAGACGTCAGGCGGCTGTCGGCTCTGATCCGCACACAGGGCATCGGCCAGAAGGACAGTCACGGTAAGAGGCGGCACTCGCCTGACTTCCCGGTCCGGTCGGTCGGTGGGTGGGGGGGAGGTAGAGTTTCTTCTGAGCAAGGAGGCTGGCTTGTGTCTGTCTCCTCACACACACCCATCCCCGAATGGTCCCGTTTATTTCTGAGTCGGAGGTTGGTCTCCTGGGTGTCGTGTTCCACTTCCTAGGGCTAAGCTTGTTCTTTTCCATAATCAAGAAAGATGGATCTTTCTGGTGCGGTAGAGCAGTTGGAGTAAGTTGTCTCTCCGTCCTGAGAGCCCCAGCAGTCCCTTGAGAAGGGGGCATTGTGTGAGTAATTCAGAAAAATAAGATAGGGGCATGTCCACTTTATTGCCTTGAAGATCCTTTGTCGGTCATCAGGCTCGCCTGTGTACTGTAAGAACACTGGGATCACTTTATTTCTGTTGCAATAAGCGTATCTGCTTATCCTCCTGGGTATCTCAGCTCCTACATGTGTAAACCTATCGTGACCCACTAAGTAGATTTAGTCCAGTAAGGCTTTGTGAAGCAGAACTTCTAATAATCCAGTTCTAGGTTGTGTCAAGTTAAAGAATGTTAGAGGATGAATATACTGTACAAGTATATTTTTGTAAAGCATTTCTGAAATGTAATTCTGGTCTAGATTCTAAATTGCCTGAAAGAATTATGCTTGTATAATTTTTTAAACTGAGAAACATTTAGTTCTTTGAAAGTTAGAATAAGCATCACTTATCTCTTATTGGGTAGCTAAATTAGTTGTGAGTTAATGTTTTAAGTGAAGGAATACTGTATGTGAGCCCAGCATATTCGCTTTCTCCGAGCAGATATGTGCTAGTTAGAACCATGGGCATAAGTTAATTCTTCTTGCTTGTAATGCTTCTGGTTTGTGTGCAAGCTGTATATGAAGACAACTCTGATGTCAATTTCAAAGCAACATATTAGCCTTTTTCAACCCAGGGATATTTTCTGTATTCATTTCCATCACCCCCAGCCAGCATAACTAACAGCCTGAAATTCTGGACATTAATGAAAAAAAATCTGGAGGGGATGAAGTTGGGGAAGCCTGCAGTATGCTTTGGCATATCATCACACTAAATAGACACTTCTTGATTTGTATGTTAGAAAGTGTTCAACACATTCCATCCCAGGCTTCATTGTGAAATATGCCTGTACAAAAGACAGCTGAGGGCAGCAGCTGCAGTTCTGCATATGCTTGGGAATAATTATGTTTGCATTAAATTGTTCCCCATGTGTCCTAAACGTAAGGTGTCAGGAATGTGATTTTTCTGGAAAGAAATTTGTCTTTCCAGAAATTCTTCACTGTTACTTGGTTACTAGATTTTCCAAGAGGATAATTATGATGTCACCTGCTGCTTTTACCTGCAGCTGTGAAATTGGGTTGTAGCCAATTTTTAACATCCTACTGAATTCTTCGGTAGTGTGCTTCCTCTTTTTTTTTTTTTTTGGTAGTATTTATATTTTTTTCTGTAGCTTTTAAAGATCAGTTTGAGTCCTTGAGATTCTTGCTGGTGTTCCCACTCTAAGATTTATTCCTGATTCAATTTTATGCAATACTTTAATATTTAGTAAAAAAAAACCCTTGTAACTTTTGACTCGGATTTTTCTTACTTTTTTTTAATTGAAAAAGTTGTGTTTTGCCTTTTTCTGTAAATCACGGGCAGTACAGTATGTTGTTGTTGTTTTTGGCTAAAGACACTCTCAGGAACGTATACCTTAAAATAGTATAGTTAAAGTCTTTGACACTATTATGCCACGAAAGAGTGAAGCAACAATTGTGGTTAATACTGAGAAAATCCTTGCTATGAACCTATAAATAAGGGTATTGTTTGCTAGCAACCCTTCAGAACAAAAAATTGAGAAGATTGTTAGGCTCGGATTATGTGTTTCTCAGAGAGTTTTGTCACTGGAAAGACTAATTGGCTAAGAACATTTTTACTTAGACCAAGGCTGACTCATTGGGAAGCCAAGGCCTGAATCTCTCCTACATTGAAAAGTTTTTGTGCTACCCATGATTGACACAGGAAGGGGAAGAGTGTATGTGCAGTTTCTATAGCACTGCAGAGCCGAGCGTTATTTAGCAGCACTATAAAGACTATGTACTCAGCTGTATTCAGGAAAACATAAAGCATTTATAATTTTTGGTAATTTAATTTTATATGTACAGTTTTAATACGAATGAAATAGTAGTTCTGAAAAATAGCCAAATTTGGTGTTGAGATTTGACTATGTGCCATAGCAAATACAAGTTCAGTAGAGGTTCTGCCTTCTGTTAGAGACTTGGGGGGTGGGGACAGATATTTGTACCAAGAAAGGACTTGATATCTACATTTGTAATGAAGATTTAAAGTTAACTTCTTAAAAAGAACCTGATTAAGCAGGACCATCTAGTTAGGTGAGCAGAAGGCTTTTAATTGTTCCAACAAATCAAATGTTGTAGGGCAGTTACAGGGTGTTGGCACCTCTTGTAGCAAGATTGGAGAGCAGTTTGCCAGCAAGTAATTGTTACTTCACGTGGGTAACTGTATGGATGCTAAGTTAGAATGTTTGTTCCATTGTGAGTGCTATCTAGGGATGTGCACAGTTTTTTTTTTTTTTGTATTTCTTCCATTTTGGGTTCTTTTGGGAAATGCTTTTTTTATTTTGAGTAAATTTTGTATAATAGTCCTTTCATTTTTACACTAAAGGAACTACCTCTTTTGAGTTTCCTCATTTATGTTTTCTGACACTCCAGAAGCCATAAAGAAGCTTTAAAATGCCTCTAAAAAACACAGAAGCAAGGCAACAGAGATTCATTGTACTTGAAAAATAGGCAATAGTAGTACCTGGGAAAGAAAAATTGTCATTAGACTTATACAAAAAAATACCTTTCTTACCCACCAACCAATTCAAAAGCAGTAAAACACTCCAAAAATAGAAAAGAGAGAACAATATGAGTTCAGTGATATCTGCCTAGCCGAATATACTCTCTGGGCCTGGGCAACACAGTGAAAAAAAAATGTAAGGAAGTAGCCAGGCAACCAAAGGTGGGGAGTTGGAGAAAATATTCTCCTTTATTCTATCCTGGCACTTTCTGGTACATCACGGATCCTGTTCACTTCTATTTTTTCTAGTATCTATTTGAATGAGAGTCTATCAAACAGGCTGGATTTGAGTTAAATCAAATTGATGTGAATCACAATGTAAATTTAAAAAATCATTTAAAAAAATTAAATCATGCTTTAAGTTGATTTTTAAAAAAATCATTGATTTTTATCCACCCTGCTTTCAATTCTAATAAGATCTCATGGCATAGTAGCACTATACTGGCTGAAGGCCTATTGGCCAGTTATGTAAATGGCTTGATATTTGGAAGCAAATTGCATGACTTGGCTTGTTTGAGAAGGTGAACCAAGAGGAGGCTCCCCGTATTGGTGTGCCGTCCCCTCCAACACCTGAAAGTAACAAGCATGTGGACAAACTCACAGGACTAAAAAGTGTTGTCAAGGACCTGGAAGGGTTAACTGTAAAAGAAAAAGAATGCCCGGGGAGGGGGGAAGGACTGTTGGAAGGGAAGGCTCTGGTAGGAAAGGTATAACCACAGGAGCAGGGGCAGTTGGTTATTGGTGAGAAGAAGTGAAGAGTGACAGAAAGAAAGCTGAGGAGGAGTGGGTAGAAATGATGAGAGAAGATCCTTAGACTGGAGAAGTAGGTCCAACTAAAGGTACCAAGGGAAGTGGCTGAAGAGGAGTGGAGAGGCCACCCAGTACAGAAACCCCCTTACTGGGGAGAGACAACTGAGCAAGAAGGAAGGAGATAGAGTGCGGGGAACTAGAGGCAAGAAATAGAAAGAATGAGGCATGGCCCACTTACCATGAGATCAGTCCTGGGATGAGAGCCTTCCCGCCAAATATGTGCCGAATTCCAGGTTGGAAGATTTGGGAAGCGAATGGGGGTTGAGTGTTTTACCTTTAAGCCAGAGAGGATACGAAGCAGGATTGGTTAACCCGTTCACCTCAAGTACTTTGTTACCTATGGCAGGATTGTTTACCCCTTTGGCCTGGAGATGTTGAAGATATTAGAATAAAGGGAACACAACTGGGAGAAGAGATCTCAGAGGTTGGAACTGTTACAGCAGAGTTAAATCTGTTTTCCCCAATGTTAAATAAAATGGTTGAACTAAAGCTGAAGTCTGGTCTAGTGCCTCTGGGAAGAAGGGTGGTCTTGGGGAGGATGCAGGCAGAAGAAGCCGGACAGCTTGCAACAGATAATGCTTATGGAGATTTCTTAACTCACAAAAAATTGTGTCTAAAAGTTATGCCATTTGTGTAACTGTGCAGTAGGCTTTCACCCACTATCTTCTGCTCAGATAGCAGCAATACCAAGACCAACCTTGACAGTTTCATGCTGTAAGAAAGTTTTGACATTATCAAGCCTGTTGTTGTCCTGGACTGGTTTCATGGGTGGGTGTTAGTGGAACTCTGTTTTACTGGCTCTTCTCCTACCTATAAGGTCAGTTCCAGAGAGTAATTTTGCATGCTTATTCCTCAGTGCCTTGGTAGTTTGGCTGTAGAGTCATGGAGAATACTGCCCTGCAACTTACCCTCTAATTTTAACTCCTCCTCTCTCTCGACTTCTCCCCTGCATGTGCGTGCGGCTCTCACCCCCTGTGCATGGGATTCTGTCGCAGCTGGAATCAAAGGGGCTGCACAGAGGAGGAGGAAGGCTGCATGGAGGGAGGCAGAGTTGTGCATCGTAAACAGAATCTTGCTGCCCTGGACTTGCTGTTATTTTATGGGAAGTCAGTGGGAGCAGATATTGGCAAATCTGGAACAAAATGCCATTGTTATTCTGATGATACACAGCTCTGCCTCCTTAAAGGGATTTGAATTGATTGTGGCCATGCAAGTCCTTGATCAGTAGCTAGACTTACTGATGAGCTGGATAAATGCTAGCAATAATGTTAGGCTAAATTCTTGGAAAATGAAGGTCCTGTGGGTCAGTGGTTCCCAAGCCTGTGAGATGTCTGTTACCTGTTCTGGATTGGTTGCACTTTTTCTGTAAAATTGGCATTTGCAGTTGTACTTAGATCCATCAGTGTTTCTGGTGGTTCAAGTTCGTTGAGTGCCTTTTGCCTGCTTTGGCTGGTGTATCTGCTACTGCCTAAACATAATAGTGCAGGTGCTGGTAACCCCCACATTGATTATTGCAGTTCTGTCTATGTGACAGTTCTTGATAGTGATCTGGAAGTTGCAGGTAGTGCAGAGTATGGCTGTTTGGCTATTGTTAGGGCCTACTTTCTCTCAGCTTTAATTCCTTTGCTGAAGGCCCTATATTGTTTTTTGGGCCAGGTTTAAGGATTTGGTGTTAGTTTATAAAGCCGTTAATGACTTGGGATCAGGATATATGAGAACGTGTCTTTTTAACCTGGCCAATCTCTGAGCTATTTTGAAGGAGGCAGTTCTATAAATTTGCTTGTGCCTGAGCTCTTTTTGAAAATCACTTGGGAGTAGAGCTTTATGTGATTCAGCTTCCACTCTATGGAAATGGTGTGCAGCATGGACCAATATTACTTTGCTTCTGGTATCTTCCTAACACATTTCTGTTCAGACAAGCCTTGCTTGATTAAACTATCAATCAAGGCCTCTTGGATGGGGTCGTTGGCAGTGGCAGATTGCCACTGATTAAAGGCTTCCTTTTATGATTTTAGGGCTCATGTGACTTTGTTGCTTTTGTTCTTCACCGCAAGATTGCAAAGGCAAGCCTTTAATCCATGACAGCCTCCCACTGCCAGTGACATCATTTTCATTGTACAGGCAGAGCTACACAACGGAATTTCAGCCAAGGTTTTACTGATGTGATTGTTTCTGTTTTCAAGATGGATTTTTGTTGATATTTTTATGTTTTAATTCATGTACAAATTGAGATTTGTTTGTTAACTGTCCAATGGTTTATAAATAAATTA
The DNA here is from genome assembly GCA_037013535.1 of Intellagama lesueurii. NCBI lineage: Eukaryota > Metazoa > Chordata > Lepidosauria > Squamata > Agamidae > Intellagama > Intellagama lesueurii. The sequence goes on from JBAJHW010000004.1 coordinate 165,044,356, forward strand.
CCTGCCTTACAGAGAAATTTGGGATACTAGTTGAGTCAGCATATCACTGCTGTATGCTAAATTACAAATATAATCTGAGTATTTTTTGACATCTTAATAGATTGTATTAAAATTAGGTATGATTACCCTTGAGGCCAAGGAGATAGAGTAATGTCCTGTTGCCACAAAATATGAAAAAGTCAGAAAAGGGATATTTATGCTGAATCCTACATTCGCTTACCTTGTTTTGAAACTATACCTGGTAATTCTTGCATTTTAATTTCTCATTATGTAATCCATGTAAGTGCCTAGAACATTCAGAATCAGGACTGGAAATTGAATGGCTTGTATTTTGGAGTCAATTTCTTTATTTTGTAAGAGTTAATAGTTCTCTAGTTACTGTCATTTTAACAGATGTATAGCCATAAGTCTTTTCAGTTTAGATTAAGTTCCTACACTGAATTCCTAAATTCAACTACTTGATATTAAAAATAAGAGGCTTCTGGCCAGAGTAACAGTAATGACATATGCGTTTATACATTCTTATATGGATTCCTACCTTAACATATATCAGTAGTTACCACTGTGAACAGAGCCATCTCTTTTTCAATTAACAACAAAAATAACAAAAACAAAAGTATTGTTTAAGAATAGCAAATCTATTTGGTTGTTAGTTTTGGTGATTATGAATGAATTTAAGTTGCCGTGAACGCTGTTTGTATTGAAAAGGTAGGTTGTAAATGTTGTGTCGGAAGGAGTGGAATATAATCCGTAAAGACTCACACTGAAATGTATATGGTAATCTTAGAGGTACTACAGTACTTTTGTGTTTGTTTTGTTTTTGTTGCTGAAACAAGTTAACAGGACTACCTCTCTGAAAACTCTTTTTTTCAGTACTGCAGCTCCAAAAATTCTATTCAGAGAGACTAAAATCATCTCAATCAAGCTAAAAAAAATTCTGGAATGTATTGAACAGTAAATTTTAAAAAGCATTATTTTTAAAGCAAGTACCTAAAAACCAAAACAGAGTCTTGCAGCATCATTTTGGGAAAGAGAATTTCATCCTTTTTTGCCATTTATTAGGCATTATATTTTGTAGACTAGTACCTCCTAAAAATATATGTATGTTCTGTAGGATCAAAGTACTATTTTCTGCAAATACAGACAAACATATACGTATATGCATGCGCACCCCCCCCCCCCAAATCCTGCTCTTAGCATAGTAAATTATACTAGAGTAGAATCACTGAATCATTGGGGGTTTGGTGAGCCAACTGCTCCATAGGCTTTATCGATTAAAGTGAACCTACTTTAATATAGTAAGTCACAGTTATAGTAGGCTCCTTTGAATCAGTGGAACATATGGAAGTGTTGACTCACCAAATCCCCATTGATTCAGTGGCTCTACTCTAGTGTACCAGACTACAGAAGAACTGCACAACTTTAGCATTGAGAATGAAGAAATTGAAATAGAGATTTTGTATACTTTGATTCAATCATCAATCCAAGGGTTGACTGCAGCCAAGAAATCATCAGAAATCTGACACTAGGAAGGGCAGCAATGAAGGAATTGGAAAAGATCCTAAAGTGTAAGGATGTGTCACTGGTGACCAAGACTAAAATCACCAACATACTTGTATTTCAGATCACCATGTATGGGTGTAAAAGCTTGACAATTAAGAAAGCCAACAGGAAAAAAGTTGTTTTGTTTGAAATATGGGGCTGGACGAAAGCTTTGTGGAGACCCTGGACTGCCAGAAAAACAAACAAGTGGATCCCAGATAAAATCAAGCCTCAGTTATCTCTGGAGGAAAAAAATTGATGAAACTGAGGCTGTCCTGCTTTGGACACATTGTGAGAAAGCAGGATTCTCTGGAAAAGGCGATCATGCTGGGAAGGGTAGAAGGTAGCAGGGAAAGAGGAAGACTGAATATGAGATGGACTAGCTCCCTAAAGGAAGTCACAGACTTGAATTTACAAGAGCTGAGCAGGGCTATTGAGGACAGAACATTTTGGAGATTGCTCATTCATAAGGTTGCCATAAATCAGAGGCAACCTAACAACACATAACAACAAACTCTAGTGTGATTTGTATTCTCGAAGGCTTTCACGGCTGGGATCCGATGGTGGTTGTAGGTTTTTCGGGCTGTTTGGCCGTGTTCTGAAGGTTTTTCTTCCTAACGTTTCGCCAGTCTCTGTGGCTGGCATCTTCAGAGGATAGGAGTTAGAACTCTGTCTGTGTTCTGTGTCTAAGTGTGATTTATTACTCTAAGCCAGCAGTTCTTAATCTTTTCTTCATCATGGACCCCGTTTAAATATATTTTGTTGCCATGGACCACCAAGACTTAAGTGAAGAATTAAAACCCTGAAGTGCATAAAATATTTATTTAAAGTTTCTCATTAAGGGTTTCATTGACGTATATTCCTTGGTATAACAGCAACTCTTTTTAAGATGACTGGAAGAAACTTCATTTTGCTTTGAACAAGATGCACCCTCATCAAGAGCATCACTTCTTTTAGTTTCAAATTCAGTTAGATATCCATTTTGATGCTCAGTCAAATTCAGCCAGATATCCATTCTGAGGCTCAGTCAAAATGTATTGTTACAAAATTCACTGCGATAATATTGAAAAGTCACTTTACCTGACAAATGGTTTTATTAGCAGAAATTGAAGAAGAAACTGAAGTCCATCTGAACTCACACTGACTCACTCCGACTCTCCTGCAGCTTTTGACTGTCTGTGCAGTAGCACGAAATGTCACTTGCTCTCTCTCAGCCACTCAGTGTCATTCACTTGCATGTTCTCACTGTGTGCAGAAATATCAAGCAGTTATTTGCTATCAAACAGTTCTTTTCATAACTTTTTTTAACTTTTGTTTGTTTTTAATGGAGGCGGTAGGTTAAAAATGCCATGTTTTACACAAACAAGCAAGGGAAATTCAGATTTTGTTGTATGTGTCTCTTTCTTTCTTTCTTTCTTTCTTTCTATTTTAACTGCAAAAGATCTTTCTTCAAACCTTTGTGGACCCCTTATGAAGACATTGCGACCCTCCAGGGGTCTGCAGACCACAGGTTAAGAACCTACGCTCTAAGCAACAGGATTTTGGCCACTCACATATACTGGTTTATAAATTGCTCAACAGTATCTAATACTAAATTTATTTTTATACAAGCTATTCTTATGTTTACTAGCCAGAAAAAAAAAAAACCCTAGTTGCTTACTTTATGAATAAGGCTGCCCAACAGTTAAGAATCATTTGCTGTTTAACTGAGTTCTGATTCCTTGAGGTCTCCTTATGTTAATGTGCAAATAAAACTATAGTTCTCTGGCCGTAATTTAATTGCTTCCCTCAAAAAAATTGGGACAAAAGTGATCTTTCCCATTGCAGCTCTTATGCAGTCCAAAAACGTATTCCCAAAAGCTTGAGATCCCTCTGGATTAGGTTGCAGAGCTGCACTAAATGCTGTAGCAGGAAAGGGAAGCTAGTTATGTTGTGCTGACACTGAAGTTAGACATTTGCTTACAAAATTTAAAATTGCAAAGTTCCATCATCATAAAATGACAGTTGTCCCAACGAAGGGTGGTATGTTTCTTTTCCTTTTTTGCTTCTTTTTTTTTTTTTTTGTATTTTTTCAGTTGGGAAAACTATTATTTTCCCAACTATAAATATTTCCATTTGTGGTTATTTAAGCAGGGTGCTGCAGAAGCAGAAACATCAGGAACTCTTGCTTAGCTTGCATTCTTATTTCTAAAATTTCTCCCACCATTGGTTTCTGTTACTTTTCCAGTGCTGTACTTTGAATTTTTGTGTTTAATATATTTAAAATGTTCTGTGCTTCATCCTTGTTATTCCAGTGTAGTTTGCAATTTAGCAATTGATGTAATTATCTCTGGTTTGCATTGCTCTGTGATAAATTTGATTTTAAAACTGGGAACTGCTTTTAAAACTGGATCTGTGTAGCAGATAAATAAAATATGGTGTTTAATTTTTTATTAGAATAGATTCCTTATGAGAAGTGACCTAGATCTGTCATTTTTTATAACATGGGTACTTTACAGACCTTAATTAATTAGGGTACCACAGTGTCTCTGGATGGTTTTTAGCAAAGTTTTGCTGTCCTGTCATATTAATTCAACTTTCCTAAGAGTAAAATTGAATATGCAAATAATATGGATGATATAGTAAAGTGATTATTTTTGTGATTAACACTACATACTTACATTAAATTGAAAGCAATAGGATTGTTATACTTTTAACCTAAATATGGAGGCACCAGTATGAAATCTAATGTTTTATCATGTCTGACTGAAGTCCTATAAATAAATTTTTAAAATATATATTTTTCTTTATAGGAAACACTCCTTTACATCTTGCTGTGATGCTGGGGAATAAAGGTTAGTACTGCTGATCTTTCATTTGCCTTTTAAAAAAGACCTTTTTACATCATAGAAGGTCGGCAGCTTGAATCCCAGATTTATCTCTTCTTTGCTCATCTTGCAGTTCTTTGAAGAAAACTACAGAGCAGGAGGAGACTTAATCTTATTCTTTACTTTTTGTCCACTTTGCAAATCAGGAATGGCTGAGGGAAGGGTGATTGATGAACAGTGCAAATCATAAGACATCAGTATTTCCCTCCTTGTATCTTTTCCTCCCTGACCACTCACTGACTGTTCCCTGATATGTTTGGGTAGGAGAAGAATAGTGGCCCATGCCTGATGCAGTCAGCATCCCTTCACATTGGCCTGATGATGTGAACTGTGTCAGGACAACAAAGGGAGACATCTTTTTAAAAACCTTCCTTTACTTTTATACCATTTATTGTCAGCGTTTCTGTCTCTTTTGCAGATCAGTTATAAGCCCTTTTAAACTCATGTTCAATATTTTAGCCTTTATTTCACCATCTTAAAGATATTTCTTTGCACAGAATAAGGGATCTTGGTGGTTTATTTTCTTTATCAAATAAAATCAATACATGCACTTTATAAAAATCTTTTTTAAATATAGCCATCCAGGTGGCAAATTAAATCCTGAGCTTTTTTGATTTGAAAATGTACTCCAGAGAGTTAAATCAGAGGGTTAGTGGCACTCTAATTTAAAATGTGCATGTTAATGGTGCTATAGTAAAGTAAATTAGCATTTTATATTAGATTGTGAAACTAAATTCTGGATTTGATTTAAAATTTACCTCTTGAGGACTAGTGCTATGCATTGTTGTTTTTCTCTTACAATATTTTAGACATCTAACTTCTGAGAGCCTCTTAATGTCCAGGTAAACTGAAGAAAACGATAGCCTGTATCCTGTAGCGCAGGGGTCCCCAACCCCCGGTCCGTGACCCAGCACCGGTCCATGGCCTAGGCAGGAGCGGACCTCAGACACAGATCTCCTGACCCCCCGCGAGCGAGCACATGCGCTGAGTGCACCACGCCCCCCCCAACTGGTCCGCAGTTGGGAAAAGGTTGGGGACCACTGCTGTAGCGGATAGGTCTTTTAACATGAAATTCTGGGTTAATTTAGGATTAAATCCTGGATTAATTTGGGGTTGACAATAGCAGAGTGATAAACAGGGCTTGAAAAATGCACTCGTCCACTCGTCTGTGACAAGTGAAGAATGCTGCTGGACGAGTCACAGCTCCCTGCCTGCCTGCCTCCTTCGCCTGTCTCTCTCTCTCTCTCTCTCTCTAATCCTGCAGTCCTCCCCTTCCCCTCCCATTGCAAAAGGAAAACTGCCCTCTTCTCGCGAGAAGAGAGTTTGAGTGGCACATAGAGATATAGCTCTGCAGGAGAATGTAGAGTAGTCCCATGCTGGAGAATATGGAGATTCCCTGCTCCCAATTTCAACCGAACGAGGACACATCCTGGGGTGGGAGGGAACTGTGGCTCCTGAAGAGGCTAGGTGCTTTTGCTTTCAGTTTTATTTTTGCTGGAGACATTCAAAAGAAAGGCATTCAAAATACAAGCTTCATGACCCCACAGGCATGCAGGTAATAAAGCAACCCAAGTCTGAGGGTATAAATCAGTGATTCCCAATCCCAATAAATTGCAACGCTATAGTCTGGTCATTCTGACTGGTGAAATTTTTGACTGACTGGTGAGACATTCTAAAATTTTTCAAGCCCTGGTGATAAAGTTTGTTTGCTCAGAATTGTCTAGGTAAATACACCAATCTGGTGTGGTATAGTTGGACAGATTGTCATAGTATTCAATGTTGTAGAGTCATTGGATTCCTGAAGCCAACCCATTGTGATAAAATCAGTTACCTAGCAAGCATTGCACCCTTGCAATGCTTTTAACCCCTTCAAGTTCAATGTTTTTTACCCTCTAGCAGTGATTTTTAAGCAAAGTAAGGAAAATGTTCTGCTTATGCACTGCCCCATAGCGCTTAAAGTATTCTCTGGGCTCCAGGAGGCCATGTGTGAACCACCCTGAAACTGACTAGGGGTTTCGTGAACTACACTGTAATTGATTTGGAAACACAGAAATGGCTCTGCTCTCCTTCATTTGGACACTTTTCTCTGAAGCCAGTGCACATCCTTAGTTACAATTTGAACTTGAGATAGTTAAACATTAATAATTATATCTTTCCTTAGAGCTTATTTCCTGACTTTGCAAAAATTTCCAGGTTTCCTTGTTTGCTGTAAAGCCATAATTAATACAAGTTTTATTCATTTGTTTCTTTGTTTATTGAGCTGAATTTTTTTTAGAAATGATTTCTATCAACAGGTAGAGTCTCAAAGTAGCATGGTTGACAGTAGAATAGATCTACTAGGCAAGTGAGGACAGACAAAATGACATAGGGGAATGAATTGTAGACCCGCTTGGTGCTAGAGAAATATTAATATCTAAGAAATTTACTATTCTGTGTTGAGAGTTGCTGTTTTTTTTAAAAAAAAATAGAAGATAAAGGATTTTTGGATATGCCTGGCTAGACAACAGTACCCGTGAAAGGGATCTAGGAGTCTTGGTAGACCACAAGCTGAACATCAGTCAGCAGTGTGATGCGGCTGCCAAGAAAGCCAATGCGATTTTTGGTTGCATCAATAGGAGTATAGTGTCTAGATCAAGGGAAGTGATAGTACCACTCTATTCTCCTTTGGTTAGACCTCACCTGGAGTATTGTGTCCAGTTCTGGGTACCTCAATTCAAAAAGGATGTTGACAACCTGGAACGTGTCCAGAGGAGGGCAACTAAAATGGTTAAAGGTCTGGAAGCAGTGTCCTTCGAGGAGCGGCTTAGGGAGCTGGGAATGTTTAGCCTTACAAAAAAAAGGTTGAGAGGGGACATGATAGCCCTGTTTAAATATTTGAAAGGATGTCATGTTGAAGAGGGGACAGGTTTGTTTTCCAGGGCTCCAGAGACTAGGACACGGAGCAATGGTTTCAAACTACAGGAAAAGAGATTCCATCTGAACATTAGGAAGAACTTCCTGATGGTCAGCGCTGTCTGGCAGTGGAATAGACTGTCTCGAAGGTGGTGGAGTCTCCTTCTTTGGAGGTTTTTAAGCAGAGGCTGGATGGCCATCTGTTGGGAGTACTTTGATGGATGTTTCCGCATGGCGAGGGGTTGGACTGGATGGCCTCAGTGGTATCTTCCAACTCTATGACTCTATGCCTGTAAGAGAGTGTCTATCCCTTAAATGAGAAAGGACAGAGCAAAAGAATTAAGGTACTGTGGTCAATGAAATGTGAGTGGATAATGGTTTTGGCTCTTTTTCTGTTTACAATGCATTATAACATTGAAAGTTAGGAGGTGGTTGCTGGTAGTAGCTGGTAGGCCATATTGAAATAGCAGGGACACTGATGGTTTCCTTCTTTTGAAAATGTTTTTAAATTTAACAATAATTGTTTCTAAACCAGAAGTCAATTACAGTGGTGCCTCGCAAGACGGAATTAATCTGTTCCGCGGTTAATGCCGTCTAGCGAAAATTTTGTCTTGCGAAGTGCAGTTTCCCATAGGAATGCATTGAAATTTAATTAATGCGTTCCTATGGGGGAAAAAGTCAGAAACCAAAAAAAAGTCAGAAAAAAGTCACTTACCAGGTACAGTAGACCGAGCCTCGCTCCTCACAGTGCCTTGGTAGCCCCGGAACAGCCGGACTCTGCATGAGCAGAGCGCCGAACAGCTGAGAGGCAGCAACCAGCAGAGAGGCAGCAGCCATTTTGAGAGGCGGCAGCCATTTTGAGAGGTGGCAGCCATTTTGAGAGGCAACCACATGGCTGCTGCCTCTCAAAATGGCTGCCGCCTCTCCAAAATGGCTGCTGCCTCTCAGCTGTTCGGCGCTCTGCTCACGCAGAGTCCGGCTGTTCCGGGACTACCAAGGCACTGTGAGGAGCGGGGCTCGGTCTACTGTACCTGGTAAGTGACTTTTTTCTCATTTTGTTTTGGTTTCTGACTTTCCCCCCCATAGGAACGCATTAATTAAATTTCAATGCATTCCTATGGGAAACCCGCCTCGCAAGACGAAAAATATCGCAAGAGGCACCAAAAAACTCACAAGACCTGTTCGTCTTGCGAGTTTTTCGTCCCGCGAGGCATTCGTCTTGCGAGGCACCACTGTATTCTAAATAGCAAGCCTCAAATGCACTTCCTCATTTGTTCTTTTCCCTTTTTTCCATTGCACTTAGAAGTTATAGCTTCAAATAATAGAATAGCTTTAAAAAGCTAAACCATGTAAAGTTGATGATTAAGATGTTCATTCCAATCTCTAATAAATGTAAAGCTGTTAGTCATGGCTGTTGTGTCTGCATGTCACTCTTATCCACTAGCTTTCTTGACTGAGTCAGCTAGGTAGGATACTTCGACTAAATTATTCAAGAAACGCAGTAGATTGTGTAATCAGAAAGTATAGATGAAGGCTAAATGTACCTGACACCATTTCCTTTCAGTCTCAGATATACAATTATTTATGTTTGAATGGGGAATAAAATGCTCTTACACATTGTTAATTTGCTTTCTCATTTTGCAGTTATTTCTAAAAGTTTGAATTATGAGATTATAAGAATAATACAGGCTCTAACATTTTTCCTCTTATCTACTGTGAGAACAAAGCATTTTAGCTAATTGGTGTACATCCTTTTATAGGGGCTATTGGTTTTTTTTGCCCCATTGGAAATTTCTGTCATAGAGTAGAGTGAAATGATTTTTGCTCATTTACTCTCCTTGTGTAAATCTCATGCCATCTCCCCACTTTTTCTAAAGAGTCCCTGTAGCGAACACCCTGTTTTCCTATATATATAATGGTATTGGCCTGCACCAATGGGAGCTGTTGGGAGGCGGAGCCAGAGAAACCAGGAGGGAGGGGTGAGTCAGAGTCTAGTCAGTTCATGGGGAGACAGATGAGAAAAAAGAATTTGGGGGTTTGAGGCAGAGAGAGTGTTTACGGAGTGATTAGTCAGAGTGTGACCTGTATTAATTAAGATAGAAGAGGTTAAAGTAAAATACTGAAGCTTTGTGTAACTTTAAGAATGTGCTTAAGAACTATTCCTAAAACAACTTGTAATCAATAAACCTGTTTCTGTTTAAAAGTTCAGTACTGAATGGACCTCAGTCTTTCATAGGAAATATAGGTTGATAAAGAGGTCAACTGGTGGCAGCGTGTTAAAGGGCGTCTTGGGATACCTTTGTGAGCTCTGTGTTTGGTGAAACAAACACGGGCCACGGGGTAAACGCCACAGTTCCCAATGCTCCAGAGGGGGGAAAAATCTTGAGGGAATAGGTTGCAGTGGTAGAATAAATTGCCAAATCTCATTCTTCCTTGTTCAGGTGACAAAAGCTGGGTAAAAGAACCTTCAGTCAGTGGAAAGGTATCAATCTATGCAACTCAGAAAACTCTAATCCTCATCTCAAACATAACAAAAAATATTAAGTAAAACATTGAAAGTATTCTGCAAGTAGCTTGCTTGGTAAGGTAATGCCATGTCTTCTAAATCTGCTGTGATTTAGGGCCGAAGGTGGGTAATTTGTCTATGTTGAAAGAAGGCGGACATGGCCACAACTGAGATCTGATTCTCCATTGAGAGGGCTAGGTCCAGGAGCACACCCAGATTGTGAACCTGACCCTTCAGGGAGAGTGTGACCCTATCCAGGCCGGTCAGGGCCCCCAATGTAACAGCAGAATCTCCTGTCTTGTCAGGATTCAGATTCAGCCCATTAGCTCTCATCTAGTCCATAATCAAAGCCAGGCAATGCTCCAGGACATCTACCCCTGCTGAAGATGAGGAGGAGAGATAGAGTTGTGTGTCATCAGCATATTGATGACAGTGAGCCCCAAATGTCTGGATGACCTCCCCCTGCAGTCTCATACATATGTTGAATAGCAAAGAGGAGATGATCAACCCCTGTGGGACCCCAACTGTAGGATCCATATGGATGAAACAGCACCCCAGGCTCATACTCCTCCGGCAGTGTTGTGTAACAGGTCATCAAGCAAGGCGACCAAAACTGTCTCAGTGCCATGGTGTGGCCTGAACCCTGATTGAAATTAATCAAAACTGTCGGTGTCCTCCAAGAAAGCTTGCAACTGGTCTGCTACTAGCCTCTTGATCAGTTTCCCCATGAACAGTACATTGGCAATAGTACGAGAGTTATTTAAATCATAATCTCCAAGTTGATATTTTTGAGAATGGGCTGAATCATTGTTTCCTTCAGATAGGAGGATGTATATCCCTCCTGCAAGGAGAAGTTTATGATCTGAGTGACCCATTCAGCTGTCAACTCCTTGGCTGATTTTAAAAGCCAGGAGAAGCATAGGTCTGACCAGGAGGTAATGGTCTTAGAGGGTAGAAGTGCCTTGTCAACATCATCGGGTGTCATAGGCTGAAATCGATCCAGCATAACGGGACAAGACAGGGTGTTAGACATCTCAGTATGACTTATTGCCATACTAACAGAATCTAGGTCCCTACGGATGGTCTCAATCTTAGCATGGAAAGGGCTGTGAATTGTTCACTTGTAGTGACATCCGGTTGAGGCCCTGGATGGTATACAGCTCCTGTGAGATCATGGGACACTCTATAGAGTTCCGCTTGGTGGTTAGCTGCCTCACTAATAAGCTTTTTTTGCAGATTGGATAGCATTGTAATATCTGCTGGATAGTTGAAATAGAGAAGGCATTTAGGTGCAGTCACCGCTGAATACTGTTCGGCAACCTGAGGTTCAATGCCACTGCCAACCAGCTCAGCCAGAAACTCACCCAAGGCATCTCGGAATCCAGTCGGATCCAATAGCCCCTGTGGGTAGACCATCCTACTAGAACCCATCTCCCTGCAAAGAGGGGGCCAAATTTTTGCAGGTAGTGATTTGACCATGACAGGGCAGAAGATATTTACCTAGTGATTCTCAGATCTTCATCACTTTGGCCAGCCAGGAATAGAGATGGGAGTATTCGTATACAAATACTCCCACACAGCTGGGCATAATCCATTCAAAAGTCTGCTGCTGGCTCCGTTCTCCCCCTTTAAATCGCTTCAGAGCTCCTGGTCAGCTAGCCGCTCCTGGCAGAAGGAGGGAAGACAAGTCTCCTTGCAAGGCTGACGAGTGGATAGCTGATGAGTGGATAGCTGACTTGGAGCTCCGGAGCAATTGGGAGGGAGAGCAGTGGCGGTGGCAGACACATGAGTGGACGGTTCGCCCCAGGGGGGCAGACCCTCATTATGTCCAGCTGTGCGGGGGTATTTGTATACAAATACCCCTATCTCTAGCCAGGAATATCAGCTTGAGTGTATGGCCTGCCACATGTGTGGGACCACTCATCTGTTGGGATAGCTCCATGGATGTCATGGTATCCATGAAGTCTAAGGCCGGACTGGCAACTAACGTCCTTGCATGTATGTTGAAGTCCCTCAGGAGTACAAACCTGGAGGACCACAACAGTGCAGTAAAGACAAAGTTGGTCAGCCTTAGTAAAGACAGCACTGGGTCGCATGAAGACCACTGGGAGATGTAAAATATACCATAGGTGAAAAAGGTCCATAGGTGTGTTCACTGAGTAGGAGAAAGAACAGCAGTGACAGTCAGTAAGTCCAGAAGATGGTACAGTCTTGTAAGAACTCGCCAGGTCCAGCATCTCACATATACATCCATCAAGTGTATAGACATGATAAGCTATTTCTGGATTCAGCTCATTGTGCCGTGAAATCAGAGAAAGGAGTGCTGTCTTTTGGATTCTTGCATTAATTTTGTTTGCTGGTGATTAAAGAGATCCTATTTTGATTGCAGGTTGCATGAAAAGCCACCCAACTCATGCACAGTGAGATTAAGTTTAAGCAATGAGGACTCAAAGCAAGGAATTCATTAAGTTTAAGCAATGAGAACACTGCAGCTAATATCATTTCCCTTGTGCTGGCATAATTTGTGCGAGAGGATTTTGGCCAAAATATTTGAAATGTGAGTAAATGGCTCGCATTTCAGTAATAAATTAAAAATGTGTATTTACTTCTGTATCTTTTTGTCCATTTCAATTTTCAGAGGAAGAACTTGGTCCTTTTGTTTGGGAATTAATTGCTGCCTTTTATTCTATTGTAGAATGTGCCCACCTGCTTTTGGCCCACAATGCTCCTGTGAAAGTGAAAAATGCTCAGGGATGGAGTCCTCTTGCAGAAGCCATCAGCTATGGAGATAGACAAATGAGTAAGAAACTATCACTGTGGTTATGTGGTATAAGTACAGGAAGTGGGTTTAGCCCAATATCAACTACCAGCTGCAAATCCTGAAGAAAATGTTTGGAATTAAAATCATATAAAATTATATAAAATTCACTTGGTGAACTTTTTTTAAGGACTGATCAGGAGTATTGGAATGAAGCTGGATGCATCCTTTAATGATAGTCCAGGGATGTATTACAGGGGCTTCCGCTGCCCAGAGTGATATACTGGCACTGACAGTAACTACAAATAAATTTATTTTATTTTATTTATTTTATTGGATTTCTACCCCGCCCATCTAGACCAAAGGTCTACTCTGGGCGGCAAATCAGAGTAATATGTAAATATGTCAGTCAGATCTGTGACTTATGGAAGTGCAATTCTTTTATGACTGACTGAATATTGTTTTGTTAATATCTGACAGTATATTTAATTTTATTCAGTCCAAATTACGGCAGGAGCCTGATTAAGTTACATGTCAAACCTAATTAATATCCAGCATTCATAGAATTACTGATTTGTAGAGTTCATCCTAGGGCACTTAAATATTTAATTTTATGAAATCTGGATAAAATATATCATCCTGTTACACTATGAAATTATAGATGGGTAGATATGTACGTATGTTCATTCATTCATAGTTTTCCATTTATATTACTGACCAAGTCATACAGTTGGAACTATTATTGAAGCTGATAGGTGTTTAATAATAAAAACAATAAAAAAGAGAATTTTTGACACTATTATGACATGTTTGGGCTTATAGTATATATTTTTTAGTTACAGCGCTGCTAAGGAAACTGAAACAACAGTCCAGGGAAAGTGTTGAAGAGAAGCGACCTCGGTTGTTAAAAGCCCTGAAAGAGGTATTTTTGTAAGAGTACCTTTTAAGAATATAGGGTCATTGCCTTTCAAATTTGTGGGTGATCACGTCTAATAAGAATGACCTGGCAAACAACTCAAACTTGTCTTTCATTCTTTGGGTGTCCTGTCAATGGTTTGTGAAGTGATGTTGTCATCCAGTCCATTTTCCTTTGAATGGCTGGCCCATGGATGATTGGGTCACGGTTGATCAGCAGGAGGGATTTTTGGAATGTTATTATGGCATATGGATTTTACGTTGCCTATTCTTGCTGTAAAATGTTAGTGCTACTTTTTTTTTAATGGTTTGTAAGTGATATGTTCAAGATTTCCACTGTGATTATTTTATATAGCTACTTGCTGAACCAGAACAGGAAGAGAGGGTGATTTGCATTCTCTTTAATGTGCTTTATGATGTTTTCCTTTTCTGCTGGATTATTCCAGAGTCAGTGAACCATTGGGTTTGCATGCTTATGTATAATTCATTTCTTTCTGTTCAGCAGTGTTTCCTTGGAATAGTAATATGGAACTAAAACTCTGAATGTTCTGGTACATTGCTGCAGTTAAGAAGCATGAACTGTTGCGGTCTGTGACAATATGTCACAGCAATATGTGATCTGTGTGCTCTTTTCCTTGTTGGAAAAATGGTAAAATGTGAAAAGAGATGGGGAACACAAGATCAGCAAAAATGATAAAATGGCATTGAAATATCAAAGGTCAAAAAAAGTTGTTCACTAGCACAACCGTGTATATTGCTATATATCTTTGATTGATTATGTTATTTAGGAATGGACATTCGGCACAGACACATGTTTAAAGGAGCAATGATGTCTGGAATCCTGTTTTGTCTTTGTGTAATGTAAAGCTGTGCATGTATAAATTGGCTGGGCCTTATGCCTAGGCAACAAAGATTGCAGAATTTGATTGCACAATTGGTTTTGTGATTCCTTGTGCAACTAATTGTGTAGTGTGCCTGTGGAAGTGCTTTGTGAATAGCACTTCTGCCTTGCAGCGTTTAGAGCTACAGCTTGTGTGGCATCTAGTTACACAAGCATAGCTGCTCAATAAGATTTCAGCCGATGTCTTTGGTGAACTTGCAGAATAGTTGAAAAGACATTTATCATGGGTGTCTTTTGTGATAAGCAGGTCAGTTAGATATGCAAACTGAAGGGACAGATTCCTTTACTTACTAAAGACCTTGTGACGTTTACCCACGTGGCCCCTGCTTGTTTCACCCAACACAGAGCTCACGCGAATATCCCAACATGTCCTTTACCTCGCTGCCACCAGTTGATCTCTGTCAACACCCTTTAATTAGAAAGATTGAGGTCCAAGCTGAGTATGAAGTTGAACAACACAGGTTTATTGATTACAGTTCACTTAATCAGGTTCTTCACAGACTTTAATGTATTCATTAGATTAGTAATAACTTGTTTCACTCTTAACTCTCTTAGTTCTCTATACTCTTAACTCTCTTAACTCCTAACTCTGCTACCCTCTCTAACTACCACAGATTAACTTCTACTTCAGACTCTCATCTCTGACTCTCTCTCTCTCTCTTCCGTATCTGCCCCCATCTGACTCCTTCTTCTCCAGCCAAGCCTCATGTAGCTGCTGACTCCTCCTCTCCAGCCCTCTCATAGGTTCATGCAAATTAGCTCATGAATATGAGTGACGTGGATGATCGCCACAGACCTCAAGTAATGAAAAAGAACAGGGATAGAATTTTCAGATTTTCTTGGCTATAAATACCATCATTCTCTATTTTGGGAGCTCTATATATTTTATAGACACCTTACAAACACCAAGACAGGCCTAAATTGGTGGAGTTTGAGACTTAGTTAAGCGTAGCTCTACCCAAGCTTCCTTCTACACAAGCTAGCACTGAGGCAGGAACAGGAATTCTAAATGGAGAATTGTGATATTTTGAGTATAGAAAATCCAAAAATCTCATCCCTAGAAAAGAACATGATCATAGGAAATACTGTTAAGATCTCCCCCCCCCCCCCCAGTAATTTAACATTGAATGTGTGTTAAGCCAGGGGAAGAGTTTAGAATGTAGTGAATCAAATCCTATTAAACATTTCTGAAATGTCTCCTTCATTCTGAATTTGCAGTCTTATTTATAATGTTGTGATGCAGTGGTTCCCAACCTTGGGTCCCCAGATGTTCTTGGGTTATAATTCCCAGAATTCTTGGGCAGTACAGCTAGTGGCGAAGGCTTCTGGGAATTCTAGTCCAAGAAGAAGTGGAGATCCAAGTTTGGGAACTACTGTTCTAGTGTAATTGCCATTGAAGGTTGCTTTTTCTCTTGCCTTGGATAAAGTGTTTTTGACAAATGTCATTGCTATTTTGGTACTGAAGTAGAAGTGTATGAATCAAATCTGAATAAAAGAGGCTCTAAAGCCTCATTGTTGAGATTTCTAAAATTTCATATTTTGGTGACATTTGTTAATTCTTGTTACTAAAATATGCTGTAAATGTACATATAACATATGCTTTCAGTATAATGTATTGCTGGAAAAGACAGTAAAGTTGGGGAAACCTGAAGGCAGCAGGAACAGAGGAAGGCCAAATTGAAGATGAAGGGGCAAGCTCAGAAACCGAGCATGTTGGAAAAAGGAGATGGGGAATCATTTCCTGCTTTGCTAATGTCTTCCAAAATGAGGACAGTTTTTTATTCCTATGATGGTGTTTGTCATTATATGCCATCAAGTCACTTCTGACCTATGGTGACCTTATGAATTAGTGACCTCCAAGAGCTCCTCTTCCGCTCTTGCAAACTCAAGAGCATGGCTTCCTTTACTGAGTCTGTATATCTCTTATTTGGTCTTCCTTTGTTCCTGTTCACCTTCAACTTTTCCAAGCATTGTTGTCTTTTCCAGTGCATCTTGTCTTCTCATGATGAGCCCAAAGTATGACAGTCTCAGTTTAGTTATTTGTGCTTTTCGAGAGAGTTTGGGCTTACATTTGATCTAAAACCTAGGTATTTGTCTTCCTGGCAATCCATGGTATCAGTAAAGCTCTCCTCCAATACCACATTTCAAATTAATCAATTTTTTCCTGTCAGCTTTCTTCACTGTCCAGATTTCACCTGTATATATTAATTGGAAATATCATAGTGCAGACAATTTCTGCCTTTGTCTCCAGCCTCACATCCTTGCTCTTGAGGATCTTCCATATTTCCTTCATAGCTTCTTCCTATGAGAAACTCCCCACCCTGAAATTGATTCATATGAAATGTAGTTTTGGAGGAGAGGCTAGTAAAAAAAAAAAATCTGCAGACTCATAATCACTGTTGGCTTAATGACAAGGCTGACGTAATTACAGTTGGGTTATTTCCCAATTTGGTTTTCCCCTTCTTCTTACAGTAGGGGAGAGATTTTTAAAGGTATGCAGATTGCATTTTAGTGTTGTACACTGTGTGCACGTTTTGTGTGTCCAAGATGAGTTATATGTGCGTGTGTTTTAAAAAACCTGAGTTGTTTTAATTGTTAACATCTTCCAGATATAACATTCATTTCCCCCTCTGAATTCAGCTAGGTGACTTCTATCTTGAACTTCACTGGGATTTTCAAAGTTGGGGTAAGTATTATGACATCTTAAAGAGATTGATAGCATTTCAGCAACTTGACACAATCGTGCTTAGACTTGAATGGCTATATCTGATTTGGTGTATAAAATCTAAATATCGTTGTTACAAAATATATGCTCTGTTTTTAAAGTCTTTGTTCTTAAAGGTATTATGCACATTGTGAATAAAAGCAGTGCAGATGATACTATCAAGTAAAAGCAATATCTCACCAGGTCTGTTCTGATCTCAGTCTGGTGTCAATCCTTAAAGCATAAAGATTCACAAGGGAGGGAGCTTTGTGCACTTCCCTTAGGCATAGAAGTTCCTTTTTATTTGAATCCCTTTTGAGTCCCTTTTTACCCTTTCAGTGCTAATGATGGTTATCATTTTGTGTACACTTGGATCGATCTTTCCCGTGATTTTGAAACCCCTTCTAGGCATGGTTTTAATCTGCAACTTGCATTCAACTCAATGAACACAAATAGTTTGTGTGTGCTGAAAAGTGCAGGGAGAGCAGTTGGAGCAGGGAGGGAGGGAACATATGAGCCTCAGGATGCTCCTAGACTCTTAATCGTAGTTCAAGGTTTGGCAGACACTGTGGTTGTTCTCTTATGTAGTAAGAATATAACATTTTAATGTTTCCTTCACAGAGCATAAATCCAAGTTTCCTAATTTAATATTTTGCTGTTCACACCAAACTAAAACATGTTTTGTCACATTGCAATGGAATACACTGGTTGTTTTGAAGGAGTTTGACATCCGTCAAACTAAATTCTAATAGTATTGGTAATGATGTGCATCTGTGTTCTATGAGAAAATTAAATATAGTGTCGTCTTATATTCTGGTGAAAGTAACTGGGTTTGCATGGGTTAGAATAGCCCTTAGTTTGATACCCAAAACCTTCCAGCAGGACTGTGCAGTTTTCAGAATGCACATATTGTGCTCACCCTGTCTGATGAAGCCACAGCTCTTGGAACTTCTAAACACACCTTCTGCTGTAGTGCACTCCTACAGCACCATGTGGGAGGAGTCTAGCCCCTCATTGTCTGATCCACAGAAAGGCAGAGAGAGGTTCCTTCAAATCCTTGTTTGAATAACTTTCTCCTTACTTCAGACTAAAATTCCCTGTAAGCCATGTCTGTAAGCCATGTGTGTGTGGGCGTTCGTGGCTCCACCTCCCTCCATGCAGCGATTGTGTTCAACCCCTTTGGTTCTGTTCACGACGGAACCCTCTGCATTGGGGGGCGGAGTTCCACATGTATGCAGGGGTGAAGTCATGTGAGAGAGAGGCGGAGCCCCGCCCATGGTTTTGGAACTATTTGATGTATGCACATCTTCCTTTATTATAGAATTTTATATTATAAGAAAACTAACAGCCTGTCATGTTTGTTAAAAACAGTGCCTTTACTTTCCCGAATCCTGCCTTCTGATGCATGTAAAATATACAAACAAGGTATAAATATCAGGTAAGAATAATTTTCAGTTTTGGATTATACTAAAGTACTATTGCTTAAATAATTATAACATTTTAGACTTAATCCTCAGTTTTGCTTCTGATCTATCTTCAGTCACATTTCATAACCTGACCATTTCAAATGCTGTTGGGCATAGGTGAGAAGGGCAAGAGTTTCTGAATGAGAGGTAAAGAGGGCGGTACACAGCACACTCACTGGGGTTTTTGATTTGTGTTTTTTATAGTCTCCCTAAATGATTCAGAAAGCTGCTCCTGGAGGGCGAGGGTGCTTCAGACTGGCATTCAGTGCAACATACGGTTCATGAATCAGAAAGGAAAATTGGCGTGTGCTCATGCATTTGTGCACACACTTATACAAACAGAGCCATGTGTTGAAATATGCTTGTAGGCCTTTTTTGAGCCTTGCCTTTGAGAATTATATTAACGTGATAATTTAGATACAGAGTCTGGAAGCAATGAGATACATGGAGCTATGCATGCTCTTTGCCACTTATTCCCACATGCACAACTAAGTGTGATGTGACCCTTAGTTGATTGTAGAAATGCCTTTTGTTGGAGTAAGAACTCTCATATTCTCCACTGGTTAAATTATTCATTAGATTTATCCTGTAAAGTGGCTTACTCTAAACCATTTAATGTGAGTATGAGTACATTTGGCTTTTCAAAGCTAGAGCTTGCTTGGGGACCATCCTTAGTTCATTTTCCTGCATAGTTAAATCTTAAAGGAATTGTCTAAATTCAGAAGAAAGTCCATATGTGTGTGCATGCTTACACACAGAGAGAGAGAGAGAGAGAGAGAGAGAGAGAGAGAGAGTTGTTTTCAACAGAATAATTAGAAGTAGGTCAATGACAATGTACCTAGGTTAGGAAACACATATGTTCTTCTAGACAGCTGATAATAAAACTACCATTAAAAAAACTGTCTGGTGTTTTCTGAATTTTTGTTTGGCTGCCTATTCAGTATTTTAAACAACTCAAGGTTTTTAACTTTAAACAATGCAAAGTTCTTTTGCATTTCTGTTGAAATAAAGATCTTGTTTCTGGTTTCTATCAAATGAGATAACATCTCTCCCTTCCCAAGATTTAGATTTAAGGAAGGTACTCTCTGTAAGGGTATGGCTACACAATGGGAAAGATGCAAATGGAAGTTGCACTCAGAAAATTGAGTTTCCCCATGCAAATTTGCTTTAGCCAGCCACATAGGAGTCAGCAGAAAGAGAGGAGGAAATTGACACTCAAAAGCCTTGTTTGCAGCTTGTTAAGGTGGCAGTCCTGATTTGCAGAAGGCATGATTAGAACAGAGCTACTTGAACAAGCTGGAAAGGTGCTTATTAGCAGTTTTCTTCTTGCTTTCTTCTAACTACTTGCTCTTTTTTTCCTTTGATCTCAGTTTGTGCCAATCTCTGTTTGCTACCAAAAGAGTAGAAACCTCAGGGGCAGAGGAAAAACGTTTCCATGTGGGGAAAAACTTTGGGGTGATTTGCATTGACTTTTACACTGTATAGCAAACAGAAAATAATATGAATCAGACCATTCCAATCCTGGAGCATTTCATGTTTTATTTGCCAATTTAATCTCCCCCTTGTATTGGGAGAATATCTGAGCCAGCTGAAGTGTTAAAATGTTTCCACAGGCTTGACACAACACTTATAGATTTTACTGACATGAAGTGCCAACGAGGGGACTTGAGCTTCATTTTCAATGGTGATGCTGCACCCTCTGAATCCTTTGTAGTTTTAGACAACGAACAAAAAGTTTACCAACGAATACATCATGAGGTAGGCCACAGTATTTTTTAGAGTATTTCAAAGTATTACAGAATGTTTTAAAATGTTTTAGAATGCACACTTAATGTTTTTTACCCAAATGATTGCAGTACCTTGTTTTTTTTGGAAATGTGCTTTTCTGTTTGTAAGCAGCAAGCCTACAATCTTTAATATTTTTATTTAGGTGTGTATGAAGTTCAGCTATAAATCTAGTACAGGTTTTTCACATCTTAAAGGAATTGTCATATCTTAAGGGAATGGCTTTACAAGATGTCTAATTACTTGACAGCTCATTGCAAACTGCTGAATATGTTAAGCTTCTGGATTCATAGTACCCTTCTAACATGCCTTTCTGTATAGCAATATCATTTAATTTCACTTGACAGTAATACAAGGTACATCTAGGTCAGCCTTTCCTAGCCTTGTGCCTTTTTAATATCTGGGACTGCACTTCTGTCAGCTCCAGCTACTGAGGAGGTAATTGAAGTCCAAAATAATTGGGGCATGGGGGGCAGAAACTCCAGGCAGGGGAACACTGACCCAGAGTCTGAGTAGAACAGAAGACAAAAAAGAAGGGGATATCATAGTTCTCTTTCAGTAGAAAAAAGCCAGATTGGAAGTGCAGTTAGTCAAGAGCCTAGGAATTCGGCTTAATTTCCCAGTAACGCACTTTATATCAACAGAAGACATGATGCTTAAGGAAGTTAGTTGATTATTGAAAGGCTTGTAATTATTTGAAGTGAGAGTTAATGAGATAGAATAGAACACTTCTATTTAAGTATGTCTGTGTTTGTGTTAAACCATGGAACTCTACCCTTTCTTTCAAAGGAATCTGAGATGGAAACAGAGGAAGAAGTTGACATTTTAATGAGTAGTGATATTTATTCAGCAACATTATCAACCAAATCAATTACCTTCACACGTGCCCAGACAGGATGGCTTTTCAGAGAAGATAAAACAGTAAGTCTGTTTTTATTTAAGATATGGTAGGGAGTGAAAGTAGGATGTAGATTAGATTCCTGGTCCTGAAGCCCTTCATCTGCTGGATGACGTCCTGCATCATGGCTTTGATGGACACAGTGGGGGGGGGGGGGGGAAGGCTCATCAACAAGGTGTCTGCGTAGTCACAGGCTGCAGGAGCTGTCCTGCAGCTGGCAGTTGAGGAGGCTTCTCCCCCCCCTTCCTGACTTTGGGAGACATAAGGAAAGCAGAGATATGTAAAGCCACTTACCCTTGCTGACCCAAGTGCTGGCTACATGAACTCTCTAGCAGTTGGCACTTTGTCACACCTCTTGGCTAGTGCTTCTGGAGAACTCCTGCTGTCATATCCCATTTCTGATGGGAGGTAGTAATAGGAACTCCCTTCTCTTAAGAAGGGAGCAGGATTTTAAAGTAGGGAGGGGAGTTTGGGGAGGGTCCCAGGCCAGTAGGGGACCTCCTTTGGGGCTAGATTCTGATACTTTGGGGGTTTGAAATTCCTCTGTCTTCCTTTAAGACACCCATTCATTCAGTGCTACCATATCCCAGAAAGACTGCGCTAAAGAAAGCAGATTTAATTAGACTGTCATGCTTCCAGTCCCTAGTCCAGACTGAAGGGAGGGAGACTGTTGAAGGGCAGAACTGTAGCCAGAAAGGTGCTCCTAGTTACACTTGTGGAAATGGGAGCGATTGAGGGAAGGAATATAATAGGTAGACAATGGTTGAAATCCAGAAGTAAGTCACAGAGCAGCCCCATTGAGTCAGTGTGGATTTGGTGAGTCAGCTCCTGCATACGTTCTGTTGATTCGGTGGGCCTCCTCTAGCTGTAGCTCACTACTGAATTTCAGCCTATAAATTGTAAGGACAATAAATGATAATAAATGAAAAGATAGACAATAAATGGCAAGTCTGCACCAAGCAGCAGTGTTCTGTGTATTTAATGCTTATTTTATTTTATTTTGCAGGAAAGAGTTGGAAACTTTTTGGCAGACTTCTATCTGGTTAATGGGCTTGTATTAGAATCAAGGAAAAGACGAGAACATCTCAGCGAAGAAGATATTCTTCGAAACAAAGCTATCATGGAAAGCTTGAGTAAAGGTGGGAACTTGATGGAACAAAATTTTGAGGTACAGTTAAACTTTTACAAAATTGGGCTTTCAACTACATCTGACCAGTGAATACAGAAACATATATTTGATGGAGAGTGAAACATTGGCAGTAAAAGAGCTCCCTTGCATGTGCACAAAGGGTTAAACGTCACCGCTGCCCTGACACCGCCCTGCTCTGCTTTCCTTGTGAAACTCCCTGAGTTTCAGTGGAGGTTTAGGAGACCCTCTCAGAAGCAAGGGTCTTTCAAGTCTCAGAATACTATGAACCTGACTTTGCGGGTAACTAAATAATAGTTGTGGTCATTTACCATATAAAGGGTTCAAATTTGTAGCACTTCTTTGAAGTGGACTAGTGTAACTATCTTTTTTTTCTGTAACTGACATCAAATGGGAAATTCTGGCTTATATTCCAGTTGGTTGTAACAGACCTTTTTTTTTGTTTAAATTCTTGGGTTTAATAATCGGGTATTTGAGCGTCTCATTTACTTGCCCAACACCTCCTAGTTCTCTTAATCTGTTTGTATTTATAGGCTGTGTACACTTCCCGTTTCTTTTAACTGGTTAGTGTCATGACTGAAACCTATTTTATTTTTGCCAAGATGCTGAAATATTATAGATTTATTTTTTTATGTGTTACTTTCTTTTGCCCTTCATAGGAGGCTTAGTCTCTCCTGAATAGTTAAATATAGATTTAAGAGAATGTTTCACTTCCAAAACTACTGGCTGAAATCCTGTTACGCAACTCTGTATGCACAGTGTGAAGCTAGTTTGTGGCAAGAGACTTCTCAGTCTTGCTAACTCTTCATGTTAACTTACATCTCATATCTCCAACCAGTATGGCCAGTGGTCAGGAATGATGGCCCTAGCAACATTGTGAGGGGCCAGTAGTTCCTCTCTCTGGTCTAAGTAAGGAAAATAGCCTTATACCTGCTATTAATTTATCATATTGGAAGACATTTACAAGTATCCAGTAAAAACAATGTGTTTGGAATACAGTGGTGCCTCGCTAGACGATTGCCTCGCAGGACGAGGAAATCGCTAGACGATGCCTTTTTGCGATCGCTACTGCGCTTCGCAAAACGATGTCTCTCTATGGGGAATTTTCGCTAGACAATGAGGTTTCCCCATAGGAATGCGCCGTCAAAAGCTGTCAGTGCAGCTGTCAGTGCATTCCGACGGGGACCCGCACTCGCTAGATGAGGTTTCCCTATGGGAGATTTCGCAAGACGACGAGTTTTCCCTTTGGAACGCATTGAAGAGATTTCAATGCATTCCAATGGGAAAACGTGCTTCGCTAGATGATGTTTTCGCTAGACAGCGATCTTCGTGGAACGGATTAACATCGTCTAGCGAGGCACCACTGTATAACATTTGAACCATGCAAAATGCCTTTATTAGATATTTTCTTAATTAAATATTTCAGTTCCACCTCTTTGGACCATTGGAAAAAATTCAGATGTCAATACACCATTAAAAAAACATAACAAAACACATGTTTAGTAAAACATGCCAAGTCTGTGCTTCCATGGATTCCAGTGGTTTACGGGTGGTCTGCTGCTTATTGTGGTACTAGTACATTTGAACCAAATTATCTATTTTGAAGTTGGAATACATGTGCTGGGTGGTTAGGTGGCCCACCTATAATAATGGCTTAACCCTGACTATTTGATGTTTCATGACACATTTTATCTTGGGAGTTGCTTAGTGATGTACAGATGTATGTATACAAAAGATGTGTAAGAATAAAATTATATATTCTGTTTTGTCATATACTGAACATTCCTTGGGGGGCATATGCATGGAGCTGCCACCTGATCGCTTACTGCCAGTGGGAATTCTAACACTCAAATTTATGTGCTGTCACTCAGAACTCTTAAAAATGTACATTATCTGTTGACTGAAATCCTGTTGTGGCAAATGGCCAGTGATTAAAGGTGATATCACACAATGCGATAAGGTCACATGCACCTGAAATCCCCAGAGGAAGCCTTTGGTCGGTGCTGATGTGCTGCTGTTGCTGATGTCATCACTGTTGCGCAAGTGGAACTATGAAACAGGATTTCAGCCATTAGATTTACGACTAGATTTAGATACTATTAATGCTGTGCAAGAACTGTGTTTTTGCCATCTCATATATTTACTTACATATGCCATTTTAAGGTTTAGAGCTATAACTTTGGGTGAGATTTGAAACAGAATTCAAATAAGAGCCCGTGAATTGACCCAGGATTTTGCCCTGTTCTGGCTGTAAGTTGTCAGTTCCTAATTGAGAACACATGAAGATGAGTGTGTAGTACTTAGCAAATTTAACCTATTCTTACCTGTCATCTTGGCCTTTAGGATGATCTCATACAGAATTAACCTTCGTTGTCTAACCGTAGTTGTCTGTTCAGCTACAACTGTAGAATGTTTAATTGGCCTGTTGTTGGTCATTTCAGACTGGCCTGATTTTATTTTATTCAGCGTAGCAAGTTTGATACCCCTTGGAGGAAGTGGGACATAGAGAGGACATATGTTGCTAGCTTGCAAAGCTGTTTGTGCTTACAAAGCATATTGTGTTCTCTTTGAACAGCCTGTCAGGAGGCAATCTCTGACGCCACCTCCACCCAACACAATTACATGGGAAGAGTACATATCTGCAGAAAATGGAAAGTGAGTATTGACGCCTGTAGTTCTAGGTATTGCTGTATGTAGCTAAGGTTATTTGCACAGTATGTAAGGGGCTGAATGTTACTAGGACTCAGTAACTTTCCACTGTTAATAAATAATCAGATTAATTGTCTGGGGTGTTTTGTATTTATGCCAATTTGGTTTTATATATTATGATCTGTTTTAATTTATTTTCATTGGGGTTTTTTAGAGTAGCATCTAAGCAATAGCTGCAATAAAATGCCTTCTCAATTAGGGTACATGGAGGAATCAAATAGCTTCTCCTCTGAACCACACATACATGTTGTAAAGTGCAAAGCTATGAAATTTAATATTGTGTCACACAGGCTGTAACAGCCAAATTGCTCATATAAGAAGCTGTCCTTCATTAACCCCATAGTACTTGTTTGGTGTATCTAGTTTAAAACTGAGTATGTGAAACCATTATTCTCTTTAACACCAGGGAGCTACATTCCAGTACATGTGGACACAGAAATACTTAGCATTTGGGCTGATCTGCTTTTTAAATTTTTTTTGTTGATCACAGTGGGATATAATTAAGCAAATAGCCTCAGTCTCTCATTGAAATCAAATAGATTTGATCATGAGAAATATGTTGTTCATATTTGGTTTGGGTGTTTTTTTTATCCAAAGCAAAAGTAATATGACAGGAACTACCATTATTTAGAAAACCATGCAGGTTCTCCTGAGCTTCCCAGGGCTTCATTTTCTGTTTTTGGACAGCGACCATCAACACCCATTTTTGAATCACCGTTTGATATAAATTGTGGGGAACTATGTGTGCAAGAGGGGGAGAAACAATGTGAGTGAATGCTGGTTGTTGGAAATCTCTATGCATAATTCCCATAATTAAGGCCACAATTTAATGTTAAACTACCTCTGGATTTTGATCGATAAGAATAATAGAAACAATTAGAGTTCTGTGTAGTTGAAGTACAACAATTTTTATTTTATTATTTTTATTTTAACTTCCAAGTAATTTTCTACTTGAAAATATTTTGACTTCTTAAGTTTGATTGCATAATAAGTTACATGTCATACATATGCACCATTGTCTTGCTATTTTCACATACATTACCCAATCAAAAGTAGTTGTTCATATCTGGGAAGAGTGTGAGGTACAGTGGTCAAAGACTTAGAAACAGAAGTCCATCCATTCTGCTTTTTGGTCCTGGGGATTTTGCTGATGCCATTAACATGGCTTTATTTTGGAAAACATGCTTTTTAGTAGATGAGGTCCTATGTGTCACTGTTCAAAAAGTGTAACTCCAAAGGTAAATATTAAAAACAACATATAAGCATCTGAACAGGATTTTAGGTAAGGAGGTTACAGCTGAATATGAAGATGCTTAATTTCTTCCAACACATACACAGATACCTAGAAGGCATTGTCTCCTTACAGAAATTAAACTTGAATCTAGCTATATCTGTTTTAGGAGTGAGCAATGTCAGTGGTTCAGAATGCCAATTTTCTGTCCCTTTGGTCTTCAAGGCAAAAAGCTGGCGGGAGGAACAAAGTGGCTAAAATACCCGTTTGGAAAAACTGGTTTTTTTTAATGTCTAGCAGTGTAGGAGCTTCTGCAACCTATTAAAAGATGACCTCCTGCTCCTGGAGACTTCCAGTAGTGCCAATCCATCTTTCTTTGCTTGAGGAAAAGCTTTCTCTTTTTGCAGGGGGCAGGAAAGTCTAATGCATGCCTGTGACACGCCAAAGCCTCCCTTAGCAAAGTTGTCACTTTTTACTAGTAAACAGGGACTCCTTGGATCAGACCCTGCAGTCACCAGTATGTTCTTTCACATTGTTGTCTCAACATGCTCAGAACCCCTGGCCTCCTTCAGCCTTAAGTTAATTGTATGGAAGATTTTTATTTAAGTCTTTTGTAAGGACTCAGTGCTGATAATGCTGCTACCACAGATTCCTAAACTGGAAACCTTTCAAGAATTACTTTTTTCTTCTTCTTTTGTATTTCAAACTTGAGCTGTGACCAAGCAGCCAACTTGGGTGTTTATGTGATGTCTGCAACTAGAAAACACTAGCAGAACACTTCTGAAATGGTATGAAGGTTTCTTTCTCAGACAAGAGAAGGTAGTCTGAGCAGCTTCAGATACTGGCCACCAAGTTCTAATTGTTCACCATATGAAGTCCTATTAGTGTGTGTCTATATTACTTCCTTTTTAACAGAGTTCTGTTGCGATACTGTAATCTTTTAGAGGCAGCTCACCTGTTTGATTGCTGCTATCAGAAGTCTTCCAGGCTTCGTTATATAACTTGTATCAACCTATTTTCTTGTACAGCAGAAATGCAATACAATGTTTTATTGTCTTACTTCTTTAGAGAAGTTTTAATTTTTGTTTTCTTCAACTAGAGCACCTCATTTGGGTAGGGAACTCGTCTGCAAAGAAAGCAAGAAAACATTTAAAGCCACAATAGCCATGAGCCAAGAATTTCCTCTAGGAATTGAATCGTAAGTCTAAATGACTGCAAACATTTTTGAAAGGACATGTGATAAATGTGAGATATATTGATAAATACAAAATTATGCTTATTCCAGAGACTGCAATATAATACATTTTCATAGAAGAAGCAACTGTTGTCGATAGAATTAGAATTCTTATTGCTGTATTGCATAATAAGTAATATCTGTACTTCAGCTCTCAGATGTTATACCACATGTCACAGCATTTACTTCTGGCTGAGAAACTATATATATATAAAATACTAAGTGACCTTTTTCATTTTGTGTTATAGAAAACTCGAGTTAAAGAAACTGCCATATAGCTGGTGCTAACTGGTGAGCACAAATAGCCTTGTGGCTCATTCCATATTTAGTGAGGGTGGGGAAGTAGGTGCTTAGCAAATTTTAGCTGGTTTGCTGGCCACCCAAAAATGTGTTCCCCTCTCCCTGAGTGGCAGGAGCTATCTGTGACCTTGTGCTACCCTTCATCTCTCTAGTACCCTGTTTCCCTGAAAATAATATCTAACCTGAAAATAAGCCCTAGTATGATTTTTCAGGATGCTTGTAATATAAGGCCTACTCCAAAAATAAGCCCCAGTTAAGTGAAACCCCGCCCTCCACCATTCTGCAGTAACAAGAAGTTGACATGACTGTATTTGAATAAATGTAGATTGTTGTACATGAAAAAACAAAACATCCCCTGAAAATAAGCTCTGATGTGTTTTTTGAAGGAAAAAATATAAGACCCTGTCTTATTTTCGGGGAAATAATGGTAGTTAAGCTTGAAGCTAGGAAAGGGATTCTGCCCAATGCAGAAACTAGCCTCCATTCCCTTAACAGCTCATATCTGGAGCTGGGCAGAAGTGGGTGGGCAGAAGCTTGCTTTGACACTGAACATGTCAGGCTGGCTTCCTAACTAAGGGTGCTCTCAAGGGTAGGGACAGTGGCAATCTCCTTCCCGTCCCCTTCCCACTGGGGGATAGTGATGGCAAGAGGTTTTTTGTGGGGAGTTTTGCTGTGATCTTTCACTGATGCCTAGCAGATGCAGACCCAGACAGATTCAAGGCTTCAGTCATAATTAAATGCTGGAAAGGGGGTTTATCACCTGTAGCTTCAGGGTTCGGAGGAAGCCCCAGATTGATCTTCTCCAGTGCTTGGCTGATCATGATGAATGGTCAAGCTGGATTGTCAGATTGTAAGTATATTTCAACAGTATAACCATTCCTCCTTCAGATTTTTTCATAAGCACAGAATTGGTGCTTGTCAACTTGTATAGAGAAAAACTATATGTAGTTTAGTATACTCTTTCAAGGAAAACTGTGGGGCAGATCCATGTTGTGTGGACTAAGAAATCTGTAACAGAAAAATTAAATAAATAAATCCAGTCATTTTGGAATTTCTACTACAAATCAGGCATGATCATCCAGGACCGAGCACAGCAGATGGAACGCTGGGTGCCTCACTACTCTGAGCTATATTCCAGAGAGAATGTAGTAACGGAAGAGGTATTAAATAACATTGAGTGCCTGCCTGTCTTGGAAGAGTTGGACAGCGAACCAACTTTAGCAGAAATAAAGGCGGCCTTGGATTCCCTCGCCTCCAGCAAGGCACCTGAGAAGGATAACATCCCTGCTGAAGTGCTGTAAAGAGATCATCACCACCGAGCTATATGAAATCTTTTGTCTTTGTTGGAGGGAAGGTGGAGTACCACAGGACATGAAGGATGCAAACATCGTCACATTGTATAAGAACAAAGGAGACAGGGGCGACTGCAATAACTACCGTGGCATCTCTCTTCTCAGGGTTGTAGGGAAGCTGCTTGCCCGTGTTGTGCTGAAGAGACTCCAGGTGCTTGCAGACAAGAGTCTATCCAGAATCACAGTGTGGATTTCAAGCTAATAGATCCACCACTGACATGGTATTTTCCCTCACAGTTGCAGGAGAAATGTAGGGAACAGCGACAGCCCCTCTTTGTGGCCTTCATAGATCTTACAAAGGCCTTTGATTTGGTTAGCAGGGACGGCCTTTTTTAAATACTTCCCAAGATTGGATGTCCACCTCGACTCCTTAACATAATCAGGTCCTTTCATGAGGAAATGAGGGGCACTGTAGTTTTTGATGGCTCAACATCAGATCCCTTTGACATCCGAAGCGGAGTGAAACAGGGCTGTGTCCTCACGCCGACCCTGTTAGGGATCTTTTTTGCTGTCATGCTGAAGCACGTCTTTGGAACTAGAACAGAAGGTGTCTATCTCCGGACTAGATCAGATGGAAAGCTCTTTAATCTCTCTGGATTGAGAGCGAAGACCAAAGTCCAGCTGAAATGCATGCGGGACTTCCTCTTTGCCGATGATGCAGCTGTTGTTGCCCATTCTGCTGAAGACCTCCAACGTCTTATGAATCGTTTTAGCAAGGCCTTCCAAGACTTTGGATTAACAATCAGCCTGAAGAAAACACAAGTCATGGGCCAGGGCTTGGACTCACCTCCCTCTATTACCATCTCCACACAAGAATTGGAGGTTGTTCATGACTTTGTGTACCTTGGCTCAGTGATCTCTGACACTCTCTCCCTAGATGTCAGGCTGGATAAACGCATTGGCAAAGCAGCTACCATGTTCTCTAGACTCACAAAGAGAGTATGGCTTAATAAGAAGCTGACGGCATATACCAAGATCCAGGTCTATAGAGCTTGTGTCCTGAGTACACTCCTGTACTGCAGTGAGTCCTGGACCCTTTGTGCACAGCAGGAGAGGAAGCTGAACACGTTCCATATGCGCTGTCTCCGACGCATTTTTGGTATCACCTGGCAGGACAAAGTTCCAAATAGAGTAGTCCTAGAACAAGCTGGAATTTTTAGCATGTATACATTACTGAAACAGCGATGTCTATGTTGGCTCAGCCATGTCGTGAGAATGGCTGACGGTCGGATTCCAAAAGATCTCCTGTATCGAGAATTAGTGCAGGGAAATCGCCCCAGAGAGAGACAACAGCTGCGATGCAAGGATATCTGCAAGCAGGATCTGAAGGCCTTAGGAATGGACCTCAACCGATGGGAAACCTTGACATCTGAGCGTTCAGCCTGGAGGCAGGCGGTGCATCATGGCCTCTCCCATTTTGAAGAGACCCTTGGCCAGCAGGCCGAGGCAAAGAGGCAGTCCTGAACCCAGCAAAATCAGGGAGCTGAAGAGGGGACAGATTGTATTTGTCTTCAGTGTGGAAGGGATTGTCACTCTCGAATTGGCCTTCTCAGCCACACTAGATGCTGTTCCAAGTCCTCTATTCAGAGCACATTACCATAGTCTCAAGACTGAAGGATGCCTAATCTAACTACAAATCAGATAATTACTTCTATAAAAATAGTTCTTGGTCATTATAAGTAGAGCTGTATTCTCTTTTCAAATGTTGGCCGGACCAACATTCCTGCTTTTGGGGGAGTCACCATCATCTGCTGCCCCACAGGCACTGAGTGAGAGACAGTGTGGCTGTGCTACTGCCGGCTGCCAGCCTTCCTGGGGGAGCTTGGCTTGGACTCCCACTGCCTTGTAGGACTGGGCCCTTGCTGCTTCTGGCTGCTCCACCCCCTCTTCAACACCAGCCACCTGACTCAGGGGCAGAAGGGGCTTTAGTAGAGGTTTTATTGTGATTGGGTTTTCAGTTGCCATCAGGTTGAGTAAGTAGAGACCCACAGTGGACCTGAGGGAACAGGAAGTGGGGAGGACGTTAGAGGGGGCAGCGATTGAGGTGGTGCTGGGTAGGGGAAAGAATGGCGGTGGGAGTAGAACATGCCCACATAGAAAAAGAGAGGTTAGATATCTTACATCTATCCCCTCTTCTAGTCCTATCCCCAACCAGATGGTATCAGGTGACCATATCAGCAAACCCTCGAGCCACACGGTGCTGTTGATGAACGCTAGGTTGGTACAAAATAAGACTGCCCTCATCCATGATGTAATTCTGGATGGGGGTGCTGACCTGGCGTGTATTACTGAGACCTGGGTGGGAGAGGAGGGTGGTGTTCCCCTCTCCCAGCTGACAGTCGGATTCCAAAAGATCTCCTGTATGGAGAATTAGTGCCTGGGTACTTGGTCCAGCACCAATGTCGCTCGGAGGTTCGGGGAGGGGGAGTTGCTATAGTCTATAGAAGTTCTATCTCCTTGACCAGGCTTCCTATCCCTTTGAGAGGAGGTCTTGAGGGCATGTATTGTGTGTTGGGCTTATGAGACAGATTTGGGATTCTGTTGGTGTACCGCCCACCCTGCTGCGTACAAACAGTCTCCCTGCCTGAGCTGACGGAGGTAGTCTCGGACCTGGTGTTGAGGACTCCCAAGCTGTTGGTGCTGGGGTACCTCAACATCCATGCTGAGGCTGCCTTGACTGGGGCGGCTCAGGACTTCATGGCCGCCATGACAATCATGGGGCTGTCTCAATGTGTCATCAGCCCGACACATGAGAAGGGCCATACTTTGGACCTAGTTTTCTCAACGAGACTGGAAGACGGTGGTTTGGATGTGGAGGGGCTGGTTGTGACCCCATTGTCATGGTCAGACCACGTCCTGATCAAGTTTAGTCTGTTAGCTTCTTCTCTCCTCTGCAAGGGTGGGGGATCTATTAAGATGATCCGCCCTCGGAGACTAATGGATCTGGATGGTTTCCTGAATGCTCTGGGGGATTATTCGTCTGATATGGTTGGCGCTCCTGTCGAAGCTCAGGTCACCCTATGGAATAGGGAGATGACCCGGGCGGTTGACACGATTGTGCCTAAGCGTCCTCTCCCTGCACGCAGAGCCCAGACAGCTCCTTGGTATACATCTGAACTGCGGGCGATGAAGCGAGAGGGGAGATGGCTGGATCACAGGTGGAGGAAATCCCACTGGGAGTCGGATCAAACATGACTTAGAGCTCATTATCGGGCCTATTTCGTGGCAATACGGCTGGCAAAACAGCAATATTTCGCCATCCGTATTGCTTCCTCAGAATGTCGTCCAGCAGAGCTGTTTCAGGTGGTCCGGGATCTTCTTCAACCGGGAAATCTGGTGGAGGTCTCGGATCACTCATCAGCCCACTGTGATGAGTTTGCCATTCATTTTGAGGGAAAAATTGCTCAGATTCGCAGTGGGTTGGGTTCCACCATTAGTGCAGAATCAGAGGATGTGTCCAGTGTGCCGTGCTTAGGTCAAGTATTAATGGATGAGTTTCAATTGTTGAGACCTGAGGATGTGGACAGGGTGCTTGGATCTGTCCGTTCTACCACCACTCCGCTTGACCCTTGCCCATCTTGGCTAATTGGAAGATCTGCCAGGGGGGTTCGCACCTGGGTCCAGGAGGCCGTGAACATCTCTTTGAGAGAGGGAGTGGTCCCTACCACCTTGAAAGATGCGGTATTTCGGCCACTCCTTAAAAAGCCTAACCTGGACCCAGGGCTGGTGGTTAACTACCGACCAGTGACAAACCTCCCTTATTTGGGCAAGGTGTTGGAGCGGGTTGTGGCCAGGCAACTCCAGGTGCTGCTGGATGAAACGGAATTTCTGGATCCATTTCAATCGGGTTTCAGACTGGGCTTTGGTACGGAGACTGCTTTGGTCACCCTGCGGTAACTCAGGGCTCGATAATACTGTCCCCTATGCTGTTTAACATCTACATACCCTGTTTTCCTGAAAATAAGACAGGGTCTTATATTAATTTTTGCTCCAAAGAATGTATTAGGGCTTATTTTCAGGGGATGTTTTATTTTTTTCATGTACAACAATCTACGTTTATTCAAATACGGTCATGTCATCTTATTCTGGTTGCTGCACAGTGGTGGAGGGCGGGGTTTCACTTAACGGGGGCTTATTTTTGGAGTAGGGCTTATATTACGAGCTTCCCGAAAAATCATACTAGGGCTTATTTTCAGGTTAGGTCTTATTTTAGGGGAAACAGGGTAGAACCACTGGGAGAGGTCATCAGGAGGTTTGGGCTGAGGAGTCAGCAATATGCTGACAATACTCAGCTCTACCTCTCGTTTTCCACCAATCCAGGTGAGGCGGTTTCTGTGCTGAACTTGTGTCTGGACCTGATAATGGACTGGATGAGGGTTAATAAATTGAAACTCAATCCGGACAAGACGGAAGTGCTGTTAGTGGGTGCTTCGCCGGACAGTCTAGAGGGCCGTTTCCCTGCCCTGAAATGGTCTAACTCTGGAAGCCCAGGTGGACTCGGTGGCCAGGAGCGCCTTCCTTCAGCTGCGGAAATTATACCAGCTACGGCCCTACCTGGACGAGCAGAGTCTCAAGACAGTTACGCATGCACTGGTAACATCCTGTATAGATTACTGCAATGCGCTGTATGTGGGGCTGCCTTTGAAGATGGTCCGACGACTGAAACTGGTTCAGGTTCGAGCTGCGTGGCTGTTGAGTGGTGGGGCTGCTAGGGAACACATCAGGCCGATTCTGTTCAAATTACATTGGCTACCAGTCGCTGGCCGGGTCCAATTCAAAGTGCTTGTTTTGACGTATAAAGCCCTAAATGGCTTGGGCCCTGGATACCTGAAGGACCGCCTCCTTCCATATGAACCTACCCGGCAATTAAGATCTAGCCAGGGGGCCCTCCTGAAAGAGCCATCCCTCAAGGAGGTAAGAGGGATGGCTTGTAGACAAAGGGCCTTTTCGGCAGCTGCCCCCAGACTATGGGAAGCCATCCCGACGGAGATTCGTCTGGCGTTGACGTTGATGACGTTTCGGCGCCAGGTCAAAACCTTCCTGTTCCAGAAGGTTTTTAATTGAAATAATATCAACTGTGGGTCCTGATGGCAATTTTTAGAGCACTATATTTTTAATTGTATTTTAATTGTTTTATCATTTTATCTTTTTATTGAATTCAAATTGTTGTGAGCTGCCCAGAGACCTTTGGGTAGTGTGGGCAGTATATAGGTTACATACATACATACATACATACATACATACATACATACATACATACATACATACATACATACATACATACATACATACATACATACATACTGACAATTACGGAGGCCTGTGTACATTCTAGGCTTCTGAACTTTTCAACACAAAACCAATGCATTTCCTTTTTTCCTCTGCAGCCAGAAGAGTGTAAGAATGAGAAGCTGAATATTTTTGAAGTTCTAAATTTTGCACTAGTTATTCAATTACATCTTAATACAGTCAATTATTACCAAACCACAGTTGATCAGGCTATATAGTACACTGTGTTCATGCAGTCTCTGTAATAAGCAAGTACAGATACTGTACCTGCAATCTGAATAAGTTAGCTAATTTAAATGGATTTTTGAGGAAGTGATGTGAAGGAATTGGTGACATGCATTTTAGAAGAATGTAAATATAAAAATATTTGATAATTTGCTTTTGGAAAGGTGTAATTTGGAAGGTATAGGGCTGTTTTTCCATACCTATTTTTCATTGTTATGTATCCTGATAAATAGTTCTTGAATAATCCTTTATGAGAAGTTCCTAAACAGAAATTTTGTAAGATAGTTCCATTATTAATAATTAGAATGGGGAAATGCACGCTTATTTGTAGGCTTGGAATTTTTCCGTTGTAGTCCTTGATTAATTATTGATATGTTAATATATTCTGAAAACTACAAACTGAGATAATTAAGCTCACCTAAGGAAAATAACTGAGTTGTATCACTGAACATACAAAAAAGGAAGAGAATCTGGAAATTCTGGGTCATTTGAATATAACTATAAATGGATGCTTGGTTGTGTTTGTGAGTAGCACAGGACCTGAATTTACTGTGGGTATACAATATTTGGCCTACATTTGTTTACTCTGCTTCAGTGATTTTCAACCTGTGAAACACCCCCCTCCCCCAATTCTCATGGGTATATCAGGATTCCAGGGGATGCATACTGTAGTTCGAAAAAACACATTCAATATAATGATGTAATTTTTATTTGGAAAGTGAAAGAAATGATTGCTTTTCTAATACACAGAAAGCAGTCATTGTTTTGGTCTGTGATATGCAGTAGTGCACTTATTATTTTCCCTTGTCTTTCTATATCTTTGAGTTACATTGTGATTAATCTAAAAAAGAATTAAAACTAAAAGAAATGCCCTTTAAATTTACAAATGTATTGATTTGTTCTTCACTGCAAAATTTCAGCTTTCAAGTAAAATTAATAAAAGAGGCATATTTGACAGGAATATGTGATGTTTATGTTCATCCAGAGGGGAGCATGCATTTTAAATGGTTGAGGAACAAACCGTGAACTGTGTTTGATTTGATCTGATTAATGAATCCATGTCCAGGAATTTGCTGTCCTTTCTATATACACAAAGTGCATGGATAAATCTTAAAGTTGCTGATTGTTAACTTGTGTATGTGGGGTTTTTTTCAGGTTATTGAATGTTTTAGAAGTAATTGCACCTTTCAAGCACTTTAACAAACTGCGGGAATTTGTGCAGATGAAACTTCCACCAGGCTTTCCTGTAAAGTTAGGTGAGCTATCAGTTTACATTTTCATTATTTAAAGTGACTCTGTGCCTTGCCAAGAATTATGGGTGGTTTTAAAAATGATCTTTGGAATGATAAATGCCATGGGTCACCATGTAGGCCTTTGAATGAGCCGACTTGTTATTTCACAGTGTGTGGAATGAAGAATACACAATAAAAAAAAAGGTGGAGTTGATATATGAGGCTGAAGTAGGCAGTACATGAAATGTGCGATAGGACACACATGATAGACCAAGTACCCAGATGAAATACCAAGTTACGGAACACTTTGGAATGTATCAGGGATGTACATTTTAAATGTTCATTTCCTCCTTCTGTTTGAGAGCTAGCAAACTTTCGGCAACCAACAAGTCTGGCGGTGTAGAAAAAAAGGAGGTTGAGGACAGTTGAAAGTTTATAAGAGATCAGAATTCTCAGCTCTGGACCCAATTTATGGAATGCACCTTCTGTGGCCAGAGGATATGCTATAAAAGCGGCATACACAATTAAAACACAACAAAAGAAAAGCATTCAAGATTTAGAGGAAGATATTAAGAAGTTAGAAAAAGAAGTGATAAGAACTAGAGAAAAGGAGATTATGGTGGAGTTACAAGCTAAAAGGAAGGAATTAGAAGGGCTACATATGGAAAAGGTTGAGAGGGATTTAATATATTTAAACAGGGAATACTTTGAATTTGCTAATAAAAATTTGAAGCTTCTAGCTAAAGCTGCCCCCCCAAAAAGTAAGAGTAATATAGGATTGATAAAAAATCAGAAAGGGGACAGATGTAATAAAATGAAAGAAAAACTAGAAGCTTTTCAAAAATTCTACTAGGACTTCTACTATACAAACAAGAATCCCTCCCTATATAAAATTGAAAAATATTTAGAAAAGAATTTTTAAAAAGTAATAACTGAAGAGGATAGGGAATTAATGGAGAGAAGAATAACAGAGGAAGAGATAGAAGTTATTATAAACAAATTAAAAGCAGGGAAGACACCTGGTACAGATGGATTGGACCCAGAATATTATAAAACTTAAAAAAAATTCTTACTCCAAAATTAAAAGAACTGTATAATGGTATATTAAAAGGAGAAGAAATCCCTCAGTCTTAGAAAGAATCATTAATAGTTTTAATTTTAAAACCAGACAAAAACTATAAATATCGAGTCTTATAGACCGATTTCATTGATAAATCAAGATGCTAAAATATTTACAGCAATTTTGGCAGCAAGATTAACCAAGTTTATAGGGAAATACATTGAGAAAGATCAAAATGATTTTATACAAGGTAGACAGATGTCAAATACAATGAGGAAGGTGCTTAACTTGATATATTTAGCAAAAGAATCAAAATGTAAGGCAGGTGTATATTTTCAAAGCTTTTGATTCGGTTGAATGGGATGCATTAAAAATATTGCTTAAACAGATATGATTCGGTACCCAATTTAGACAAATCATTCATCAATTATATTCACAGAACTCTGCAAAAATAATAATAAATGATGGCATAACAGAATCAATATGTTTAGGCCGAGGAACGAGACATGGTTGCCCCTTATCTCCAACTTTATTTATATTGATAATAGAAGTGCTGGCACAAGTGATCAGAAATGATAGTTTAATTAAAGGTGTAGACACTAGAGGGGAGGATAAAATAAATCTTTTTGTGGATGACACACTATTAATAATTAAAAACCCAAAAGAAACATTGCAGATTATTAGAACACATTTGAATCATTTTGAAGAAATAACGGGTTTGAAAGTAAACTGGGAGAAATTGGAATGTATTTTATTAAATGATTCAGAAGTGGAAGAGAAAGAAATGAAAAAAGAATTTAAGGGAAGAATTGAAAGTATAATTAAATACTTAGGTATTTATATTACATGGAATACACAAGAAATGATTAAAGTAAATATGGATAAACTGAAGAAAGAAACTAATGAACAGATAAATCAATATAAAAAAGTAAAATTATCATGGTTTGGAAGAATAGCATTAACTAAAATGAAGATCATCCCTAAACTTAATTTTATATTTTGGATGCTCTCAATAAAGATTGGAGAAATATATCTGAAAGACTGGCAGACTTGATAAATAGTTATTGTAATGGAAATAAAAGAATAAGAATTAATAAGAAACTATGGTATATTCCACACACACAAAAAGGAGGGCTTGGATTACCAAACGTTAAAACATATTACATTGCAAACTAGCTTAGACATATTCTGGATATTATTGTATATTTGTATTATTGTATATAATAGAAACTTAATTTGGAGGGAACTGGAAATGTCAGAACATTTTAATAGACTGGGGAATATCCTCTTTAAAGAAAAAATAACAGAAGAAATAAAGAGAATAACTAATCCTTTTTTGAAGAATATGTTAGAATGTTGGAAAGAATATAGATATATATTGAGTCCACTTATCTCACCATTACAACAAATAGTGGAGGCTCGGAGCTTCCCCCAAATCCTTAAAACTAAACTTAAAGGAGTATTAGTAGAGAAAGGGTTAAATACAATAAGGGCTTGGATGAAAAAGATGAAAGATAAAAATACTATGAAGGAAATTTTGGGAGAGGAAGAGGGGATAGCTTGGATAAATATACTCCAGATGGAAAGTTGGACAAGGGAGTGGACCAGAAAAGCAGGAGAAATTAGAAAATTGTCTAAATTTGAGGAGATTATAGAGCAAAGACAAGATCAAGAGGAAGGAAATAAAAGAAAGGGCACAGTAAGTGTGATTTATACGATTTTAATAAATATTGGATATGAAAAAGTTATGATGAAAAATCAGAGGCAAGAGGACTTAGAGGAAGAGGTTAAAGGTGAGGATTGGAACAAAATATGGTCACAAAGTATAATGAAGACTATGTCTATAAGGGTAAAAGAAAATTGTTATAAGGTTGCATGGAGATGGTACCTTATCCCAACAAGATTGAATCTTATAAATAAAAATGTACTGTCTCAATGCTGGAGATGCAAAAAGGAAAAAGAAAGTTATTTACATATGTGTTGGACTTGTGAAATAAGAAAGAAAGAATGGGCAATGGTTTTTAAAGAAATTAGAGAAATTATTGGAAATAATATTCGAATATCACCAACTATTGCCCTCTTAAATATAATTAAGAATTACCATCTTAAAAAAGAACAGAAAGAGTTAATTGTTATAATGGTCACAGCAGCAAGATTAATGTTTGCAAAAAAATTGGAAAAATGACAAACAAGTCAACCTTGAAGATTGGTATAAAGAAATGTGGAGTTTAGCGATAAATGATAAATTAACATGTGAAATAAAAGTAAGAAGGGGAATGACAAAATATAATGATTTTAAAGAGATATGGAATCCATATTTATTTATTTATTCATTCATTCATTCATTCAATTTATACCCCGCCCATCTAGGCCGAAGTCTACTCTGGGCGGCTAACAATAAGACATAAAAATAAAAGCAATATATTAAAATAAAAATAGCAGTGACAATATTATTCAAGATGGCAAAAGTAATTAGGTGATGACAGGAGGGAAAGCCCCTGCCTAAAGAGCCAGGTCTTAAGTTTGCTCTTAAAAACACCCAGCGAGGGAGCCAAGCAGATCTCTGCGGGCA
This sequence comes from Intellagama lesueurii, assembly GCA_037013535.1. Taxonomy (NCBI): domain Eukaryota; kingdom Metazoa; phylum Chordata; class Lepidosauria; order Squamata; family Agamidae; genus Intellagama; species Intellagama lesueurii. Next base: position 165,083,941 of record JBAJHW010000004.1, read on the forward strand.
GACTGTTCCAGAGGCGAGGGGCCTCTGGAATAATTTACAAAAAATATGTTTTTGTAAAAGAGAGAGGTCAAAAGCCAGCAGAAGAATCAATGTATTTTTGGAGTGGAATAGGGTGAAAAGAGATTAAAAGGAATATTTTCTTATATGGTCCCGAGGGTGATGGTGGCACAGGGGGGGAAATTTTGTATCAGTGCATGTATGTATACACATTTTATGTTAGTATTGTTCTTATTGTTTTTCTTTAATTAATAAAAAAAATTAAAAAGGAATGCACCTCATTACAGAGATTTTGGTATTGATAGTGCAAGCCTTATTGGGTGTCAGATTCATGCCTGGATATTCACGCAAACCATTTGGTTTTGACTCTAATTTACTTTGATCCATTTGCTTGCATTAATAATGCTGACTTTACCTTGATAATGATGATAGTGACATGGGTTTTGTTACTACTTTATGTTAAAATGCTTTATTGATTGTACCTGGCTGTAAGGTTAATTGATATAAGGTATGTTAGAAATATTTTAGTAAAGTGCAAGCAGTCATTGGAAGTGTCACCATGGGGAATGTCTGTCCCACTAATTTAGGACAAGCCCTCACAAGACAGCCTTGAATAAATCATTAAATATGGTGACAAATAATAAAAACAGCATCACCAGATAAAATAATGTGGTGGAGAATTAGATAAAATCATATAGGGCCAACAGAAAGAAGCAATAAAACTTGGAAAAACTAAAAACTGTAGCAAATGCAAGAATAGAGCCAGGCACAGTTCTTAGGGAAGAGAATTCACTAGTATGGGAAAACCATTAAAACAAACCCTGTTTTTGGTGCCCTCCAAGCAGATTAATCTTAGTGTTGTGCCTAAGAGCAAGGCATCTAAGGTTCATCTTGGGACTCTAGCTGTTTCACATGATTTTCCTTAAAGTAGCCTAATCTCAAGTTCTTTAAGGCTTTGAAAATCTGCATGACTGCTTTTTGAGTCTTGAAATGGTGGGTAGCCCATGTAACTCTTGCAAAATTGATGTTACATGATCAGACTGCTAGGCCACTTCAAGCACTCTGGTGGCTGAATTTAGGAGCAGATGAATTTTCCAGGCTGTCCTCAAACCACTTGTATGTAGAGGACATAGTTTGGTTGTAACCATCAGGCCTTACATTAAGTTTACCGTTGGCAGACCAGCCTAAGCTGCTGAAAGGCAGTTCTAGCTAACAGAGGTGGGGGGAGTGGGGAGTCATGAGGTCCTAATAGCTAATCTTTCATCCTGACATCCTAAACTTGAGTGCCCAGTGTGGTGTAATGGATAAAGTGACTGACTATAGCAGCGATCCCCAACCTTTTTTGGTCCGCGGATCGGCTGGGGAAGGCGGGGCACCCCCCGCGCTCGCGTGCTCTCTTGCACGCGTACGCGCCCATGCGCAAACGGCAGCATGGCGCTTCTCTGGGCGCGCTTGCGCTCGTACGCATGTGCAAACGGCGGCGCTCGCACGGGCGTGCTGGAGCGCGTGCGCGGCTGTGCAGGGGTGAGTGCGTGCAGGGGGGTGGGGCGGGAGGTCTGTCTCGGCGGCCCGGTCCGGCTCAGGCCGCGGACCGGGGGTTGGGGACCTATGGACTATAGGACCCTGGAGATCAAGGTTCAAATCCCCAGTTGGCCATGGAAACTCACTAGGGCATAGGTTCCCAAACTTTTTTGCCCCGTAGACCACTTGCCGACTTACTTGTTTTCCGTAGACCCCCTATGCAATCGTAACGACTACAAAATATGTATAAAATTTTGTACTTACTTTTCTTAGGCACTCCTAAAGAAGATGATTTTGATTCACTTGACTTTTACCTATTTTCTATCTATATTTTTGAACGTATTTTTAAGTCACTTTTCTTCTCAAAACTCAGAAAGCAACTGAACGTCTCTAACACTCCTATTTATCAATTATGAATCAAATAAGTCAGTGCAAAGCTTTGATACAAGTCTAAACAAGTATGTACACGCACGATGTGTGTGCCCGTATAGCTCAGTAGTGAGAAATGACAAAATATCGTCGATCCCATTTACAACACACCAACATTTACCATAAAATTTTACCAATAATTTTACGAACTTACACATGAATGTAGCACACCACAATACAGATAGTACATAGTACCTAATTAAATAATATTATGAAATATTATGTACACAGAATCTGTGTTTGGTGTAATTACGGATCGCCTAAATATTTATGATCTGCCTAATGGGATCTGCTCACATAGACCCCCATTTACATTTCGTGCACCCCCAATTTTTTTCCTCTCTGACGTGGACCCCCTGCAAGTCGAAATCGACCCCTGGGGGTCCATATAGACCACTTTGGGAACCTATGCACTAGGGGACTGGAACTGGTAAAACCACTCTTTAAATGTCTCACGTACCTTGAAAGCCCTATTAGGGTTGCTATAAGTCAGTTCCAACTTGGCAGCCCATAATTAACTAACTGCTAGACTTACCTTACCCCACCATATCTGTAAATGGCCAGATTCACTTTAGTAGTGAAGCACATAGCTGTCACTTTTCTTCTCTTCTCACTGCCGTTTCTTATCTTACAAATGGTTTTACATTTCTAATACATTTCATAATATATTTTAAATTAAAATAGAAGTAGTAGCAACCATAAAGTGCTTCTAAAAATGGGAAGGAAGGAAGGATGCTCGTGCCAATACTGCCCACCCTGCTGAGCTCAAGCATCACCATGCCGATACTGGTTTTGTTTGCTACTGTCATCCTCTTGGGGACGTGTGGATCCCAGAACATCTGCCCAAGGCCCAAGCATGGCTGCACCACTTCCTCTGTTGTGTTTGCATTCTGTTGATACCTCAGCCAAAAGCTTGGGATGGTTTTCTCCTGTAGTTCTCTATAGATTGGAGGGGTGAGGGAGCTGGACACAGGCTAGAACCTTGAAGAACTCCTAAGACCTGTGGCCATGGGATCCATGGGAACAGTAATATCACATTCTAAAGCCATCTAAAAAGCTGTCTTCATGGTCCACTCTGGTAGTGATCCGGAAGGATATCTTGAAGATGGCCAAGTGGGGAAATGTTTTTTTCTTTCCCAGAGACAAATGCTCCTTACTGTGCATTTTTCTGTAGTTGACAAATGTTCTGTTTTGTCCTTCCTAGATATACCTGTGTTTCCAACCATCACAGCTACTGTGACTTTTCAAGAGTTTCGCTATGATGAATTTGATGAATCAATCTTCACAATTCCTGATGACTACAAGGAGGATCCTAGTCGCTTTCCCGATCTCTAACCTAACTGGAAAGTTAGCAGTGAATAAAGAATACCAGCATGCCACAGAGAGCAAACGAGAATGGATGCAGATAGCCCAGAGACAAGTGTCTGGAAGTGGTCAAATCAGGATAAATCTTGTTTAAACGAATTCAGAAAGGGAACACAAAGTGAATCTCAATCAGTTGTACCATATAGAGAGCATCCATCTGATGTCTAAATGAGAGCAGGTCTCCTGATGTATCATGTACATTTTATACATGCAGACCCACAAACATCGTAGCCGGGTGTCTTGGTGACACCTCTCTTCCTACAGATACTTACATAACAGCTATAAGGACTATAATTTTTTTTATTTTTTATTTTTTAATGTTTCTTGATCATAAGAAACATTCTTGGACCATTTGTATAAAAAACCTAAAATGTCTTACTTGGCTGTTAGCCCTTTAACACATCCATCTTACTGAAGTTGCCCTTACAACTTTCCTTCAAGCTTTGTTTTCACAAATTGTAAATTCTTTAACACTCATAAATCGAACATCAGCTGAACATACAATAGAAGGAATTAATTTTCTGTAGATGAATGAACCAAATGTTAACTATTTAGACAGTTGCATTTACTTACTGCAATACGTTTCAGAACTAGAGCAGTCACTCTGCAGGGAATAAGGTACCTCCTTTAGCACCTTAGTGCAATTCATTGTGGTGCTATTCATATATTTTTTTTCCAAACTGTTAATTTCTCCACTGAAAGTTTACTAATCTTATTATGAAATCTGCAGATTTTTTTTTTCCAAGCTGGTTGGAAATGTCCTTGCTGTGTGTGTTGGAGAGCATGCCTGGAGACTACAAGTGGAATCACTGACATTCTTTTGGGTTTAGCTGATCCACGGACTGTGCCCATCACACACACTAACCTTGTACTGATGTCCAGCAGCATTTGGGAATATAGTGAATATATGCAGTTATATTACAGTCTCAGAGCTTAAGCCTTTTCCTAAGTGAAAACCTAGGAGAAATAAATAGGGCCTGCAATTAATAAAATAATTAAAAAGTACAAGAAGAATGAGGGTGATTCCGCATGTGGGGAGCTACAGAAGGGTGTCAGCCCCAATGGGTTTTTAAAAATTAGGATATTCACATGGTTCCAGTGTATGAAACTTGAAGATAACCTTCGCCTTTTTGCTTTACTGGAAAGAATGTGTCCAAAACTGTCAGTACTTACGTTCATTTGTGTTCAGAGGTTTAGCTTCCAGTGATGTGTAAATGTAAACAAAAAAAAATTGTAAATATTTTCAGAGTATATTCTTTGTGCAGTCTAGTCAATCTTTTTTTTCCTGGAAACTATTCAAGTCAGTTTTAGACTTGAATTAAACATTGTGCTGGGTGATGCTCCCAGCCCTGGTAATAACGTTCGAATGTGAAATGAATGGGGTGAGGTGAATTACAGTGCGCAATAAAACCCGGCTCGTGAGTCTCATATGTTTTTTTCAGAAAACTGGAGCCTCATGATCTGAAGCAGTAGAAATGTTGGGCCCAATTCCAGAAATACTGTAAACTTACTCAGAGTTCCAGTCTTAACTGCTGTTGAGCACGGAGACTGACAGCTCTGTATGTGAACATAGCCTCTATCGGCTTGTATGTATTGTTGTCAGTGCCATATTGTGGACAGAACCATTTCACTACCAATATCTATTATGAGAGGTGCAACCTATTCCCTGTAAATAGATGCTGAATTTTAGGATTCAGAGGCATTTGTCAATTAATTTTTGAGAAGGCATAGTCTGTTTCCTCTGTCCGTTGATTCCAGAAGGAACATTGGGTCAAAAAAATGCCCAACATTATTCAATTAGCAGCTTCAGTCATGAGAACAGGGGAGTGGGGTGATTGTCCCCTGCTGTTTCCTGGCTCTCAAATCTGCTCTGGATTGCTGGAGGGCTCTCTGGAGCAAAAGAGGGAGGAGGTAGTGGGCAGGAGGGAAAAGGGAGGTTTGGTTTTGTGAGCAGAAATTTGCTCACATGACCTCTGAACTTGCCATTTATTAGGCCAAGGGGTCTCCTCTAAAACAATACTGAGATCCTTTATAGGAATTTACAATACTGTTTATGCAGTAAGTGAGGAGCAGTATGGGATTGCTTAGGCAGTGGCCAGTGAACTGCGGAAATATGCAATTGGTCATGTTCTGTATCTGAAATTATTAGGTAAATAATGCCAAAGAGGTTTCCAAAAAAATATTGTCCCGAGAACTATTATCCTAGCGTCTAGCAAATACATTCCATTCACGGTGGGTTGGGTCCTGGCCTAGTCATGCTTAAGAGTAAGCTCACTGAAGCTGTGACCAAATTAAGTCTCATTGACTTCAGTGAGTCTGGTCTATGCATTACTGAGTCTGGAACCAAGACAACAGAACTGTTGTTTGCAAAGTCACAGCCGTGGCCTAATAAGGTCTGTTGGTGGAATAGAGTTTTGTTTTATTTTGGACTTGGTTGCTAAAAACTAAAAGTCGTTGCACCATTTTTGAGGACAGAAGTGAGCCCTCAAAAGTGCCAACAGCCTTTCTGGTGGCATTGCTAGACTTTGAGGTTGCAATTTTTCTCATCCAATTTAAAAAAGCTGTTACTACTTAAAGGGACTATTTCCGTTTTGTTTCAGTAGTGGGGCTTTAAAAAAATCAATTCCCATTGCAGGTCTATGACTGGTCAGTTTTCGTGCACGCATAGAGCTAGGTCTGCCTTTGGGAGGTTTATCCACCTATTCAAAAAGAACATGCTTATACAGTGGCTCTCTTTAAAATAAATAGGAAAGATGGTCCAAGTAAGGGAGTTCTGTGGATGCAACAATTTTGCCATATTATGAGCAAATGGCTAGACTAGGGGATACTTGATTTTGGTTGATGGAAGAACCAGAGAGGAGTGAAACCAAATGGTTTAGCACTTAGTTAAGCGCTTCAGAGCACCTCATGTAGCTCCTTTTAGAGTGGATGCTCACATTCTGTTCTGATGTAGCCATATCACAGTTGAGTAGCTGTCTAGCATTTTTGCATGGCAAGCATTTTTTTTTCTTTAAGTGCATCCCCATTTATTGGGATAAGAACCTTTCTGCATCCTGGAAGAACATTTGAATCATTTTCAAGGTTTTGGAACTCGCTGCAAATGGGATGTGCAGGTAGGAAGAAAAACTCGTGCAAAAATGTGTGAACTGTTGCACACTATTATGTATCACAAGAGGTCAGGTTATAGAATGAAATACCTTCTCCATGCTTTTAGGTCATGGTTGGAAGTTAGTAACATCTTTGGGAAGCAAAATGTAAATACATGAATTATCTAGAAATGAAATCTTCTTAAAACCTGGCAAAATATTTTGGTAAGCATTAACTATGGAATCTTCTTAAAGAATTCCCAGAACTCTTCCTTAACCAAACTCGGTCTTACTTGTCTTCCAAATAATTGCTTTAATTCATGGCAAAGGGAATCCTGTTTTTCCAAGCAGCTGGTGTTTTAAGTCATCTTATTAAGTTAGAAATTGCAGTTCATGGATATCTAGCAAATTTATCAGATAGTTCACCTGTGGATACAAATCTGTGCTGGAAACCCACCTTACGTTGAACATAATATATTCAGAAAGTCAATTTTTAACTATATACTTATTAATTTTGATTCATTAAAAGATAATTACATTATTTAAAATTTATTAACAAACTTCCTATAATGCTGCAGTTTTTCTTTGAGAGTTTATAATTGTGGAGACTTAATGTCATTTTTGTATATTGCTTTTCCTGTGTTCTTACTCACCTTCACTAATAGGGTTTTTGGTTGTACCACTTAGAATAAAGACCAAAAGATGCTGTTTGCTTTTGAAACTGAGCATATGAACATTTTCAAATCTATATTCTCTAGTGTGTGTGGACACTTCCTCCGTACTAGAGGAAGGGTAAGTACAAAAAAGGCTGTTACAGTGTACCACTTTCACAAGGACATTTTATTGGTCAGTTTTTCAATAAAATCCTCAATTTTCAGTGCATTTTTGCTGCTTTCAGTCTGTTTAACTGAAGGTGAGTCACAGACCAGTTAACATTTTAAGTACCTAAAGTATTCTTTTGAACATACCAAAATTGGCTGTGCAGCATATGTGTTGTCTTAGTGTCCACCCTTAACACCTGTGGAAGCTAGCAATGGTTGTCAGAAAAAACTTGGTCATACGCAGGTTTGCCACAAACTCTTAACAATGAAGCATCTCCACAAACCCATACTCATCCTTTGGATCAGGGACAGATAAAAAGGGAGAGAAAGCAAACAGTGCCCCACCCCCCAAATAACATATGCTGTCGTAATTCTCATTTGGATATTGTGACGGTATTTTCTCTCTGCCAGACTGCAGTTATATTTTCTCACACATACTTGACATGAAAACCTTGCAGTGCAGGACATTCAGCAACACAAGTGTGATACAGCTGTCTCTGTAGGATTTGATACTTGCATAATGGCAATCCTATTATTTTTTTCTCTGTGTTACACTGTATTAAGTAGCTTCTGACTTACAGCAACCTTACGAATTCCAAAAGATTCTGTCAGTAACAACCCTGCTCACATCTTGCAAACTCGAGGTTGTAGACTCATTTTTTGAGTCAATCCATCTCATACTTGGTCTTTTTTTTCTACTTGCCTTCAACTTTTCCAAGCGTTAGTCTTTTCCACTCAATTTTGTCTACTCATGATATGCCAAAAGTACAATGGTCTCGGTTGTTATTTTTGCTTCTATTCCTCAATGGTAGTGGTTGTCATTTTATTTAGTGATTGAATTTGTGCTACATGAAATTAGCAGTATTTCATGAAAGAAGCTGGACCCATTTTTCATATGGCTCCCTGGCCCCACAGATGTTGGTCAGTCCTGGATTAAAACATTTATGGTCTGAAAGATAGTTCTAAGTATAGTGTTTGCAAGGGAAAGAAAGCAGCCTGGCAGAGGACAGAGGTGAATCTAAGGAAGTCACAGACAATAAAGTATTGTAAGGCCCCGAGATCATTTTATGGAATGCGGGACATGGAACAATTTAATGGGGTTTCAGGGCAACAATGATCAGGGGGCTGGAAACCAAGCCCTATGAGGAAAGACTGAAAGAATTGGGCATGTTTAGCCTTGAGAAAAGACAAAGGGGTGATCTGAGAACACTTCAAATACTTGAAAGACTGTCATACAGAGGAGGAGCAGGATCAGTTCTTGATCATCCCAGAGTGCAGGACGTGCAACAATGGGCTCAAGTTACAAGAAGCCGGATTTTGATTGAATATCGGGAAAAACTTCCTAACTGTTGGAGCAGTAAGACAGTGAAACCGATTACCTTGAGAGGTGATGAGTGCTCCAGCACAGGAGGAATTCAAGAGAAACTTAACCACCTGGCAGATATCCTTTGATTTGTATTTCTGCATCGAGCAATGGGTTGGACTTGATGGCCTTATAGGCCCCTTCCAACTTCACTATTCCATGATTCTATGACTCAAGCTATTTGTCACAGGGACCTGGAAGTATGGCTAAAACAGTATTTAGCTTGCTGAGTAGGCATATAGTTTAGAAATTGTGGGCTGAGGGGTGAACACTTGAGACAGGGAAAGAAGCCAAGTCTTATAATATCTGAATAGACAGTTGTTTTTGCAGCCTCTTAAAAGGAAACCTTTCCAACAATCCTTTTAACCTTTCTTCCCCATTTCTGGGACTAATCAAGCCAGTGTAGATCTTTCTCTTTGAAGACCACATTTGGTACCTCGCTCTGCAGCCTGTTAAGTATATGCTCCACGTGGTATATGCACCACGGGGACGTGGTAGCGCTGTGGGTTAAACCGCAGAAGCCTCTGTGCTGGGTCAAAAGACGAGCAGTCGTAAGATTGAATCCACGCAACAGAGTGAGCTCCCGTCGCTTGTCCCAGCTCCTGCCAACGTAGCAGTTCGAAAGCATGCACATGTGAGTAGATAAATAGGTACCACCTCGGTGGGAAGGTAACGGCGTTCCGTGTCTAGTCACGCTGGCCACGTGACCACGGAAACTGTCTTTGGACAAAACGCTGGCTCTATGGCTTGGAAACGGGGATGAGCACCGCACCCTAGAGTCGGACACGACTGGACTAAATGTCAAGGGGAACCTTTACCTTACCTAATCAAATCTGTTACGGCAAGTCCCACTAGCCATTCCTTATGGAAGGCAAAATACTCTGAGCAAAACTGACAGATACACAGCTGTCAGAAACTACAGTATACTGAAATTATTCTGACTACCATAGAGTGAAGCACACCCTTTCCTCCCCAACAAGTATTTATTATTTATTTATTTATTTATTACATTTATAGCCCGCCCATCTAGTCATATAGACTACTCTGGGCGGGTAACAACATATGATTTAACAATTTAACAATTTAAAATCATAACAATATATTACTAAATAAACAATGATCCAAGATGGAAGAAAACACAAAATAACAAAATTCAGACGGTGGGTGGAGGGAAGGTTTGCTTAAACAGCCAGGTTTTCAGTTGGCATTTAAAGATGCCCAGCGACGGGGCCATGCGAATCTCAGGAGGGAGGCTGTTCCAAAGATGAGCCACTGCCGAGAAGGCCTGGTTTCTTGTTTTTTCCTTCCAGGCCTCCCTCGGCGTTAGGCTCCTCAGCCTCACCTCCTGGCTAGATCGGGTGATACGGGTAGATCTAGTATATGGAAGACTAGTTTTCCCACATTTTATCCTACATTTTCATTTATATGCATAAATTCACAGTATGCAAAGAAGTTAGGTCTGTCAGTTCAGTATGAAGCTAGAGCTCACAGATGGCCTCAATGCAACCTGCTTGCACAAATGCAGTTTATTTCAGGTACTTGTATTATAGTCATTTTTCACCCAAGCTCATGCTTAGCGCATTACGTAAGTTTTTACCTAGTTTTGCTGAAAAAGCACCTGATACAGGAATTACTTACATGCAGGTTAACTTGACAAAAGATGTCCATAGTTAAACCACAGCTGCTGTTTCTAAATGCGTATTTTCAGTAATTTGCGTATCTTTTCATTCATCTTTCACAGGCCCTCCCTAGTTCCAGATTAACACTGTAAACACAGGAAAGCATTTTATACCATTCTTTTCAAAGACTTGGACATTCCAAATCCAAATCTGAACATAGCACAAAGGTATAAAATGTGATCAATTAAGCTCATCATATGTTAGCCAGTAGAATACCATTTGGAAATTAACTTGGAGACCAGGTCCCTATTGTTTACTCAGCAGATAGGTTTCTGCCTTTTCAAAATAGTTTGATGCTTGTGTACTCAGATAGACCTGCAAAGTTTAACAGGTTTCCAGTATGCAACTCATGAGGTTAAAGATGAAATATCTCAATTTTCCTTTCTTGTGTGGGTTATACGACATTATTCTTCGATGTTATATTTTTCTGGGGGGAAAGGGTGGTAAACATTCTTAGGTTTTCACTATATTGAGGAAATAGTTGAATTCCTTTAAAAGTTACATATGCATAAATTCTTAAAAAGTTGCTTTACATGGCACATTTTCATTTTGAAATATTTGGGGGAAATGGTTGCTGCTTCTGTTAAAACTAAAGATGGCTCAGGCCTGTTCATATGACAGCTGAACAGCTGTTCTTCAATTCAGCTCTGCCCCCGCCCCCGCCTCCTCCAGGCACTGCCTCTGAGTGGACAGAATGCTGAACTGTGTTCAGCCATAGTCTGAACCAGTGTAAAACACCAATTAATGCCCATCTCTAGCTAAAACTAATCAAATTATATACAAATCATAAAGATACTAATTCCAGGAACAACTTAATATTTCATTATTTCTGGAAGAAATTTTAGTGTTCCCCCCCCCCCCCCCAAATAGTAGCAGTTATTCTGTCCTTCCCCAACACTTTTTAATATACTTGAGTAGCAAGTATATATACCACGTATGATGAAACCACTAGGAAAACATAACTGATTTTTCTTTTCAGGGCTTCCTATGAACTGCCTGTGTTTTAACTGCCAAAGTAAAGGGGAGAATGTTTGGAAGCCGTATACAAGTTAATAACATAAACAGATACATGTACACTTCAGTACAAATGCAAGTATATATTTAAGGGTTTTATTATCAAAGTCTTGTAAAACAATTTCAGAAACTGTACATCAACATGGCACAGAGTGTAGCCTACTTTTGTTTTTACTTGCACAAAAGTATATGCTCCAAAACCTTTGGAACTAAAAGAACAGGTTGCCCAACTACTTTGCATAACATGGAATCACTGTGCAAAAAGTAACTACTTCAGTGACTGTAACACAAATTTATTAGTTTATACAACTTGAGATCAAGTACATTACCAAGTAGACTTGTTTTAAAACCATCATGAAGTTCAGTTTTTAAAATGCACTACCCTTTTTTTTACAGGGCTTTTATACTCACAAAAAAATGAAATAAAATGCAAGTTCTGAAAAACTACACAAAATTAACTCTCTCACTTTGCAGAATACAGAGGTTTTAATTACTATCTCAAGTTGTCAAATATCAAACACATCACCTGAGAAGGATTCAGACTCAAAGGTTCACCTCACATTGGGCATCAAAAAAGGCTAGTGCATTTCAAAGTTGTCAAAGCCAAACAAATCCATAACAAAAAGATTCAGCCGCAGGGCTAAAAGGATCTTCTATCTCTATCAGAACATTTGTTTCCAGATGAAGCTAATGTTAGTTTAGTTATCTACACTTAAGACCCTTAGTAGATCCACCATATGTTGTAGATGAGGATGTTCTTGTCACAGTTAACGTGCAGCCAGTGCATTCCCTATTTTGATTTATTACCACAAATCAATAAAATTCTATAAACACTATTGTAGGTGAGCTGCTTTACTAAAAAGGTCATACAACACAAACAGTCCATGCCTGCCAAGGATTCATGCAGCTTTCTGTTCAAAAAAGAAAAGAGCAACACCAAGCAAGTAAAAACTGCTGGGCTACTCAATTCAATTTGGCCAATAATGAGAATGGAAATCCCAAATATCACTTTCTCCAAAAGTCTGATGTAATTATTTAATGTCAGGAGCTTTACAACCAGTTATAGTTAACAGCTGTGTACATCTAGCATAAAAGGTTAAACAAGTACAGCATAAAAGAATCACACAGGAATGACACTGATGCATGTTGTCAACTGTTTTCATTGCAAGGGCAGTTATTAGTCACTCATATCCATATCCTCTTCATGATGATCATCCCCATTGACTTTGGACTCCCTTGCATCACCGCTCCCTTTCTCAGCTGGTGATTCCTTAAGTTTGGGGGAAGTGGACTCCGCTGCCTTTTCTTCCTTTTTCTCTTTCTCGCTATCGTAGCCTTGTTCTTCTTCATCATAATCTCTTGTGACCTGCTTTGCCAAGATAAAATACAAAGCAAAACACGTAAGACATGCTGCAAAGCTCTAGGAGTTTAGAATTAAGTTGTACACCTCACAAACATGAAAGGGAGAACAGATTTTTAAGCATACTTTAACATCCTTGTCACTCTCCGACTTTCTCTCCCGATCCTTCTCTTTGTCTTTGCTCTTCTTCTTCTTGCTTGTTGACCTCTCTCGTTCATCCCTGCTTCTCTCTTTGTCTTTATCCTTTTTTTTCTCCTTTTTGTGTCTACGATGAAAAGACATTTCAAGAAAGTAAAAAACACGGGTATTTGTCGGATAGAAGTGATTCATACATCCTTCCTATAAAGATTTCTGTGGTAAAACCAGCTACTAATTTCAAATACTAAGTATGGTTATATGCATGTTTCACATATAGACTGATTATGATGCAACCAGTTCAAAGTTGTAACAAATGTAATCTATATCAGAATAACTGCATCATAATATTATTCATATTATTTCTGATTACAGAAATTTGTTTATACCTATTGAAGAATGGTGTTATGTCAGTTCAGTTTAAGCCATCTGTACTATTCCATTTGCCTGTCATCCCTATGAAATCTTTCTCCCTCACACACACACTATCTGTATCAGATAAAAGTATAAAGGACATTTTAGAACACCCAAACTGGATTTACTCTTCCCAAAACAAGGCTCAGTAGATATGGTTAATCAAGCATAAAACAGAACAGATACACCAAATAAATCAAGATGCTATAGATATGCAACAGAAATACCTGACCTTATAACTTAAGGTTACCATGTAACATTTAACTTAACAAAAGCTGACATTCTTTTAACATATTCCACCATCATCTATTTGCCTGAATGGTTAAGAGCAATGATTAAACAAATGGTGACATTACCAGCAGAATAGTGTGTTAACAAATTCCAAGGAATTCCCTATAAAACCTATTAAACAAGACTGCTCATCTCCAACTGTGTCCTGCCCAGGAGAAGTAGCCTATAGCATAGGGAACCATTAGATGTACAAACCTTTTTGGTGACGGGGATCTAGACGGCTTTCTCTTGGGTGACCTGGGCTTTTTAGGGGATCTGGAGCCACTCCTGCTTCTTCTGCGCCGTCTTTCTCTGTAGAAAAAGTCAGGGTAACTTCACATCAAAATTTCTATTGTGTAATATCACTTTAGGATTTTCAAGCATTCTCCAAAGCACACTTAGGTAGGCATTTTAAATCATTCTTCTTTGAACCTTCTTTGAAAAAGACAAATATACATTTAAAGTACAGTAGGACCCTTATATCTGCAGGGGAACAGTTCCAAGCACCCCACCCAGCAGATGCTGGAATTTGCGGATTGTACCAAACAGTATTGTTATAGCAAACACTATACATCAGGGGTCATCAACCCCCAGTCCGCGGCCCGGTGGCTTGCCAGAACTGGGCTGTGGATATGGATCTCCGCCCCCCCCCCGCACGCATGACACGCCCCCCACGAGCGCGACATGCCCATCACGCGAGAGTGACGTGCCCCCGCCCCCCCCGCTCATGGAGCTCGCTCCCCCCCAGCCAGTCCGTGGCCCCAAAAAGGTTGGGGACCGCTGCCATAGTATGGTCACAGGCTCCCTCTAGTGGCCAGTTCTGGTAACTTCATTTTTAGAAATATATGTTTCCAGGAATTTTTCTTTTAGTATTTTCAGACTGGACAAGTAAATCAGCAGAGGCCCATGGTAAAAATAAATTAAGTGAATGGAGTGAACAAGTTGCAATCTTTTCTGACAATGAACCAGCAGCTAAACCAGACAGCTTTTAGTGCTGCTTTGGGGCAGAGCGACAGAGTGGTTGCTGGTCAACTTCAATGAATTTTGACCCACTTCAATTAGGTTTTAAATTCTGTGGAATGATCTCTGCCAAGGGAAAAAGGAGGGGAAACATGTCCCTTTTGTGCTCACTAGTTTTTTTCAGCAGCTCTGAACTGCAACTATGTCCTGCTGGGAAAGATACAGTTGTGAGCTGAAGGAACTTTTACAGTGATTTTGCTGGAGGTGTTAAATTCTGACCTCCCATTTTCTTCACCTTGATTTTTAACATCTGCATAGACTAGCTAAGAGGTTGTGGGGGGGAATAGGGTGGGTTTGATTTAAATAACTACTCAGAAATAATCAGTTTAACCATATGACACCCCCACCTCCATGCACTTCTACTTGCTTTTCACCTTAATACATATACTTTCAATCTCCCTGGCAGACTGATTTTCTCTCCAATAATCCTCTATTCACTGACTCAATGATGCACTTGATGAAGGCAAGTAATTTGAGAGTCTGTCCAAATAACTTGGGGTTTTTGTAAGCAGGTACTTTGCCAGGACAGTTAAGTAGTGTAAAATTGATTCTAAATGAGGCAGCCTTTTCCTGCAATGGGCACATCTATAGCCTAGTGGTGCTCACAGATCCAGCTGTACAACTCTGTGGCACAGTTGTTTTTACAGTGGTGCCTTGACTTACGAACGCTCTGACGTACGAACATTTTGACTTACGAACAGCTCCGTTTGCAAAATTTTGCTTTGACTTGCGAACGGAGCTTTGACTTATGAAGACTTCCCTGCCTTCCCCGCACTTTTTTTCTGTTCGTAACTCGAGGGAAGTTCGCAGGTCGAGTCAACATTTTCCTATGAGAGCGGTTCGTACGTCGAAATGTTCGTAACTAGGGCCGTTCGTAAGTCGAGGGTTGACTGTACCAACCAAGATCCTTCCTGTATGGAAGCCTGTATATATAGCATAGCCATTTCAGACACTGGGCACTAACTAGTCAGTCTGTGGCTGGCACTGATCTTCAAAATCCTAAATAGTGTGGAACAAGTCTACTCAAAGGAGTAGTTTTTGAAGAAGTAACTGTGTTAATCTATGCGAGCATAACAAATAAAACAAAAAAACAGACAAAAACATTGTAGCACCTTACAGACTAGCTGCAATATAATTAATGTGAATTTTTTGTGCATCAAGTTTCAACTCATTCCCTCCAATATAAATCTGACATTAGGAATGGCAACACACAAAAATCTTTTTCAGACATTTCAATCTACCTAGACATTCTCCGAGTGCCTTCTTTTTTTGGGGGGGGGGGGGGAATTACAACAACTACAGAACCAGACTTGAAAGAGAAACAACTGAGATAGTGATACATGGCCACTGGAGACTGATTTTAAAGGACTGAATATCAATCGAGGATTTCTAATCCTTTCCAAGTGTGAATTCCTACAATGATTCCCAGTTTGCCCCTCACTTCTATTGTTATTGTGTAAACTGATAACTAAAATTATTCAGTTTGATGGTCCTATTCCTTCACTAATGAAGCACGGTGCATTTGTTCCTCATTTGCATCCCCATCTGGTTATGTGGCCATATATGACAGTCATATATTCTCGCCCATGTCTGAAAAAGTGGATCTGATCCACAAAAGCTCAATTTAAAATATAAAAAATAGTCTTTAAATTATCACATTTTTGTCTGTTTTTTCCCTCTTTGTTTTTCTTCCTGATCTATTCAAAGGAATACCTTTCCCTCATATATTTCTGTTTGATGGTTAAGATCATCCTCAAAACCTCTCCTCTGGATATTACTGTCTACAGTGGTGCAACAGGCAGATACCTGGAAAAGAGCCTTCTTCATAACAATTCCCACCTGTGGAATGCCCATCCCCGCCACCTGGAATCTTCAGATGCCAGACTAAGAACTTCCAGCAGATTTCGATTTGTTGCCTTTTACTGCTGTTTTATTAATAGTATTTTAATCAGCTGCATTATTGTTCTGGTTATGACTTTACATATTGTTTTGACATTTTTTTCAGCTGTAAACTACCTCAAGGGCATTTGTCAGTTGGGCAGAGTACAGATTTAATAAATAAATGTAATAATATTATTTTACAACTGTTTAGATGTGCCATTCTGTTAGTTAAAATGCAACTCTTTTTCAAAGAGCTAAACTATTTTCCATAATTCTTCTTCGTTTAATTTTTAAAATTCAAATACTTATTTCAAGAAAATACTGTACCTGCTTGCGCTTCTGGATCGCCTGGCTGTGCTGTAACTCTTTGGTGGAGTTTTAGACCGCTTCTTCTCTTTCTCTTCCTTCTTTTTGTCTCTGAAACATTCCAACATTACTTTAAAAAATACATCAAATTAGGTCTCTTCACCAACATCCAAGAAGGATTAAGTTATTTTGTCTCAGTAACTGCTAAAAATGACTTCTCTTCAAGAATGTTGTAAATGGGATACTTTCTATCACAACACTCTACCTGCTCCAGGCAATTATAGGGTCCTGAGTTAGATGTCTGGCTGCAGAGCCCAAGATTGGGAATTCAATTCCCCACCGTGCGTCCTGTGACTAGAGCCAGCCAGTGCAGCCTCGGGCAAACTGCACAGTCCCAGGGCACCCCCAGGAGAAGGGAATGTAAACCACTTCTGAGTCTTCTCTATCTGGAAAACCCTGAAAAGGGTCGCCATAAGTCAGAACTGGCTTGATGGCACACTTATTATTGTTGTTGTTGTTCTTGCTCAGCAGAGAAGGGTTGGGAGGGGGTCGTGGTGCAAATTGGCTCCTTCCCCATTGACAGAAGATTCCACTGGACTAAATAGCCCAGTTATCATATCCTTACAGTTAGCATTAGACATCGGGGAAAAATAAAATAATGAACCCTGATATTGGTCAAAAATCACTGATTCATAAAATATTCATCCCTTCATATTCATCAATTCCAGAAACACTGACAAATACAAAGGGACAAATATTACCCCATTTTATTCGTCCTCCATAGGCAGAGGGCAGTCTAGCCTTCCCTCTCTGCCTATGGCCCCGCCAAACATCTGATCAGTGGGCCCATAGGCAGAGATGGAAGGGCTAAGCTATCCTAGCCCCTCCTGTCCCTACAGTCTTCCTCCCACCCTCTTCCCACTTCCCATTGCCTCCTTACCTTGGCCACTGCCTGCGTCACCACTGCCATCTTTGCAAAAATGGTGGCGGCGGCTTCCCTTAGGGCAGTGGAACCACCTCAAAGGGAAACCAGGCAGCCCTTTGCAAAGGGTGGCCTGGTTTCCCTCAGAGCCAGTTCTGCTGCCCTAAGGGAAGCCGCTGAGACCATCTTTGCAAAGGGCGGCCTTGCTTCCCTTAGGGCATCGGAGCCAGACCTAAGGGAAGCTGCAGCCACCATCTTTGCAAAGATGGAAGCAGTGGCAGAGCCAACAGTGGCACGAGTGGCAGTGGCCAAAGTAAGAAGGCAATGGGGGCAGTGGGCTCGGGGCTTAGCTTTATTTTTTTAGACATCCACAGGCTGTCAAAAAAAACCCCTGACGAACCAAGTCGTGGTTTGTCTGTTCACCTGAGGGGGAATTTGTGGTTCGTCAAGTATGACTGTTAACTAGAGATGGGGACAAACTGCCAAAATGGTGGTTCATCATGGTTCATCAGGTTAGCATAGTTAAAATTATCTGGCACAAAATATATTCCAATATTCCACAAAGTCTTATGAGAATACCTGGTTTTGGATGCACTCCTAGACCTTCTAGTGCGTTCTCTGGAATGAGATCTTCGCCGCCGAGGACTTTTAGATCGTCTCCTGCTCCTTGATTTTGAATGGGATCGTCTTCTTGATCGGCTTCTTGACCGTCTGCTGAACAAAACACTAGGTATCAAAATAATGTTCTTGACCCCAATAAGATACATCATATGAGTTGCCACAGCAATGAAGTTTTGTGAAGCAAAATGTGGGTGAAAACCAAATAATGCAAAGAAGCATATGAAAAAGTATTGAGGAAAGGTGGAAAATTTTACATACTTGTATAAATGTACAAAGAGAGAGCTTTTAGGTTCCCAGGAAAAGCCTTGCTATACATATCCATTATCTGATGCAAACTTATAGGTTTTGGTTATTTGTGGTGAGGGGTAGAAGGTGTAATATGACCTCCTGATACCAGATGGGACTTCACTGCTTTGCATTAACCCTTTCTATTCTCCAACTGCTAGCAGAAACACAACATCTGATCATTCTGCATGTGATCTGCATCTTAATTGTTTATTAATTATGAAAATGAAAGATTAAGAAAGTAAAAAAGAGTAAAATAACCCATCACTTTTTAAAATAAATTGTCACAAAAATTGTGTCCACCATACTTCAAATTTATAGAAGATTCCACATCTTTCCTGTACAATGCTTTCCACTACCTGACTACTCTAAATGTTAGCTGTGACATTCAGATATACTGATGAATTGGAGAACAAACCAAAATGTAACCCAGTGTTCTGATGGAGATTGTTATGTTCACATGTGGTCTCTTCCTCATCCCCTGCCAAAAAGGAAACTTGTATGCCAAAATCAGGCAATGGGGGCGGGGGGCCTTATGCAGAGTAATGGACTGCTTCTGTCTGAGTACTAAGTGGAACTTTCCAACCACCTAGTACTGGAGTGAAGCATGATACCATACCACCCCACCCCCCGAGCCTGTCTGTAACCAGCTTTAAACTCACTTTTAAAGGATGACGTCTGGCAACGTTTGCCATGATTTTTTGGGATATTCATCTATAATTTTTCTGCAGTACTCGCATCTTAACGGTGCACGCCTGAACGAGGGATTTTTAGTCCACGAAAGCTTGCATTTAATGTTTTATTTTTAGTAGTCTAGTAAATGTGTCACATTCTTCCACATTTTAAATTTAATACATGCCAAACTACAAAGTCAGGGTTTGTGAAGATGCTTGTTAAAAGTAAACAGTGAAGTTGGCAAGAATGTGCCCATTTGCTGACCAAAATTTCCCATTGTTAAAATACTAATCCTGCAATCCTACTTACTTGCATTCATTCACTCTACTTACTTACTTACCTTGTGAGTAAGCCTCACTAGACACAACAAATTACTTCTGAGGAGGCAAATCTATAATTGCATTGTAAATTATTTATGTTTTCATACACTATAAAAATGTATGCTGGAAACTGACTGCCAAAAACCCTAACATAAAATGTTACCTATGTCTAGATGATGATGGAGTTCTCCTTCTCCTTGAACGTGATCTTGATCTTGAATGCCTTCTCTTGTCATCTTTTTTGTCTGTAATGAAAATATTAAGTATTGTCACTTGTCACACAACATCTACACGTATGGTTTGTATGCTCTTGGGTTCTCCCAATGGAATGACTTTTCTCACCTACTGGTAGTTTGGAGAGTATTTCTGCCTGTTTTAATAAGGAATAAAAGGCCATAAATTCCTATGTCTGAACTATTCAACACAACCATGAAAAATGAGAGTTTACATTTTTGATTGAAGGAAAAAAAGGCACTTCCTCTAAGAAATGCCTTTTTTTTTGGTGACTGAAAACAATTCAATAAATCAGTGTTTTCTAGAGCAGTGGTCCCCAACCTTTTTGACACCGCGGACTGGTTGGGGGGGCGGGGGCGCCCCCGTGCTTGCACGCATGCAAGGGGGTGGGGGCGCTCGCAGCACACGCACACACTCAAGCGCAAAGGGGGTGTGCGGAGGGAGTGCGTGCGGTGGGGCGGGAGATCTGTCTCCGCGGCCCAGTCTGGCCAAGGCCGCGGACCAGCACCGGGCCGTGGACCGGGGTTTAGGGACCCCTGTTCTAGAGCACTAAGAATACCAGAAGCATTCTGCTTCCCATATTTGGCCACCAGTGTACATCGCTTCACACTTACGGAAAAGAGCATTTACTATAAGCAGACCTGGCACAAACAGCTAATATATAATTTTTGAACTACCCACAAAATATTGGGTGCACAGTCTGAGGAAGATGAATTATCATCGAAACCTAGCTGTTTGCTTGATTTTTTTAGTGGTCTAATAAAGATATCTCTTGCTCTTGCATTTGTATCATTTTTTAAAAGTCACTCTGAATAACTGGGTGTCATCGGCAGTCTAACCAAGTACCTTCTGTAAGGTAAATCTATTGAAGATACATTCAAAGCTAGCTTACCTGGTTCTATGGCAGCAGAAATAAGAGACTGTGCTTCTCGTACACGTTTCATGGCTTCTTCTATTTCTTTACTGGAGGTATCTGTTTTCAGACTTGGTGAAACGAGTCCTGCAGCTACATGGTTCAGCCTGGAATAAGCCAGAAAGTTAACAGATGGTTTTACAGCTTGCCAAACCAGAATTATATAGGCCAGATTATTAATATTGTTTTCTGAGTGGATGGCAATTTCACAACTTTATACTTGTTTAAAGTAATAATATAACTTTAAAAACAGAATCGAAGATGCTTAGCTTCCTCTTCCCTCTTTTCTATTACATTATCTCTATCAGATTGTGACTATGGGCAGATGCAGGTTTCTAAATTTTGTCTAAGATATTTAGAAACTTAAGAAACCACAAAGAATTATAATTTTGGCCTGCTTTTCCTTAAATGGAGAATACTGAATAGATAGCAATAATGTAGCTTATTTCTTCATATTTGGAAGAAGTCAGACAAAATACTCTGGCATAGCCATTGTAAGCCATTAAAAGCTCAAGGAAACCACTACAGATTCTATTTTGGGAAGTGGAAAGAGAGCAAAGTTGTTTGGACTACGCTGGAAGATCTCCTCACCTCACTTTACTTGTGAAGTATATGGAGAAAAGAAAAGAAAAGTGAAGGCCTGGGCCAATGTGTCACTCTCTTTTTGCCCATAAAGAGCCTAACTGGAATGGCCTGGACTTTCTCCCTTCATAATAGTTGGTTTATGTTGGTTTGTAGACATTATACTCTGCTTAAAATTTTGAAATCGAAATGCCAGCAGATCACTGGAAAAGGCCCTTTTAAGAACAGAGGAGCCCTCTCAAATTTGGACCTGGCAATTCTATGATTCTTTTAAACATACACATGACAGTTCAAGGTCAAAGGTTTAATCAGAAAACACAGAGATAAAAATAATTACAGTGACTTGAAGTTAAAACCACTAAATGAATATAAATAGCAGTATGAAAACTCCACTACTTAACTGAAAATGTTAAATTTTCTTGGCTCTTTCATTCATAATTCTCCCTTCTGGAGCTCCTGTGTTCACAGCATTACCAGACTTTTTGAATACCCAGGCCCTATTCCCAGCACCTTTAACAGTGAAATTAAGCTGATAAAGCTCCTGAAACATCTTCAACTTCATGAAAGGCTAAGTGCTGCATGATTTAAGTACTCTTCTGGTAGCCAGAGGCAGCAAGGAATTAACTGCATGAAGGTGGGCACAAAAGGAATGAAGGTCTGTCCCTCCTCTAAGTTCAGGACAGAAACTGCGCTCCTGAAGAAGGAACTCTGTTTTTCCTACATGAATCTGCTCTGAGAAAATCTTTCTCATTGCCATATGACAGAGGTGGGTAACCTCCCGGCATAGGAAAGCCACAACAGATCCCATCAGGAGCTGTACTGCGGGAGCTGCAGCTGAAATTCAGTGTCTCCTCCTACAGTTGCTGTAGCAGCTTCCTGTGCTGTGATGATGCTCTGTAAAGGCTGCCTATGGCAGATGAAAAGGAATTGGTTTTTACGGCAGCTGGAGCAGGGCAAAAAAAAGCAAAGCGTGCTGCTTATATACCGCCCCATAGCACTTCAAGCACTCTCTGGGCGGTTTACAAGTTAATTATGCAGGCTACACATTGCCCCCCCCCCCCCCCGCGAGCTGGGTACTCATTTTACCAAACTTGGAAGGATAGAAGGCTGAGTCAACCTTGAGCAGCTACCTGGGATTGAACCCCGGGTCGTGAGCACAGTTTTGGCTGCAGTACAGCAGTTTAACCACTGCGCCACAAGGCTCTTCTGAAACAACATGTCAGCAGCCACAAAAACAGGGTGTGAGTGTATGCTGCCCACCCCTTTTTATCACCTTAGCTAATTAACTCCAAAACCTTAACCAATGAGGGGATAGCACTTTTGGTACTTGCCTATGAACAGTTTCCAGTTTTTACTTGGTCAGGATACTGGGTTGAAAAAGCAGGTTTTTTAATTTGCATTTCAGTACAAACGTGAAAAACTGTACTTACTTTGGATCCACTGTGCTCATAAGCTTTAATAGCTGGTCTGCTGCAATAGACTGTAAATAAATTTAACAAACAAAAGCCTTTAAACTCAGAAATTTGGGTGAGAAAAAAAATTACACTGAAGCAAACCCTGAAAACAACCCCTTAAAACTATAAAAGAACATTTGAACAGTAAAGAAGTCGATACGCAAAAATTTACTGCCAGTCACATGAAAATAGATCATGAAATATTCTGCCAGTATGATTTCTTGCTATACTGTCTACCTTATAGCCTTTAATTCTCAACTGCCTGATTAAGAGTCTACTCTGCTTAACAGCTGATATTTCTCCTACTCTTTGTTTCTTTATGCTTAAAGCCAGACCAAAGGTTTAACATTTAGCAGCTGAATCAAGCTAAATGCATGCTAACTTAACATCAGTTAAATCTACCATGTAACGGTTAATGTGCAAACTAGGTTCTTCTAAAAAATGTTAAATTAAAACTTAAAATGCACATTTTGTTTCCATTACAGTTTCTATTAGAATGGTTCCTACATTTAACATTTTACAAGCTAAATTAGAAGTCAAACTTGCACTTGACTTGAAGTCCTGATGCAGCTATGATCTAAATTGTTTTACCGTAAAACAGTGAAGTCCGCTTAAAAGAAGAACAGGAACAGCATGATCATAATCCTGCTTACTCCAAAGTCGGTCACATGAGTTTACTGGAACTTTCACTGAGGTACCACTCAGGATTATGGTCTTACATTACAAATTCCCCACAAATAGAGGGGATGAACTGCCCACATGTTTTAACACAGAGGCTGCTTGCAAGATTCCCTCTTTGAGTAGAGAATCCATGAAGAGAATAAGTGTGAGTTGATAATACAGAATATATTAATGAAATAATGCTCAACTATTACAAGACTTTGAGTATGAGGCTGAGAAGCCTAGCACTAAGCACCATTTTCAACACACGTATTCCACAAAACAAATACTAAAGAAAATATAAATTAAATCAAGTTACTGATGCCAAACTGTCAGTGGTTGAATGCTGCTCTCCAGTGTTTTTCACCAAATCTAGCTGTGACACAGATAAATGTTTCAAAGAGAAATGTTTCACCAAAAACTTTGGCCCAAACTTGTTTACTGGACCTCATCCTATCCATTACTTATCTCATGTACTGATTCAGGATATCAACTACTTCATGTGAATTACATGACAAAGAGGAACAGTCGAATGTCATCATGTTAATAATGGCACCATTCTTCTGATCCCGAAATGTCTCACACAGTGGTTTCATGTACACATTGAAAAGCACAAGCAATAGAAAAGAATCAAGTTTCTAAGTAAGGGAGGTTATATAAAATAAGGGCGTTATATCTTTCAGATACCGTATAAATAGTCCACTTTATTAATCCCACTTATCTGAATCTGTTAAAACACTAGAGTAATGTATGTTATTGGAAGTCTGAATGTTTGGCTGTATCACCATTCTGAAACACTTGCTAGTTTTATTTATGCCAGGATATAAATAATAAAAAAGTATTGTATAAATTGATACAAATTCAATATATGTATCAACTTATGTATTTAAGTGCTGAAAAATTTACACAACTGACAATTTCCCAGAAACCAGAGCTGGGTTTACACAAACACACCTGGGAGTTTAGATTTGTCGCAGGAAGCCCAAGAGCGGCCAGGGCCGGGTCAAGAGTTGGAGCTCCTAAAGCAGCCAAAGGAACAGCACCAATCTATGAAAAAGAAAGTTAATTAAAATATCTCCAACAATATACTTTCCTAAGACAAATAAGTACACTGCACCCTGTACGTCTGTCCTCCATATTAAAAATAATCTTCAATATCTTCACAAGGAGTACTTCATAACAGTTCTGTTTAGCTTTCAAAGTACTGCTACAGGACAACCTGTAGGAACATTAACATGAAACAACACAGGAAGCTATTATCTTCCTGATCAACTTACTGTTCATCTAAGCATACTATTGTCTGACTAAGAGCAACTCTCTATGGTCTGAAGTAATGGTCATACTCATAACCCCTTCCCTGAAAACCATCTCAACTGGAGTCACCCACAATTAATCCTAGGACCTTCTCCATGCAAAGTGTGAGCTTCTCCACTCTGCTATGGTTCACCCACAATGATGCTGATTCCTGTCAAGTCAAACCACTTAATTATTCAAATTTCCAGTCATCTGACTGCCATTTTCAAAAAATCCTTACTACTCTTCTAAATTCAAAGCTTAACACTTCCATCTTCTCCATACAGAACAAGAGAAAGAGGTAAAAATAGGCATGGAGGTCAGAGCATTTATACATTAGCATCACTGCTTTCTTCTCTTCACCTCACTTTCTGGAAATAGTTAGGTTTGCAAGGAAAAATTACAAGGAGATCACTCTGTCATCAGCATGGCATATTAAAGTGTGGGCTTTAGAATGGCTGTAAGGATGCAGATATCATTGGAAATTAACTTCATGGTAGTTATCACAGTTCTGCTGCAGACTTCACAGTTATTTTGGCATAGCAAGTATGTCTCCCTGGGTATACCCTGTTTCCCCGAAAATAAGACAGGGTCTTATATTAATTTTTGCTCCAAAAAATGCATTAGGGCTTATTTTCAGGGGATGTTTTATTTTTTTCATGTACAACAATCTACATTTATTCAAATACAGTCATGTCATCTTCTGGTTGCTGCACAATGGTGGAGGGCGGGGTTTCACTTAACTGGGGCTTATTTTTGGGGTAGGGCTTATATTACAAGCATCCTGAAAAAATCCTACTAGGGCTTATTTTCAGGTTAGGTCTTATTTTCGGGGAAACAGGGTAGTAATAAAGTAGTAAACACAGAATGTGTACTATGCTTCCCATCCCACACGTGGAAACGTACCTGAGAAAGAGGGTTGGGTGTAGGCAGGAGTCCACCCCCTGGCAGAAGACCTGCCACAGCATTAGCTGGTGCCAAGAGAGACAAAGCCTTAGTCTCATCAGGAATAACTCCTGCAGAGAAACAGCTTTGCATTAGAAGACATTCATCAATGATCTTTTTAAAAAAAAACCACACACACAATACACCCAGAAAATGTCTCCCTGAAACACCACCTGAGTTTCCTGAAAGTATTTATGTTGGCTAAAATACAATGTTTGATCTCTTAATAATTTATCATTAATTTGCATGTCAGAACGAAACGTCAATGTGTGAAATTTGACTGTTCCTTTTTCTCTACAAAAGGTTAAATTCTAGAATAAAAAAATAGCACAATACACACTACTTTTTTTGTTAACACTGCCAAGATTTCATCACCTGTACTCGATTTTTAAGTCATGAACCAAACGTAAGCAAGCACAGTCGGTTCTCCAGGGGTGTGCTCTCAACTTTCAAAAGCTGTTTTATGAACAACGACTCGTGTCGGCTGCTTCACTATAAAGCACACAGAAAAATCAAGATACACAAGACAAAAAAAGTTTGATTTAGGGGTTAATAATATGGTACAGTTCACTATGATTTCTTTTACACCTACCATACAATTTTGTAAAACTTAAGAGAAGGTAAGAAAAAGTGTAGGGCTTTTGCTGGCAAGTCACATGGATGGCAAGGTCTCCACAGAGTTCCAAATACAGGTTCTGCATATGTGTCCATGTGTATGTGTTTATGTAAACACCTAAAATGTGGCACATTCCTTACCTGTGCAGTAAAATACATGCTCCACTGTGTGTCATGCTTACTGTACCAACACTGTGGCTAAATATTTCCTATGAAACTTCCTGTCTGAGGCCTTTTGGCCTACGACGTGTCTAGGTCTACAGCCTACCTTCAGTAAAGAATAACCTCACAAAAGGTCCAACATGAGGTAAACGATAATGTTGATCTTTGTTACTTTAACGAACAGCAAAAGCCCTATACGTATGGATTAATCTGTTAATGTGCCCAAGCCCCCAATATGAGCGTTCAATAAGACAACTGTACTATATATTTGCAAATACCAGTAGCGTTTCTGCAATACATATTTCAAAAACTGCATCTCATCATAAAACATACAATATGTACAGGGCACTTAAGAGAAACTGGATAAGCTGCAGAAGAAAACTGTTGGGTGGTATTTTCAGCAGGGCCTGGTATATAGTTCAGGCTGAACCAGGGAAAAGAACTGTAAAACACAACAACAAAAAAGAAAAACCACTGTTAAATAAAGGTAATGGTTCCTTCCACCTATACTGAGAAGTGCCGATAATATAAACAAATGTATAATATACAGCACTGTTATCTTTCTTCTGTCACTGAGCTGTCATAATTTCAATACCAAAAGTTATGGTGGGAAGACAGGGGAAAGGTCATTTAGATATATGGCATTAATGCATCAATATAAACATTATCTATAGAGATTATGGGACAATTTTGCATGCAAAATTATGTCTCAGAGGATATTATTTATGCTTACATACAATTAGTGGAACTATCACATTTCTGGCATCTAACTAGAAATCCTCTTATTTTGAGACACCTCACAGAAGATCTGCATCCATTAAGTAGTCATGCATTTGATCCTCTCATTTTTAGGAAAAAAGTTATTCAGAAGTAAAACTACAATTAAAAAAAGCAATGAGGCCCCTCACCAGTTAATTTTCATGCGTCAAGAGTTTTTTACTGCTGCTTTGTTAGAACCATGACATACTGCATGAATGTGTAGAAATGAAGAAAAAGAAACAGACAAAAGAAACAAACATTAACCAAAGAACCTACACAACCCCACCCAAAGCCATTGTTAATATTTGCGTTCCTTGAAAAATCCTTGAATTTAAAAATGATGTTCATAGCGCCATGCCTTACCGTGAACTTTGTGTTAAATCTAAAACACAAAGGAACAACCAACACCAAGATATAGGAACACATTCAGAACAGGAATGTGACTGATACACAGGGCTATGCTCAGCACAATGCAGTATTATAACATTTTCAGAAACATCATGTAAGCAGTTATCACTGCAATAGTAAAAAAAAAATATTTTACTTAAATTCAGCAGAGTACTGAAGCACATGCCTTGACACATATGAACCATCCCAGTGAATTAAAAGTATCTTACTGGACAATGCTTAAGTACCTTGCGGAAACTGGGCTCTTGAAACATGAACAACTGAAGAGTGAAGCCCATAAGGAAGAAATTCAAGAACACCAAAGTCATTTAAAAGGAGGACATAATTGTGTCCAAAACTATAATCCTCCGCAAACCAGAAAACCGTGCACAAACCCAAACCCAAATTGTGTCCTTGACAAAACTTCAGGAATGTTATGTGATCTATTTGGTCAACATCTTAGTGCCAAATTCGTAAGGTATTTACAATTTCAGTGTGCTGTATAAAACCATATTTAGCAAAAGATTGGCTTTAAAAGCTATTCAAACTTAGTGATTTACGGTCCTCAAACACTACTACAAGCTACTAAATCCACACTAGATATGATAGTAACAGTCCTGCCCCATCACATAAAAAGACTATAATTTTTTAAAGAACTGAAGTAACACAAGGGTGAGAGGCCCTGAAATCTACCCCAACCTGCTGATTTACCCACCCAAAGCCTCTTTCTGCCAGTGGTGAATATATTTCCAGTGTTGGCATTCAGGAACTGCCTCCCCCCATGCACAAGAGGAAAAAATCTTGAAGACATTCAGCTGCAGGCACAGAAGGGTTCTGCACTTGTCACCCATGTGCCACTTTTACACTTAAAAGACAGATTCCATTTTACCCCTCTTTCTATGATACTGGAGAAAACCCAGGCACTATCACATCTAGTTTGGCCTTAGTACAAATATATATATACATATATATATATATATACCAAAAAGAAAATAAGTTACTTCAGTGTGCTACTTTGCCCAAAATAACATAGAAGCAATTAGATTTAAATAAGTTTTACATGGCTATGCAAAACTGACTGAGATTTTAAACTGCTTATGCTATTTTTAGTTTCAGCTAGGAATTACTACTAGGTCTTGCCAGATTTGTTTGCACACTGCATATTCCTGTCTTGCTAATGTGCAAACTGCCTTTTATTTTTTAAGGCACTGCAATTAAAAGTTACACTGCAATCCATAACACATCCAGTGATTTCATGTAGCTTTAGCAATCTATGTGTGCAGGAGCGCAGTGTAAAACTTCAACTATTTTATTGTAATCAAGTGACTTAAGAAGATTACTGGTTTATCAGTGAACGGTGCCTTTGAAAATGTGATGGAATCTACAGTAGTTCAACAGAACTCATTAGAACAGCAGTCTTCTTGGTACAGAATTATAGAGTTATGCTCCCAACCCTGTTCACTGTTTTTCAAATTACTGTAACAGCCTAAAAATGTAAGAAAAAAAGAGAAAGAGAAAAAATGTTGTTAACAAGTGATTACACCAGGAAAACACTTGGGGGACTTGAGTGCTTGCTGGCCTTTAGTTAATGTCTAGAATCCCCTGTAGCTGCAGAGGACCCCACTGTTTCAGTCATCTGGAAGGGCCTTTGCATTTGCCTTCTCCACTATAAAAATCACACACACAAATAACAGAGAAAAGAGTTTATTATTTACTGAAATTCTAGAAAATATAGCAAGGTTGAACAAGAAAAAGCAGAATAAGATCTAATGCCCAGTGCCCATTTAGCACCTCTGGAGATATTTTCTGACTAACCAAGATCATCAAACCCCTGGTGTACCAGAATTTGTTCAAAGGATAAATATTTTTTAAATTGTAAAACTGCAGTAGAAAGGAAACTGCCTTGTAAATGTCAGTAAAAGTCAATTCATTCTCTGTGGAAGAGAATGAATTCTGAATCCCATAACAGGCTATGCCATGTAACTTAAGGCAACGTTGTTGTTTCTGCTTTCCAGATTAAAACAAAAAACGATTAAATGGTATCTTCAGGGGGCCTGATGAAAGTGCAATGTCAAAGAATTCTGGTTACACAGATCTGAATTTTGACAGTCTTTACAAAAAAGACTGAAAGGCAAGTTCTAGCTTTTGTTGAACAACTTGTGTCTAATTTGCTTCTGTATTAAAAACTAGAGAGATCAGTATACCAAGGGTTTTTTAAAAAAATGTAAATAGCTTATATTGCTTTCCATGCTAAACTTCCTGCTATGAAACTACATCAAGATTGATTACCATTGTTCTACGGCTTCATAGATCAGTAAACAATTCACAAACCTTCTGCGTATGGTACGACTATCAATGCTCTGTCAACGAATACAGTATTTGTCAGATGCTGCGCCACAACTGCAGAGTCGGGTTCTTGGAATTTTACAAAACACACACGTGAAGAAATGGGCAAAGGGGAGTCACTGGAAGGGGAAAAAGAACAATGAGAACATCAGATGGCAGTTCTAAAAAATCCAGAAATTATTTGACTAAAGAGACATAAAAATGGATTGTGATGGCACCCGAGTTTCAAATTACTGTTTACTGTAATTAAATTATGAGTAGCTGCAAAAGACAAGAGGTGTGGCTATTATCAACCTGCTCTAACAGCTAGGACTTGATGAATATCATTATCTGGAACTAAATTTCAAGAGAAACAAAGACAACATGAGGTTATTCATAACTGCCCATCATAAAAGATGGTATTTTGGGAAACTATACAAAGAAGTGCCAATATATTTACATACTTCATTAAAGTTGATAAAGATGCCTATGAAGAAGAGACATCTAGTGGCAATTATTAGGAATTAACCACTTCCCTTTCCCCTTTACTGTTTAATACAGTGATGGGTGGATTCCAAAAATGGAGATTGGGGTATTCTATTTCAGATTTCTGGAATTCATTAATCATCTCACACAATCCTGCCAAAGTGATGGCTAATCTGTAAGGAATATTTAATTTTTATTTATTTTTAGTACAGAGAGGTTCCTGGAGGTCATCTCACCAGTGAAACTGGAACACATTTTTTCACTTTAAAAACACAGTGTTGCATAAAAAGCATTCAGTAAGACAATCAATGAACAAAACTGCAAAATATTGGTCAATTTTAAAGCATGAATTAATCATTCCAGCTTATTATCCCTAGGAAGCATGCTGATGTATCTTTCTATAACCCACAAAAGCTTTGTTAATGTGTTCACTACCACACAATGTAATTAGTTTTTAATGCTGCAGCACAAATATTTTCTTTTAAAATCTGAACGTAAGAGAAGTTTGTGCTGCTTTCATGACTTTACTTACAGAAAATTTTTTCATGTTTTAGGTACAATATTTAAACCACATAAATATGGAAAGCCTGTGTCTGCTTACTCAGAAATAATGTCTATATTTAATAATTAAGTATATTCAGAGTTGTGTTTTTAACTGGAGTACTCTATTTTTCTCCCAACCAAATATTTAATTTCAACTACTTCGCAGTGGTCAAAAATATGCAAAGTACCTGTATTTCACATTACATGAACACACATTTCAAAGCTTCTGCTTACTATACATAACTGAAATCATATAGTAATCAATTTATAACACTGGGTTATTTTCCTCCAGATTTTTTCCCAAACCTACTAGGAAGTCCACATCCACTGCAGCCTTCATAATTTCATCTACTACATTTTCACGTGGAAAAAGTTGTAACTGGTGGAGCTAAGACTTCTATTGCCTACAGAAACAGCTAAAAACAATTAACTAAAGGAACAACAACATGCTCCTGGAAGTGCGTAAAAAAGGTTTTTTTTCAGCCTAATCCTGGACTAAATTCTGGACAAACGTCAGAATTCTAAAGTTGAGAAGTTTCCAGTTTCACAAGCAACCTGCCGAAATCTTAAGTGGGAGAATCACTCGGTACGTTTGCACCATCTCTAAAGAATCACATGCCTATTTCCTTATTTGTGTCAAAGTTACGCACGGTATAGATTACTCTTCTGACATAATCACTGGCAGCATCCGTACACAACAAATAAGGGAGAACTACAGGAAAACTCGAGGTGCGGCTCGGTGTTTTAGCTCGCTCCCTCTTGGGAGGAACTAAAACAACCCGGCCCGCGATCCCCCTCCTAGAGACCGGGATTCTCCCAGTGTGAAGAGCTGTGCCAGTCCTCGCTTGCTACGGGAGCCCAGGAGGCCGCCAGGGCGCCTCTTCCTGGTCGCTTTCGCCACGTCGCCGGTGCGGTCGGGCGCCCCCCCCGCTCCCCCCCCCGCCCCCGCCCTCCTCGCTGGGCAAAAGGGAGCGCCTCTCACCTCCGCCGCTCCCGAGGCTCCCCCCTCCCCAAGGGAACAAAGCCCAGCCCAGCCCGGCTTCCTCGGCGTGCACGTCCTGGCTGGCTCTGGACAGACCTCCTCTAAGGGCCCCGGGACCATTTGCGTATTAAGCGCGACGACGGCTTGGGCCGGAATATTATGCTACTGTTTCCCATCAAGCGGCTGTCCGACGAGACCAAGTCTGTCGGAGCGGGGCGTTTTGCTCCCGAGGCCACCAGGGCGGCAACAAGGCCCGCGTTTGTCCCTCTTTGCGAGAGGCGAGCAAGAGAGGCGACGGGAGGGGGGCCGCGGGGGCGGCCACTACGCCGGGAGGGCCCCGGTGGGGCTTCTCTCCCCGCTCCCCTCCCCCTCCGAGGCCTAGCGCGCGGCTCCACGGCCTCAACCAGGCCGCCTCGAGGCCTCTCCCCAAGCGACCGGGGGCGGGCCTACGGGAGGCGCGTTTCTCCCGCGGGGGGGGGCGGCGGCGGCGGCGGCGAGCGCGACTCACTCGGGAGGGAAGAGGCGCAGTTCCTCGATTTTGCCCAGGAAGCCGAAAAGGGTCCGCATCTGTTCGGAGGTGGCGCTCGGGGAGACGTTGGTGACCTGGATCACATCGGTGCCGCTGCTTGAAGCCATCGCGCTGCCTCCTTCTCCGACACTAGAAACACATCGAGGGAAGAAGGGTCAAAGGCCCTGGGGAACCGGGGAATTGCCTCTCCGTGGTGTCCCTCGACGTCCCCCGTCGAACTACGACAAGCAAGAAAAGAACGCTTAACTCGCGCGCAATAACCGCCGTCGGACGATCGTTTCTTCACCAGCCTGCCTGGGCCGCAATATCCCACAATGCCGTGCGGCCCTCCCCTACGCCTGCTCCTACCGAGCCGCCTACCAGAAAAACCAGCACGCCCGTGTACGCATGCCCGCTGCCTCGGCGTCTTTGTGCGCATGGGCAAGAGGGGAACGAGACGGCGAGGCCCAGCGTTGTGGGCTGAGCGATTTGCGATGCTCGAGGGCGACAGACTCTGGGCTGTTCTCCCCGCCCTCAAGTTTATAGTTGGGAGTACTGGAGTTGCGAACTATAGGGAATCTCTCTCTCTCTTGTAGCAGCCTCTATATTAGGATCCCAATTGTTTTATTTCCTGACAGATTAGTCGTTCAACGTCTTACTCGGTGTATGCCTCTTGATTAATATATATCAGTGCTGGCCCAAGACAGAAGCCCCTACTGAAGTGGCCATGTCTTTCCAAACAAAATCCCTTGTTAGGATTGTTGTGAGCTAAAAATTATAAGGCGCTTATGTACAGTGATTCGTGCAGAAATTAAACTTAAGACGTATGTACTTATTTGTCCATAACACCTATTGAAATAAGTGAAAAGGTGTCATTTGTCACAACTACGAGTTATAATACTTGGCCAAAGTGCCTAACAATGCTTTACTTAGTCTTCCGATTTTATACCCTGTCTTTACAATGCATTGTTATTAGGCATTACAAACATGAGACTAAAAGTGTATCTAGAGGAGACTTGCAAACATCTTCCAAAGTTCATCTCAAGAGCAGGCACAAATTGAACATTTACAAGGCCAACACAAATTAGCAAACCACTTGTTATTTTACAAGAGTGTGTTCAGAAAAATCACTAAGTTCAACAGAAAGTGCATATGACTGTAAATTATATTTACAACCATTGAACTGCTATTAATCATTTTTAAGCCCCAGTGATTTCAGCTTGAAATTTTAGCTTAGGATACCTTCCTTGAGAATAAACCCTGTTGAGCTCAAAGGGATTTCTGAGTAAACAACTGTATTGAACTAGAACAGAATAGTTAGACCTACACTCAGAACTTCATTTTAAAGATTAGTTTATTTCACAGCTCTTTACACCAGGTTCAAAACTATCTGTATCACATTTGCAGATGTAAGTGGAATAAAATTAGATCAAAGAACTGTTTCTCTGCAGTGAGAATGAACAAAAAAGCACAGCCTACATTAAACTAGATTACAGCCAAGGAACTCTTCAGTTATTTGATTCTTATTAGAATGAAATCGCCCAACTTACTCATCACCATCTGCAGACGCTCAGAGGTTTTGGGGATCAAATGAAATACAATGGACGTGTTTATGTTTATATTTCTGCACTGTGTATATATGAAGTGGGTACGCAGTTTTATTTACAGTTATACAGCATATATTTAAGAAGAGTTCAATCTTTCTACTGGCTGGATAGTTCAGTGAGGTTAGGTTGGGAATCTGATTCTGCACTATGTCTGCTAGGAGCAGAGCCAGCCTATGTTGTTGTTGTTGTTTAATCGTTAAGTCGTGTCCGACTCTTTGTGACCCCATGGACCGGAGCACGCCAGGCCCTCCTGTCTTCCACTGCCTCCCGGAGTTTGGTCAAATTCATGTTGTTAGTTTCGATGACACTGTCCAACCATCTCCTCCTCTGTCGTCCCCTTCTCCTCTTGCCTTCACACTTTCCCAACATCAGGGTCTTTTCCAGGGAGTCTTCTCTTCTCATGAGATGGCCAAAGTATTGGAGCCTCAGCTTCAGGATCTGTCCTTCCAGTGAGCACTCAGGGTTGATTTCCTTCAGAATTGATAGCTTTGTTCTCCTTGCAGTCCAGGGGACTCTCAAGAGTCTCCTCCAGCACCACAATTCAAAAGCATCAATTCTTCGGCGGTCAGCCTTCTTTATTGTTCAACTCTCACTTCCATACAACACTACTGGAAAAACCATAGCTTTGACTATGCAGACCTTTATCGGCAAGGTGATGTCTCTGCTTTTTAAGATGCTGTCTAGGTTTGTCATTGCTTTCCTCCCAAGAAGCAGGCGTCTTTTTATTTCGTGGCTGCTGTCACCATCTGCAGTGATCATGGAGCCCAAGAAAGTAAAATCTGTCACTGCCTCCATATCTTCCCCTTCTATTTGCCAGGAGGTGATGGGACCAGTGGCCATGATCTTAGTTTTTTTGATGTTCAGCTTCAGACCATTTTTTGCGCTCTCCTCTTTCACCCTCATTAAGAGGTTCTTTAATTCTTCCTCACTTTCTGCCATCAGCGTGGTATCATCTGCATATCTGAGGTTGTTGATATTTCTTCCGGCAATCTTAATTCCGTTTTGGGATTCCTCCATTCCATAGCTTCTCTGAATTTCTCAAGCCCCCTTGTGCAAGCTGCACAGTCCCAGGGCATCCATGAAAAAGTGGAGTGGTAAACTACTTCTGAGTCCTTTTTACTTACAAAACCCTGGGAAGGGTCACTGTAGGTCAGAATCAACTTGACAGGACACAATTATGTACTCAATCCTTATACTTTCTGCCTTCCTGCTGTCCTCTGGGAAGGCAGGGATGGGGGAGAGGGAGTTTATTTTCACCTATGCACCTCTTCTGTTAGTAAAAGCAAATTCAGCATATTTTGATTCATACATGATTCCATGCACCTGTTTCATTCAATATTTCTGTACCTTTCATGCCTAACTTATCTCATTAATTTTGTTACTGCCTTAAGAACATAAGAAGAGCCCTGCTGGATAAGGCCAAGGGCCCATGTAGTCCAGCTTTCTGTATCTCACAGTGGCCCCATCAGAAGCCTCTGGGAGCACACGAGACAATTGGATACCTGTCTCCTGATACCACTCCCCTGCATCTGGTATTTGGAGGTACCTTCCTTTTAAGCCTGGAGATTATACATCCCCATCATGGCTTGTAACCTGCGATGGGCTTTTCCACCAGGAATCTGTCCAATCCCCTTTTAAAGGCATCTAGGCCAGATGCCATCACCACATCCTGTGGCAAGGAGTTCCACAGACTAACAATACGCTGGGTAAAGAAATATTTTCTTTTGTCTGTTCTCACTCTCCCAACACTCAGTTGGAGTGGATGTCCCCTGGTTTCTGGTATTGCCTGAGAGGGAAAAGAGCTTCCCTCTATCCACTGCATAATTTTATACGTCTCAATCATGTCCCCGCTCAGGCATCTTTTCTCTAAAGAACCCCAAACACTGTAGCCTTTCCTCATAAGGGAGGTGCCCCAGCCCAGTCATCATTTTAGTCACTCCCTTCTGCACCTTTTTCAGTTTCACTATGTCTTTTTTGAGGTGCAGTGACCAGAACTGTACGTAATACTCCAGGTGTGGCCTTATCATCATTTTGTACAATGACATTATAATATTGGCTGTTTTATTTTCAATCCCCTTTTTAATGGTACCTAGCATGGAATTGGCCTTCTTCACTGCCGCCGCACACTGTGTTGACTTTCATCGAGTTGTCCACCAGCACACCAAGATCTCTTTCCTGATCCGTCACGGACAGCTCAGAACCCATTAGCTGATAAAGTTTTGATTTTTTATTTTGCCCCAATGTGCATTACTTTAAATTTTCTTATATTGAAACACATTTGTCATTCTGCTGCCCATTCTCCCAGTTTGGAGAGATCCTTCTGGAGCTCTTCACAATCCATTCTGGTCTTCACCAACTGGATAAGTTTTGTGTCATCTGCAAACTCGGCCACCTCGCTGCTTATCCCTGTCTCCAGGTCATTTATGGACAGGTTACAGCTTACAACTTTTTTGAACTGTTGCCGTCTGGCAGAAGATATAGAACAATTAAGACTTGGACCACACGTTTTCTGAATAGTTTTTATCCCAGAGCTATAATTGCACTTAATAATGAGCTTAAAGACCACCAGTAGTGAATAGTTGGACAGTGTTACTTGGCCTGCAGTGTAGATGTTTGTATTCTTAGTGGGGGATTTTTAGTGGGGGGGAGTGTTTGGGGATTTTTTATGTGTGTGCATGTGGGTCTGGTCTCTGGGTGTCTGTGTGAATTTCGTTGTATGTGTATACTATGTATATACTTACAATGACAATAAATTTATTTGATTTGATTGGAGGTTGAAAAGCACCGGTCCCAGGACAAATCCCTGGGGCACACTGCTTTTCACCTCTCTCCATTCTGAAAACTGCCCATTGACACCTACTCTCTGTTTCCTGGTTCTCAACCAATTCTCAATCCATAAAAGGACCTGCTCTCTTATCCCCTGACTGTGGAGTTTTCTCAGCAGCCTTTGGTGAGGGACCGCATCAAACGCCTTCTAAAAATCCAGATAGACAATATCCACTGGTTTGCCCGCATCAACATGCCTGTTGACCTTTTCAAAGAATTCTAAAAGGTTTGTGAGGCAAGACTTACCCTTACAGAAGCCATGCTGATTTTCCCTCAGCAAGACTTGTTCTTCTATGTGTTTTAAGATTTTATTTTGGATGAGGCTTTCCACCATCTTCCCTGGAACAGACATTAGGCTAACTGGCCTGTAGTTTCCTGGGTCCCCCCCTCCTTCCCTTTTTAAAGATTGGCGTGACATATGCTATCCTCCAGTCCCCTGGCACCATGGCCATTTTAAGGGACAAGTTGTATATTTTAGTTAAGAGATCAGCAACTTCATTCCTCAGTTCCTTAATAACCGTTGAGTGGATGCCATCTGTGCCATCAATTAGGTCTAAAACATGCTCTCTTTTAACCTATATCTGATTTAATTAATTAGTCAGGAGGTGCCATTCGGGCAGCGGAATCTGCCCAAGGTCTTCTGTCGTGAACACAGATGCAAAGAACTCATTTAATTTCTCTGCAATCTCCAAGTCCCCCTTTACCTCCCCTTTCCTTCCTTCACCATCCAGAGAGCCAGCCGCTTCTCTGGCAGGTTTCCTGCTTCTAACATATTTAAAGCTTTTATTATTCCCCTTTATATTGCTGGCCATACGTTTCTCAAAGTCTTTCTTTGCCTTCATCTTCTTACATTTATTTTGTCAGAGTTTGTGTTCCTTTTATTTTCCTCTTTTGGGAAGGATTTCTATTTACAGAAGGACCCCTCCTTGCCCTTCAAAGCCTCTCAAACTCCGCTCGTTAACCATGCTGGCATCCTCTTGGACTTAGTTGAGCCCTTCTTTCTTTGCAGTATACACTTCCGCTAGGCCTCTACTACCGTTGTTTTAAACAGGCTCTATGCACTCTGGAGAGACTGGATTCTTTTTTACCTTCCCTTTCAACTTCTTTCTAACTAGTTTCCTCATCTGAGGGAAGTCCGCCCTTCGGAAATCAAGGGGTTTTGTGCCAGATTTGCTTGACACTCTCCCCCCAACATGCATGGTGAAAGAGATCGCAGCATGGTCACTACTCCCTAGCGGCTCAGTGACATTCACATGCCTAACCAGGTCCTGAGAACCACACAATATTAAATCCAGAGTCACCTGTCCTCTGGTGGGCTCCATGACAAGTTGCTCCAAGGCACAGTCATTTAGCATGTCAAGAACCTGGTCTCTCTTTCTTGACCTGAGCACGCATTGGCCCAGTTGATGTAAGTATAAATGAAGTCCCCCATGATTACAATCCTGTCCCTCTTGGACACCTCCCTGATTTGTCTCCTCATTTCAAGGTCCCCCTCAAGTTTTTGATCTGGAGGACGATAGCAACCCCCCCCCCCACTATATCGCTCCTTGGGCCTGGTAGTTTAACCCACAGTGATTCTATGATGGAGTCAGACTCACCGTCTATCTCCATTCTGCTGGATTCTACCCCTTCTTTGACATAGATGGCCACCGCACCTCCAACATGCCCCTCCCTATCCCTCCTATAGAGTTTATAGCTTGGGATTAAGGTATCCCACTGGTTCTCCGAATTTCACCAGGTTTCCGTATGGCCACTATATCAATGTTATCCCTAGCCATCAAATGTTCCAGCTCTCCCATCTTTGCTTGGATGCTTTGGGCATTTGCATAAAAGCACCTGCGTATGGGGTTCCCCAAGAAGGGCTGCTTGTTTGTTTCTTTTTCTCCCACAGCTTTTCATTACAGTGGTCCAAACTATCACGTCACATCATGCTCCCAGTCCTAACTCATACACTGTCATCACTTTGTGGTTCTCTACCCTCTCCACCCTTATTCCACAGGGATGAGAAGTCTCGAACCGCATGCCACTCGGACCCTCCTTATTTCCACCTGTGGGAGGATATTCATATTCGTATACAAATACCCCCATCTCTAGTCTGGATCATTGACATTGCAATTCCAGGGGATGCCAGAGTTGAAAATAAAGAATTGGAAAAACTAACAAAGTACAGAGACCTGGCAATTGAAACATCTCGCCTCTTCAGTGGTCCCCGTAGTCATTGGGACTTTGGGAACAATTATCAAGAAATTTCACACAGTAAAATTGGCGGCGAACCTTTTTGGGGCCCGAATGCCCAAACCGGGGGGGGAGGGATCCAGCAGGCGGCAGGCGGAACTGGAAGTGGTGGGAGAAGGGGGAATCCCGGGCACGGAGGTGCCTCAAGACCCCACTCCGGATCCGCTGACAGCGCCAGCTGCTCCGGATCCTGGCCCACCGCTTGTCGAGGTGCCAGCACCGCGGCTGCAGCCACCTCCAGAGGTTTAGCTGCGGGGGGAGGGATAGCGATCTGGCGACTTATGGCTTGCATGCCCGCAGAAAGGGCTCTGCGTGCCAGCTGTGGCATGCATGCCATAGGTTCGCCATTGCTGGTCTAGGCTATCTGAAAGATTGTTTCTCCTCAACAGTCTTTAAGATCTTCAGAGAAGGTCCTTTTTTCAGTCCCATTGCTATCACATCCTTTGATGGGGACATGAAAGAGGGCTTTCTTTGTGGCTGCTCTGCCTCTGGAACTGGTCCCATCCCTGTTAACCTTCTGCAGACAGTTGAAGACCCAAGTTTACTGGCAGGCTTTTAACAATCCCTGGATGCTGGTTTTTACCTTTAAAAGTTTGCTTTTAAAGTTTTAAATGTTTTTAATTGCTTGATATATTTTTATTATAGTTCAATTGCTTTTTAATGTGTAATTTATTGTACGTTGATTTTATTTATTGCTGTGAGCCATCTTGAGTCCCCTCATCAAGAGAAAGGTGGCCTATAAAATGACACAAAATAAATATTTATAATGCAAATACCTTTTGATGATTAGGCTTACTTGTGAGATTTGTAAACTTTCCACAAAGTTTATATAGAAATTGCTCATTCTTCCTCTGTTTCAAGACTGAGGTTTGCGAATCCTGAACTTGGGATCTAATACCAAGCAAGCTCTGGCTGCAATTAAACTCGGACAAATGCACACTCAAAGGTGTGATATTAGGCCAGCGACCAATGAATTATGTGTTAATTTGTAAAACAGCCTGCATTATACTGAACCACCACCGAGGGATCTACAGTCTGCCTGTTGGTCGTAATAAGGTTTAAAGCAGTGTTTTCATTCGTAAAATGTGTGGAGAGAATGGCACTGGCAAGTCCCCTCTCTGCGTTGGAGAGCTTCCCTCCTTCGTTACGTTTTGATGGTGCCCCTGCCAGGTTCCCCAGAGAACATACAAACTTTCCTACTCATTTGCTCCTCAAAAGTCACAACAACCCCGCCAGGTAGAGAAACAGCGACAGTTCCACGTTTATCCAATGACCCTAAAACCCTAAACCCTCCTACTCTGACCCGCTTGCTTTCGTGTAAGGTCTGCTTGCGCATATTTCTTGTCCGAGGGCCCAGTCCCCTGTTCCCTTTCTTCCGTAGTCTTTGGCCGTCTTGCCGCCCTACCCTCAAGCCCCCGCTTCAGAGCGGCGCCAACCGCCCGCCTTTAGTGAGGGTCCAGGCCGCTGCTTCTTACGCCTCCCTCCTTCCGCTAAGGAGGCGGCCGTTCGGCTGCCTCAGACGCCTCCCCCGCGCTCGCCAAGGTGGGCCACAAAGACGCCCTGGGGCTTGCGGGGGGGGGGCAGAAGGGCCCGGCTCTTAGCGGTGGCCAGCCATGTCCGGCGTGCGAAGGCGGGCGGCGGCACCTTCCCGCGCGGGCTTCAGGCGGGGCGATGGCGAGGCGGTCGCCGGCGCGGCGGTGCCTCAGGGGCTGATTCGGGCGGCCCGAAAGAGCGGCCAGTTGAATCTGTCTGGCCGGGAGCTGACCGAAGGTAAGATGGAAGCCAGCCGAGGCTGAGCGGGGAGGCTGAGGGGTGCCTTAGAGGGGAAAGTAAAGTGCCTCAACGGAGCTGTCTGTGGAAGGGAGGCCGGCCGGGCCGGGCGGGGCGGCGGAGCCTTCGGAACCCCACCCAGGAACCCGGGCCTTCATTTTCTTTCCTCCGCCCGTTCCCTCCCTTGCTCTGAGGGGCGGTTTGAATTGGAGGGGCGCCTGCTGCGCCCTGATGTATGTCCGCCCCGCTCCTTCGGCCCGTTTTTGGACGCCTAGGATTGGAAATAAATTCTAAGCACACATACTAGGGAAAAAGGCAAAACCGAAGTGGAACAAGTAAATAAAATAAAAGTATAAATATGCACGCTCCAGTGGAGTCAGTGCAGCGTATTTCTCAGCCAGCATGACTAGGATTGGAGTGCATCTTAGAAATACAGAGCAACGTGGTAGGTGAAGCAAACCTGGAAATATTTTAAATACCCTGTTTCCCGGAAAATAAGACCTAACCTGAAAATAAGCCCTAGTAGGATTTTTCAGGATGCTTGTAATATACGCCCTACCCCAAAAATAAGCCCTAGTTAAGTGAAACCCCGCCCTCCACAATTGTGCAGCAGCCAGAAGAATAAATTGTTGTACATGAAAAAATTAAAGCATCCCCTAAAAATAAGCCCTACTGCGTTTTCTGGAGCAAAAAATAATATAAGACCCTGTCTTATTATGGGGGAAAGACGGTACTTTCCTTCTTTTTTAGATTTATATTAATGCAGTTTTTTCTTGATACTGGAAGACTGCATCCACAAACACCTTTAGAAGTTTGATAGTACTGTACTTTGTTGTTGTTTAGTCGTTAAGTCGTGTCCGACTCTTCGTGACCCCATGGACCAGAGCACGCCAGGCCCTCCTGTCTTCCACTGCCTCCCGGAGTTGGGTCAAATTCATGTTGGTCGCATCGATGACACTGTCCATCCATCTCGTCCTCTGTCGTCCCCTTCTCCTCTTGCCTTCACACTTTCCCAACATCAGGGTCTTTTCCATGGAGTCTTCTCATCAGATGGCCAAAGTATTGGAGCCTCAGCTTCAGGATCTGTCCTTCCAGTGAGCACTCAGGGTTGATTTCCTTCAGAACGGATAGGTTTGATCTCCTTGCAGTCCAGGGGACTCTCAAGAGTCTCCTCCAGCACCACAATTCAAAAGCATCCATTCTTTGGCGGTCAGCCTTCTTTATGGTCCAGCTCTCACTTCCATACATCGCTACTGGAAAAACCATAGCTTTGACTATGTGGACTTTTGTCGGCAAGGTGATGTCTCTGCTTTTTAAGATGTTGTCTAGGTTTGTCATCGCTTTCCTCCCAAGAAGCAGACGTCTTTTGATTTTGTGGCTGCTGTCACCATCTGCACTGATCATGGAGCCCAAGAAAGTAAAATCTGTCACTGCCTCCATATCTATACAGCCTTGTCGTACTCCTTTCCCAATTTTGAACCAATCAGTTGTTCCATATCCAGTTCTAACTGTTGCTTCCTGTCCCACATATAGATTTCTCAGGAGATAGATAATGGCACTCCCATTTCTTTAAGGACTTGCTATAATTTGCTGTGGTCCACACAGTCAAAGGCTTTTGCGTAGTCAATGAAGCAAAAGTAGATATTTTTCTGGAACTCTCTGGCTTTCTTCATAATCCAGGGCATGTTAGCAATTTGGTCTCTAGTTCCTCTGCCCCTTCGAAATCCAGCTTGTACTTCTGGGAGTTCTCGGTCCACATACTGCTGAAGCCTACCTTGTAGGATTTTGAGCATAACCTTGCTAGCGTGTGAAATGAGTGCAATTGTACGGTAGTTGGAGCATTCTTTGGCACTGCCCTTCTTTGGGATTGGGATGTAGACTGATCTTT
The DNA here is from genome assembly GCA_037013535.1 of Intellagama lesueurii. Taxonomy (NCBI): domain Eukaryota; kingdom Metazoa; phylum Chordata; class Lepidosauria; order Squamata; family Agamidae; genus Intellagama; species Intellagama lesueurii. The sequence goes on from JBAJHW010000004.1 coordinate 165,126,599, forward strand.
TCCAATCCTCTGGCCACTGCTGAGTTTTCTAAACTTGCTGGCATATTGAGTGTAGCACCTTAACAGCCTCATCTTTTAAGATTTTAAATAGTTCAACTGGAATGCCATCACCTCCACTGGCCTTGTTGTTAGCCATGCTTTCTAAGGCCCACTTGACTTCACTCTCCAGGATGTCTGGCTCAAGGTCAGCAACCACACTATCTGGGTTGTCCGGGACATTCAGATCTTTTTGGTATAATTCCTCTGTGTATTCTTGCCACCTCTTCTTGATGTCTTCTGCATCTGTGAGGTCCCTACCATTTTTGTCCTTTATCATGTCCATCTTTGCACAAAAGGTTCCTTTAATATCTCCAATTTTTTTGAACAGATCTCTGGTTTTTCCCTTTCTATTATTTTCCTCTATATCTTTGCAGTGTTCGTTTAAGAAGGCCCTCTTGTCTCTCCTTGCTATTCTTTGGAAGTCTGCATTCAATTTTCTGTAACTTTCCCTATATCCCTTGCATTTTGTCTCCCTTCTCTTCTCTGCTATTTGTAAGGCCTCGTTGGACAGCCGCTTTGCTTTCTTGCATTTCCTTTTCTTTGGGATGGTTTTTGTTGCTGCCTCCTGTACAATGTTACGAGCCTCCATCCATAGTTCTTCAGGCACTCTGTCCACCAAATCTAGTTCCTTAAATCTGTTCTTCACTTCCCCTGTGTATTCATAAGGGATTTGGTTTAGATTATACCTGACTAGCCCAGTGGGTTTTCCTACTTTCTTCAGTTTAAGCTTGAGTTTTGCTATAAGAAGCTGATGATCAGAGCCACAATCAGCTCCAGGTCTTGTTTTTGCTGACTGTATAGAGCTTCTCCATCTTTGGCTGCAGAGAACATAATCAATCTGATTTCGGTATTGCCCATCTGGTGATGTCCATGTGTAGAGTCGCCTCTTGTGTTGTTGGAAAAGAGTGTTTGTGATGACCAGCTTGTTCTCTTGACAAAACTCTATTAGCTTTTGCCCTGCTTCGTTTTGAACTCCAAGGCCAAACTTACCTGTTGTTCCTTTTATCTCTTGACTCCCTACTTTAGCATTCCAGTCCCCTATAATGAGAAGAACATCTTTCTTTGGTGTCAGTTCTAGAAGGTGTTGTAAGTCTTCATAGAATTGGTTAATTTCAGCCTCTTCAGCATCGGTGGTTGGTGCATAAACATGGATTACTGTGATGTTGAAAGGTCTGCCTTGGATTTGTATTGAAATCATTCTATCATTTTTGAGATTGTATCCCAGTACAGCTTTTCCCACTCTTTTGTTGACTATGAGGGCTACTCCATTTCTTCTACAGGATTCTTGCCCACAATAGTGGATATGATAATCGTCTGAATTGAATTCGCCCATTCCCGTCCATTTTAGTTCACTGACGCCCAGGATGTCAATGTTTATTCTTGCCATCTCCTGTTTGACCACATCCAGCTTACCAAGGTTCATAGATCTTACATTCCAGGTTCCTATGCAGTCTTTTTCTTTGCAGCATCGGACTTTCCTTTCACTTCTAGGCGCGTCCGCAGCTGAGCGTCCTTTCGGCTTTGGCCCAACCACTTCATTAGCTCTGGAGCTACTTGTACTTCTCCTCCGCTCTTCCTCAGTAGCATGTTGGACACCTTCTGACCTGAGGGGCTCATCTTCCAGCGTCATATCTTTTAGCCTTTTGTTTCTATCCATGGAGTTTTCTTAGCAAAGATACTGGAGTGGCTTGCCAGTTCCTGCTCCAGGTGGATCGCATTTAGTCAGAACTCTCCACTATGACCTGTCCGTCTTGGGTGTCCCTGCACGGCATAGCCCATAGCTTCTCTGAATTACTCAAGCCCCTTCGCCACGACAAGGCAGCAATCCATGAAGGGGTGTACTGTACTAGGGAATACTAAAGTATGGTTGTTGAATGTTTCTCTGTGTAGTTCCTCTCCATGTATGGCGGATAAATTTGGATACTCCTGAGGAGGCCCAGCAAAATGTTTCTTTTGGTGCTGCTGATCGGTGGTGGGAGCAAACTGATCTCACCAAACTAATCTTATCATCCAACAAACTGAAGTGTCTTTCTGATGATGTCAGACTCTTGCCTGCGCTCACTGTGTTGGATGTGAGTACAGAAATTTTGAAGAATATTAATTTCACATTGTGTAATATATTGTTGAAGATGGGTGAAATAGGCCTCTTCAATTCTGTGAGTTATGAGTGGTTTTAGTAGCCAGATGGGCAGTATATAAATTGAACAAATATTAGAATTTGATTCGGATGAGAGTTTTGTTGAGGTCTCCAAGGTTGAGAGGTATGTATCTTCAGCAGTAAAAATATGTGCCTGTGACACATCCAGTACATAAGTAGTAACTTTATGGCCAGGATTAGAAAAGATTCAGGAGTAGATCTGCAACATGATGAGCCACTGTGATGTAGAGGCTAGAGCAGCGATGGCAAACATATGGCATGTATGCCACAGCTGGCACTGTGAGCACGCAAGCCATAAGTTGCTGGATCGCTACCCCCGGCAGCCAAACCTGAGGAGGGGCTGCAGCTGCGGTGCTAGCGCCCCGACAGGCGGTGGGCCAGGGTCTGGAGCAGCTGGTGCTGGCGGCGGCGGTCCAGCCGAGCTATAGGCAGTGGCGGGGTTGGGCACGACTGGAGGCAGATCCAGAGTGGGGTCTGGAGGCACCTCTGTGCCCAAGATTCCCCCTTCTGCCGCCACTTCCGCTTCAGCTGCCGCCGTTTCCGCCTGCCACCCGCTGGATCCCCCCCAGTTTGGGCACTCGGGCTCAAAAAGGTTTGCCATCACTGGGCTAGAGTGTCTGATTAGGTTGTGGTGTCCCAAGGTCAAATCTATGCTTAGTCGTCTGATTTCCTTAGGCTGACTGTTTCACTCGTAGGACTTTTGGGACAGTATAGTCAATTCTTCAGGTTGTCTGGGGAAAGGTGGGAGCAACAAGTAATGAAGCTGGCTAAATGGAGATCTCCAAAATTCTAGATGGAATTCTGAATCTTGAGCATTTGACATGACATTGGTTTCTTTAAATGAAAACTGTTAGGTACAGGTAGATGAAGAGATGAAACAAAATTTAAAGAGAAATGTGCCTATCTGAAACAGATAGTGAGGCAGAAATATGGTTATGTGTCTGTATCCCTGAATACTTATACAGAAGATAGTTCTCAGTGTGAGCATGCTTTTCCCCCCCCTTATTCCCCTCTATCATTTGACTTCACTTGGTACTAAGCTTGCCCTCAGATGAAACAGATGGAAGAAATGACTGGGAAAAAAATAGGAATTTTGGCTTGGGATGTATTGCACTGTCCTTGACCAATATTCATATTTCTAAATACTATGCTTTCTGGCATGGAACCATTTATTTCTTTCATTTTCTGAGTTAATAAATGTCTTGACTTTCTTTTTTCATTTTAGGTTCATGATAATCAACTGACATCTCTTCCTTCTGCTATTGGATCACTAGAAAACCTTCAGAAGCTTAATGTGAGGTAAATGTATTGTACAAACATATAAAAGGTGTTTTCAGAATGCAAACAGTGGCCAGAATCCTTTTGGGATCTTACTGTGGAGCAACTGACATTGTGTAAGTTGAAGAGGCAAATTGTGATTAGTTAACAAAGTGCCACTCGTGTGCTTGGTTGCTTGCCCAGTTGTGTGACTGACATGTGGGTAGGCATACAGCTGATATCTTGTTGATTACTTGCATCATAGCACTAAGCCATACAGTATGCCATTTCACTTACTCCATGACAGGACTGATTACTTAAAAAAGTTCTATTGTAATTCTAAATGTAATTCTTGAAAAAAGGGAATTGATTAATACAGTAAGTCAATAAGAGTATATGATACTGCATAGTATTATTGACATACATCTTAAAGGTCTCAGACAGGCTTCCATAAACCTACAAAATAAGCTAATCAATAAGTTTCATCATAATTCCTAGTGCCTTTTACTCCAGATCTGATGTATTGTGTCCATTGTAAATAGAACATAGTCCTATGTTCATTTTTTAGATACCATATGTACTTGTATACCTGGTTTTTAAGCTGCTCCAAGTCTGTTAATTTGTCCATAAAGAGTGTTTTTAATGTACAAAAAGGTAAAGAGAACACATGCCCAGATACTGTAAGGCAGGGGTCCCCAATCCCCGGTTCGCGGCCCTGTACCGGGCCGTGGCCTTGGCAAGACTGGCCCACAGAGACAGGTCTCCCGCCCCCCCCCATGCACACCCACCCGCACACACGGCCCGCCCACCCGCACGGGTGCCCCACCCATGTGCGCGAGCGCGCCCTGCCTGCCCATGAGCGGGGGGACCCCCTATGAGTGGGCCCCACCCCCCAACCGGTCCGCGGTTTAGGAAAGGTTGGGGACCACTGCTGTAAGGCACACTCAGAACAACTGATGTGAAATCCTTTTTTAGAGAAAAGCTAAACTTTCACCAGGATATTTTTTTTTCAGTTAGAGGTTTTAACTGTATCTTTGTAATGGCTGATACTTGAAGTTCTACAGGTGTCTCCTAGTTTAAAATAAAATATATTAGTATTATCACCAATGTCCTTGGTATTGTCCTTGTTATTTATCAATCTTCTGTTTAGTTCAGGCGTATAACTTTCATATTTCAGAAGAAAGTTCAGAATGTAACACACATTTTAATATGCAACAAACTAAATTTAAAAGGACTTATTCATTCTTTTACCCATAATGCTAGGATGAATATCTCTGGACCAATTGTACTGTGCTGTAGCTTTTTAGAAGAAGCTTACAAATAACCACTGCATTATGGCAAGAAAGGAGACCTTTTGTCAGTTGCCTCCCTCCCCCAGATAGGCTTCAGATGACTTAAAATTACAATTATATATATGCATACAGGGAAGCTGATAATATTCTAGATGATAACACATAAATCAGAAAACAGACATAGGACTCGCATATTATAGGTATGTGTGTGGACAGATAGGGTAGTGAAACATCTTGTGGGCTTATTACTTTTGTGGACTTGTTTGTCTACTCAGGAATAAGTCAGAATTAATTCACTGTGGTTTATTCCAAATTAAATAAGTACAAGGTCGCAGCCTTACTTGACAGGCTCTTTTAGACAAAAGTTGTGCTAATATGTTCCATTATTATTATTGTTATTCCATTATCTATCTATCTATCTATTTTATTATTCCATTATCTATCTATCTATCTATTTTATAGTCATAATAAACTGAAAGATTTACCAGAAGAGCTTATTCAGCTAAAACACTTGAGAAGTCTCCTTCTGCAACACAATGAATTATGTCACTTGCCTCATGAATTTGGGGAACTGAACAGTTTGGAAGAACTGGTAAGTGAAAGGCTCTTATAATGATTTCCTCTTTGTGCCAGGGAACCCTCTGGAACACTGTAGCCTAAATCCTCTTTGAAGTCCCAGTTAGAGTAGGCCCAATAAATCAGTCCTTAACTGGTGAGTGAATATGTATGTAAATCACATTGATTCTGTGGGCTCTACTGTAGTTGAAATCACCAGTAGAAACTCTGCTTCTGTGCTTGCATATGTTTACTCTGAAGTAAGTTCTGTTGTTTTACATAGTGCTATTCAAAGACACGTTTATATAACATAGTGGTTTTATTTATTTATTTTCATTTTCTTTGTTTTTTCAGAATATTTCAAACAACCATATCTCTAGTATCCCTTCAAGTTTTGCCTTTCTTACAAATGTGTTGCAACTGAATTTGGCTCATAATCAGTTGAAGAGTCTACCTGCGGAAATCAGTGCAATGAAAAGTAAGTCCAGCAGGACTAGTCTGTGCAGAACATTAAGGCTTTCCTGTGAGCAGTTATGAAAAAATATATACACATACATACATACCAACGTGCCCTCTAATTTTCAGCCCTGCTAGACGGGTCTCCGCCTCTCTCTTGTGCGACTCCACCCCTGCGTGCGTGTGCAGCTGCCCCCCTCCCCCCGTGGGCTGGGTTCAGTCGCAACTGGAACCTAACGTGATTGCTGCGAGGAGGAGGACAGCTGCGCGGAGGGAAGCGGAGTTGTGCGCATGTGCTCCCAGCTTAGCAGGAACCCTGATACATACGCATGCACACACACAAACACAAGTTGTAGATTGTAATCAGCGTTTAATGTAAATTATATGCAGCAGATAATAAGAGACTTTTTTATTTGTTTAAAATATGTGAAGGCTGCTTTTTGCAGTAAATGGGAAGTCAGGTCAGCCTGTTTCACTGAAGTTGTAAATCTTTCAACTATTTTATTCTAAATCTCTTTGAATAGCTAAAAATAATGTCTTATATCTAAAGATACAAGATAAAGTTCTGATCATATAACTCATCTCCCTTCCAACTGTCCATCTCACTGCTGACCATAAGGTTCCCTGAAGAGCTATTCCCAGGTGTTACGGAATGGTATGTATGAAGTGTGGAGGGATGTGTTTAACAGGAGGAAAATGAGTAACTCAATAGAAATAGAAGTGTCTTCTGCATATACCAAAGACTCTAAGCCATTGTTTGGCATAGGTAGCTCTTAGAAAGATGCTAAAGCCAGCAATGCATTCCACAGCCACACACTGCTGAAGTAGCACTGCTTACTCCTTTTCCCCTGTTGCCTAGAACAAAGAATTTTGCATTTGGAAATTGTTTCTTGTTTGATTTAACTCAGAAGTAAAACGTTTGAAGCCATTTTTAGAAATATACTCTTGTATATAATATATTTGTGTGGCAATGGTTTTCCGTAAAGCCCAACCTGTTGACTTTGATTTTGGCATTTACTCTTTACTTATTCTTACAGATTTAAGACAGCTGGATTGCACTAAGAACTGTCTAGAAACTATACCCCCTGAACTGGCTAGTATGGCTTCATTAGAACAGCTGTATCTAAGAAGAAATAAGTTGCGTTACTTGCCAGACTTTCCTTCATACACAGTTTTAAAGGTAAAATGTGTTTCCTGTTGATTTGGTGCTGACACGTGTATTAATAGATGGTGGCCTGAATCCAGCTGTTAGTCACAGGTAGACCTATCAGTTGATATCCTGTGGCACAATTACACAAAAGGCATAACTTCTAGTGGCAGCTTTCCAAGTTAGGAGATCGACACAGGCATTGTCTGCTGCATGCCAAGTCATGCCACTTAGTATGCAACAGATAATACCTATAGACTTTATGTCTTAACTTTATGCAAGTCACCATTAAAAGTTACACCTTTTGTGTAATTGTGCTACAGGATTTCAGTCATTTAATCAGTTGCTAAATGGAAATTGAACATTGACATAAATCCCGTTTATTCAGTGCGTCAACTCTAGTTGAGCCTAACAGTTGGATTTAAGCCAGTGGTGTTGGAATTTTTTTTCATAAGACTATTGTAACTGACTTAGTCATCTGTCTGTATCTCAGTCTATTATTCTCAGGTAGGCAGCTTCCAAAGTTCCAGGGGCCACACATACCCCCTTTTGCCCCATGGAAGGCTGCACTCATGCCTTCCTGCTGCCAAGTATTTTCTTTTAACAATTCTTCTTTACTGAAAAAGGCTTCTTGCATTTACTAGTTGCTTTTTTTAAAGAAAGGGACACTAGAAACCTAAATATTTTCAGAATTGCCCTCAAGTGGAATGGGGATTTTCTGAGCAATTTTTTTTAAAGGGAGGTGGAGAAATTGGGGGACCAAAGGGGTCAATGAGGCACATTTAGTTCTCTGGGCTTCAGAATGGAGCCCATGGGCCTCACATTGCTCACATTTGTGTTGGTGAAATCATTCTAAGAGTTACATACTGAAATCAGATTCATACCTTAACTTTGAGGGATCTGACACTGGAATTAGAGCAGTAAGGGGAACCACTATATTAATTGTTAAATAAAAGCAGCCTGACAATCTGTATTCCACTCCATTTATGGGGAACTCTTGGTCCTCTAGATGTTTTGGATTATTATTCCGACATAGAATTACCATAGGCTGTGCTTGGTGAGGCCGACAGAAGTTGTAGGCCAAAAGATATGGTAGTCTAAAAGTTCTGCATCACTGAATCAGGGTATATCGGTTGTATGGCTGCTTTTATTTAATTACTAATATGGTGCTCTCAGAGAGCTAAATTTCAGTGACTCAAACACTGCAGCTTTTTGTTCAAGATCCTCAAAATATAGATGAAATATAGATAATTTAATGCATTCTAAAATTAGAATTTTGGTACAACTGGTGAGGTATACTCCCGAGTAACAATGACTAATGTAGCAACCTATTAGGTTACTTAATTTAAGTGCCTACAAGATTGCTACAGACTCTCCACCTGAGATACTGTGGGTTAAATAAACATATATGTGTTTTCTTGATTTTAGACATGTGGAGAGATTAGAGATAATACACTGCTTCTTAGCGCATCTTTGTCTAGGATTACATTATTTTGTTAAAGTTACTATCTATATTTGTTTATTTTTATTTCTCTAGGAGTTGCATGTTGGTGAAAATCAGATTGAAGTATTGAAAGTTGAACACTTGAAGCATTTGAATTCCCTCTGTGTATTGGACCTTAGAGATAATAAACTGAAATCATTACCTGATGAAATTACTTTGCTGCAGGGGTTAGAGCGACTAGATTTATCCAACAATGACATTAGTAGGTATGGCTATAATCTAGTTATAGGAAAGTACATGTGATGGCATTTCTTGCCTTGCAATAATAAATCCAGATTTCTGTAATTATTGCCAAAATCATGTTGTGCAGTTGTGCAGCAGGTATAGATTTTACACATGAATTGCCGTAAATTAAGAAGTCTCTGTAGCTGCTGTTTGTTGCATGCTGACTGGCTTTGGAGATCACGTAACCTAGGGCAGTTCTTCTCTAAAAGTTATGTCTTTTGCATAAATGCACAACAGGATTTTGGCCATTGAGTACTAAAACTGTGATTATATATTCCTTTTGGGGGGGAAAAACTAGTTGTTTGTAAAGTGTTGAACCATGAAGAAAGTTCTGATTATGGCATCTAGAATGTGAAGTAATTAACCTGAATGTTGCTCCGTTTTCTAGTTTTGAGGTTACTTCTAAAGAAAACTTTATTTTGGCAGCCTTCCTCCTATGCTTGGAAACCTTTCTCAGGTGAAATTCCTAGCGCTGGAAGGAAACCCTTTAAGAACAATCCGAAGGGATGTTCTACAAGTAAGTACACATACTTTATGTACTATGTTACATTATGTCTACCTCACTTAGCATAATTAACAAAATTTTCTGTACATTTATTCTTTTAATTTAGAAAGGAACACAAGAAATCTTGAAGTACCTTAGAAGTAAAATACAAGGTAAATGTTTCTGATTAAAAACTTACAGAGAAGTCCTTGTTACAGTGCTGTTTTCTTGCTTTGGGTTCCATTCACATATGTTTGCTTAGATAGTATTTCTAATTTCCCATATACCATGTAATGGGAAGCAGTTTTCTAATATTATAAGAACATACAGTATATCAGTTGTTCTATAAGTATTTAAGTAAGGTGAAGATTGTGATTTGCTTTTTAATCAGATGGGAAGTAAACAACTTGAGGCCAGTATCCTGTTCAGTATTCATGCACATGGAACTTTAACTACAGAAGGTGTTGCAGAGCTCTGATGAGATGATGCTTGTGTGCTTCAACACACATTGACTGACACTTTGTCATATCACCATAGTGGTTTCCATGGTCAGAGCACCACACACGCATAAATACTAAACATGATACTGGCCTGAATGTCTTAAAGAATGGTTAGAAATCTAGAATTAGACAAATACTTTACTAGCCACATAAAATGAAATTGGTGGTAAAAATGCAGATACTGCTGTTGTTAATGATACTTGATTATAGCCACAGCTAACTCATAATGCAAAAGACTAGCAGTTCCTGACATACTGCCCTGGAAAGGTAAGGAAGTTTCTAAAGCACTTTGTGATAGCATAGCCTGCCTTTCCAAGAAGAAAGTCAAATCTTTGGACATCGGTTGAAATTCAGTAGTAAGTTGCAACTAGAGTAGGCCTGTTGAATCAATAGAATTTATGGAGGAGTTAACTCATGAAATCCCAACTGATTCAGTAGAGCTACTCTACTGTAGGCCTCTGCAGGTTTGTCCCCCCAGCTTCAGTTGAAGGAATGCTCAGAGGTTAAATCATGTGCCTCCCATAAAAGATGAACCTTTAGTGCTTTTTAAATTTTTATTTTTGGTATAATCCATGAAATACTAAAATATGTACTTCAGCTAATCCTAACCCACGAGAAATGGGGGTTGGATGGCTGGGTTTTACAAAATTAATGAAGTGTTTTTAACTGTAAAGCTGATTATTAACCATAACCCTTGCAAATTTAGGTACTTCTCACATCCTTGTTTTCATCTTGCAGTATCCAGAAACAACAGTAATTGTCATTAGATCCACATTTCATCTAATGCATACACAGATAACTTCCAGCGCCAGTAACACAATATGTTCCCACTATACTTTTACAACCCCAATACCTGCCAGCTTTGAAGTCCCAGTGCAGTCATCAGTCTTTGAGGCATTTAGTTTGTTCCTTCTGAAACTTCTCTTCTTTGCCAAAAAATGAAATAGAACATACTTAGTTATGCACCCATACTTATCATTTATGCATAGATTGGCCTTAAACACACCTTGGTGGAAGAGTATAATTCTAAATAAGCACAGTATGCTCTGGAGGGATCAAAAACAAGTATGCTTATGTCCTTGATGGAATCTAGTTCGAAACTAGGTTTCTTTACTCAATGTATTTAATTGTTTTTACTGTAGGAAAGGCTCAAAACAGGACAAAATATTTTCATAGTACAACTTGTCCTTCTACAACACCCATGCATTGTTCGCACAGCATTTCCTGTTCTCGTTTTGAATTGTCTTTGTTATTCCACATGGTTAAACATCTTTCCCCACTAAATCAGATTCTACTGTGTGATGTGACAATTGTCACATTGTCCCTGTGAGTCCCTCTTGCCCAAAATGATATATCTAGCAAAAGAAACAGGTAGTCTAGAATGCACTTGTAACTTAAGCAACCAACTGAAGCTGTGAAGAAGCTGCCACTCTCCTGCTCCCCGAAAGTAAAAATGAGATTAGGGCCAGCCCCAGGAACTTCCTGTTTGCAATTGAAAAGTTTTTATAACCATTAAACTTACTGGGACTTTTTTCAGAATATACATGCACAAGATGGATTGCAAATATGACATATTGAGATAATTCAGTCTTTCAGAGCCTTCCATTATGACTGACCTACATTAAGCATGTGGGTAAAACTGGAAAGAAGTAATGGTCCTGACAATTTATCTATACCTAATTGTTTTCTTCTTGAGATTTTTTACAAACTGTAAAGCATATCAAACATAAAATCTATTTCTGTTTTCTTTAGATGATAATCTGATTAGCCCAAATGGGGAATTTCCTGTGACAGCAATGACTCTGCCAAGTCAATCAGAGATTAATCTACATGCTATAACTGCATTGAAAACACTGGATTATAGGTAGGAACATTTTAACCTGCCAAGTTCTGAACCTGGAAAATAAAATGAATATTTCATAGTTGAGTGCCATAGACTAACTGGTGGAAATGGGAGATTCACCCATATAGGATCCTCCTCATTGGAGGAAAGTGTATGGTAGTGAAGCTTCATGACTCAAGCATCAGTTGATTCTACAGCTGAGCTTTCCTTGCAAAAGAGCATAGGATTGCAGCTGTAGTAAATGTGACAGTCTTTTCTTCTGGCAACATGGAAGTAGACCATAGCAGTGTGAAACCATGTGGATGTATTAGCAAGTTTTGCTGAGCCAAATGAACCACCAGAAAAGAAATCGCTATTTTTCCTCAGTGATTTAGAACTAGATTTGTATCACATATGCTAATATATCTGTGAAGATTCTCAGTCATCCAGGTGTGGTTATCTGGAAGTTGAGTTATGGCAACTGGACTTCCAATCTGAAGAAGCTACTTGGATGAGTAGCAAAACGTTTCAACCTAACAAGAAAGAAGTCCAGTTGCCATGACTCAACTTCCACACATATGATAATGTGTCATAAAAAGCCAACTCCTAGCAGCCCCAGCCAACATAGCCATTGGCCAGAACAGGAGTGTCATCATACACCTAAGAGACTGTCTTGGCTTATACATGCTTAGTTAACCCCTAAGAAAATTAATAGAAGCCTTATTGATTGTCTCCCGACTCTGGACCTTTACAACAGTGGCAGCCGTTTGAAAAATCAAGCTAAAATGCCACTGAAAAGGTATCTTAAAAAGGCCATTTAAAAACATAACTGGAAGAAGCTGAAATTGACATGGTTGGGAAGTAGATCTTCTGTTAAAATGACAGTTCCACCAAATTGTATTTGTTCTGCGCAATTCCAGTTGGATTAACCAGGGGATCTCCTGAAACAGTGGCAAACTATCAGAATTCTGTTTCTCCTTAAGAATAAAAATATTTCACTATATATATAGAAAATCAATTTTTGAAGACTTTTAGTGAATTTAATTAAATTGGAGGACAAGATTAGTATCATCTAACTCATCCATCATATCCTTTTAAAGTTCTCTATTTTGTAACAGTGACAGATGGTTACAGTTTAGAGACTAGAAGAAATACGATATTTTTTCAGGTAATAGATTAAAAACTAGGGTCTACCTTTTGGCACAGCTTGGTTCCAACTCCTCCAGGTAACTCATTTCATTCACCTACCTGAGATTTTAGAAGTGGTTGGTAAATCTCTTGGCACCAAGGGAAAATATAGTATTATTGGCTACCAATGATTACAAGGGCTTGGATGCTATGATATATTGATTAATATATGGTAATGTGATGGGGCAAAGACATCTGGGAAAATGCTTTGGATTTACCATTAGAGATAACTGGAAAAGGCTATGAAGTAAAAAGCCTTTTAAATGAATTCTAGCATCTGTAAGAGAGCATTGCCTCAAAGGGGTACACATATGGTATTATACTGTGCTCGAATTGAATTACAAAACAAAAATCTGAGTTCAAATTGTTGGAGAGGTGGTGAAGCTGTTGGTACGTATTTACTTTCCTGGTGACACTGCCCAAGAATGTTTAATTTCTGGATAAAGGTATTTGATATAATTGGAAAGATAATGTCACAAACAATTGTCAAGGCCCCGCATTGGGATTAATGGATTTATTTTTGGATTCCAATGCATCATTACACCACGATGAGTTAATCACGTTTCTGTGTGTAGCAGCTAGACAAACAACTGCTTGATCTTGGAAAGCAGCTGTAGGAATTTCAGTGTGTGTTTGGGAACCAAGGGTATGGAAACCAGCACTGATGGAAAAACTCACTGCACACTGACAATTAATGTATCAGAATTCCAACACAGACTCATTTTGTAAAACTTGGCTCCCTTTTATTCAGTATTCCAATAATTCTTTCAGTGGTTCCCCACCACCACCTCTCGTGCTGAACTATGGAGTGATGTCTTAACCTAATTTGGGAATACGGTCTGATGCTATTTGTATGTATGTTATTTAGAACAATTAAACTTGTTGCTGTTTTTGTATATTATATTTGTATTTAAATTTAAAAACATCTATTTACATGGGCTTTCCCTCACTATTAATAATTCTTTTCCTTCATCTATTTGCTTATTTCTGTTTATGGATTTTAAAAATGTATATTTTAAAATTACTGCTAAATTGTTTTGTGTTTTATTGTATGTTATTTTAATTGTAACTATGTAGATATTTTATTTTATTAATAAAATTATAATGAATCATTCAGTAGTTTTATCTTTCTGCCAAATAAGATGATTTTGATCAATTGTTGTTTAGTAAAAAACAGACAGCAGTAATTCCTGATGAAGTACTCAGTTCAGTTGGAAGCAATCCAGTCACTACTGTAAACTTCAGCAAGAATCAACTGACTGAAATTCCAGTAAGGTAGTATGTTTTTGCTATAGTAGTATCAACCTTGCCTGTTCTATTGTAAGGCCAACGTAGGCATGTTCTGTTCTTGGAAGGATAAATATTTCTTCACTTGTCTTTACATTTTAGGATATAATTCAGGTCTTGAAGGATTTGTTCACTATGAACAATATATACGTATGCTAACAAGATGGTAACCAAGCTTAGATGTAGCACTAAAGTGTGGTTTAGCAGCTGCCAGATCGAGAGAGGAATTGTTTCAGCAATAGAACTATACCATTTAGCTCAGACCACTTTGGGGCTTCTTACACTAGTCAGCGAGTGCGAAGCCTTGGAAAATAACTGAGTGCACAGTTCAAAGGCCAATTCAAGATGGATTTTTATTCAGTCTGGAGAGAGCCAGCTTCCATCTGAGCCTAGAGCCAGATCAGTTTCTAAATGCAGCTCACTAACCTCCCATTTATTTGTGGCAGAAGACAAAAATCGCTAGAATGGCTGGTCGTTGTGCATGACGTTTGGAGTCCTGATAGACTCTCTACAGGGAAATAAACCTGCCACATTTTATACAGCTAGCATTAAGGATTTGTGTATTAGGCATTTTTTTAAAAAATGAAAAGGTTAAAAAACATGTACATTTCATTGAATCCTCAGTCTTGCCCATTCACTGCCCCAGCCACCACCTGGTTGCGCACATAGCCTGGCAGTAGCATCCTCTTTCTGTCCAGTGCTGTCATCCACCCATAGCCGATAATGCTTACGGAGATGTCTTAACTCATGGTAATTTGCTTCTGAAAGTTACCCCTATTGTGTAACTGTACAACAAGATTTCAGCCAGCATGCCATTATATTCATTCTTCCAGGAGTAACTATGCTCTTTAATAGTATCTTCTGAGGGCCAATCTTCCATTTCGTACTGTCTCAAAGATTCAGTGAAATGACAAAATCATTTTCAGATAAGATTTTTATGTTTATGTTTTAAATAAAAGGAAGTTTTTAGTGGCCCAAGAATTGCCCAAGTACTTTTTTTAAAACAATTTTTGTTTTTATTTGCTTTGGATGATATTTAATTTCTGTAGTGAAACTGTAGCTCTAGATGTAGACCATCTCCTCAGGACTTATAGAATAATGAATGTTGAGATTTATAAGTGCTGCAAATCTTTTATAAATAAATGTCTTTTAAAAACATTTTACAGAATTACGGAGTTAAAAGAATCTGTCTCTGATGTTAATCTTAGTTTCAATAAGCTGTCTTCCATTTCTGTGGAACTTTGCATGCTTTATAGACTGACACATCTGGATATCAGGTAAATAATTAAACTTATTTCCTAAGATACTTTTCAGCTGTAGATTTCCTTAAAGGTTTTTCTTGATAAATGCAGTAGTAGTCAAAATGTTAGCCATCTTTAAAAGCAAACTTGACAACCTTCCCAAGCATGCTAGACAGGTATAATGGAAGTTGTAGTCCAACATCTCTGCAGAACATTAAGTTGGTGGAGGCTGAAATCTAAAACTTATCTTAAGTTTTTCAGAATGTGGGTTTTAAAGAGTTTTTAAGCATCTCACGAAAATCTGAGTTTTAAAAAAGCAATAAGACTCCATTACGAGTCTCACTATCACTAGTGGAGCCTGGTCTCGTAGTGTTGAATGAATGTGGGTTTTTTTATAACCGTATTTTTTCGTGTATAAGATGCTACTTCTTCCTAAAATCATTACACTAAAAATTGAGGGGCGTCTTATACACGGAAGTAAGCTGAGGAGAGAACAAAACTGCCCGTACCTTGCCTCTGCAAACAGGCTTCCTTCAATCACAAGGCTTAGCTTCCTACAGTCAGGAGACTTAGCTTCCTCCAATCACGAACCTTATGGAACTGACATCAGCTGATGCTGAACAAACCAATTGGAACACACCTCGTTGGAGGTGGAGCCTGTAGGCTCAGATGCAACAGGGACTCGTAATGACCGAATGTTCTGAGCCCAGAGGCTGAATACTCAAAGCTAAGTTTTCTTAATTTTTGAGTTAGAAGGGGGGGGGTGTCTTATAAATGGAAAAATACGGTAATTGGCTTGATGACAGTTGGACTTTGTTGTAAGAGAGGAGTTGACCAAATCCCTAAGTTAGCCTCACCGAGGCTGGTGTTGTCCAGTTCTCATGTTGCCACTTAGACAATTGAAGTAATGCATTACTCAACAGGTAAAAATGAGAAGAATTAAATCATTTCATGGATATTGGATAATTCATGCAATCAAATTAAGCAGAACCATTTGTGAAATGTGCTGGAATTCTCGCAGGGTTCATTATGTGTCAAATATTAGTCTAAAGTCACAGTATGTATAACACATTTTCCAAATAGCTATTGGATAGAAAGTTCTGTCTTTAGGTATATGCTGTAATTTCAAACACAGTGAATGTGTGCTTTACTATGTGTATATGCATCTGTAATTGCCAAATGGGCTTTGACACAGTTTAAGTGGTAGGGCAGGTAGTGAAGAGAAGCCCTGCCAGATCTAGGGTACCATTCTTTTCCCCATGGTAGGTAGCCTGATACTAAGCCACAGAAGGTCAGAAATAAGACTAGATTCTAACAACCTTCCCACTTAATTGAGTCTAGCTACTTAGAAGCATTTGTTGCTAAACTTTGAGGTTGCACTAATGCTCACGTGCATGCAGCTTCTAATGAGCATATATATGAGGAAGACATCATTTTCTGTACTGGAGTGATCCCTATTAAAATTTATTTGTCGCAGGGAAAATGCTTCTAAATCCATATTAAGATAGCTGCCAGCTATTTGTTTAACCCTATCTATTAAAGTGGAAACATTGAAAAGTTACCTACTGAAAATTGGCTCAATTAAAATATAAATTGCTTTTAACAATTATGATTGAAGTGTTTGATGAAATATTTATTTTTCTTTTTACTATTTAGAAATAACTCCTTGACATCACTGCCTGGGGAAATGGAAACACTGGCAAAACTGCAAATAATAAATCTTGCATTTAACAGGTAAGTGCTCTTGCATATTCCTAGTAAGTATACTGAATCAGCTTTGCTTTGTGGCATTATGGCATTGCCAATTTTATCTTAAAAGCCACAACAGACATGGGTTCACAGGTTTTCCTACGGGGGAAGGATATTCTTACAGTGGGTTGTCCTGCTCACTCACCTTGATAGACAGGAGCTTATAGCCAATCTTTTTTGAGCTCCCGGCTCCTTCTGGTGATGTAGACAACCCGGGAATTCAGTCTGGGTTCCTATCTCCACCTTAGTTCATTTCTCATCTCCTCCACTCGCTTCTCTCTATGCTTCCTTATTCATTATTCTTTCTCTTTCCCTCTGGAACAATCCTCTTCACTGTTGCTGGAGATGTGTGCATCAAGAGAATAGCCTGTGCGCCACACACACACACGCACACACAGAGAGAGAGAGAGAGGCTGAGCCCAAGGCATTGCCTCTGTCTGCCATACCAGGAAGAAGTGGGAACCATGTTGGATTGTTCCCTGTGCAAGGAGGGGGCCTGCAGAACAGGCCTGTCCCACACACTTACAGTGGCCTCAAAGAAACTAACAGAGCCTCTGGGGTGAGCACCAGTCAACAAAAAACCCTTCTTTGCCTCTACCTGCTTCATTGAAGGCCATGCACTGTATTCAGAGTTCTACTCCAGGAGATTCCTGGTGTGTCTAGTGCCTTGACTCTCCACCCAGCAGTGTCTCAGGGGGTTAGGAATCCTCAGGAAACCCCCCCTCCCTGGTTCCCCCATTGCTTCAGTCTCGTAAGACAAAAAGCCTTGTGACCAGGCAAAGACCCATGTTTCCCCCCTCCATTTCTTGCATCTGATGTCCTGCCAAGAAAGAACAGTTAGGCTCACATGTGCCTCTTCCTGCATAATGGCCATTTTGAAAGCCCTCGGGAGTGAGGAGCCAGCTAGACCAGAGCCATTTTGAAGCATGTGGCTTCTGACAGCATGGGATGGGCTTCTTCAAGGCTCTAAGCATTAAATGGGCTGTGGACCCCTCAGTTCATTGTCTTGGAGAGAGAGAGATCTTTTTCTTCTCTTTATTCCTCTGAAAGGGAGCTGGACCCAGGGGACAATTTCCTCTCAGTCTGAGATGCAGAGGAAGGAAGGAGAGCTATCTGTGGAGGAGGAAGAGGAGTAAAAGGATAGGAAGGCTTCTTTATCTTCCCGTCTCTCATATTGTTCCATGCTGAAGAACTAGTACTTCTCCTTTGGATGGCCTTCAGGACATAGATCAGAAAGGCCCATTATAGCCACCTGTAATAGCTCTAGTCTCATCCATTTTCTAAAAAGAATGAAAATGCCCCCAGAAGTCAAGATAATAAAAGGAAATATCTGCTCTCAAAAGATTTTTGAGGCTCTATCTGCAGCCTTCAGTCTTGTTCAGGTTTTCCGTTCTGTAGAAGCACTTGATTCATGGGCCAAAGACATGCTCTGCAGCCTCCTCAAGGGTGATGTTAAGCTCAGTCAGAAACTGTACAAAATTATTAAAGCTGCTATCCCTGGACTTTTATTCATTTTTGTGCCAGAACACAGACAGCTGCTTCTCCAGTACGTCATCACTTATGCCTCAAACACTGACAGGCTGACTCTACAGTAAAAATAAAGATAATGGCACAGCATAACCAGGTTAAGCTATATGAACAGGTTCCTTGATGGAGCTAGCTATTCTTTTGTTTGTCTACAATACTATTGTTTTACTGTCGTTTACACATACAGAAACCTAAGGTTTCACCTACCTTCATGCCATCTTTCAGAAGTCTGAAGTCATTCTTCTAGTATTCCCCATATACTCTTTTTCCCCTCTTTTATGTTAAAAATATTTGGTTTCATGCAAGCAAGCAAATCTTGTGCATGTTTACTTGGAATTATGTCCCCCTTGTCAGGCAGGCTGGATAGCTCTGTATCTGGCTGTGAAGCCAGAGGTTGAGAGTTCGATTCCCCACTGTGCCTCCTGTAAGTAAAGCCAGCTTATGTGGCCTTGGGCAAACTGCGCAAGTCCCAGGGCACCTCCAGTAGAAATGGTAAACCACTTCTGAGTTATTTCTACCTGGAAAACCCTGAAGAGGGTCGCCATAAGTCAGAATTGACTTGACAGCACATGATGATGATGATGTCCCATCGTATTCAGTGGCACTTCCTCCATAGTAAGTCTTTTTAGGATTGCAACCTAGTTCAGTTGCATTTAAGCCACAGTGAATTCAGGCATGACTTAAAAGGCATAACTACTTATTTCATTAAGTGTAGTCTAAATGTAATGAAAACTGGATCCAATCAATAGGTATTTTTTAAAGTTTGTTTGAAACTTGCTCTGTTTTCAGTACATTGCTCAGTTTTCAGTACAAGCCCAACACAGTCAGTACATGTGCTAAGGCAGTATATTTTCTTACTTGGGGTTAACATCACTTATTCTTGAAAGTGTCATGTGTCTCTTTCTCAGTTGGTGAAATTATATTGAAGAAATGTCTTGGGTTTCCTTTATAGATTTAAAATATTTCCAGATGTCCTCTATCACATTCCAACCCTTGAAGCAATCCTCCTTGGTAATAATCAGATTGGATCCCTGGACCCTCTGCAAGTAAAGAAGTTGGAGAAGCTTAATACCCTGGACCTTCAAAATAATGATATTTTGCATGTACCACCAGAACTTGGGAACTGTATCAATCTCAGGTATATGTAATTTTATGAACATTAAATGACATGTGTCTGTATAACACAGCTATTTGGGAAAATAAATTGTAAAAATATTCATAACTAAATCAATTTCTTCTGTCTGATAAATAGAATTATTAGGTTATAGTGTTAAAAATCTATGTTCTTTAGTATTTCTCAGACACGTGCTGTCAAATTATATCCTACTTCCCAGGATTGCATAGATAACAAGTTTGAGAGTGGGCTCCTTTGTGAATTCCCATCAGTACAGATACAATATCATGACTGAAGATTTAAATGTCCATTTTCTCTTATACTATACGAAAGAGCCTCACAAAAAAAAAACAACCCACAACCTTTTATCGATAAACTCATGTTGAGATTGTTTCCTCATGTATTTTGTGTTACCTGTTCTATCACAGGAGAACCCATTTTCAGAATTACTAATCTGGCTGTCCTGAGTGATGAGAGAGTAACATTTTCAACATATAAATGTAAACATTATTTGATATGTGGACAAATGGTGAATTGGCTTAATTTTAAAAAGACTAACATAGAGAGAGTTAATGGAGATGCTCCTGGTTTCTTGGATATAAGGAAAGAATGCCAAAAGATCATATACTTCATTGTAAACTTCCCCACCAAGGCCAAAGCTTACAGCAGCTCAACTTTTAATTTGAATTAGAAGGTGATTTCAGATGTCCAGTTAAAGGAAGGTTGGAAGACTTTGCACTAGAGAGGAGAGGAACTGAGAGTTTATAATTCTATGACCAGACCTGTTTTTAAATGAGTACATAGGAATAGAGTATTGTTGTGAGATATTGAATAGTGTGGTATTAAAAATTAAAAGAACATGAATATAATAGTAGTCTTTCACTGTTAAATTCAGTTGTGGTTAAAAGATGGCAAATATTGACTAGAGGTACAGCTGAGCCTCATTTTTTAAACACATGGAGGCAGCAGTGTAAAACTAGACACTATTTAAATTTTTCACTTTTCATTGGATCCTTCCTAAAGAATGTGATTATTTTGTGCATAGGCATTGTGTGTATTCACATATATCATTTGTGAACTATAGTTCTGAACAGTTTCTAATCCTTCTATTAGGACACTTTTGCTGGAAGGCAATCCTTTTCGGACTCCACGAGCTGCCATTCTTGCCAAGGGAACAGATGCTGTGCTTGAATACTTAAGAAGCAGGATTCCTACTTAATCTCTTGTTCACTGGGTTTGAGCAGAAACCTGTGCAAAATGTTGCTTTCTGAAGAATTAAGTCCGTTTGTTTGAGGACAGTTTGTTTGAATTTGCTTAAGCTCAAAGTGATGGAGTTACTCTTCAGGAGTGGTTCACTGAGGACTTCTGCCTTACATGGAGGGAATTCAAACTATTTTGAGTATAAACTTGAATGGCATGCGCAGATGAGTGACACATGGGTCTATTCGGCACTGATTCCTGTTATCATGACAACAAGGGAGAAGAGGCTACTGGAGTCAAGGAATTACTGATATCAAAGTATGCTCCAGTCCCTCCTCTTCCTTTCCCATCATATGAATACGTTTCACCTAAAATTTAGTGTTTTGGTCTTGGGTTTCAACATTTTTCTCCATTTCTGTTCAACATTCCATTTTCTTTATCAGATTTTAAGAGCAACCCAAAAAGAGGTTGTTAACAATAAAATTAAAAACCAGGTATTGATTTAAACAGTGTGAAGCCTTTGAGTAGTGGAATTGTTGGTAAAATATGATGAATATTTAATATCCGTTGATGTACTGTTACATTTCCAATATGTTTTGAAAATCAGCTTCAAAGACACATTGCATACTATCAATTGCAGAAATTATTGACTGCTACAAAACTTATGTTTTTTTAAAAGAATGGTATTGTGTAGTGTACCACAGATGTTGAACGAATACTAGTCCTGGAGTCTGCAATTTTTCTGAACAGCTGAGCGTGTTTGAATTTTTTTGTAAATCCTGAAGACTGAAAATGATTACCATGGTTGACATGAAAGTCACAAATACCCATTTCACAAATTGGTGAGGTAAAAGATAAAGCAACCCATCTAGCAGACTGACTACAAGGCAGAGATACAATAGAAGACCATCCCTTTTGTAACACAGTTTTCTTTTTCTAACATCGCTTTCATAGCAGCCAGACGAATATCCCTGGTTCATACTGTCACACACACTCCTTCAGTTTTCCCTAAACACAAAGCTCCCATGCCACTCAGACTGCTGCTTTGCAGTAATGAAAACACTTTGCTGCCGATCCTTCTGGTTGGGTTGCTCCTTTCACCCTTCTCCTTGCCATTTACCTTTTTACCTTTTCTTGGTGCTGGACACACTGGAAATTGCAGTACCATAGGACCCCTGTATCCACGGAGGATTGGTTCCAAGTCCCCCCAGCGGATGCTGAAAAACGTGGATTGTAGCAAACATCTCCCTCCCCAAACCAGATGCTCTCTCTGCCATTGCAAACTTACCAGAAATAATAGGGACAAAGTGCCCCTGCCCTCCCTCCAATCCACACAAGCCCAATGGTTACCCGAAGGGAAGGCAGAGTGCCAAGGCCGCCATCGCTGCTTTGGGAGAGCTGCTTACCTGCATGCTGAACTTTTTGCCAGTGTGCTCTCGGACCTCAGTGCAGATCAAGCCAACTGGAGATACCCTCATCCCACTTCCCGCCTAGATTGCCCGACACAGGGTGTGTGTTTTTTTAAGGTTTTTTTTTTAAAAAAAAACCTCTGGGTAAACCGGCAGGCAGGAGGAGCCACTGCCACCTCTGGGAGAAACCTTGCAAGAGGAGAGGCCTTCATCAGCCAGAGACCATGCTATGTATTCTTCACTGCATGGTCTCTCCATCTCTCTCTAGTGGCCAGTTCTGGTAAAATGTGATTTTTTCCCCCCCCTGCTTTTAAAAAAACATTTTTAATACAGTGTTTAATATTTGCAGAGCGTAGATAAGTGAATCAGCAGATACTGATCCTGTGGATAAGGGTGTCCTACTGTATTGCTTAGGGCTCAAGCTGTTTCTCCTTTTCATCTCTTTAATGGCCCTTATGGAACCCAGCTGTTTAGGCTGTAAACCTGTAGGCAAGATCTGTCTTGTTTATCATTCTATCCTTCTAGCTGATGAGTGGGGCAAAAATGCTTTAAATAAATGAGATGCAGGCAGCTAGTACTTCCCCACTCTTATGTTTTGTAGTATGCCCCAAACAGATGCATCCCGCAAAATAAAAAGTGAAAAAGTAACCAGCTCAAAAAGTGAAGGGAGCCTCACAGTGCTATCGCAGGTCACCACAGCTGTTACATATAGGGAGCTCACTCCAGTACAAAATACAACCTTATGTGTCAGTGCTCATTGGTCTCATTCTTAAATAAATGGAACTGGCAGTTGGAAAAGATAAGGCACATAAATGTAGCTTAGTATTATCTATTTTAGAAGTAGGGGTTCTAATTCATCAACTGGGGTACTGCCTTTGGCTCTTGACTGTTGTCCTAATAGGTTGTCTTTTAAACAATTTTTTATTGGAGTAGCGCAGTGGATCCCAACCTTGGATCCCTTGATTGTCTTGGACTCAGATACCAAGAAGCCTTCACCACTGGTTGTCTTGGCCAGGACTTCTGGCAGTTGTAGTCCAAGAACATCTGGGGACCAAAAGTTGGGAACCATTGGTGTAGCGTAAAAACCTTTCAGCGCAGTAAGTTCAGAGAAGAGGGGGGAAGCTGTGTTCCAGTGGTGTATTAGATCAAAATACTAGTTATAGCAGGCTGCAGATTGAGACTAGCAACTACCACCACTGTGATGGTCAATATTATTTCTGTGGCTACGGGTTCTGCAAAGCTTGACAGCTGGAACTATCCTTTTTGATTCTAGAGAATGTAGTCTCCACCACTACTTTTGACATGCTCACAGTACTACAAATTGAAAAACAACGTGTGACATTAGGGTTGAGAGGTAAAATTTTCCCCCAGGAAAAAAAAATGATTTTTTTCTGGAAATTTTCCAGCTCTACATTAGGGTGTTGAAAAATAAAAAGGAGTGACAAGAGCCTTGCAGCTGATTATTTTAAATGTGCTTGTTGCAGTTTAGCAGTAATTGTCATTTTGTGCCAGTGTCTTGCCATCACATGTTTAAAAAGACTGAATACTTACAATAAGGTGACTTTATTTATACAATAAACTTTTTAATATATTATTCAAAACACCTTTTTTTAAATACTGAAAAAGGTTTGAGTACATCAAAGCCGAAAATGGCTCTGCTATACGTTGCACAGCATTGTTTTGAGTCCCTGTATTCTTTTTTTATACAGAAAGCATCTGCGAACTGCATTCTAGACACAATATGCACCTTACCAGTTAGTGTCAATACACAAAGTAAAATGGGAAGGATACCACCTGCAGGTACAAAATAAATTGATTTCACTGAATCAATTGATTTAAAATATAGCTTTAAATTACTTTTTTGCACAGAAAATGAAGCAGCTTTCAAGTTCAGTAAATCTGTATACTGCAAAAACGTTGAAATACATTCACAATGTATGTTCATAAAGTAGTAAATGATTCTTCATTCAGCCTTATTTACAATGATATTGTAATTAAACTGAAAAGTACAGTTTGTCATATAGCAATCTTTGTAACACATACAAAAATGACAGTTCTGTATATAATTTAAGCTCAAAATCACAATTGTTTCAAAATACTAATTACAATACAGCTATCTCTATAATTAAACATGTGTTTTATAAAATGGTAAAATTTGTAATAAAGTAAGTTGTTGGTTTGACTTGATTACAGTACTCACAAGTAGAAAAATGTAACTAATAAGTTCTTGTCTTGCTCAGTGTTAAGCCACCTAAGCTAGCAAAGAGGCAGAAAAGGCCTCAGTTTATAAAAATTCAGCCTCTTGTGCTGAACTGGTGTGGCTTATTGATGTTCTGAATAAAAGCTTTTTCAAGGGGGCATGAAGATTTTAGATGGAGTGGAATGACATGCATCAGAGTACTTATTTTATCTGCAATTTAAATGAGAAGGTTCATAAATGGAAGGACTTATTTTAAAATTCTAAATTGAAAGGTGTTTTTAAGAGAGAGAGAGAATTTGATCAATTGATCATCAAAAGATCTGTGCTGAGATGGATATACTTTGCCTCTGGGTGTCACTCTTGGACTAACCAGATATGGCTGCCTTTATTGTGAAACATAGCAACATTTATTTTAAACCCCTTAAAAGTGTATTCCAATCCAGTCCAAATTACTGGTCTAAAAGTTGATTTTGTTCATGTCTCATATTTGGAAAGCAATGCAACACTGAAATACATTATTGAAGGGGAAAAAAATAAAATCCAAATACTTGGCAGCGATTCCAAAAGGGTGAGAAATTGTTTGGTACAAGTATAGACCACTTGAATTCAAATTTTACTGGAGGTACATATAAGCAAAAAAAAACCCTGAATCAGTCTGTTACTAACTTGTCATTAAACAACTTGCTGTTTTACTATAGTGATTCTTTCTGAAGCTTAGGAGGGGGATGGACATATTTTGGGTTTTCCTGGCTAGCATGATTATTTTATAGAGATGTACCATGCTGGCAAACACAGTAGTCACTATACTCACAAACTACTTCCAGGCAATCTTGACAAGGCTGCTTTTCATCTGGAAGATGAATGGCACAGCTTGGTCTAAAAATGCTTGATGTAGTAGAAGTTGCTCTCAGTGGCTTCAGTGGCAGTGAATAAACAACTGTGTATCTTTTGTGTAGAATATTTTCCAGATTTCATAGGCACAAGATTTATATTAGAACAGTGATTAATTTTAAGAAATAACATGACAAATTTGTTCCTCATAGATTGGCCCCAGGACTTGGTTTGAGGGTATGTGATAGAAAAACGTGGTTGAAGCTGAGAAAGGAATGTCATGGGTACAGTGCTGGAGTGGGAAACCAACAGTATCCATATTGAAATAAAGGCAAAATGGTGAAATCTAGAATGGTGAGTAGGCAGATTTTCTGAAAAGGTTAACTGCCCTTGCTGCAGCAGTAACCATAAAGTATAGTGACTATTAGCATGCAACTTCTTAAAGAAATAATTTGGACTTCTCTAAGCTGCAGATACCATTTGCTTTAACTGATTAGTTGATTAATCGTGAACTTTGATTGACATAATTATTAAAATTATAAGTGGGTAAAATTGGTAGTTCAGAATTGAGGAAATAAGATAGCTCTATGAATAATAGCTGATGAACTGAGAGCATATTTTTTAGTTGATCTATTTTTAAATACTGGTTATAATTTATAGATTGCAGCTGGAAAGATTTCAGCTAGTTAATTAACTGCAGCCCTGTTTGTTGCAGCTAGCTAATGGTTAGATAGCTTTCATCATGATATAAGCAGTGCTGCAGCTGGCTGGATAGCTCAGTGAGTTAGTATCTGGCTGTGAAAGCAGAGTTTGGGAGTTCAGTTCCTCACTCTGCCTCCCAGAAGAAGAGCCAGCTTGTATGGCCTTGGGCAAGTTGCACAGTCCCAGGATGCCCGCAGGAGAAGGGAACAGTAAGCTACTAGGTACTCTGTACCTAGAAAACCCTGAAAAAGGTTGCCATGTCAAAATTGACTTGATGGCACACACACACACACAGAATAAACTTTACAGGAATTAAAATATATATATAGTTCTGTAAAATTCAACTTTCTTAAGTTTCTACCGCAAGAGCATATCCTAGCTGCATATCCTTATTTGCACAGATGCAAGCAAAGTCCTGTTGCTGAATCATTGATACTGTTTATAATCCATGCAGTATTGTCCCAGAGACACTGATTCCAGTACTGTATGTCCCTGAGCCGCTGTTGTTTTGACTCAAGGGCAAAAGTAAGGGAACACCTTTGTTTCCCTTTAATTTTAAGGTATAATTTGGCAAATAGGCTTTGTATAGAAAACTAGGAATTGCTGCTAATTGGAACTGTCATTATGGCAGCAAATGCAGCCAAAGTCCAATTCTAATGCCGAAATGGGAAAGCAAGCATTTCATAATTTAGGATTTCACATAGGTGTTTCTAAATCATTGCCAAAAATTGAGAATGAACAGGTTTAAAAACAAAACAGGCTCCATATCAGCATATGAGAAATAGTAAGCTCCGTATCAGTGGGATACATGCTGGAAAACACTCCAGTTGCACATCCTGGTGCAATCTTAACTAGATTGGTAGCTCTAGAATGAAGGAGTTCTATTTTCTCTCCTTAAAATCAACAGTGTACAGGAATCTTGAATTCTGTGGTTACACAGGAAAAGGGGTAGGGTTTCTTCAAACTTTTTATTAGTATTGTGGTACAAACCAACTGGAAAAAAATTGGAAGCAAAGGATCTTTGCATACCTTTATGGTACTCTCTGCTTTTTTTTTGCCTCAAAAGTTTTGAGAATACCTGCAGAGGCCTACATGGCAGGCACAAGGGAGGGGGGTTTCTCTAGCGTTGCTCTCACATTGTGCAATGCAAGCCCCTTTCCCTTACAAGCTTTCCCCCCTATTTTTAGGAAAGATGTGAGACATGTCCTTTCAAATGACCTTTTAATCTGGGCTGATATTTGTTGATTAGTGATTTTTATGGTTTTGTTTAATTTCCTTTAGTGAAGTTAGCCATGTTGAACACCTTTTTTTGATGAGATAACATTAAAATATTTGGTTATTTTGCTGTATTATTTAGCCACTTTGTTTATGGTTAGACCTGGCTGAAACTATAATGCTTAAACATTTTAAATAAAGTTAAAAGACACAGTTTCCAACTCAAACTAACAGCCTTTAAAATCATTTTTTACCCATTTCACATATGTTCATGGAGTAAGCTGACAGTATCAGCAAAAGCAAGATACCTTATTCTTGCATGGTCTATTTATTTATAGATCCAAGGAATAATGGTTATTTATAAACCCTCCCACCTTGAATGCTAATATATTTAGCAGAGTAGAATGAAATCAGTTACAATCATGGCCACTGAGCCGAGGCAGAATGTATGTGGCAGTATTGTGGACTTGCTGACTTGCCTGATCCTTTGGCCTCAGCTCGAATCCAGTTTGGGATTATGAAAAGAACTGGCAGAATTCTCTATTTCTCTAACAGGTTGGTGTTGTTGGAGAATATGCCTTGTTTCTCAGCACGCACCCACACCTCTGGTCCTCCTACATCTTTATGTAAAATGTGGGAAGCATTTGGTAATAATCTTTAGTGTGTGATGGAGAAGGACTTCTTTTGAAATTGCTAATGTGCTCGCTAATTTGTTTCCAGGTACAACTGCAAGTGTCACAGATTACTTTTTCAGACCAAAATGGCTTAGATACAGGATGTTGAAGGAGCCATATCCTCCTATACAATCTGCTCATTTCTTATTATCTTCTGGGATGAGTCTGTGGTCAGGATATGAGAGAGAGCTTTCTTCATGGCTACAGAGAAAATGCAGAACATGTTTCCTCTTGAGATTACCTAGCGCTGTCTCACCTTCTTTTTATCTTGCAGACAGCCCCCCTTTTTGGTCCAGTAAGCACTTCACATACTAGGCTGATGAGTGTTGTGTGGACCCTCCCTCTCCATTTAATTATTATTTTCATATTCAGTGTATTGGATTAAAGACTTTTCCCCAAACTAGTGCCTCCAGATGGTCTGGATTACAGTTGCTGTCTTTTTCTGAAATTAACCATGCTGACCAGAGCTAATGGGAGTTGTACTCCAGAAAAATACCAGGCTGGGAAGGCTGATTTATATGATCCTAATTGCTGTGCTAGTGACATTAATTCATTGAAAGGGCGGGATACTGTTTACTACTAAACAGTTGGCGCATAAAAATGGGTCACCTCCCCTGATCTCCCAATTAGGCTATTTGTTTTCTAAGTGTTAATTCTCCAGTGTAAGGCATACATACAGTTGCATTGGAAACAAGTAAAAAGGTAAAAATATTTGAAGAGTAAACCTATTCACAAATCCTCAGAAAGCAGAAGTTCCACTGAGTTCAACTGTCAGATAAGTGAGTATAAGATTGTTATTCTAACTTGTATGTGTGTGTTTTCCAGGTGTTTATGAAAATATTACTCTATATATTTAACTTGAAATAGAAAGATTTTATGGGAATTTTAATTTTATATAGTTTTCTTTTTAAAGATAGATACAACTTTGAGGCAGTGTTTTGGATAGACATCAGAATTTTTAAAGAGCTTATGGGTGGTTCTGTGTTCTGAAATTACAGGACACCCAGAAATAATAACAAGAATAGTCAAAAGCTGGCACCAGTGCATAGCCAAAGGCTTACAATGAAAACCAGTACATAATCACATGGAAGTTATATAATTGTTTTTCCTCAGGATGGTCAGTACTAACGTATAGTATTATACATTTGGCACTATATTTGCCATTGGTCCAGCAATTGGCAAAAATGTTTATTTTTTATATATATATATATATATATTTATATATATAAATTTTTAATTTAATTAAACATTAGATGTGGCTAAGCATATTTTACTATATATAAAAATATTTAGACAGTAAGCTCACGTTGAATAACTAGATCTACTGTATTCTGGAAACTCTTCAGCAGTAATACAGCTTTTTCATGTTCCATATGTACAAAACTGTGCCCATTTGCCTGTAACAGATAAAAGAGAAAAACATTAATATAACTGTTTATCACTATGGCCAAGTGGTGCAAGAGCAACTGAACTCGTATAATAACATACCACTGAAAAGTGATCTCTGTTCTTCTATCTTTATTGTCCTAACTGTGTTATTGTCCTAATAGAATCTGTTCTGTTCTACATTTAATTACTCCAAACCTGTGAAATTTCCCAGGAAAGACACCCATGTTAGTCTTAAGATCTTTGTGGGGTTTTGTCCCAAGGCCATATGGGCATTTGCACTGAGAAAGAGGCTACGGCTTTTATTCTAGCAGTTCTGCGTATGTAAATTTGGAGCTTTATTGGATTTAGCCTATATTGCATGAAAGATAGCATGAAAGATAATTAACATCATCAAGAGAGCTCTAACCTGGAGGTAAGAGGCCTGATTTAACCCCAATCACCACAACCCACCAAACTGGCACTTGTGGTCTTGGTCCTCTTAGAGGCAGAGAGCACACCAAACACACCCACTGCTTCATGTGGAGACCCAATCAGAGCCTGTACATTTAACAATTATTACCTGACAACATCTGCTAGAATTTGAAAACCAAGCATTTGGGTGTGAGACAGAATTGGGAAACAAACAAACCAATTTCATGCTCAAAATATCAATGTTCTCCATGCAAAATAAATGGATTTTGCTTAATTTCATGGAGTGCTTTGTTTTCTTTCAGTTTAAACTGAAAAGAAAGACAAGGGAACAGGAGACTTAGGAAAAGGTCATGTGATTCAGGATTACAGAACAGGAGACTAATCAGTGAAGGGGGGCCAGAAGAATGTAGAAGCAGAAAGAGAAGAAACTGCAAAAGCACTTTTAAAGCACAAGGCAAGCATTTTGACCACTGATTTCCGAACAAGTTTTCAGTGTTTTCTGGATACCCCGCAAAGCCTATAAAATGAGGGATGCAGCTTTTGTATTAAATTATTAACAACAGACACTATGGAACATGCTCTGTTGTTATTAAGTACCTAAGGACTATTGATGGTCATTGCTGACCAAACACAATGCTGGAATAAATAAGGGAGATCTTAAGCAAATATTGTGTTTAGTCTCTGATGAAGGGTTTTTATTCCATGTGGTTACACACCCTGAAGTTTTCACCAAAATCAGGATGTCCCACAGCTTACACATGGCTTCAGTAAAGCAATTTTTACAAATTCATATAGTGATTTCTGCCCGATGACATGACTGGCACATATTTGGTGAACTCTCTTACGAGACTTCCCATTTAACTTGACATCTCATTGATTTTGGAATCTGCCGTTAACGGAAAAAACTGACACTTACTTGAAATAGCTATGGGATGGGAATGGTTTCATATCAGTTCCTGAAAACTTCCACTGCCTTAAACCTCTATCTTCAAAGCAGCACTGATGTAGTGAAAGAATCTAAGCGATCAATGAGTTAAACCTCTGGACCAAGAACTCTGCCCCCACCTTCTATAATCCAAGCGAGCATTTCACATATAATGAGCAAAAGCCAACAAGATGTCTGAAGAGATAGTTTAGAAGCTTTAAAGAAAAGAAGCCATATGCTTTGGGGAGAGGAGCACCACTACCATCTCTGCACAGCTTGTGCTGGTTTAGTAAGTCTGACTTTGAAAAAGAATATTTTCAAGGTTGTTGTTTTTTTTCCTCCTGGCAATGTCATAATCTCTAATACCGCAGTCTTATTTTTCAGAATGGTTGTTCATGAAAAAAGTGCTGATTATATTCTGTATGGGCCAGTAATATTCTAATTTGGTCTATGAATATATACTGTTTTAAAACATTGTTAAATTCAATACATTTATCATAACTTAAGAATGTTCTGATTGCAGCATTCATTTTTCCTCATTAACAGTTGGAGCAGATCACTGCTTAAATCAGTTGCATGTAAATAGTTTACAAGCAAGTCATCTTCATTCTACTGTATCAGTGTAAACATTGTGTAGGAGAAGCTGTTCGAAGAAAGGGAAAAAAGCCCAAATGGGTTCATGTGTGCAATAATGTATTACCATAGTTTTACTATGTATTAGAAATCTGAAGGCCCAGGGAAGGTGAGCATGGAAAAGTCCAGGGAAAATAATTCTTTCATGGGTCAGGGGGGCAATGGGGATGGAGTCAACTTTTCCACCCTCCTGTTTTTTCCCCTCTGGGCTTTCATATCTGTATAGTGATCTTCTGGTCCAAGCTTCTCCATTTGCTGAGCAGCAAACACAACTCCATCTTTTTGTGACACTTTCTCCTCCATTCAGTCAAATAGAGAAGCTTCTGAAAGTGTGTTCTACATCCTCTGTGCTCCCAAGAAGATTACTAGATCAAGGCTTTTAAGGACATCTCAAGGTACAAAACAGTAAATGAAAAACTGCAGTGTTGAAGTATAATATAAGCATTTTATGTTGTTGTATGCCCTCAAGTTGGAACTGACTTGGAGCAACTCTAATGGGGTTTTCAAGGTAAGTGAGATATTTTAAGGAGTGGTTTTATCAGTGCAACACCTCTAGTGAGTTTCCATGGCTGAGTGGGGATTTGAACTCAGGCCTCCTGAGTCCTAATCCATCACTCTATCCACTACACCACACTGGGTTTACATAAGCATCACCACACAGGATAAACTACTATTTTCCAATGAGAAGAACAATGAATAGAGAGCCCATTCACTTAAAGAGAAAATCCTTTTATTAATTTAAATGTTTTAACAAATAGCAGGAAAATAATTTAAGAGAAAGAGTACAAATTCCAGACAGATCAAAGACATTCAAAGCCTTGAATTACATGTGCAAAATCTCAGAGGAGTATTTTCTGGCAGCCATTTAGATTTTAGGGTTGGTTTGTTTTTTTGTAAAGGCTGATGGTCCATCATGTTGCAGTTAATGGCCTTAAGTACAAAAACATCTGTCTGCATATCCCTTTCTCATATCCTGGTGGCCTGATTTTGGCTTTCAAACTAAGTACACAGGCCACAATTCTCTAGAGTAATCCTATTGATGGGTCGAGAGGAAAGGATTTCAGATGTTTTTTTCTGACTGGAAATGAATAAACCCATTCTTATATTTGGTTCTATTTGGGTTTCAATGTAGTGCAAAGGGCCAATAACATAAAAACATGTTTTCCATTCAAGGGGTTTATCAAAGGATCAAAATACGATCCCTAAACATGCAGCATGGTTTATTTGACACACAGTATGTTGACTGGACTGATTGACTTTATCATAAGCAAGCTTTCTGCTCTCTTCTTTTACAACTTTTACCTGTAAATTAGATGCAGCTGACTATAAACAGCATATGAAAATGTGGGAACACTTAAGGATTCACTGGTATATTAGCACATGCTACAGGATGGAAACACAAATGGAGGCAGAAAAATTATAAGAATCCTAGCAATCATCTCCTGAAATAAATGTATTATTTAGGGGAAGAATTAAAGTATACATAAATGGTAATTGTCCTAAAACCACAAAAATGTGAGAGAACTTATAATTACATGGAACTCTACAATCTTCAAACTTCCAAATGTGAGGAGATATGTAGCCACTGCTCCCAAACCTACACGGTTCCACTTTGAAGTGACACCATTACACTTCAAGCGCAAAAGGTTGTTTTCTTAACTGTATCAGTATATGCCATGAATACTTATTTTGGATGGCAACATATTTTTTTCAATGTAGTGCAAGATGAGGATGTAAGTGGAGCTATAATACTGACCCAACAGATCACATGTGGTTGCCTTCAAACATAAGCCTAAAAAGTAGTTGTCTTTAGGAAAAACCATGCCAGACTTCTGAGTAAGGGAGTATGATTCTTGTTTATAATTTGTTCCATTTTTCTATGAGTTGGCCTTGAAGTAACATTTTACTTGAAACAATATTACCTAGTAGCTACTGTTGGAGTCACTGACTCATTTCCCATTTGAAAATAAATAAATAAATCAGCAGGTAGTCTTTGTAATGAGAAAAGTCCTTTGTGAATGAGTCATAGAAATGTATGAGGCAGGCAAACATATATTCGTATCACAGTTTCCGTAACTCTGATGTTTTGATGGTGCTTTATAGTGGATTGTGTGGGGCAACCCTGGATTCTGAAATAGGGTTTAAAAGATCTCCAGTTGTTCATGTGTACTCAGTGCCATCTGCAATAAGAACAAATACATTTTCAGAAACTTATTTGCTAATGTTTGCTAAAAAAACAAAAAACATATTAAGTTTAAATTCATTTTCAGACTTACCATGGAACCACCCCAGGTTTGCTGGCCAGAAGTCAGGGCAATAATCGGGTTCTGAAATCTGAAAAAGGAAAGTATTGTGGCTGTGGTTTGGCTACTTTGCCACTGCCCACTTATATATAATGGGCACTTGAATGCCAGCCATTTATACTGACGTTTAAGACAATCCATAGGCTAAAGAGCACCTGAAACAGTTTAATCTTTATGACATAGATGTCCTTGATTAACTTCAACATCAATGATTTTGCATTGGCCATATTTTTGCATTCACACCATCTTACAGTATAAGTGAGCTTCTATGGAGAAACCTAATGCACTCAATGCTAAACTGGCAGACATCTTTATTTGCAACCAAGTTTTATTCAAATCACATATAAGATGGAAGATGGAGTGGGACCATATATCTATATGGATAGATGATTCCAGTCCCTGCCTGCATATTCCACCCATGCCCACATCTTTTTAAAGCATTTCTCTCCCAGCTGTGCATCTATTAAATTCAGCTGAGAGGAAACAAACTTGAGATGAACCAAACACACAAGGAAGTAAACCGCTGGGAGGGTAGTATCCACCCCCATACCTCATCTGCTCTAAAAATAGGATCATTGTCATAATCCATTCGTACGTAATGAGGCAGACATGTTTTTTCCCCTTTAAATTGGATCTTCAGTGTTGCACTCAATTTGGCTTCTATGTCACTTTCTAATATGATTGAACTTTCAAAATACCTGGCTTCAATATGGCTCATATTTACATCAAATACTGTTGTTCATTAACAACCAGCCAGCTTATGGAAAATGGATTAATGATTCCAAGAAACAGATGTAGAAAGCAAAACTTTGGATAAGCAAAATTTCAGAATGTTCTGAATCTGAGGGGACATGTTGCATATATCTTAAAACTTAAGATCCCTTCTCATTGTCTTGAAGCTTAAGATCCCTTTTCATTGTGCTGCAAATGAGACTGGGAGTTTGGGACCAAGCATGCAGATAGAGAAGATTTAAACCCCAACTCATTTGTTTTCAAGGGCCGGACCACCATTGGCACCAGTGGTTTTTCTTTTTTCAACTCCTGTGTGCCCCTCCTATTTTTAGGTAAAAGCAGATATGGCAGATCGTTTAAACCTCTTGCATCTTATGTGCTCGAGCAAATCTGGGCTATGTGTGCTTACTATAAAGCAAAAGTAGAGATACATATTTGCAGGCTACGTGTTTATTGCAACTTGTAGTTTGACCCTGACAGTTCTTCCTCAAGGAGTATTTCATAGTTACACAAATGACAAAGCTGTAATATTAACAGTGGCTAAATACATATTGTTATAAAAATAAATACATGGCTTAGAACATAATGTAATCATTACATTTTATACCTAACTGATATACATATAAAAGTGCAGAAAACTGTAATGACAGAATGACCAGCAATACTATTTAATGGCAACAACTCTTATTAGTTAAGTGTCACAAATATTGGATTAAAAAGCCACATATTGGATAAAAATCAGGACAAGAATATGGAGAAAATGTATTGTTGTTGCAACATTGGAAGGATTCCACAACAATTTAAAGAGACTTGAAGAGACTTCTACATATAATATCCTGCTCCAATCCCTTCTTCGCTTTATTATTACTATGTGTTTATCATGTTTTGTCATGTGTTAGTTTTTTGTCTAATTCCTGAAACATGTAAGGAGCTTTGTTTGACAATAAAGTCTTCTTTCTGCTTGTTGGTCTTTTTTTACTTCTTGGTCAGTTTGCTGCAGTGAGCAGCTGACCCACTTCATTATAGTTCCAGGACCAACTTCACACATTCAGTACACTTAAATGTGTGAAAGCCACTTGAAAATATAAGCACATAAAGGCTGCCCCACAGGACATGCCATCCATGTAATGTCAACAACTACCCATATTGCTCTAACAATTACTGCCATACAAGCTGTACAACAGTACAGATACAACAGTCTGGTAAAGATTTCTGCAACTCCTTGGGGGCTATCATGCAAAAGGCTTGCTGGGGGGAAGTCTGCATGTTCAAGTAACTATTTATCTACCAATTGCTTCTAACGGCATAACTGAGAGCTCCCTGCAACACTTCGAATAAGAACATGTTCGTGACTGTGTTGTTCATTTATGAACCACCTGTGTGCACAACCACTCACAGATCATCACAGAAGTAACAATTGCTCCATACAATGTGAGCACAATATTTTCAACTGAGACTTTACACATTTGAGCAAGTGACAGGACTTGGTTATCAAATAATGATGTACATGTAATCAGCCCTAAGTGATATTTACGTATCAAGGAAGTGAGGAAAGGTTGTGACATTTGAGAAAGAAATTCTAAAGCAAAGAATGTTTCCCTGTGAATGAAACTGAAAGTCTTGGGAAAGACTGACAGAGATTTCCTAAACTCTATACTAATAGAAGTTTAGAACTTCCTCACTTCATGTGCAGTGGTTATACACAAGAAAGAAATCAAATTTCTTTTGGTGTGGTAATTTTTTCCTCATATATTTTGCATTGTGACCCTTCTCATTAGTCATATAGCAACCAAAGTTGCCAGTGAAGCCTTTGCTGACCTCTTGATTGATGCAACCACAAAATAAAAGCAAGCTAATTTGCAAAACACAGAGGTGAGGAAAGATTGTGTTAGGAGAAACAGACACATTTAATGTCTTAAGGATCATGCTAATTGCACCATTTAGTTCAACCTTAAAAGATAAGTGCACCCTGAGTAAAGCCTCACTCCAAATCTCAAGATCCTCAAGCGTGGGAAGGCATCACAGGGATGCAGGCAATCCCTAAGATTGGTAACAATCACTCTTCTGACCTACTCACTATAGGAACAGGCCATGTAGTGCGGAAATCATGCTTTCATTTCTATGTCTCAGTTTGCACTCCTTGCCTCACAGCTCCCAATGCTCCACAACACATTTGGTGGGCACATGAAGAGAGGCAATTTTTAAAAAAATAAATTCTGCTTGTGGAATTTGAAGGCCACAATTGGACACCCAATACAACCAATATGTCTAACAGGGCAACACAGTGCAATGTTTGCTATGTGAAACTGGGAATCTAGTCATCTGGTGATGCATTACAACATCAGAAGTGAAACTGGAAACCAGGCTTAAAGTAACAAAGTGTAGGAAGCAGCCAGTGTGGCATGGATAAAGAAAACAAAGTCATGAACTATCATTTTGTAGTCTGCGCATTGTTCCACCTATGACAAATAATAAATAGTACCCAAAACATCCAAAATTAAATGCAAAAAGAATATTGATATTTTGGAATGTGTCACATTTTCTC
The DNA here is from genome assembly GCA_037013535.1 of Intellagama lesueurii. Classification (NCBI taxonomy): domain Eukaryota; kingdom Metazoa; phylum Chordata; class Lepidosauria; order Squamata; family Agamidae; genus Intellagama; species Intellagama lesueurii. The sequence goes on from JBAJHW010000004.1 coordinate 165,163,313, forward strand.
AAAGTATGCCGGAAGTTTTACTTCCCAAGTCCCCTTACCCACTCATTCTTCTTAACGTCTGCTTTTCAGTGTTATTAATTATCCAGATCAACTGGACCAAAGCCATAAAGAAACTGAGAAAAATTGACTACTTGGGCTCAGTTCCATTTTCCTATGTTCAATATATTCATATTTCAAACAATAAACCTGCCAGTGCAAGCATGGCTATTAAGCAGATTCAGATAAAAAAGGAACAAGTGAGCTGCATTCATCAAGTTTGCATCGATCTCCTGCATAGTCAGTACACAATACACCCTTGTTTCCTGATTAAGTAAAAGGTTAAATCATTGCCTCTCATTTTGAAAAGGTGAATATTTAATCCAATTATACTTGGGATTATTATAAATTGGATCTGGCTATGTGCAGAATCCCCGAGAACTTCTGTGCAAGTGCTACTGAAATTAACAGCACAAGTCCAGGAAAATTCAACTTAGCTCAGTATGGCATATGTGGAACATGTTGGATCATTCATATTGGAACTTCAAAAAACAACTCTAGTACTTGAAATATACAGGACACTATTGCATGCCTTTTTAAATTCCATTCTAGGGGATGGCCATAATGAGTTCTGACCATATAGTTTAAACAGTTAATTACAATCACCACAGCTATAGTATTTTGGATATGATTTTGTATGTTTCAAGAACTTAAACTACCAGGACGACTGAACCTACATGGCAATATTTAGAAACATATTCACATATTTGGGGATAAATGTTTAGCTGCTTATTTTGCTGTGGTGGACCATCACAAAAGGCATGGGAATGGCAACCTCATTGCATGATACCAGCGTCCTTTTTCTTCATTCTTTTGAACTTAAAATAAGGCATGGTCCACACATGTAACCGAATGTGGTGACAGAATGGCTACAGATGGGAGAATTATACTGTAAACATACAGCTATGTTTTTTTAAGTGCCCTGTTGATTGGTTGCCAAATATTCTTTTATCTCTGCTGCATGTACAGATCCAGACCTCCTCATGGTTTCCACATGGAGCAGAATGAAGTGGGAAGGAGACAGTAGAGTTCTACACTTCACACTGCAGGGAGGTACAGTACATTTTCAGAGTTTTCTCCCAAAGGAAAAATTCCTCTCATGTAGAAAACTAAACTAACATAGGTGCTTCGATTGGCAACTATCATAATACTGAGGCTTTCCAGAGAGTTAAAACTCTGCACCCACCGAATGAACTGAGATTAAAAAATTAACCATGCTTCAGGAGGGGACATAATGTCACAGAATCTGCTATTGTTCTAAGTGAGACAGACCTCAAAGTCATATGGATAGGAAAAAAGATAAGCACAGATTCAGGTATGTTATGTAGAACAAATGTTCCATTTGGCTGAGCCATAACTTAGTTTTTCAAGTAAACAAACCAGATAATAATTTTTAAAATGCAAGAAGAAAGTCAGTAGGAGTGTACAAGCTATTCTGTTCATTGCCATGTGTATGACTATGTGCCTAGTGGACAGAATTTGTAAGTGTTCTTGGTTTTGGAAAATGAGTTTCTAGTCCTCAGGAAAAATCTGTTTCCTCAAACAGAGGGGCGGCTGTTCTGGAAAAGCAGAGACTGGAGAGGCCTTTAGTGCTTCCCCACCCCAGCTGTTTTATCTTTAAGTAAACTAAGAGGTTCCTCTGGCCTCAATATCCTGGCTTAGGCCAGGGCATACATGCTTGGGATAACAAGAGGCTGAAAATCATCATTATTAAATAGTCTATCCCTAGAAAAGGACCCCTTCACGGACTGCCGCCTTGTCGTGGTGAAGGGGCTTGAGTAATTCAGAGAAGCTATGGGCTATGCTGTGCAGGGACACCCAAGACGGACAGGTCATAGTGGAGTGTTCTGACTAAACGCGATCCACCTGGAGCAGGAACTGGCAAGCCACTCAAGTATTTTTGTCTAGAAAACCCCATGGACAGAAACAAAAGGCTAAAAGATATGACGCTGGAAGATGAGCCCCTCAGGTCGGAAGGCGTCCAACATGCTACTGAGGAAGAGCGGAGGACAAGGACAAGTAGCTCCAGAGCTAATGAAGTGGTTGGGCCAAAGCCGAAAGGACGCTCAGCTGCGGACGCGCCTGGAAGTGAAAGGAAAGTCCGATGCTGCAAAGAAAAAGACTGCATAGGAACCTGGAATGTAAGATCTATGAACCTTGGTAAGCTGGATGTGGTCAAACAGGAGATGGCAAGAATCAACATTGACATCCTGGGTGTCAGTGAACTAAAATGGACGGGAATGGGCGAATTCAATTCAGACGATTATCATATCTACTATTGTGGGCAAGAATCCCGTAGAAGAAATGGAATAGCCCTCATAGTCAACAAAAGAGTGGGAAAAGCTGTACTGGGATACAATCTCAAAAATGATAGAATGATTTCAATACGAATCCAAGGCAGACCTTTCAACATCACAGTCATCTAACTTTATGCACCAACAACCACCAATGCTGAAGAGGCTGAAGTTGACCAATTCTATGAAGACTTACAACACCTTCTAGAACTGACACCAAAGAAAGATGTTCTTCTCATTATAGGGGACTGGAATGCTAAAGTAGGGAGTCAAGAGATAAAAGGAACAACAGGTAAGTTTGGCCTTGGAGTTCAAAACGAAGCAGGGCAAAGGCTAATAGAATTTTGTCAAGAGAACAAGCTGGTCATCACAAACACGCTTTTCCAACAACACAAGAGGCGACTCTACACATGGACATCACCAGATGGGCAATACCGAAATCAGATTGATTACGTTCTCTGCAGCCAAAGATGGAGAAGCTCTATACAGTCAGCAAAAACAAGACCTGGAGCTGATTGTGGCTCTGATCATCAGCTTCTTATAGCAAAACTCAAGCTTAAACTGAAGAAAGTAGGAAAAACCACTGGGCTAGTCAGGTATAATCTAAACCAAATCCCTTATGAATACACAGTGGAAGTGAAGAACAGATTTAAGGAACTAGATTTGGTGGACAGAGTGCCTGAAGAACTATGGATGGAGGCTCGTAACATTGTACAGGAGGCAGCAACAAAAACCATCCCAAAGAAAAGGAAATGCAAGAAAGCAAAGTGGCTGTCCAACGAGGCCTTACAAATAGCAGAGAAGAGAAGGGAGACAAAATGCAAGGGAGATAGGGAAAGTTACAGAAAATTGAATGCAGACTTCCAAAGAATAGCAAGGAGAGACAAGAGGGTCTTCTTAAATGAACAGTGCAAAGATATAGAGGAAAATAATAGAAAGGGAAAAACCAGAGATCTGTTCAAGAAAATTGGAGATATTAAAGGAACCTTTTGTGCAAAGATGGACATGATAAAGGACAAAAATGGTAGGGACCTAACAGAAGCAGAAGACATCAAGAAGAGGTGGCAAGAATACACAGAGGAATTATACCAGAAAGATCTGGATGTCCTGGACAACCCAGATAGTGTGGTTGCTGACCTTGAGCCAGACATCTTGGAGAGTGAAGTCAAGTGGGCCTTAGAAAGCATGGCAAACAACAAGGCCAGTGGAAGTGATGGCATTCCAGTGGAACTATTTAAAATCTTAAAAGATGACACTGTTAAGGTGCTACACTCAGCAGTGGCCAGAGGATTGGAAAAGATCAGTCTACATCCCAATCCCAAAGAAGGGCAGTGCCAAAGAATGCTCCAACTACCATACAATTGCACTCATTTCACACGCTAGCAAGGTTATGCTCAAAATCCTACAAGGTAGGCTTCAGCAGTATGTGGACCGAGAACTCCCAGAAGTACAAGCTGGATTTCGAAGGGGCAAAGGAACTAGAGACCAAATTGCTAACATGCGCTGGATTATGGAGAAAGCCAGAGAGTTCCAGAAAAACATCTACTTCTGCTTCATTGACTACGCAAAAGCCTTTGACTGTGTGGACCACAGCAAACCATGGCAAGTCCTTAAATAAATGGGAGTGCATGACCACCTTATCTATCTCCTGAGAAATCTATATGTGGGACAGGAAGCAACAATTAGAACTGAATATGGAACAACTGATTGGTTCAAAATTGGGAAAGGAGTACGACAAGGCTGTATATTGTCTCCCTGCTTATTTAACTTATATGCAGAATACATCATGTGAAAGGCTGGACTGGAGGAATCCCAAGCCGGAATTAAGATTGCCGGAAGAAATATCAACAACCTCAGATATGCAGATGATACCACTCTGATGGCAGAAAGTGAGGAGGAATTAAAGAACCTCTTAATGAGGGTGAAAGAGGAGAGCGCAAAAAATGGTCTGAAGCTCAACATAAAAAAAACTAATATCATGGCCACTGGTCCCATCACCTCCTGGCAAATAGAAGGGGAAGATACGGAGGCAGTGACAGACTTTACTTTCTTGGGCTCCATGATCACTGCAGATGGTGACAGCAGCCACAAAATTAAAAGACGCCTGCTTCTTGGGAGGAAAGTGATGATAAACCTAGATAGCATCGTAAAAAGCAGAGACATCACCTTGCCGACAAAGGTCTGCATAGTCAAAGCTATGGTTTTTCCAGTAGCGATGTATGGAAGTGAGAGCTGGATCATAAAGAGGACTGAACGCCGAAGAATTGATGCTTTTGAATTGTGGTGTTGGAGGAGACTCTTGAGAGTTCCCTGGACTGCAAGGAGATCAAACCTATACATTCTGAAGGAAATCAACCCTGAGTGCTCACTGGAAGGACAGATCCTGAAGCTGAGGCTCCAATACTTTGGCCATCTCATGAGAAGAGAAGACTCCCTGGAAAAGACCTTGATGTTGGGAAAGTGTGAAGGCAAGAGGAGAAGGGGATGACAGAAGACGAGATGGTTGGACAGTGTCATCAAAGCGACCAACATGAATTTGACCCAACTCCGGGAGGCAGTGGAAGACAGGAGGGCCTGGCGTGCTCTGGTCCATGGGGTCACGAAGAGTCGGACACGACTTAACGACTAAACAACAAACAAAAGAAAAGGACAGAATCTGACCATTTGCACTTCTCTCCCTCTCTTTGTTGTTTCTTTAATGTTAGTTAAGAGAACACATTTGTTTCACACTGATTTATAAACATTGGGCATGAATTCAGGGTAAGAGGCCTTTGCTTCAGGGGAGGCCCAATGTGAATAATTAAAGAATTGTTATGTACTGACTGGACTATTCTGAAGCATCTGCAACATACTGGTTTAAGCATGTGTTTGTCTTTGAGGATTGCTAATCTTGGTAAAGGAAGTGGAGGTGTCTGGATGATTAGCATCACGTGCCTTCTTCTCAGATGGTTCAAATGGTTTGATCTTCCATGAAGGGCCTAGCTCAAACACTTGATTCAAGATACAACTCAGGCAGTGCCACGTCTTTTAAATCTGGTCCCAATTAGGTAATGCTGGATGCTTTGAAAGCTAAGGACATTTGCTCAGAGTAGCTACCAAGACTGGATTGATCTAGTATTACTGCAAGAGAAGGTGCTGAATCCCAGGGCAAGGTAGCTGCCTTCAGGACTGCAAAATGACCGCTGTATGATTCTGTGGAAAAACTCATGCTGGGCAGGAAAATAGCTACGGGCCTCGTTCTTCTCACTTCTTCCCTCCAAACCTCCATGTTGAAACTCACTCTCTCCCATTCACTCCTTAGCTACATCCAAGATGTACTGGTGTCTAAAAAGGGCTTGGGAGCATCCACTAGGCCCAAGCACCAGGTTGCTACAACATATGTGGTAAATGTCTAACACATTTCATTCATTCATTCATTCATTCATTCATTCAATTTATACCCCGCCCATCTAGACCGAAGTCTACTCTGGGCGGCTAACAGTAATGCATAAAAGTAAAAACAATATAATAAAATAAAGGCAACAGTAATAATATAATTATAAATTTAAAATTTAAATTTAAAATTTTAGTTTTAAACTGTTTAGATCCACTCGTTTTTAATCCAATATCTGTCCAATTCTTATTTAACACTGTAATAATTTATTATTTTTAAAGTTTTTAATATTGTTTAGTTGGCTAGATAGCTCAGTGGTTTAGGTATCTAGCTGTGGAGCCAGAGGATGGGAGTTCGATTCCCCTCTGTGCCTCCTGGGAGAAGAGCCACCCTATGTGGCCTTGGGCAAGCTGCACAGTTCCCCAGAAGAAGGGAATGGTAAACCACTTCTGAGTACATCAGAATCAAGAGCACTTAATTATTCACCATACATCAGAATCAAAAACACTTAATTATTATTTTAAATATTGTTTATTTTTAATATTTTAAAATGCCTTGAGTCTTCTTGAATTAATTAATTAATACATACATACATTGTTGTTGTTGTTTAGTCGTTAAGTCGTGTCCGACTCTTTGTGACCCCATGGACCAGAGCACGCCAGGCCCTCCTGTCTTCCACTGCCTCCCGGAGTTGGGTCAAATTCATGTTGGTCACTTCAATGACACTGTCCAACCATCTCGTCCTCTGTTGTCCCCTTCTCCTCTTGCCTTCACATTTTCCCAACATCAGGGTCTTTTCCAGGGAGTCTTCTCTTCTCATGAGATGGCCAAAGCATTGGAGCCTCAGCTTCAGGATCTGTCCTTCCAGTGAGCACTCAGAGTTGATTTCCTTCAGAATGTATAGGTTTGATCTCCTTGCAGTCCAGGGAACTCTCAAGAGTCTCCTCCAGCACCACAATTCAAAAGCATCAATTCTTCAGCGGTCAGCCTTCTTTATGGTCCAGCTCTCACTTCCATACATCACTACTGGAAAAACCATAGCTTTGACTATGCAGACCTTTGTCGGCAAGGTGATGTCTCTGCTTTTTAAGATGTTGTCTAGGTTTATCATCACTTTCCTCCCAAGAAGCAGGCGTCTTTTAATTTTGTGGCTGCTGTCACCATCTGCAGTGATCATGGAGCCCAGGAAAGTAAAATCTGTCACTACCTCCATATCTTCCCCTTCTATTTGCCAGGAACATACATACATACAAATAAATACATGAAATCAGGCAGGCATCCAAAGAAAGCTGTAGTGATAATGGAGGATTTCAGAAACCCTCATACTGACTTGATAAATGGTGTTCTGGTCATGATAAAGAGAACATTTCTAGGTACTCGAAACCACTGTGCTTAGAACAGCTGGTTGTAGCACTAGTGAGAAACGAGATTACTTTCAATTCAGTTCTAAGTGATGCCATTCAACAGCTACTGTGAGAAGTGAATGCTGTTTAGGCAAATGGAAACAGTGACCACTGATCACAGTGCTCTGAATTTTAATGTAAATGAAAAAGCAATGAAGAATAAAGTCCAATGCACTCACATTTGATGTTAAAAACAGTGCGAGAACACATCAGAAGTTCAAAGGGAAAATCAAAAGTAGCAAACTTCACCCAAATGTTCAGATGTTACTCAGTGTCACAGAAAGTTAGTACAAAAAGATCACCAGTATAATTAACAAGGAATGTCAAGGTAGCTGGTATTGTTGCTAAGTGCTTCTGACTTAATAGTGATCCTACCAATGACCTGCAGAAAGTCCTATCATTAACAGTCTTGCAAACTAAAAGCCATGGCTTTCTTTAGTAAATTGCTTCCTTCAGGAACTAGAATTCTTACCCAAGTGAGGAGAACACTTGGGTAAGACCTGCAGGGGGAAAAATGTGAACAAAACAACAAAATACATAAAGCAGATTTTAAGTAATATAGCCCTAGCACCAAGGCCAACAATACAAAACTATATGAATACACCAGGAGCCAGATACTGGGAAGCTATTTAACTGCTGGATGACAATACCGTAGCAAGAGTACTAAGAGGAAGGGAAGGTGATTGCACATAAGTTAATGAATTTCTCTTAATGTGTCTCATTGCTGTAGAATAGAGATGAGCATGACTCACTTTGTGCCAGGTTGTTGCAAGCTGTCAGCATGCCGCCTGTGGTTCACTTCCTCCACCCCCACTGGCCAGCTCCCAGTGCACACTGCTCATCTCTTGCTCTTTGCGCAACTGTCCAGTCACAGCAAGAGCACATACTTCCCTTCTATGCCTCCTATGCCACTCAGACGAGGAGGTGGCACTGCCTTTGAGTGGACAGCTGCTGGTGGAGGCTGCGACTCAATGGTTGCGTGAAGAGCAGGAGACAAGCAGTGCGCACTGGCTGGTGTGTGGAGGAGCTGGCTGGGGTGGGGTGGAGGAAGGGAACACGCAGCACCTGTGGTGCCATGCCAATGACTTGTGACAATCCATCATGAAGTGAGTCATTCGCATCTCTACTGTAGAAAATAGAGGATAGATGTCATGGTGGAACTGGTATGTTCACATAATCAATGATGAGATCTGAGGTGGAGGTGACTGACCATGAAATAGATCTATGGGCAAGGGTGGATTAAAAGTTGACCCAGTGCATGGCTGCTGTGAACCCTCCACCCCAAAACAAAACAAAACAAAAAAAACCTACCAATATCTTAGATTTCTCTTATACAAATCTAAAGTGACCACACTTTGGATTGCTATATATTACTGACTGCATCTTAAAAGGATATTGTGGAGCTAAGAAGGATTAAAAATATCAAAATGATTGTGGTCCTGGAGCAACTCTCTTAGGAGGAAAAGGTTTGCTTGGGAAAAAATTGGCAGGTAAGAGAAATGGCAGGTAAGGGGAGGCATGGTACAAGTGTATTATAATTATGCATGGTGGGGAGAAAATTGATAGCAATCTCATGATACTATAAACCAGAGTCATTCACCAAAACTGAATAGTGTCAGATTTGAGACAGATTTTTAAAAACACTCCTTCACATATAAACTGTGGGATTCACTGCCACAAGATGTTGTGATGGCCAACAGCTTAGACAGCTTTAAAAGAAGATCAGGCACCTGGTGATTTTGAAGGAAAAAACAGGGAAGGCGAGGCCTTTATTGTTTACTGATTATGATGAGTGTATATGACTTTCAGTATCACAGGCTGTATGTCTCTGTATAGCAGTTTCTTGAAAGCCGATGCAGGAGGGTGCTACTGCTCTCGTGTCCTGCTCATAGGCCTTCCAGCGGCATCTGGCTGGCCTGGCCAGCATGTGAACTGTTGCAGAGGTCTGAATTTTTGGTTAAATTCCTCTAGCGACAAAGCACGGATTCACAGAGCAGAATTAGTTTCAAATTCCCCAGATCAATCCACACCTTTTCTCATCAACTGGCCTTATAGTCTCAATAACACATGGTTATGTGGTTGCATCATGTGGATTTATCTTGATACCTGTAGTGAATTTTGGTTTTACAGCTCCAGAATTTGCTTTTGGATGTCAGTGTGTGAAGCAACAATGCCACAGCTCCATGCTGTTGTCATCTGCTCTCTGAGCTTGCACTGTGTTGATCTGTTGCTTTTCATCTAACATACTCAATTTATAGGTACCATTAGATTTAACTGCTTAAAAATATCATCTTAAATTACTGTACACTGTCCATTTTCAAAATATGTAGAAAAACCTTTATCATGTAAAGCTGATGTACTTAACATGTTGCCACTGAGTTCAGGAACAAGCAACACATAACTTGTAGTAGTCTCACTTATTTCATCTGGCAGTTCACATTGCAAAATGCTGGCCCCTTTTCCTTCAACTTTTATGGAATCACCATTAGAAACTTGAATATTTCCACTGGATCTTTCATCAAGATTTATAAAGAAATATTTTTAATGTGTACAATGACTGGTGCACTCTGAGCCAATGATCCAGTAATTTGATTCCTGTTCACAGTCATATGCCACACATACCTTCTGTGTAAATCTTTTTCCAGCATTACCTTTTGTCTCTGTGTCAGATTCAGGCTTCACATATTTTCTGCTATCTCTTTGATCTTTTGATTTAAAATTCATACAGCTTCTACTGGTTGAGGAATCCTTTGGGAATTAATAATCCTTTGCCATGTGAATCTTCTTCCCACTGCTCCAGCAGCAGTGTGACTGGCTATGAGCTGTGCCTTTCCCATTGCCTTTCCCACTCAGCATAAAATTTGAGCTACTTTCAGCTGAGGCTTCATGGAACCTTTTTGATCTGAGCACCTTCCCTTGGACAACACAAACATTCTTGGAAACTTAGCTGCTTGCTATGTAAGATAGACACAAAATCGTCAAAACTTTCACCCAGTGACACTGTGCGAAATCCCATTTTCTGACTATCAGTTATTTCAAAGCCATTCAAACTTAAATTGTCAAATACTATTAAGAGTGCAGAAATGTGCTTTTCACAATCTTCTTTGTTGCCAAGGCAAAGCTGTACAATTCCCTAATAAAAATGGCCTCTGATTTAGAGTTGGAAAAACCATAGGACCACTCAAGTGGTTTTAGCATCTCTCTGGTTGTTTTTACAGCTTTTAATAGATATCATCTGTTTATCTGAGAGGCTCTGTGAAATTATTGTATTTCCTATACAGTCTTCATCTTCCCATTTAGCTCTGTCTTGTGCTTCTGTTAGCCTTTGTAAACAACTACGCACCTTCAAAGCTCTAAGGCTAAATTGCAGCCTCTCTTTCCATTGAGAGACATTTAGAGATGTTAACTCTGGAAGATTCCCCAAAAAAGTCTTGCTGTGATGTGATCAAGGCCCATTTTTACTTATTTTTTATTCTGAACAATTTTGGTTAGCAACCTCAGAAAAGAAAGAACAACTCTATCTTCAGCCAGTTATGAGGTGTTTTTGGTTAAAACATGGGAGGGGGGAGAACAATTGCAAACACTCTGAGAAACAAGAAAGCCCAATAAATACTTCTTAGCTATCTGACTGTTTCTCTGGTCTTTGGGCCCATAACCTGTCGCAGAGGTTTGAATTTTTCATTTAATTCTTCTAGCTGCACAGCAGATATGCAGGGATCCACAGAGCAGAATTAGCTTCAAGTTTCCCAGATTAGTCCACCTTTTTTCTCATCAACTGGCACTTACAGTCTCAATAAGACAAAGTGAGACATCAATAGTAGAAAGACTAAAACATGTTTCTTTACTTACAGTTGAACAGATCAAACAGCAAACTAACAAAACATGACTGAATGCTTTCAGTAATAGGCTTCAACAGACTCGCTGACTGCTTCCAACAGACAACAGAGAGGGGGAAAAGGCAGAGCAGAAAGGTGGGGCTCTTTTTGAATCAAAGGCAGGGAAGGAACAGTTGGTTAATGTTGGATAGATTGATAGTCACCTCAGCTCAGAAAGGTCTCTCCCAGCCAAACCTACTAAACTCAGCAGGTAAGGTTGCAGTACTTGAACATAAATAGCATTCTGGAGCAGATAGACCTGTGGTCTGATTCAGCTTGGCTTTGCTGATAAGGAGGTAGAATATAACAAAACCAATATAAAATCAAGTGCAGGTGTGCACACAAGCCATGTTTAAAATTTGGTTAAATACTTCTGCTTCAGTAACCCTTGTAAAATGTGGATAACTCGGCTAATGTTACTATGGAAGAAACCATATTGTGGTATGATTCTAGATGATGTTCCTGGAACTGCCCCAAAGCAGCCATGCCAATCCTGGTAAAATAAGAACCACATTTATTGCAGGAGATTTGTCATGTCTGTCCATCATAGGTGAGAGTTTAACATTTCTCTGCCAAACACTCCACTGCCATGGAGGTGGGCAGGAATTCATCTCTGCTATTCTTGCTATTTTACAGGACACTGATTTCAGCTTTAGGTATGCAAGATAGATATGATCCAGAATACAGGGGGAAAGTTACCCCATTCCCTGATTCTCTGCAATTCAAAGATCTCTCCCCAGATGATTTTAAGAGCAAGAGAAAACATCAGGCATTCCAGTGATGATTCTCCCTTGTCACATGCAGTTTAGCTTTTAAGGTAACAGTGGTCAAATATACTACGTCAGACTATATTGACTACTTTTTTCAATCCTTAAAAAAACCCCATATTATTTAGAAGTGAATGTCACACATATGGCTATAAAAAATCTCATCAGAATTCAAAACATCTATTCAAAATTGATGCTAATATGCAGTTCTCAGAATTGCTACTTTGAAATTAAAACCAAATAATATTTGAGAGGTATGCTGATGCTAAGACATTTATGTCCTACAAATATGTAGGAAGGACTCCCTATACCCCAAAGACCCTGTCCAAACCAGTTTGCCCTAGACGATCCAATGGTTCAAAGGATAGATATAAAAATGCTGTAACTGATTCTCCCCATATATTACAACTAGTACACAATTAATTATCTGTTGTACACTTTTATAATTGCATTTTGTATATTTTAGCCATATAATATGTTTTAAGAAATGGTTGTACACTTTTTAAATTGCATTTTGTATATTTTAGCCATATAATATGTTTTATGAACTGGTTGTACATTTTTTAAATTGCATTTTGTATATTTTAGCCATATAATATGTTTTATGAGCTGGTCACCCGACTGTAATAAATAAATTCATTCACTGATGCTAAGACATTTAGGAAGTTGCATTATTTTTATCTGTTTTAGGCAAGTTGGTGACTTTTCTTCAGTTGCCTGACATATCACATGATTTAGTTATGATTAGAGGTGGGCACAAATCAGAAAAATGGTGATTCGTTTTGATTCATGATTTGTCAAGGTTGACAAATCATGAATAACAAATTTACATTTTTTTCTGATGAATTGATTCATCAATTCATTTTTTACTTAAAAACTCTATAAAATGCCCCCCAAGCACCTAGAGGCACAAAAATTTCAGAGACGCTTCCCCTGACTCTACTTTGACTCTTCCCCTGCTAAAAATTCATTGATTTGTATTTGTCGGGGGCATTGATTCATAGAAATAAAAATCTATGAATTTACAATTTTTGGTGAATTTTGCAATTCATTTTTCAAATTGTGCCCACTAAAACTCCCAGAAGCCTTCACCTAGGCCAGGATTTCTGGGAGTTGTAGTCCAAGAACATCTGGGAACCCAAGGTTAGGAATCATGGAACTAGATAATATGCTTACCATGTATTTAGGAGTGGTACTATCTCAAATGGGGAAAAACAACCATTTGTCATAGCATGTTCTTCCTCACTAATGTATTTTGCATCTAGCATGCTGTCACTGGAAGGCAAGCATGAACTTACTCTGTAAACCTGATTGGAAGGAGAGCATACTAATTGAATGGAATAAACAGACCCCTTAATGTCTAGTTTGACCCAAAGAAGAAAGATCTGGAGGTGAGAAATGTATCCAAATGGACATCTATGAGTGATAATATGAAACAAAGAAAGCAAATGGGGGAAAATCTACATGCAGAAGTTTAGCTTCTTTCTTTTCTTAGTAGCAGTTTCCACTGCCAAAGAAAATGGCAATGTAATGTTAACAACTGCCTTCTCCCATTCATACCTTTCTGCCTGTTAAAATCTTTACATAAGGTTTATTTCATATACCTCTGCCATCAGAAGTACGGTTGCTTCTGACACTTGGCAAGGTTATATTGGTAGCTAGCTACACCAAAACAGTAGAACTTTCCCCTGTGGTGTGGTTATGACCCATTGGCTATAGGCTTTTCAACAGAGTGGTTTTGTAAAATGAATGATCATCCGTTCATGCTTTCTATTTTGTGCCCTTGGTAATGGTATGTATTGCAGTGGCACAATACTACCACTGTGAATTATGAATCCATGGATTATCTAGATCTGGCTGTATAGCTCAGTGAGTTAGGTATCTGGCTGCAGAGCCAGAGGTTGGGACTTTGGTTCCCCACTGTGCCTCTTTGGAGAAGAGTCAGCCTGTGTGGCCTTGGGCAAGCTGCATACTCCCAGGACACTCCCAGAAGAAGGAAATAGTAAACCATGTCTGAGTATTGTCTACCTAGAAAACCCTGGAAAGTATCACCATAAGTTGGAATCGACTTGATGGCATGCAATTATTATTAGGGTTACCTAGGACTTAAAAGTGTGTCTCTCTATGAGACAAGTAGCTTCTCTAGGCTCCCTTTTCCTCTCAGCCAGACAAAACAAGAATGACATCAGAGTTTACTTGCTGTCAAACATAATGCTGAACTATACTAGACAATGGCTTCTCAATTAGAAGGTGATAAAGCATTTTATCTCCAAACAAATGGTGTTTTTAAGTTACCCTGCTCATGCAGTTGACTTGCAAACAAATTCATGCAGAGCTGATAAATATTGCACCAGAAGAGAAAAAACAAATTTATCCCTATATGGCAGCTCCACTTCTGATGTAAAGTTTATTTTCTTCCTAAATAAATGGCTAGGTAGATAAGGCTGTTGTACATATAAAGAACTTTCACCCCTATCCAACAAGATTCATCAGTGGATTCCAGGCAGGCTATATACCCAGGACTGCATAAATTATATTAAGGGAGGCTGGATGTGAACATATGTGAACATATGCCCTTAAATTGTTCAGGGACATGCTTAGTCACCTCTGAAGAGCTGAAAGCATCTCTGAATTGTTGTCAACAACATGCTCCCTTGTGCAAACAATCATTCTCTTTTAATGGGTTTTCTAAAAGGCACTACTTTAATTTCTACATGGGGAAAGCATTATTTCATGTCTATTCTCAATACAAGAGTTAATTTTCATCATTTTTTAATATTATGAAATATTTTTTTTCACATTTTTACATGTGGTTTGTTCACTAATTACCTGTGCAAATCCATACAAAAATGCATAATAGAATCTGAACCTATGCTATAATAAGCCTACTTGTGTTTAATATAGTTTATGCTCCAGACCACTATTAAATTCAACAGAATCAGCACAGAACTATTAATACACAGATTTGGAAATAAGCCCTATTGATTTCACCAGCATTTATGCATAAACATGCATACTTAGAATAAATGGGTCACATTGGCTACATCCAAGCAGTTCGGTTTAACTGAACTGTGAATTTGTCTTGCAATTCTCTGGCTCATTATGCAGATGATAGTGCTCTGAAATTGAGAGGTTGCAAAACCTGTGGACAATAACAGATACCAAAATACTTGATTTAGGAAAGTATTTTAAATTTTTGCATTTCGTCTGAAGGGCTTAAAGAAGGTTGAGCCCTCAACTATTTGTCTAGCCAAGGCTTAAGAATCAGTAATCGTACCACCAGTATAAGAGTGTGATCACACAGGGAAATAGATTGCATTTTGGACTACCTGTGGAGTGGTCCAATGTGATTTTTCAGGTGATCACATGACATATGGAGAAATGCAGGTCAACCTTGATCTGTGCTCAACCCTGATCTGTACTGTTGGGCTACTATTTTAGGGGGCTGGGCTGAAGCAATTCCCCAACAGACAGAAGGGTTGCTTTAAGGTTGATCACTCCCATTAAAGTGACAATTTCTGGTGCAATCAGGTACATACCTTTCCAGCTGTCTGACTGCATCCCAATATACATTCACATGTATATAACACTTCACTACTAGAAATTGAAATGCTATGGTGTTCCTGCCTTCCTGCTTCAGCTAGACCACATGACTGGATGTGCGTTAAAGTGATTCTAAAAGGGAAATGTTAACCACTGACATGTCTTTTATTATTTCAAAAGCAAGATTTAAGTAATTATAGCCCAAGACAAACTATAAAAGAGCAACTTTCTTTCTTTCTTTGTTTTCGCAAAGAATACCTGTGTCTGATTAAGAAGGGTGAATTCAGGCTTGTGGTGATTTAACTAAGTATCTCGTACTGTAATAGCTATTATACCACTTCTTTCTTATATTTATAATATTGAGGGATAGCAGTGAATAGTGAAAAATAAGCATGAGAAAAGCTTAAACATACAAGCAAAGGAAACAAAAAGCAATTGAGAATGAACCAGGTGTGTTTATGTGCATAGAACTTCCCTTTCAATAAACTGAGTGATACATGTTCACTGCTCACTTGAGGGCAAATTTTGGTTTTAAGTATAAAGAAATATGAATGAAATGTATGCATGTGCTGGCACAAACACTCTGTACAACTCAATAAGTTAATAAATAAATGTTAACAGAAAAATCCCAGCGATTACAGTATGTAGATATGGAATCTAAAAAGCTAATATAATCACTTTTCTCAAAACATCTGGCTATTTTGCATTACCTTAACTTTTCTTACCAAGCAGTTGCGTTAACAAGAAAAAAATGTGTTGTGGATTACGTTCTACCACTCTTTCTGACACTGATTATACATAAGTAGTCCTTCAGCTGGTTTCAATTTAAATCCCGCTGATGCAAGACACATATGAAGGAATACAAGGCAAACTTGCATATGTTAACTGCATCCACGGTGACAGTCTCCTCAGTGATGTTTCACTGCAATTAAGTAGTAAAGGTCACTCTCCAGCATGTAGGACCCTGCCCATGATTTGGCTAAAGGTGTAACCAGTACTCTAATGCTGCAAAGCAAACAACCTATTCCTTTCTGGGCATGTTATCTCCATCTTTCTTTCCCCAGTTACCCTGGTCTTTTAAGGAATCTGAGGATTCCTAAGGAGTCTTTCTTCCATAATCATTGACCCCTGGATCTACATCTACTTATGAGGGAAGCAGTTTCATCAGTGCAGATTGTGATCATTGCAGCACTTGAATCTCCATCTGGGACAACAGGAAGTTTACTGCAGGCAGGCAGGGAAAACAGAAATCTGGCAGCATGCATATATGGAAGAATATTTGTAATGAAATCATGCTTTTGTCAAATAGAAGTTCCAACCTACCTGAATAATCTTATCACCAGGCTGGAGCAGGTTGGCTGCTGGTCCATCAGGCTGAACCCTAGTAACAAAGATACCCTATAAGTCAGAAGTAACAGAGGTTAGGATACTATTACCAAAAGCTAGGCTAAAGTTTTGTATATGAAGTAAATGGATGACTGAATGGATGAATCAATCTATTTGTGACACTAATTATAGCCATACCCCCTGCTGAGTCTTAAGGTTGCGTATTAGTCGCATCTCATAACAATTTAGAATCAGCAAGCCACCAGAAACAAGAACTTACCTATAAAAACCATTATAGAATTATCTATGAAGCCATATGTAAATTATAGATAAATCAATCTACACTCTTATTCTCTGTAGACTGGATTGAAAGGAAACATCTCTGAAACCGCACTGCTTATGTGTATGTTTTTCTTGTGGTGTTTTATACGTTTTCAACACTCTTCCACAACATACAACCTATAACCCTATCTTCTGTTTGGCTCTTGCTGTTTCTGAACAAACAGTAATCCTCTTAAAATTGTTAGCTGCTTTTAGGAATAAATAGCTGAAAACAAAAGAAAAGCAAAGAAAAAGAACCAGCGACTTGTACTTAAGGTATAGTTCTGCCCACTTGAAAGAACAGCACAGTCCATTCCTTCAAAAAAGCTAACATAGGATTGCCTTTTTCAGGCTTCTGTGATAAAAATAATGAAAAGCTGCACTAGATCCAAAGCCTCGAAAGACCAGAAGACCTCACACAATGTTTGTTTTTCCCAGAGCTTGGGAAAACAGCAGAATTTCCCAGCCAGCATGACTATTAGTCCCCCTGGCTGGGAGAATCTGGGAGTTTTAGTGGAGGAAAAGGAACTTTTCAAAGCTCCCCAGCCTTTTGTCTCATGGAAACTGGATTCTTAGCAAGTTCACGAAATTTCTATGAAAATCCTCAAATCAACTAAACTAGCATACAACAGGACTTGGGACACAATTCTAACTAGCCAAGATGGATTTGGTTTAGCTGAGGCAACATTAGGCCAATTGAAGCTGTGTGGAATCCAAACCCTCCATCGCCTACAGCAATTGGAAGTTACTTGGGACAACTCTCACCTGGGCCCAACTGTGTGCTGGTACGTATAGTGACAATAATCCTGAGCTAAAGAAGACATTTACCATGATTTTTAAAATCTTTCATTTGTTTTTTCTGCAGCACCCGCAACACAGTGGTGCATAGCCTGATGATAAGGCTATCTAATCAAAAGTTGGATTTCTATGCTTCACTGTCTGTGCTTGTGTCAATATAATAAAGCAAAGTGTGCTGCTTATTATCACACCATAGCACTTAAAGCACTCTGGGCCATTTACAATTTAATTATACAGGCTACACATTGCACACACACACACACACACCCACCCGAGAGCTGGGTACTCAGTTTACTGCCCTTGGAAGGATGGGAAACTGAATGAACCTCAAGCTACCTACCTGGAATTGAGCCCGGGTTGTGAGCAGAGTTTGGCTGTAGTACTGCAGTTTAACCACTGCACCACAAGGCTCATTTAAAATAGCATGGAACACAATATTATATAACATGTTAATGTAATGTGATATAATGGCTGAAATCATGTTGCTTTGTTACACATGTATGACATTCAGTCACTTCTAGCTGGCACAGCTGAGATTCTCAACAGGGCACATGTGTGATTTGTTGCACACTTAGGACTCCCAGGGGTGACTCTTTAATTGCCAGCTAGAAGCAACAGAATGTTGTGTTATTTGCCTTCTGCATGCATAACAAAGCAAAAGGATTTCAGTCAGTATAATATACATAATGTCTGAAATCCAGTAGTAAGTCACAACCAGAGTAGACCTACTTATGGAGGAGTTGACTAACCAAATCTCAAATCACCAAATCAATGGACCATCTCTAGTTGTGATGTGTTAACTGGATTTCAATCAATATGTTCCAGTGCATGGAAAGAGCCATTCACACAGAAGGGTGCATGTGCATAAGCACACCAATTCCAGGCAGCTGAAATGGTTAATTGGAGGAATTAGAGTGGTTACAGTTCAAAACACAAGAGGGCAGAGCTCCCAAAAGATCTGAAATGATTAAAGAAAAATTCCAAACTTCCAGAACACAGGGAAAAAACTTAATACATAAAGATTTTAGTAACCTGGTCAAAATGAACAAGTATTAAGAAACCGCTGGGTTGAGCAATTCTATTTTCTTTAATTCCCCTTAATGAACTGTTAACAACTTAAAACAATTTATAATTATGAAAGAATGAAATTTATACTAGATGCACTTATAACAAGACTAACTCTATTCACCATGAAGATATATTCATTATGAGCTTTGGCTTCAGTCCACTCACAATACTGGCCCTAACTGAACTACTGTATATTAGGGACAAACAGAAGCAGAATTGGATTGGTTGGTAAATCTCTGGGTAGTTTGCAAATAACCAGTATGGATTTATAACTCCAAATTGTTTAACAACAGCAGTAGGAAAATGACATAATTGTTGAAATGAAGATTGCTTGGGGTCAATGAAAGTGGATTTTTGTGAAAAGTGAGATGTTTAGCATTCAAACCAAATTCCTTGATGTCAAAGCTCCGTATTGCAAGGCAAAAAAAGATAATCAATATATACTTTACTATAGTTTCTTCTTCTAAAATGGTATGGGAACTCATGAATAATGTAGATTAACACAGATAAAATATAAATTTATAGTCTAACAGAATAAGCACAATGTTCATGAGAGTGAATAGCAACATGTCTAAAATATCTCACATTGTCAATGGATAAATACAGATGTTTGAGTTCAGATCCATGAAAAATAACGCATAATAGACCTTCTACATAAAAAGAAACAAATTAACATGGTTTTCAGCTTTGGTGACACCAAGGGACAACTGAGAGTTATGTAGACAGAGACTGACATGGTTCCCAATAAGTGCCATTAACAGTACAATCCTAATTCAAAGATGTGCCAGGGTTACAAATGGGCCAACATTTCTTGTGCTGGCAGAACCAGTTTGTGCTGGCTGATTTCAGAGAGCTACCATCTAAAGACAGCCAACAGAAGAGCCAGAAAAGGGGTGAGTTGAGGGAGGAGCTGAATTATGCCAGACCCAAGCTTCCTCCAGCCCAGGAACATATGCTGGTTTGGATTCAGCTCAGCTTCAGTTGGCTTAGTGTTGACTCAGCTGAGCACCAGCCATTGTGGGTAATTGGTATTGTGTCTTAAATTCTCTGGAACAAAATAGACAGCTGCAATCTGGAACACAATTAAGGGAGGAGGACAAAGTCCATTAATGGGGCTTATTGAGAAGCACAGTCATCCAGATCATGAGGTTTAATACACATCCTGTTTTCTCTGATATCACTTCTTTGCAGTTTTGACTTTGAATGAATGGGTGTTGTCCCATGGGGACCGGTAAAGTGGGACTAAATTGTTAATTCTACTGGCCATATCTGAGACTAGGGCATCACCAGTGACTCCACAAGGAAAGCAAAATTCCCTCCAAAGTCTCCACAGTACAAGAGAATGGCAATACATTTCTGCCCTTTCCTTTCTCACTCTGAACCAGAAGTTAGACTTGAGAAAGAGAGATAGGAAGGAGGTCAAGTTCTGCCTTGGGGAGTAGGGAATTGGTTCTACTTGGAAACTATGTCCCATCTGGGGGAACAGTAGATAGAACTTAATCTGGAAAAACAGGGATGGCCGCACACTCTATTCTGACTAAATAGGAAAGCAGAGCTGGGGAAAGGAGTAGAACTGTGCAAATGTTTCAATTCTTCCTTTATCATTCTCCCAAGCTGATGGTGCATGGACCTAAGCACATGCAGTCCTAGTGATTTTTAGCTGCTACTAGATCACTGTGGATCAATATTGGGAGCCCTGCCCCTAGTTTACAAGATACTGATTTACCCAGGTGGCTGCCATGAGCAAAATATAACAAAGACTGACCGTATTCCGAATTGTCAACAACCCTAGTTCCAATATTTAATAGCATCTTTTGAGGGCAGGAGCATAGATTTGATAGTCGGTACCTCTCTCCCTAAGTAAAGCAAGTTTCCAAACACTAGATCAAATAGTTCCATTATGTTCCTTCTATTACTGCCTGCCTACTCTTTGTAAGCCAAAGGAGCAACTATGTACATCAGCATTCAAACCTTTCACCACGACATTAAAACCGTTATATTGACATTCTGCGTCTTCGATACATCAGTTTAAAGAAGAAACAAATATCTTACCTTGTCAGAAGGTTTAAATGGATTTCCTTGTCCACTTATGCCTCCACTGATACTAAATCCAAGTCCTGGATTTTTTTCTATCCTCACACAAAACTATAGTTAAAAAACACAAAGGGATGACTAAATGCTTGCATTAAATTAATGACAAATTTGTGATTCCCTGACAAATGTTAGTTAGCATCATTTTTATTATTTCAGTGAGACAACACCAGAATTAATTTTATTCATTATTTAAGAAAATAGCTTGCCATATGTTGGTATAGATTGAAAAACAGAGTGTACTGAATTGGTCTAATGCCATCTTTTTGTTTCATTGTTATTAAACTAAAAATTGTTTTGAGCAGTTCAACATCTAAATGGTTTGCTCTAGAAATTCTTCATAGGCAGAAGGTACTTCACGATTAATGGGCTTAGGATGGAGCCAACATGTACTGTTCACTACAGAATAATCCAGTCATTATCTTCTTATATTTTCTCTATGGTTCTTCCATCACTTTCCCAAACTATGTCATACATTCACGGTAGTCTTTACGGTATTTGCTATGCCATGCCTACATTTTTAATTCTAGTATTTAATTTTAAAAAGTTGTTTCCATCTAGTATACTTTTTTCAAGGGAAGAAAGGTTTAGGGAAAAATCCTGTTGGCACAGACTGGATCCAGATGCTGGGAATTTTGCCCTAAGGAAGAATTTGGGAGCTTTGGGATTGAATGGGGGAGCCTTTAATAGTAAAAAAAATCACTGGTGTATTATGAATGGTAGGTAGTGTAAAATTATCTGTATTGATATCAAAATGCAGGATCCAGTGCTAGAATTACAGTGGCAGGACAGTGCAATCCAGAGGAAAGGGGAGACAGGTCAACTCCCTGTTTCACTGGCTGTTGCAGTATTATTCACCTCAAAGCCTGGTCTATCAGGCTAAGAAATCCCTTGGATCCCTTTTTTTTTGGGGGGGGAGGGGTAGATATGGGGCTTGGGGAGAAGAGGAAGGGAAAGAGTTTCATAGCGCTACTGCTATGCCAGATTTAGACCACAGCTCAGAAAATTCCCCATAGTAATGTTATCATCTGAGTAATATAAATGATGAATTTGCCCATAGACATGATAAATGGCATTTATAATCTACATGGGCATGCCTGTTCATTTAGCAATAGCAAACTACCATAAATATTGAGACTCTTTTTCATAGATACGTGCTACATGCCATCAAGTCGCATTCAAATTACGCCAGCCTTAAAATGGTTTTCAAGGTATGTGAGACATTTAAGGAGTCCATTTGCCATTGCTCCCCATCCAACTCCCCTAAGAGTTCCCATGGCTGGGCAGGGGTTCAGACAGAGATCTCCTGAGTACTACTTGACCGCTCTATGCACTCCACCACACTCTTTTTATAGATAGAAACCTATCTTTTAAAGAAAAAGTCTGCCTTCCACACCCAAGTTCTTCCATGGCTGAAAGAAGTTCATCATGCATGCTTACCTGTTCTGGATAGCCATCTGTACTCCTTTGCCCTTTAGTTTGGATTACGCATCTTCCTGCTTGTGGTGCCCTAGCACTCTGAGAAGGGATTTGGATCGGCAGTGGTGGCTGATACTGCTGAATGGTCACTTTATTCATGCCGCCCTCATATGGCTGTGGCTGCTCTCGGCTCCGATGCTGTAGGCTTTGTGACCCCATCAGAGTCTGGATATGGCTCCCTGCCTGTGCATGATGTTAACCCATTTTATGGGAATTGAAAACATTGCAAAAAAAGGAAGAAGAAAGGAGAGGAGAGGAGAGGAGAAAGAGTTTATTAAAATTTGCACAGAGAAGAAAAAAGCAAGTACTGTATGGAGATGTTTGGTTCTCATAACCGCAAAAAACTGTTGTTAGAAACAACACCAAATAATTTATTGGCAACATCACTTCTTTAGCTAGATTTGAAAATAAACATGTACAGAACCAGTTATTAAATGGAAGCAATACTATTATTACATATTTTCATAAAAAGATGTAACAGTGCCAAAAGCAACGAAAGGCTGGTCTTTGAGAATACTATACTTCACAGTTTACTCTTAAAAACATTTTATTTTTATTGCAGTCCTGTGTAAATAGTATGTACAATATTAGATCATTTAACCTCTTGGTATTTCAAAACCAGCCAAGATCCATCCATTCATTATTCAGGATTTAAGGCCTTCAGTGTGCTAGAATCCAGAGGTCACAGTAGTGTGAAGATTTATAGTTCCTCTTTGTCTCAACAGGACTGCCAACTTGCTGAGGCAGGTTTGGGAGATAAAGTTAGGGGACATAGGGATTGCAGGACGAAGGAGGATTGTCCTTCTAACTTCTGCTCATGGAAATGCTTCTGTGAGAGCTATAACCTTCATTGGATAGCAGCTGTGGATTATTTTCTAATCATGAGTGCAAAGAACAAGATTTCCAAGTTCAAATATGAACTCTGGTTAGTTTAGAACAGAAAACACATACATCTATTTGTCAAGATGCAAAATTTCGTGTGCATCCAGTGTTAAATAAATAAGGGTGGTGGAGGAGGAAAGGTAGCCCTGAAAATGAAATTGCCTGAGAAATCGAGGCTTGAAAATAAATTACTATCAAAATTTATATAAAGGTAATAGTGTATCGAAAGAAGATATAGAAAATTATATTAAAGAAAATGTTAAGAGTAAATTATCAGAGAATGATAAAAAGGATTTAGATAAAGAGATAAAAGAGGAAGAGATTATAGAGATTATTAATAAATTAAAAAATGGTAAAACTCCAGGTTTTGACGGTTTAGGATCAGAATATTATAAAACTTTTAAACCAATATTGATCCCTAAGTTAAAAGTGCTCTATAATGAAATATTGGAAGGAGAGAGAATACCAGATTCTTGGAAACATTCATTAATAACTCTTATCCCAAAGCCTAATAAAGATTTAACAGACCCAAGTTCATATAGACCCATTTCACTATTAAATCAAGATGCAAAGATTTTTACTGCAATACTTGCGAATAGAATTAATAAATTTATTATAAAATATATTAAAGAGGATCAGAATGGTTTTTTAAAGGGTAGACAAATGGAGAATTTGACTAGGAGGGTATTGAATATTTTATACAATATAGAAAAAGACAAATTGAAGGCAGGTATTTTATCATTAGATATATTTAAGGCATTTGATTGCGTGGAATGGCCAACATTAAAGATTTTGTTAAAAGGTTGGGGTTTTGGAAAGAAATTTAGGGGGATAATAGATCAACTATATCTGGAGAATACCTCTGTAGTAATAGTTAATGATGGGATTACAGAACAAATAGCTTTAGGCCGAGGCACTAGACAAGGTTGCCCTCTTTCTCCACTTCTGTTTTGCTTGATTATTGAAATGTTGGCAAATGTAATAAGGAATGATGATTCAATCGAAGGTATGGGGAAAAAGAATAAAATAAAGATTAATTTATTTGCTGATGATTCCTTGTTGACAGTGAAAAATCCGTTAGAATGTGTAGATAAAATTAGAACTCATTTAGAAAAATTTGGAAGAATAACTGGATTATGTGTAAATTGGCAAAAATCTGAATTAATGTTATTTAATCATAATAGAGTAGAACAAGAAAGGTGTGTTGAAAAATATGATTTCAGATTATGTAAATCAATTAAATATTTAGGAATAGATCTAGCAAAAAATATTCAAAAAATAAAGGAATATAATTATAATAAACTAAAGGAAGTGATTAAAAACAAATTACAGGAATACAGTAATTTTAAGGTATCTTGGTTTGGAAGGATTGCATTGATAAAAATGAAAATCTTACCAAAAATTAATTTTTTTATTTAGAATGCTACCAGTACAGTTAACAGAGGATGATTTGAAATTTTGGCAAGGAATAATTAATAAGTACTGTAATGAAGGGAAGAGATCTAGAATAAATAAAAAGTATTGGTATAGAACAAAGCAAAAAGGTGGTATAGGTTTACCAAATATAAAAAATTATTATTTGGCTAACCAATTGAGGTTTATTGGGGAAATTATATATAATCCAGAAAGGCTAATTTGGTGGGAGATGGAATCATCAGAATTACAGGCAGATATAGAAAAATATTTATTTGGTATAATTAAGAAAGATAAAATAAGGGAAATTAATAACCCATTTTTAAAGACATTGTTAAATATATGGTATAAGTGCAAAAAGAATTTATGTTCATCATATTCCCCACTTGGATTAGTGACAGAAATAGAAAATTTTCCTACCAATATGAAAGTGTATGTGGATCTATTTAAAGAAAAGAAAGTGATTAGATTGAAAGATTGGTTGTATAAAATGAGATCGATAGATCAAATGAAACAAACTCTTCAGAATAGGAGCATTTCATGGTTGAATTATATACAGTTAGAAAGATGGACTAATGAATGGGTAAATAAATATAATAAAGGTAGAGAATATACAAAGTACGAACAATTGTTACTGTCATATGAGGACATTCGGATGACTGACTCAGTGAAAGGTACTGTGAGTAAAATTTACTTACTTACTTCTTAATTTAGAGGAAGAGGAAAGTGAGAAAGAAGGATTAAAAATAGTGTGGGAGCAAGATATTGGGAAAAGAATAAATGAAGAAGAATGGAGGATGATATGGAAAATGAGGGTGTTAAGATTTATGTCAGTAAGAATAAAGGAAAAAATTTTTAAACTTAGTTTAAGATGGTATTTAACACCGTCAAAATTAAATAAAATTAATGCCAATCATCCGAATGTCTGTTGGAAATGTGAGAAGGATATTGGTACATACTTTCATATGTGGTGGGAATGTGAAAAAGTGCAAAGATTTTGGAAACAAATTTTTAAAGAATTAAGCTACATATGTGAAAAAGATATAGAATTTAATGCTGAGATTGCTTTGTTATCAATATTTGAGAATGTGGAATATGACAAAATGACTAAAGAATTGATAACCAATTTATTAACAGCAGCTAGATTGATTATAGCTAGGCAATGGAAATCAAAAGTCGAATTGCAAATTGAAGAATGGTATAAAGAAATATGGAATATAGCAATAAATGATAAATTAACTTGTAACTTAAAGGTTAAGAAAGGAGAGTTGAAAAAAAATAACTTTTATGATATATGGGGGAGATTTTTGGAATATGTATTAATAAGAGGAAAAGGGAAAGCTCCAAATCAAGAATCAATACAGTTTTGGAGAAGAGGACAATAGAAGAAGAGGAAGAAGAAGAATAATAAGGAAGAGGAAGATTATGGCAAGAGGTCCCGCATATGGTGGTGGGGAACACAGTTAAATTGTATTTTAGTTTGTATGTTATATGTTTTTGTTTAAATTTAAAATAAAGAAAAAAAATTAAAAAAAGAAAAAAAAAGAAAAGAAAATAAATTACTATGTAGTCATTGCAAAACTATTACTGTAGCTAGCTCCAGCCAAGCAAGGTCACTGTACCATAACAATCCTATCAGTTGAACTGTTTATGTTGCAATGTTAATATGGAGGTGGGGTTTGCAATGTTTTGGCATTCCAGGACTTTGGTATGACAATATCTTAGTGTTACAGTATCGTGGTACAAGAAAGCCTTAATCTTCTTGCTTTGCAAAGTTTTAGTCAAAACAATGACATTAACACCATAATGGCAGCTTGCCAGATTTTAAGTTACAAACCTTTGGAGTTACAGTAGGCGCAGGAACAATAGAATTTCCTATTGAACATTTTTCTTGGGTCTCTAGACCCCTGGATCTCCAGGGCCTGCAACTTAAGTTTAGTTTTCATATATTTTTAAGCATTTGTGCCTACAGTTTTTCATAGCTGTAAAACTTGTGGATGTTTTCACACTTTGAAGTATTTTTGTACCTAATTTCTGGGACTGACATTTTTGGTGAACCAATCAGATATTGTTATGGATCCGATCAACTCAGTAATGTTTTAACCTCACTGTCTGTGTGTTAACTCCCACAGAACGGCATGGTTGTGCACAATCAACTAAAAGGAGAACATCTGCTTATCTAGATAAGCTGAGTCCTGAACTTTTTTTAACAAGGTGATAACAATTCTGGGAAAGAATTTAAACTATGAATTTGCCACTTTACTGATGTTGAATTCCTATCCTAATAGCATGGAAGGAACTTATTAAGTCTCCTAAGAGAAAGAGGAGTAAATGTATACACTTCAACCTGCGAGAAGGGGTGCCTACACGTGTTACTGCTATAAAAAGGTAAAGAAAGTTAAAAGAGAATAACTTTTCATCACAGCAGCTTCAGGAAAAAGTGCAATTTTGTCTACCGTATGGTAGTACAGCATACGTTTACAGTTACAGAGCTTTATTGCAACAAACTGCACAATAATATATAAGCAGACAGATCTCAAGAAGTCATTTTAATTTCTTAATTTCTTTCTAGAAATTGGGTAGAAGATCCCTGCGTATCAATATTTTTTCTAAGGCAATAAAAGAATAGGGTACAGATAGATGTTCTCAAATGCTTCAATCAATATTTCATATAAATAGACAAATAAAAACTGAAGAACTCTTCTACATTGAACAACAAAGCAATGGAACACTAACAACTTCCAGGAGTTTAAGGACATTTTATGGCTAACAAGTAGAGATAAATTTTTCCTAAGCAAGTTTTTCCAGCAATATTTTTAAGGCGCTGTTTGCATTTGACTTTTGATTTTAAGTTTTGAAAGCCTCATCTTTGCCAGTAAAAATGTTTTTAATAGCCCAAGCATGACAATAAAACCAAGAAAAAAGAGAGAAATAAAACGACTACAGTACCTTTATAGACTAACAAATGAATTTCAATGTGAGCTTTAATGCTCTCATACAATTTTATTTAATACTTATTCAATCATAAGTTAATATTCAGAAATACCCATGCTAGCCTTTTTTCTGGCAGCAGCAAATCCAAATCTGAAACAGAAATACTGTGGCAGGCATGTGTCTAAAGAGATTGATTATAACTAAAGATGGGCACAAACCATGCTTCCTTGCCCTGCTTGCTGGTCTGAGTGGGCAGCTGCTGAAAGAAGTGGAGAAGAGAAGCACACTGCTGCTGGTGAGTGGGCAATCACCCTAAAGAAGTTGGGGAGGGAACTGTACAGTGCCTGCAGAACATCTGTGCGGGCACTGCGCCAAACCAGGCTGAACAGCTGAAGTGCTGTTTGTGTCCATTTGTAATTATAACCACAGATGCTCACACTAAGAAAAAAGTGTTACTCTCAAACTTTCTGTTTTGCTGTTCTTTTTGCTGTTGCTGAATTTAATATTCAATTACATTATTTATATACGTAGTGTCCTGCATGTGCGGAAAGAATTTAATACACACAATCATGCATGATGATCTAGAAAAATCCTCTTCTAATATTATTGACCTATATTTGAATCATTGGGAATATTTATTTTATCTACTTACTGACCTTGTTAGTCCAATTTAATAGAATAAAATTGACCAGAAACAAATCACATGACTTGTGTGTTTAAACCAGGCATGAGCAATGAGTAGCTCTCCAAAACTGCTGGACTACAACTCTCATCACTGCAAACAATCATTTCATAACTGACTGTCTGACTAGGGCTAATGTAGTTGTAGTCCAGCAACATATGGAGGGACATACAATCCCCACCTCTGGTTTAAATCTTCAGCCATGACAGCAGAGAAGAAACAGCAGAGGTCAAATTCAATGAAAGTTTACTAGCATTATCAGAGCAGCATGCTGACATAATAATAATAATAATAATAATAATAATAATAATAATAATAATAATAATAATAATAATAATAATAATAATAATAATAATAATAATAATAATAATAAAGTCAGGGAGTAAATACTTTTCATAATTCATTTTCTCATCCATTTTAATCGCTTTTGCTGTTTACAAAGTCTCATATTGCTATAGTGTAGGCATTTATAACAGCTTCTGCTGTATACTGATGACATGAAAATAAATCTTTTTGCGGAATATTATTCATTCTCCTTGTAGAAATAATCTCCACTGTGTAGGCATGTTTCCCATGATTCCATTTGAATTTTATATATTCTTTTAGCATTCCATCATAGAAGTTAATTCTTTCAAGCTGGCAATCTCCTACTGACAGGAAAATTCAAACAGTTGGCAAAAAATGTAACAATGGATAGTGCCAAGAAGTTAAAACAGATTCCAGCATGTGGTGTAACCTTTTAGCACAAAGCTTCAATAAAGATCGGAAATGACAGCCTTTTTTTAAAAAGTCACCATGATCTTGAAGAAAAATAGAAGTAAAATGCTTGTTTCAATTGTACACATTGTTATCTGAAAAAAATACTAAGAAATGAAGTGTGTCTGTTATTGCCTTTACTGAAACCAAGAAATTGTAGTAATGTGAGAATTCATTTGAACTTGGGAGGGACTGGAGTCCATTTTCTATCTCCCCTGGACATGCCATGGATCACACCAGCAACTCCCTGAAAACTTGGTAGTGACTGGAAAGTCGTTATCAGTTTTTTCAAAACTGGTTTTGTTGTTGTTGTTGTTGTTTTTTAAATGGGGTATGTCTTGATTTAGAGAAGAATCACAGCACCTCGCAGATTCCAGAGGAGTGATTCTTCAGTTTGGTGAAGAAAAATGAGAAAGGGTGACAGTGATGCAATAACAGCTTTTCCATGGAATTTCCAGCCCTGACTTGAAAGAAAGGTTACATCTGAGCAGATGACTGTCATATCATAGCAGTTATGAGACAGGAAAAGCTGTGGAACTCTGAGCACATACCTCCTCCTTCACAACGAATTCCCCAAATCCACCTTACCTTTGGGTAAATATTATCCTAGCACTTACTGACCATAACTAATACTAAAAGCCCCAACATAAAGCCTGAGTTTCAAGTTGTAGTCAAGAGGGAACTACTTAAATCAGTGACTATGTAACCTTTAATTATGGTTAAAACGAAGAGGAGAATTTGTAGCAGAGAAAGCTCAGAATTCCACAAGTCACTCTCAATCTCCTAATTAAAGATAAGAGATCAGTGGCATACATCAGCACTAGAGTGAGGAATTATATCAATATCTATGTATCTGTTTTCCAGTGTTCACTATGTTTGATGTAGGTTACCTTTTTAGTAACAGTTTCTGGTGGGACGTCTCGTCTTCCAAGGGGATATGGATTCCACTGGTTGCCAGCTGAAACATCCTCTTGTCCATTGTCTAGAACACTGCTCTGTTGTGATGGAGTCTATTTTTTAAAAAATGTTAAATTAACACATTCTTTAGTGGGAGGAACATCATTGTACAAAATTATTGTTCATGATCCAGGTATTTTATTTGTGATGGGAAATGGCCACATAATGGATGAAATCCTATTGATTAGTGCAGTTAAGTTGCAACTTGAGTAGGTCCACTGAATCAGTGTGGATGTGATGAGTCATTGATTAAAATGGGCCCACACTCTAGTTATGAATTGCTACACTAAAGTAAGTCAGAAGTAGAAGAAGCCCCTTTGAATTAGTGGAACCTATGGAGGAGTTGACTCTCCAAAGCTCCACTGATTCAGCAGACCTCCTCTAGTGTGACTTACTATGCTAAGCAACAGGATTTCAGCCAATATGCATTTCATTATGGTTTCAAACTCATGTATGTTTTCCTATAAAGAGCTACAAAATTGGCTAGGAATTTAAAGTAAGTGTGATAAATTTACAAAGAGATTGGCTGAATCAATTGTCTGAAACACTATGTAGTTTGATATAGTTTCTGAATATATGTAGGAAAAGAAATACTTCTAATAAACATGGAGGGAAATTCTCACGCTATTATTTTCAAGAAACTAAAAATTCATGTTAGGCATTTGTAGTGGCAGAGAAGAAATCCCATAGCAAAATATCATATTCCACTTCCCTACGGAAATAGTAAAATAAGTATGAAAGTGCTATCAACTTTTGAAGAAGACATATTTAGCAATGACACTGTTTGATACTCCATCCACATTAATATGCATTTCATAAATGCTCCAATTAAAAAAACTATATTCAGCAAAGGCGCAACACTCATGATAGTTTGTAAGAGTTTACCCTGGAAAAAAAAAAGCCTCAGCAGTGATATAACAGCCATCTTCCAATATCTGAAGGATGATCATATAGATAGGCCCAAACTTTCTTATCTAGTTATGCTGGCACAAACAGCATACTGTAACTTTTGGTGGCGAATTGCCCCATGTTAATAAGTCACCTGAGACATTATCAGCTGCATATTGAGTTGTGTGACTTAATGTGCTACAGTGATCTCCTTGACTGGGGCAATTTGCCTCTAAAAGTTATGCCATCTGCATAGATATGCAAGAGGATTTTGGCCCTGGTAAACTAAATTTTCTTGTTTCAGAGGATCAAAAAGAGGCTGGATGGAATTTACATTAAACATTAGGAAGGACTTTATGACAATGCATATTGTTGAACAACTGAGAAATTGTGATTAAAGGTTGTAGTCCCTACTTCACTAGAGTTTTTTAAGCAAAGGCAGAGAGCTAAATCCATTGGCAGCAGACCAAATGAAATCAATAGGATTAGCATAAGCACTGACTAATAAGTCCATTCATTCCTTTGGGACTAGCATTTAATTTAACCCTAAATACTGGATTTCCTCAATCAGGGTCAGGATGAATTGAACTGATGTTTGAAGTCCCTTCCAACTCTATGGTTCTTTTAATCAAGAAAAAGCCTAAAATACAAGATAGATTAATTTAATTTAAGAAGATCAATAAACTGACCAAAGTCAAAGGAACAATTGACTCAGCTTTCTCAAAGTAATAATTAAAATATCCTGTTATCTGAGCGCTTTAATAGCTTGCAGAGAGACAACAGTAAATTGCTCAGTTACATACTCAGCTCCCATCTTTTCATTACAAATATTTTTGATGATATCAGTTGTCTTAGTGGAGAAAGGAATTAGCATGCTTCAGTGGTTCCCCTGTTTGGGCAGGTGGAGGGTTAAGGTAGACGGAGGAAACAAAAACAGTATGGACTTATTTATCCAATGTCAATTTGGAAAAGAAAAGGTGAGAGATTTTAAGCTGGACTTTGTCCAGTGTGAGTATGCAGCCCTGAAGGAGTTCTGCCATAGCTGCTTTCTGAAAAAGTTCAGTGGGCATTCTGCCTGCAGTGTGCATCTGAGTACAATGTAATTGACCGTCTGTATGCACAAATATGTAACATTTTTGGAACCCCAAAGAGATGCAAGCCCCTCTTCCTCCACAGATTATTATTATCAACATATATAACATCAAACGCTACATAGTATTACTGAAAGATTTTAGAGGTGAGCATTTGTTCATTAGTTATTCTAATGTTCCATATTTATCCAGAAATCAACAAGATCACTGGTTCCCAACCTAACGTCACGCAGGTGTTCTTGGACTGCAACTCTCAAAAGCCTGTGATGGCCAGGGTTTTGGAAGCTGCAGTCCAAAAACACCTGGGTTACCTAAGGTTGGGAATCACTAACCTAGACAATATAAAGAACAAAATATATTGCACTGGGGAAATCCATTAATAAATCTATTTTACATTGGCTTGCAGCATGTTATGTTTCTTACTTTAAATGCAAAAATTCACTTCACTGCATGTCAGACCACAATAGAATGTGACACTGGAGTAAAAATGTTAGTAAAGCATACTACATAAGAACATAAGAAGAGTCCTGCTGGATCAGGCCAAGGGCCCATCTAGTCCAGCTTCCTGTACCTCACAGTGGCCCCACCAGATGCCTCCGGGAGCACATGAGACAACTAGATACCTGTCTCCTGATACCACTCCCCTGCATCTGGCATTTGGAGGTACCTTCCTTTTAAGGAAGACAGAACAGAGTTCTGCCATTGTTAAGTTAAATGGAGTCACTCAAGCTGGTGAATTGCTGCTAACTAACATAGTACTGTTGGGATTACAAAGCATGTATCTGTTGTGCAGTCAGTTAATGGCAATTTTACCATAGTAAGTTACACAATTGAACCTAAGCACCAGCAGAATTCTGGGCATTATTTATTGGTCATTCATGTACATGCATACAACCATTACACAATTCCAGTAGCAGCCCAGAACCTTCCACATATTGGGGAAAAAAGAACAAAACACACCCACACAGAGAGGAATAGATCAAAAATTAATCAAAATATTAAAAAGAAAGAAAATGGAAGGAAAAAGGTTGCTAATGTGGAAAGAAAGCCTGTCATTATACGGCACTCATCTCTGTTTAAATTGCCAAATATGGCAATTTAAATTATGGGAACTAGAATACAAACATCATAGCTTGTAAGATTTTATATTATTAGGGATGTAAATTAACCAAATATTAAAATGGCAACTAGAGGTTAGCGTAAATAAAATATACTTGGTAATGAATTACATGCAGATTTGTACCTGGAAACAATGACATTTGTTAACATCATGGCCTCATATATTTACCACTAGAGGTACCCACACCCCACGCCCATGTTGGTAAATTCCTTAGACCAATCTGTACTCCTGCCCCAAATTTCAAATTAACTATATATACAAACCTTCAAAGAAAACAATCTTAGGTACCATATTTTTCGCTCCATAAGATGCACCTGACCATAAGACGCACCTAATTAAATAAATAAATAAATAAATAAATAATAAAACTCCGCCCCAGCCAGCTCATCATCCGGAAGCGCTCCCTGCCCCGGAAGGGGAGGAGAAGGGCGGCGTGGTGGCGATGGCGGCGGTGGGAAGCCAAAGAAGATTTGTCTCGATCGGCCGGGTATAAAATCCTGTTTTCTTTCCGCGTGCTGTCGGGCTTGGGTTGGGGTCGGGAGGGTAAAAAAAGACTGGCAGTGGGGGGGCATATGGAGCGAAAAATACGGTACTTGTTTTCTTTAGAATAAATTAGAATAAAAAAATAAATAAAACTCCGCCCCAGCCAGCTCATCATCCAGAAGGGGAGGAGAAGGGCGGCATGGTGGCGATGGCGGCGGTGGGAAGATTTGTCTCGATCGGCTGGGTATAAAATCTGGTTGTACTTTCATAGAGACATTAAAATATATACCAAGTTTAACAGAGAAAGTAAAAAGCGGCATGGGCTCAGGGGGGTCTGTAATTGCACCATTTTTTACAGTATTTGCTCCATAAGACGCACACACTTTCCCCCCCACTTTTTTTTGGGGGGGGGGAAAGTGCGTCTTATGGAGAGATAAATACGGTATCTTTCAGTCAACACGTTTTCATTACCTAATCTGTGGTTGAAATAATGACTGCCTCTACAACTGACAACTATGATTTGTTACTTAAGGTTTAATCCTTAATGTTGCTATTTCTTATTCTCCTCTAACAGCAGTGAAGAACAATTTTTCCTTTGTCTCTGTGACTTTAACATTCTTCAAATACAGTAAGAGATTTCTAATACTTTATTTTATCTCAGCCAGATTACTATCCTTTCTGCCTAATTTGTTTGTGGTCATGAATTCACTTTTATGAATTAGAACTTGATTTAGTTTGACTTTGCAAATGTTATTGGGCTATGCCCCAGCTGGGTTATGTCCCAACCTTAAAGACTTACAACAGATAGCTAATTTTCCAACATTCCACATACAAAACATCAATGTAATAAAATATGTGAAGAAGGCATACAGTTTGACATGTCATTTGAAGTATGATTATAACCCAGTCTTTAACTAGGCCAATAGTTATCTGTAATAAATGGGTCTACACTACACAACTATAGCAGTTTGATACCACTTTCACGTTCCCTTACTCCATCATATGAAGTGCCAGGATTTGTAGTTTGGTGAGGGACTTAAGAATTCTTTGGTAGAAAGCTCAGTTGCACTTCCCTGAACTGCAGTGGAGAATCGGAGAATCCCAAGTCACTCACCAAACCACAGATCCCATAGGATGGAGTCATGAGGTAGTTAAAGTGGTGTTCAGCTGCTATTACTGTGCAATGTAGATATGCTCAGTATCTGTAGGACTTGGCTGCTCTGATGCCATCCTAAAGGATGACACCGTTTGTGATGGGACTTTTCTGACATTAAACATTTACACCATTCTAACATCACTGACACCTTCAAGCATCTACAACATGAAACATGACCCTCAGGCCTCTCCAACTAACATAACGACTACATCAGTCTGCAACAGAACAGCAGAAAGCAGCATGAGTATCACATAGGGAGGCAATTAATTGAAGAAGCAAAGATGTTAAGTAGGCAAAGTATGTTAGCAACTTCACTTCTTTTAAAATTTGCTTTTAGGACACAAGCATGAATTATTTGTAAAGGCTAAAAAGGAAGAAGAAAGAATATGAAAAGGTATTATTATGTGGTGTCTGATATCTGCAGGCTATCTCATACTTACTTTCGGTAGAGGTAGCTCTTGATGCATTTGGTTTTCAAATTTAGATTTAGTCTGCAAGTTTAATGTCATGCTTCTGCCCGCATGCATTGCTGACAAACCTCCAGAGCGCAGCATGCCAAGGTTAACAGTGTTGTGTTTATAAGCAGCAGTCTGAGTAGAGGAAATAACCACGTGACAGGGTATGAACACACATGCTCATTAAGAGAAATTATTGCACATATATGACTAACTTCACACGGTCTCGATTTAAGCAAACAAACAATACCAAGGAATAAGTAGCTTTTTATGCATGCACTGAGTCAGACAGAAGCACATAGAGTGCTAGTTGTACATAAAATGGTTACCATAAAAAGACATTGACAAAAAAGCAAACAGGATATTTTATATTAAGGACTTTTAGAATGTGTTTAATACAAAAATATAGCCGGATTGTGCAAAAGAGGGCATTATTTTGAGATATCCTATAAGCCTACTTACAATAAAACACTGCATTTCACATCTGCCCATAATTAGAACACACA
Source organism: Intellagama lesueurii (assembly GCA_037013535.1). Taxonomy (NCBI): domain Eukaryota; kingdom Metazoa; phylum Chordata; class Lepidosauria; order Squamata; family Agamidae; genus Intellagama; species Intellagama lesueurii. The sequence continues at coordinate 165,199,010 of JBAJHW010000004.1, forward strand.
AGAGAGTTCTGCTCTATACAGCATACTTCACAAAACTGCAAGACAGATTTTTGGAGAGCAGAATGTTTGATATAGTTAATAAAAAGATTCGCTTCTGCAAATACAACTATGACACGACTACATATTTTACTCTTTCACATCTATTATATTAACTGCTGAATAACAGAAACATCTAACTGTTTATGGCTTAGTTTCAAACAGAAAAACAACAAAAATCAATTCAAATCTTTCAATTACCATAAAAGGCCAACCCTTAAAATGGATTTTTTAGAACATACTGCAAATTAAATATCATTGGCAGAAGACTGTCTACTGCATATGTCTACTTTTGAAATTCACAATTATTCGAATTTAGTAAGTCAGAAACCAATTTTCTTGAATTATTCTTGATTATATATAAAACATCAAATTAACATATAAGATGTTATTTAGCCTAACCACATTTCCAGAAATATAAAATTGCTCCTAAAACATCTGTTTAATCTATTTGTGTACATGAAATAGTACATGAAGTCTCTAAAGAATGAACAGATTTAAATCAACCACAATTACAACAAATTAGCACACAAGCACAAAGCTTATGAAAACTTACTACTTTCCATATGAGAACACTGTTTTTAAAAAGCACCTCTCAATGCTTCAAATGTTGTATGTCTTTAATATATATGAAGAAAATTGCAACCTGATAATGCAATAAATGTGTGTTTCCTTATTGAACTGGATTTTTAACTAGAGTGACAACTGTGTAATATTCTGCAGCAAGACCCTACATGCTTATTTTAAACATCTTACTTTTATTGGTCAAGAGGTAATAGCAAAAACTAATGCTTACACTTTGCATTAACAAAGATGATTTAATGTCAATACATCCTTTATAAGAGAAGTGCATACAACATAAAAAAAATAGTATCAGATCCTCCAGTTTTCTGAGACATGCTTACTATTTATATCTGGCTAAAATAATTGATACTATATATTATCACTGTATAGTGATATGAGAGTTCAGCAAGGACAATTAGAGGTATATAATTATGAAATACCTGAAGATATCCTTAATATTGAGTTATTCAAGCTTAACTTCAGGTATATCATATTTATATACTATCATATTTTATTATTTAAGAAAAAAATTAAGAAGTTGAATTACTTCTTTAAGTGGAATGCTCTGGGCCAAACATTTTTCAGCATTCTAAAACTGGAAAGGTATTATAATTTCTTCAATAGCAAACTTAATTATGTGTCTTAGGCTGTAGTTCTACACCTGTTAATCTGGGGAGTAAATTATGCTGAAATCTGAGTAGACAATAAGAGGATCGCACTGTTTGGAAATGAAATGGGGCCATCTCAAAAATAACACAGCAGCTTGAGACTACTGAGGAATTTCCTAGGTATACAGAAGTATTTCCACTTATAAATTAAAAGAAAAGGGTGTTTCAAACCAACCAACCAACCAACCAACCAACCAACCAACCAACCAACCAACCAACCAACCAACCAACCAACCAACCAACCAACCAACCAACCAACAAATGCAATACTGCCCCAAAAGACCCTGCAGGGAACCGTTTACTGTTTTCTACTGTCAAGAAATCTTTTCCTCCCTAACACAAGTGACAACCAGTCCGAAATCTGTATCATATAGCAAAGTTGGGGAAAAACATGCCTCTCTTATTGTCCCTCTTCTGAACTCCCTCCGAAATACCATACATGAGCGCCATGGAAAGAGCCTCCCTGAAGAATATGAGGACTATGAACACATTTTTGGCATTCCTTGGGCAACAAGAGTACTTGTTGGCTGATCCTTCCACTCCAGAGGCACCACTGGATTGCTTCTGACATGAACAAAAAAGAACACTACATACTTCTACAAGATCCTTTTTTCAAATTAGCCAGAACCCTGAACAAGATTGTTCTTGTTAGAGGCTGGCTGGTGATACACACTACAGTGCACTGCCATGTGGACAATTACTATCAATAATTATAATCTGATTTGTAATTATTTCAGTAGATCAGCTATCCATTTAAAAAATAACTTTAATGAGTTATTTTTAAAATAGACTGTCTATGGTAATAACTTTTCAACCTAACCAGGAAAAAAAGATGAACCTTCTTCTATGTTTGACTTGCACTGTTGACAATCCAACATCATTTTAAAATGCTGTGTATTGTATTTTTAGTACAGACACCCCTAACACACAATAAAGCTTCAGACAACCAAGCCAGAAAACAAATCTCATGGAAAAAGCAGTCAACACTGTGCCCTTTATGCAGGGAACTTTTAGATAGGGAGAATAATGTATACAGGAAGCTTCCCCACCCACTGGGCTTTCATTTTAAGTGAGAAGGCAGCTCCTTACATGTAACACACTGACCTAGAACTCTATTAGTTTAATTGTGCTGGAATTAACCCTTGCACATGTGATAACATGAAACAGTGTACATATGTGCTGAACTGCAGAACTGGTTGCACAATAGAAAACTGTGCTGGACTCCTGGAAATTCATATCTGCTAACATAATGAATCTTGCACTAGCACATTGATTACCTTATGGATATATATGATCATATAAGGATGTCTGTATTCATACCAGAACTTTTTTTTTTTACCAACCCACCAATTATGACATCTAAAGTGATCTTATTTCTAATATTTTCTGGTAAAGCCATCCCAGCAATTTTTGGAAATTAAAGACTCCTCCCCACCCGGTGGTCCCTAATGTCTTTTCCACGATGAAGGGGATTTCATGGGAGCCTTGGGATCTTCAGGCAGGGAATTAGAAATGTTTTATTTCTGAAATATTCCAGAGCAGATGCATGAACAGAATTTCAGCCACTGTGTTATAGTGGTATATGTTATATGTGCAAATTATGTTAACATACAATTAGGTAGCTTGCCTCCCTCACAGAATCATTCCCCTGAGACCTCCTTGGATACTGTGAGGCAAAACTGGTCAAATGTTCCACAAAAATAATATAAACTCAAAATTAATCTACCATGTTAAATAACTGTATCAAATGAGCACATCATTGTGCACATAGAAAACAAAGCAGAGTCTGTAGTTATGCCCCAGAGATGTGCAGAGTTTTGGATTTTACCCAGCAGATTTTATGTCTGCTGGCACATTGTGTAGTTGGTCACACCAGGAACGCTTCACTGATTAAACAAGTGAATTGCAGAATTCCTTGTTGCCGGAAATAATGCCAGCGTAACTTGACCTTAAGCCAGCATGAATATGATTTCCCCCAATAATTAATAAATAATTCATTATGCCAATTCTATTACAAGTAGAAAGCATTCCTTTTTGCATTAAAAAACACACCCTCTGTTATATTAAGTAAGGTCTTTTTTTATAATTCTCACCCAGGTAACCCTCATACTAACTCATCATTTATCAACAAAATTAATTTCTTGGTTTTCCATTTATAACACAAATCTTGGGATTGTTATTGGATAACATATTAACCACTGCAAGCAGAAACTTTTGTTATATTAAAAGGTAAAAACTAAAGGTGTTAATTGCAGAGAAATGCCAAACATACCCTGTCTAACCTTCTAGCTTCTATATGTCTAAGTAGCTGTTGTCTCCAGTCAGCGGGCATTTTACCACAGCTCTCATTTCCCTTCACAGGGGTAGGCCTTGTCTTTATTTCAGTGTTATCTGATGGCTTGTCACCATAGTTACCCAAGTTATAGTCTGATGGTATCTTTTCCAACAGAGCTGCCATTGTAGGCCTAGCTGAAACTGGCCTGGTTTGAGAGGTACCATAACTCTCTGTACTGTAGCTTCTTGCAGACAATGGCCTCCTTTGTGTAAGGTTTTTAACTGGAAAACTTCCAGACTGGGATTTCACTTCTTGATATGAAGGGTGTTCATCTTCATACCTGCCATTTCTTTTGAGGAACTGGGATTCAGACACTGAAATGCTGCTTTGGCGTTCCATAGCTCCTCTATACTGATGCCTGTTATACCTATCACTCTGAGGCAGTTCTTGTGGTTCACTGACTCTTCTGTACATTGACATCTCTGTGGAACTGGCCAATGAATCTGCCCTTCTCATAAATCCAGCCCTTGATCCCTGACTTGAGAACTGAGTATTGATGGTCTCCTCATTAACAGAAGGCTGAGAGAATGAAAACATGTGCTCCATGGGTGGATATCCTCGGTAGGCCCTTGGGCTTACCAAATCCTTAGAGACATTTTTAGTCTGCTGGGGAATGTACTCTGGAGTATGTTGAAAAGGTGGTGGTATCCTCTTTTCTGCTTTCACTTCCACTGATCCTTGAGGATTAAAACTTTGGTCAAACTGATATACTTTCTTTGTCACAGAAGGCTTTTGCTGTTGCTGCACCTTAACACTTCCATATGTCAGCAACTCATCATCAAGCATTGGTACAGACTGGCTACGAGACATACTAGACATTCCATGTTCTGGCCCCAACATTTTATCTGGCCTCTCATGCATTCCTGCATTGTCGGTAGTAGCTGCATAGTTCTCCAGTGGTATATTATAAACTTTATATGCACCAATATCTATCTCATCTATACTTTGTGACTTCTTAAACCTATTAGTCTTCAGATCTCTCATCATTGGGGACAGCCTCTCAGTACTCTTGCTGATGGAAATGACATTTTTCGAAGGCTCCTGGCGACAATGAATATGTGAAAACATATTACTAAGACTTCTATTAGCACTGGAATCATGATACTCCCATGGTGTCCCTGGAGAAAAAGTGCTAGTTAGTTCAGGGGAGTCTTTGACAAGATCTTTCCTTTCAGGTAAAGGGCTGGTGGTAGGAGTACTCTCCAGCTTAGACGGAAAGGCTGTCCTATCTTCAAAAGGGCTAGGGGTCCTTGTCCAATTCTGCCAAAGGTTTGATAGAGGCACTTCTGAATCAGGCGTGTTTCTGAGAGAGGGCTGTTCAAGTTCTAGGGGAATACCAACTATCCTGTCTTGCCTAATTAACGGCCTGCGTCCATGAGCAGATGTGCTTCTTGATTTAGAGCTTAAGAGAGGGTTAGTGTTGGGGTTCTCCACTGCGCTCTCCTCTGCTACAAATCCTGTATTATCATAGTGAGAGCTATCATTCCAGCTGTCAGAGAAGGTGTCACTCATCGGACGCCTGTCATTATGTTGCTGTAAGTTTCCTGCTGGGGCAGACTCCCGCTGGCTGAGCAAAGGCTTTGTCTCAAGAGGCTGGGGAAAAGATTGGACAAGCCTGCAAGAAACAAAATTTGTTTTTAAAAAAACTGTATCAGAAAATATGTAATCATATCAGCAAAAAAATCATAACAAAATTCCTTACCATTCCTGTATGCATAATTTAACCATTTGACTAATGAATACAAAGTTTAGCTTATGTGCAGTAGAATATGGGATGAGAAAGTGTTGTCTACAGTAGCATCATAACACCTTGAACATACCCAATCTTAGTTGATTTCAGAAGCTAAGTAGGGTCAGATCTTGTTAGTATATGGATGAGATAACACCAGAGAAGATCGGGGATCTTCAGGTAGGACTACAAAAAAATCATGCTTAAACCTTGGACAGCTGCTTCCAGTCAGAGCTGAAAATACTAGACTAAATGGACCAACATTCCGACTGAGTATCAGATAGCTCCCTGTGCTCCTATATGACCCGCTCAAAGCCATTGGCATGCCCCCCCTCAAACCCTCCTCCCCAATGTTCTTGAAGAAAAATACATTGATCCAAAATATGGCATCAGTCTTTTTTCATCGTCATCATCTTAGAACTGCAGAGCTGGAAAGGACCCTATGGATCTTCAAGTCCAGCCCCTATCAAGGTGCAGAAACAGTTCAGAATCAAACTCCCAACTAAACCACTGAGCTACATACTTGTAAACTGTACTTCCTTCCAAACATCCCTAATATGCAACAAATGTTTTAAAAAGTGAAGTAATCATACATATCTTAGTTGCCACCTTATTAGAGAAGGAAAAATGCTAACGATACCAAGATTTACAAGTTACAGGTGGATAATTTCATGGGCATTATGTCAATTCCCCCCACCCCCATGGAAGACTATGATTATCTTGTTTATAATAGGTGGGGAAATAGAAATCAGTAGAGAATAGAAATGTTTCTATTAAGTTGGGAAATATGATACTATATTTAACACTAAAAAATTAGACCAGATATAAATGTTTTAAATAAAGAATAAAAATAAAAATAAAATGTTAGGAAATTAGTTGATGTTGGATCAAACTTATTAACCTTAAAAATCTTGCTCCAGTGAGTTTGGGCTGATGATGCAGCAGTTAATTTGACCTTGTGTTCCAAAAAATGCTAGATAATTTGCTTTAATTTCACAAGTGCAAAAATGTTTTGTAGAGGCAAAATAGACAAATAAGGGACATAATCACACATAACTCTTCCCTTTTCCTCAGTGGAATATATATATTTCCCCCTTGCATGTTCCCCACTTTTTCATTTTAGCTGGATGATTTCTCATCCAAATATCTGTATGCAATCATTGTATTTTACCTGCAGTAGAAGCAGGGGGAGAACAGTGAAAAGAGCAATATTCAAGTGCACATGTATATAAAATGACTTTTGCATACACTTAATTATCTGTTTACACAGAAATTAAAGGGAAAATCTTAGGGACACAGTGCTCAGTCTGCAAGCAACATCAAAGGCTCTTTAAAAATTTAGTCTACTATTTCCGTGATGGGATGAAGTTGCTCTACAGCTAATTTAATAGTTCCATGTGTAATGGAGAAAATCTAGATGATATATAATAACTGTATCATATTTACAGCTATATTATTCTTGTTCTTTGCTCAATAATTCATCTGGGAACTGGGTAATGTGAATGAGATGCCATTCACATACTTATGATCAAGCTCAGAAGTATGGATAAAGAACTGAATTCTGGATGGAAAGATTCTCAGACAACTAAAAATGAACTGGGAAAATCTCAGCTTTCCTGAACCTGCTAAAAAAACTGTACAGTGTTCCATTACTCTCCACAAGGTCTCTGTCAGCTTTAAACTGTAGGATCCATGAGCTTTTACAAGTTTTCTTTATACCTCTGAATGGCTGATTTGTATTTATAGTCAAAACTAGCATTGTAAATGGAATGTGCCATGCAACCATACCTGTTCCCCCATAAGGAATTATTCACTGCATCTTTAGCAGTAGTCTGCAAAGACCCCATTTTAACACGAGCATTAGAAGACCCTGAAGAAGCCTGTGAAGGTGAATAGTCAGAGTAGGTTCCAGAAGAAACACTGTTATTCATGCAATGAACTTTATCTGCTTCAGACTCATCTGTTGACTCTGAAAAACAGAACAAGAAATATGAAATCAAAATGTTGTGGAAGTGAGTAGATAGAACCAATATGAAACAACTGCTATAATGAGTCTAAGAAAGTACCTTACATCTCCATTGTCTAATTGTACAATGAGCAGTATACTTTTCCCAGCGCTAAACAAAGAAGAGTAAGTCAATAATACAGAACTATCTTCATCACCTTCCCGATCCTTAAATCTGATATTGGCTGGAATCCTCTTGCTTTGTTACTTAGGTATAGCATTCACTCACTTTTAGCCAGAAATTTAAGAGTCGCTACAGTGAATATCCTGGGTGCATGTACACATTGGCTTGGTGCATGCTTGAAAATTCCACTGGAGGCTTGTTGATTACTAGAAGAAAGTGAATGTTATTGTGAGACAGAAGGCGAGAGGGATACCCCACTTGCCGGAGAGCCGTCCCTCCTCAGCAGCAAAACTAAGGAAGCGGACCCCAAACCCGCACCAGAGCCTACAGCGAGACCTCAGCAAGAGACAGAAATAGAGGAGCTGACCGAAGATATGCAGAAAGTGATGACAGGGGAGGTTCAGGGAGAAAAGGTGGGAAAAGAGAGGAAAAAGAGGGTGGAGTTTGAAGCAGGAACGGGGGAGGTGGAGAGGAAGAAAGGACAGTTGCCACCTGGTTGGGAATGGGTGTGGATGGAGGATCCCTGGACGGGATTATGGGAGAGGTTAAGAGTGCCTAAGGAGGAGGCATATTATAGAAGGAGAGCAGAGATTCCACCCAGACCCTCATATTGGGGAGAAGCTGAGGTGAGAGAGTGGAGAAGGAGACTGAGAGAGGAGAAAGAGAGAGTTGAGAGAGAAAGGAGAGAAAGATTAGAATGGAGAGTAAGGGAGATGAAGAGAAGGAGTTACAGGGAGGATCCTGGGAGAGCTGAGACCCCGAGAGACGGATCCTGTGGGATGATGACCTGGACGACGAGACCGTGCCCTTGTTGGAAAGCCCGATGGGGCAGACTGTAAGAGACTGGGTCCCCACTGATCTACCGGGACCATGGAACAACAGTTATGGAAACCCGTTCCTGTTTGAAGATTGGAAACCCCTTCTGGATCCATTGGCAGAAGGAGAAAAGACTCACAATCATGTTTCAGACACCTGTTTATTGTTAAATGCACCAATACATCTTTCACCTGTTTTGAAGCAACAAAAATCTACTAATTTCTTTGAACCAAATGTGGAGCCAAAAGTTGAACCCTCACAGTTATGTCTTTTGCCTTCCCAATGTAGCAGGGCTGTGCTAGCACAACGTTCCTTGTGCCATCACAATTACACTTGAACTAGCTGATCTCAAGAGATCTCACAACAGAACATCTCTTGGCCCATGCACGGTGCTGATTTTAAAAAACAAACAAACAAACAAAAACAATGGGTAGAGAAGAGGTAGGGTGAGAAAGGAGCTGACTTATGCCAAAACAAAACCTGCTCTAGCCCAGGGACTATGCTAGTACAAAATTAGGCCAAGGTGAGAGTAATCCTAAGAAATTTCCAACATCCCCAGAGCTGGAAGGGGTTTGATTCAGCATGGCTTCACTTGGCCTATTGTCAGCTCAGTTGGCCCACAGCTATCCTGTCTGGTTTAGGTTGCACCCTTAGCTGGCAGACCTTTTGGGTCATCTGGGGTGAGGAAAGCTGTAAAAGCCAGACGACAACATATTACTTCTACTTGTGCATCTACAACATTTGTCATCAATAAGTAGCTACTAAATGATTACATACCTTTTTTTTCTTTTCCCAAGAGAACAAGTTTAGGTGGATACAATGGTGCTTCAGCCATTGAAGGGCGAAGTTCTCCAATCCTCATATCATTCACAGGATGTACAAAAGGGTCCTGTACAATATAGTTGGTGAATTAAATAATATTATAAAATGATAGCTCAAATTAAGTACACACCCCATCTCAGTCAGGCAAGAGAGTGTCACAGCTCTGGAAAGCATTGCTTGCCAAAGTCTATACATGCTTATTGAACTCTACATATTGAATTCTACATACACTTCCAGTCTCAAACTTGGATCATACATCTACACACAGTACATGGGAGGCAGACACTTTAAAAATGGTATGTTAATGTTTACCATGAAGGTTCATTCTGGGGTTGTTCACAGGAGGTTGTCTTCTGAATATAGTCCAGATGAGGCAAAATCATGTAATGACTTCCAGTACAATCCATAGTTTCAAGGAGCAATGTGGTAAGGAGAGCACCAGTCTCTTGAGATGTTGGGCGGAGGGCGGGGTTGAGAAAAGGGAGAGCCCTAGCTCTCTGAAAACTGAGCACGTGGTGCTAGAATGTACAATAGATAGGACCCAAAAGTTCCCATCAGCCACAAATGGGTGATGCAACAGAGGTATCCGGAAGAGCAGGATGTGCTGAAGATGCTCTGTAAGGAAGGAAGGGAGTGCTAATCTAATGCTGACTGATATTAATATCTGTTTGTCTAAGACCCCTGCAGCACAGCCAAATGGGTTCATTTGGTAATGACTGGTAAAGGTACTGGGCTTAGAGTATGTGGCCAACTTAAAATCTCTGGAAGTGAAGTATTAGTGGCAAAGGCTGCTGCTGAGGCTGCCATATTAGTAGGATTAACAGTGAAGCTCACTGATCTAGGGACATGAGCCAAGTCATACACTAGGCAATATGCTAGCATGCTAGCATGGATGTAATTAAGCAAACCTTGTTTTGCTTAATGAATTTGGGCAAAAGGAAAGAGTGAACAGAACACCTGCATTCTGAAATATAAATTTTGAGTGTTTTAATTTACATCCAATACATATCACAATCTGTCAGAAGCATGGACATGATTGGGGAGAAGGAAAGGAGCACCAACTCTTGAGTTCTGTGGGAAAGTGTTAATTTTTCGTAGGAAGCTGGAATGAAGGTGACCATATCCTGTTGATTTTACAGAGATGTTTCTCACTGCAAGAGCTCCGCATTCTGAAAACCGCCTGGCCAAAATTATTCCCACAACAAAAATGACCTCAAAGGAAATGAGGCAAAGAAGCTCAGGACACTTTGAAGCCCTGATGAAGATATCATGCAGGGGTTCTGTCATTGACAGAGGAGAACAGAGCATAGCTGCTCCTAGTAATTACTTTTGTGAGGCTTGGAAAACAACAGCCTTTTGCCTGGCTTTGAGAAAATGGAAGGCAAGGATGTGGTCTCCCTCTTCAAGATATCGGACTCACCTGATTGAAAGCATCTCTTGAACCCTGACTCAAAGTAGATTTCTATTTGCATCATCTTGTGGAAGCCTTTCAGGTGGCTTTTTAAATCATTGTTGGATGGCTGTCTTGATGCCAACAATATAGAGACAACATTCAGCCATTATCCACAATTTAAGATGACATTGTTCTAAGATTTCAAGCTGTTCGCTTGAGCTAGCCTGAATCTTGATGCACCTCCTGTGATGCAGGAGACTGGGAATTTCAGGCAGGAACCATGAACCCTTTTCAGCTAGAATTTCTAGAAACCAGGGGTTCCTGGACCAGCAGGGGAACAATAAATGGGCACTTTTTCCAGTCTCAGTTTGTGGAAGGCCCAAGAGATAAGAGCAGTGGTTGGGGAAAAATAAAGTTGACCCATAGGGCATGGGGAGGTGAGTGCATCCTTAGCTTCCACCTCTGGAGTTTGGTTATCTGGAAGATATTTCACTCTGAGATGAGACACTTGAAGCAGGTCACATGGTTGCTACAGGCTGCTAAGGAGTTGGGGTTCAGAGGCCAATCTCCAAATGAAGCAAAGAATACAAATAAACACTTTTTCTGCTCAGGAAACATTCTGGGTTCCATGGACATGTGGGCCGTGAAGGAAGGAATTGCCTACTGTTGCAGAAAGGAAACCTCTTGCTGCAGAGTCTCAGACCACCTTAATGCCCTATATGTGAGAGGGAAGTATTGCTGTTTGTCCTAATGTATGGTGGCCCTGCAGGAGAGGGGCAAAGTGAACTAGGATTAATCGAATAACCCACAGCTCAAGCAGGGAAGATCTGTGTGCCCTAGGGAATCAAAGCTCTCTGCAGCACCAGTTTTCTGGCTCTTCCGGTGACTATCACTGGGCAAGGAGAATCCTGCAAGGAGAGATTTGAGATGGATTTCCACCAAAAAAGGGAAGACCTCTGTATTATCCTGACTAGTCTGTGTCACTTGGCTGCTCTGTCTTTTCGAGATGCTATTGCAAAGATTCACAGTGAACAATTATCCTATGTGCAAGCAAACAAATTAAGAAACTGGGTTAGGAACACAGATTGTTTGTAGGCAAGCAGCTTAGGGCCTCACTGCCTGTTGTACTTTGGATATTCTTTCTGGAGCCAGGGAGAACAATTCTTTCTTTAAAGGAAAAAAAGAAAGAAAGGACCAAACAGGTTTTCTTTGTCCCCCCCCCCCCCTTGAACTATTGAAAATACCAGAAAAAATCCTCCCCCCCCCCGCCATACCACCAGGGTTGCCCTGTTCCCCAGACAAATAGAAGCTTTGCAGTTTCAAAAGAAGGCAATAGGTGGAGTGGGTGGGTGGCCCAAACTACCTGGTGATCCTTTGTTTCAGGAGCTGTGGGGGTTATATCCAACCAACCAACCAACCAAGAGCTACATGGGGTGTTGTTTGAAAACCACATCTCCAATGCTGCCTGTGTTTGTTTTTTTCTAACTCGCCTCTAAAAAGCAGACCTGGCACAAACATCTGCTTGAATTTAGGGACTCTCATTTATATATTTTTTTTCTTCACTGTCGACAACATATCAATGCATGCATGGCCTGAAGAAATGGACATGATCCACAGAATTTTGTTTGATTGTTTGATTTTTTTTTTTTTTAGTCATCTAATAAAGGTTTTACTTATGCCTGCATTTGTATCGTTTTTTCTTGGTTTCAATGAGGGTTCACAGAGATGCAATTTGTAATTTTATAAAGAGTCCATACTCCTGTAGAGAAGGTAACGGCATTATAATGCCTGAAAAGCCAAAGATATGCCTTCTCAAGGTATGCTATCTTGCCAGACCCACTGGCAATCCTCCCCACTGATGTTCCTAAATTTGGGCTAAACATCAGGAGCTATTAATTGGGTTAAACTATCAGTTCGGCACAGAAGCACCTTTCAGGTGTGTAATTCTGTTTTCCTTCTTGTAATCTGCTTTGAGTGGAGGGTACGTTTCAGGCAGTTTACAAGTGTCAACTGGGAGATGTGAAGCCACAGCCACACTCAGCAAGTCAGGCTTGCCATTTGATCACATAGACCACGTGTGTCCACTTTGGCTTCTACTGGAAGGGGGTGATTATTATTATTATTATTATTTTAGTCCTGCTTGTGAAGTACACTGAAAACAAGGGTGAGGCAAAATTGTAGCATTTTAGAGAAGTATAGTTAGAAACAGAAGTAGGAAGGTCTGAAAATTTGCTAGAACTAGAACTACAAACAATGTGAGTCTCCTAGGAGACACAAGGAAGAACTGGAGGATTTGCTAAGGGACAGACTCCTTTATTCAATTCATGTCACATAACTTTGCCTCTCCTGGTGGTACTGAGAAGAAAATCCACTCTTCCAGATGCCTGAGGGGGAAAGGGCAGGGACAACATTGTCCACATGACTATGTTGCAGTCAATGTATGGATGGAATATTGTGAGATACATATATCTAAAAAAGTCCTAGACCCTCTCAAATATGGAGGATCAAATGCTATTGCATTTGTAGATTGTGACAGAAGAGCACCGATCTGTAGCCCTAGGAGACCTCTGTTTGGAAACAACCATAGTGTGTGAGAGCTATTTCACAATTGGTCCCATTTGAAAGTGACACAAGATCGTATCAAATTAGATGGAGTTGGGAGAGAATGAAGAAGAACAGATCGTCTTATTATTAGGCAACTCATGAAAGGGGAATTTGGGGGTAAGGCACACCTTGCTCAGATCATGAACCATTCCAGACCTTATTCATATCACATCCTCAATAAATAGACAAATACTGCATTAATTTTAATAGAGTAGGCATTGTCACTTGTTACCTCCACTGATATCTCTTTTGTTGCCACTGGCCACTTGTGCTCATATTTGTCCTTCACAGCTTGTTCTGTGCTGGATGTTGGTGTGGAATTCTCAGGCCTTACTCCATGGCTAGCTTTGCCCACCAAATTTTGAACAGATTTCACCATATTCTTTAAATCTTCTGGATATGGAGTTGGATAACGCTTTAAGTTTATTTCAACCTGAGCATTCATTTAACAAATTAAATTAAAAGCAGAAATAGGAAATAAAAATAATGATTAAATGTCTAGTTTTGCTTATCAATGCTATATAAACGCAAAACACAGAGACAGTGAGCTTAGGCATTTGAGACAATGTTAACATAAAACATTTGCTATATTGTGTGTTTTGAAATGTTAAAGCCTATGTCATTTACAACACGGCAAATGGAGAATTCAAATCCACCGGTGTCAACTACCAGAATTTATTTTTTCCTTGAACTCTATAATTTGAAAATATTTTTGTTAAAATTGTGCCTTGATATTCACACTGTTAAAGGCCCTTCTAATAGTTTGAAAAAAAGTCTAGAAATCCATTAGCAAATGGAAAGTCACTCTGACTTTATAATATATGATTGTGACAGCTTATCTGAACATGCTCGGCACAATCCAAAAAAGGTAAATGTTCTTAAGTCTTACTGAAACCAATGAGATTTAAGAGCATATACTTTTCAATGGATTGAACCCAATATAGAACATTTTTGTTTTTCTCTGATGGATGAGTGTATTTGAATAAAAGTAGGATATTATTTATTTTACCACAAAAGGAAAAAATAGCATGTACAGCCAAGGTTCCAATGCAGACACAAGTTAATAGGCATCCATTCAAAAAGCTTGACTGATGTGAAGAGTACAAACTATGGTAGCAACTTACACTCAGCACTGAAGTATAATAAAGTATGCAGAACAAACAAGCACATCCAAACATGGATCTCAATAGCAAATATGAAATATTACATTACATATCAATGTACAGCTCCAACGAGAAAACTAAATAAGTGATGTGTGGAATATAGCACTACTACAGTTCTAAAAGACTTGAAGTTGAAACACTGTAATTGCTAATAATCTAATCTGTTTTACTACATGATCTGGGGCATGGTTTAACTATGACTTACACATGACCTTAAATATAGCTGGGACGTAAGCCAAAATGGTACATGCATTGGAAAGGATACTAAAAAAGACAATGTAACTAAATTAACTATGTAAGGAGATTTGAGTACAATCAATTTATCTTAGAGTCAATATTAACTTTCATGGCTAAATGTACTCTCAGATGTGCTAGATAAAATTAGGGTGAAGATATTCCCATATTGATATTAAAAATGATAATTACCAATGAAGTCTAGACTCCCTTTCTATTCATGGTCTTTTATGTTTCACATTTAAAGTTACCTCAGAAGTAGCATGCCGCTGGGGATAAAAACCTTCCAAAGTGCAATATTCCTGGATAGAAGAATTTCTTTTTTAATTTCTACTGTCAAATTCATTTCAGCATACAATGATACACTTGACCAAAAGCAAATTTCACAAGACCCATTAATACAAAATTAGTATGAAAACCATTAAAAGGTCTATTATCAAATAAACACAAAACAGAACCCAAATCCTATTAGATGATTATTATGCAGTCTGTTGTAGGGCACATATGTCCCTGAAAATCAGGCCCTTAATACTGCAGGTTATTTCACCCCTCAGGATGTCTTCATATCAGCCAAACAGAAAGATGCCTGCTGTTGATATGCAATGCATAGATACACAAGATGCCAGAGAAATTAATGGTGGTTTTAAAGCATCTGTAATCACTGTGCATTATGTTTACTGGATCAATATGTAATAGAATCACCTTCAAACACTCATATATGGGACAGTTCCAAACATCTGCTTAACAATATAATAGAACTAAAATGTGCATTTTCCATCAAGTCTGTGTTGGAGTATACAAGTCAAACATCTTGATGAGACAAATTAATAAAGTATGTTTTATTTGTTTAATCTATTTAAATTAGGATTTAAACTAATATATTATTGAATGACACCAATTGCTTTTAGCTCTCAAAGTATTTCATTGGACCTGCAAGTTCTCTTGTTAAAACCAAAAGGAATATTAGTGATAATGTACACATTCATGTTTACACCAAGTGCCTCATTATCTAAAGACTTGCAACAACCAAAAATTATTCTTTACTTTAAAATACTGCATTTTAAATCACCATGAAAATATGCCAATTTCAAAGCACTGTATGTGTGATGGGTATTTCACATCTGTGTTGTTTGTTTCATACATAGAGGTTATAATTTGATGCTGTAGCCATTGAAACATGTATATGTATGAACTCACCCTATTTGCAAACACATTTAGTTAAGATAACATTTCCACTGTTGAAACAATAATAGGGCTGGTGCAGACATAACACCGTGTCCCTGCTAATTCCCAATGCTATTCCCCTGTTAGCAAATTGGAGGTGTTGTGATTTATAGGCATGGAGCTTTCATATTTTTGTAACAATAGCACGTAGAAGTCTATAGGTGTTTTCTCTAGCCAGATTTCTGGGTGGTTAAACCAAACATAAAAAATTAATAAACAATTTTAAAAAATCAAAGTTCTCTCAGGTGTTTTAAATCAGCTGCAGTTGAGTAATAAAGGCTTTGTCTCAGACATTATGAATCTTCATGAAGATAGAGGAAGTGTCTTGGAGGGGCTCAGCTCTATGGGACTTGCAAGGCATTAGCAGTCTGGTAGTTTACTGAGAGCTACCATATATGGAGCATAACAGACTACTCCAAGAAGCTAGGTTGGCCCCTCCCTCTTGTCCTTCAGTTGTCAGGCAAAGACCTTCCTCATCAGGCAGGCTTTTAAACAGTAAGCTGTCTCAGGAATGCTGTTGTTTAATTTCTTTAATTTACAGATTTTTAAATGTTTAAAAATTGTTTTTAATCTTGATTTTTAGTCTTGATGTGGGCTTAATTGTTTTTCAATAAGATATTTATATAATATTTTAAAACTCTGTTTTATAGTTTTTTCTGTTATGAGCCGCCTTGGGTCCCTCTTATGGGTATAAAGGGGGCATACAAACAAACGAATAGCTAGTAGGAGGACTATCAGACCCTTAATGCCTTGCAGCTGTCACAGATCTTAGCCACTCCCAGCCACTTCCTCTGTCTTCATGAAGATATGTCAGGTCTGAGAGGAGCTTTTATTCCTCAGCTGTAAACAAGAACACCTGAGAGAGTTTTGAGTTTTTTACTAAAAACCCCAGAATTTTGGCTGGGAGAATTCCTGTAGACTTCTGGGGGCTATAGTTAAAAAAAAAAAATACAAAGGTCTTATGTTTGGTTACAACTCTACTCTGGATTTTAAATTGCTCTTTAGGTTGCCTGCAAAGTGCTGAATCTCTAGTTTGGGGATAGTGTTCAATACCGTGGATCATTCTTATAAAGGGCAGACTAAAACCAGAGTGAATTCACAACAGGTCTAAAATGGGAGTTACCATCTTTCAGTGGGTGAAGTCAGACTTTTCCTTCCAGGAGAGGAAGCAGCAAGTGAATTTCTGGAGTTTAACTTCCAGTTTGTTACCTGTGACTAGTGACAAGCCAGGATTATTATTTTCCAATGCACACTGTGCAAAAGTGATCTAGGAATGTTATTCTATGCTATCTTAGTTCTAAATTGTTAGCCTCTGTTAATAGAGCTCTTTTCTAGTTGATAAATTAAAATGATAATAGAAAATAAAATTTGTTTCTAATCATAACTGACAGGCTTTCTTAAGCTTGGGCAATGGATCAGAAAACAGGCACCAGTCAAAAAAAAGCTTTGAGGTTAACCTAGATGTTGTGAATATTTCTGAAGTGAATTATTTTTTTGCTTAATTAAATGAAAAGGCAAAAATAAGCCTTCCTAATCTGGCTAAAAAAATACATATAAATATTCAGTAATGGTCATCCTAAAATTCTAAAGATAATTGGTTTGATTAGTAGATACAATTTTTCACTTTAGCAAATCAAGTTATGTAATTAAACCACTTGCCCCAGTCTAGCAAAGCATTGCTCAAACAAAAATCTTGCAAAAACATCCAATATTGATAGCCAGCACTCAGAGCATAGGTCTCTTTATACTGGGCAGAGGAATATGTATTTGGCACTAAAGATGGGCATGAACTGCTGATTTGGTGGTTCATGCCAGTTCATACTTCATGCAAAGAAGTGTTTGGTGCTTCCAAGCCCCTTCTCCTCCAATAGGCACCCTCCCAGAGGCAGCACCCTGGCTTCCCTGCCCTGCCTCCTCCAGGCACTGCCTCTGAGTGGTTGACTGAGGAGGAGGGGCTTAGAAGCACTGAACACCTGTTCAGACAAAGTACGAAGTGGCATGAACTGCTAAACCAGCAGTTTGTGCCCATCTCTGTTTGGCACTATATATGTGTATATGCGACCATGTTTGTTTGATCTTTTGTAATTTGAGGCACTTAATGTATTTTTAAATGTAACATGTAGAATAAAACTGTGCCTATTCCTGGAGAAATCTGATTTTGTCACAGTGACACATCCCTTAGTTACATCTGGACTGGATTACTGTAATGCACTTTATGTGGGGCTGCATATGGAAAGTGTCCAGAAAGTTCAGTGGATCCAAAATGCAGCAGCCATATTGCTGACTGGGGCTGGACACAGCCCTGTTACAGAAGTTCCCCTGGCTGCTGATCCATTTCTGGGCTGAATTCAAGGTTCTAACCTATAAAGCCCTAAATAGTTTGGGCCTAAGGTATCTCAAGGACTGCATTTCCCTTTACAAGCCTCATTAGGAGAGGCCTTTCTCTTGGTCCCGCCACCTTCACAGTTGTGTTTGGTGGGGACACAGGAGAAAGCTTTCTCTGTTGCTGCTCCCAGACTCTGGAACTCCCTTCCACAGGAAGCTAGGCTGGCCCCATCTTTCCTGTTCTTCTGCAAGCAGGCAAAGACCTTTCTCTTCAGTGACTGGCTGCCTGAGTGAGATTTTCAAATGGACTGTTGTACCTTACTGATTTGAATATGTTTTGGTGTTGTTTATGGGTTGTTGCTTTTTGTACAGTATATGGTATTTGTTTCATCCTTTTCAGTATTTATATACTCACTGTTGTTAGCTTTAATATTGCCTTTTAATATTAAGGAGGAAGATGGGGGTTAAAATATTTTAAATAATTTTTTTTAAAAAAGTATGAGCTAAATGCAGCGTTCCACCAGTGATCACAGTACAACCTCCATTTGTTCTTCCTTTGGTCCTCCATGCCACCCAAAGACTGGCTCTAAAGGGCTTTCCAGTCCTCCAGAACTGACTTGGAGGTCACAAGGGGCTACAATGAGAAGTATAATCCCTTCTTGGTTGCACTGGATCCTGAAAGTCCACCAGCAGAACAGCACCACTAGAAACTCCCCTATGACATTAGGCATAGGAAAATGGAAAAGACTGAATAATCATGTTTTGAATACTAAGATCTGAAAGTTAACTACCCTGTTTCCCCGAAAATAAGACCTAACCTGAAAATAAGCCCTAGTATGATTTTTCAGGATGCTCGTAATATAAGCCCTACCCCAAAAATAAGCCCCAGTTAAGTGAAACCCCACCCTCCACCATTGCGCAGCATTGTGCAGCAACCAGAAGATGACATGACTGTAAAATAAAACATCCCCTGAAAATGCGTGTTGTCCCAAATGCTTGTTCAAATGGGCATTAATGTGTCCCCAGTGAAATATCTGAGTGGATTATGTCTGAATTGGCTAGCTGTTTGGAGGATTCTGGGAGGTGGAGTCCTCTTACTAAAATAGTCAGATCTCAGAAATGGTACAAATCAGAGAAATGGAATTTTGCAGATACTTTGGTTGTCCAAATTTAAATCTCTGGATTAATACAAAGGATTCCCCCCTCCCCCGACAGCAGGACAGTCGAACAAACCTATCCAGTTATAACCTGTCCAAAACAGTAAGAGCTAGAAATGCAAAATTGTACACAGCTAATACTGATGTCTCAAGTTAAATAAACTGGACAGGTTATATTTCAACTGGCCATGCTGGCTGGAGGAGTTTCGGAGTTGCAGTCTGAAAAGGCTATTGTGGGAGTTACAGTCTTCTTATTGAAGTGGTAAAAGTTAGAAACCTGAACATTTGCACCGATATGATTGCTTTCCCCAGTTTAAATAATTTGACAGGCTCTATCTTGATTGACCACCTTGTCTGGAAGAGTCTGGGACTGGAGAAAGAAGTGAGATCAAACACTGGGGTGGTGGGTAGGACTTAGGGGTTTCTAAGCTGCCTAAGAACCACAGTAAAGAGAAAGACAGGGGGAGGGGAGGAATGAGGATGAGAGGGAAGAAGGAGAAGAGGGAGAATTAAGACAAGAAGACTTTTGCCTTCAAGTGTGCTGAAATATGCTATCCTTTTGCTAGCAATGTAAGAGTCAATGGACAGCCTGTCTGCCTTCCCTTACATGGAAAAGGACACCTTTGCCCTTTGCCTTAGCAGAAAACTCTCTTGGGTCAGCCCTCAGGACAAGATCGACTGAAATTACTGCATCTTTATTGAAGACACAGATATTCAAGCAGAAATCTGTTCTATGGTAAGAAGACAATTGGGGCTTTCAATGCAATGCAGCAATCAAGGTTTTTAGGAACAATTTGGGAAAGGTCCGGAAGAATTATGGAAGAGTTGCCTTACTCAGGACAAAACATAACAACTTAATGACCAACATAATCAGTCATCATTATGCAGTATAAGGGCATTAAATCTCAGAGGTAAAATGTATGTCAGTGCTAATTAATTAACTGTGCTCCTACAATATTTTTCCCTGTATAACCACCATTCCAGATAATACCTGGCTTTAATACAGGAATCTAACTGATTTCTCCCCAATTTTATGTAGAATGGAAACAGCTGCTTGAAAGGGCTATTTGTTTCATCTGATGTGACAGTTCTGAATTATAGCTGATTAGAGACGGCCTTTGTAAACCTAAGCCATCAGCTTCCATTGCTTACACACTGCTTCTCTTTTTCTAAAACAGTACAGCAAGATCCACTTGGAACACTTTCATTTCTGTTCTGCCAACATGATATGCAAGGAGACAAGATGCAATTCTCCATCTCCATAGATATTTATAGAAGTGCCAATGTGCCAATTGCTTTCTTTCTAAATGTCCCAAGTCTTAACGGCCCATTATAGGAAGTATATGAATATAAAAAGCAATGATATCAAGGAAAGATGCATAAAGATAGCAGGCCACTTTGGAAAGAAAGGTCATACTTGCACAAAGCAACAAAAACATTCAGCCCCACCACCACCACACAAGTAGGGCACCCTCATGGTCAATTATGGAAGAAAAGGCTTTGAAGCACTTGTAAAGTTTCATCTCCCATAGCTGGCAATGAGAGACCCAATAGTAGTCATAGGGGACAGAGTCAATATTTCAGAAGGATTTATAGTGCAATCCAATGAGAAGCAATTCCATTGGTATTCAGTGGAGTTTAACCCCCTGTTAAACATTTTTTGGATTCTAATCTTACACATAGATTTGGCCAATAATGGTTCCACACATTTGAATACCATCTGCTTATTTACCATGGGTTTTGTTCACTGAGCTTTACCACTCCCAGTCATGGCACAGATTCATCCGTGACATTTTGAAGTGTTTTAGAACCCAGTGTACCAAAAAGCAGGAAACAAAATCTGTTACCTTAACTTTTCCTGCATTTTCCTCTTCTTCCTTTTTTTCTTCAAATTCAAAGGCAACTGTCATACGTTGCTGTCGCTGTTCCTCCCACAAAGTAGGATTAAAGCTATCACTGTCAGACTGGAAATCTACAGTTAGTTAGAAAATTAATGCAAGAATCAAATAGGTTTTGTGACAAAACCTTGCTCACCATATTGCCTTAGATCAACAACTTCACACTAGAAAAAAAGTGCTGCCTGAGGCCAAGATCCTTTTCAATCTTCACACAGCATAAACCTTGACTAACAGGATTGCACTGGATCACACACGTCCATAAGTGAGTACACAACAGGTACTGCACGACTGCAGGGATGTTCAGTCCCTTGGTGTAATTTTAGGGAGCATGCTGATGCACACTCAAAGGAAGCACAGCTCCTTCTGCAACTTTCTGCAACCAGAAGAATCTCGTGTGAGGTCTAAGAAAGTGCACCCAATTGTGCAAATAAGGCCAGATAAACATAATGACAAAAAAGGACCCTGGCTTAAGTCTAAAATTATTTATTTATTTTAAAGCAGTCAGTTAATTCAAAGCGTCTATATTCTGCTTGTGAATCTGAGAAGCAGTCAAAAATATCACATAGACCAGTGGTTCTTAACCTTTGTTACTCAAGTGTTTTTGAACTGCAACTCCCAGAAACCCCAGCCAGCACAGCTGGTGGTGAAGGCTTCTGGGAGTTGCAGTCCAAAAACACCTGAATAACAAAGGTTAAGAACCACTGACATAGACGACCCAATTTTCCCCCTCATAAAGATGCACAGGGTCAGTAGTTAAGGTCACTTGGGACTCATGTTTGTATAAAATATCCACCTACCCTCGTTACTAATTTTTTGTCAGTACAAAACATCTGCCTGCTAATGGCTATCAATATGCCACAAATTTAGCAAAATCATTCAAGATGAAATTCTTTGCTGGACCAATTCAGAGCAGTGTTTAAATATAATTATTTAGCTTGTTGCACCATAGAAACTAAAGAGAATTCAGTGAATCTATGCAGCATGTTAAAATATTTTATAACATTCACCTTGATTATTTATTTAGTTAGTTAGTTCTTTTGAGAATTATTTTGGTGTCTTGCTTTTTGACTGAATGATCTTCAATGTAGTTTACAACAGAGTAAGCGCATATTAACACTCTCACACATGACAGAAACCCAATAATTCATGAGACTTAAGTTCCCCTGGATAATGGAAGCTTGGGATACACAGTATTTTCGCCATATTTTGTTTTTATAGCTAAAAGATATTGGATACATTCAGACTAGGGATAACTATCAGGAATTATTTTAGGCAAGACCAGTTTACATGCCTTGATCCTCTGCTGTGTTTGCAAGAAGATTAGAAGATTTTGATTCCATTCATTCATTCATTTATAGCATTCATGCTGCATCCTTTGGCCAAAAAAATTCTTAGAGCATCTTAAAATGTAAATAGTATGAAAATCTCTGCCTTCAGTTTATAATCTAAATTTATGACGCAACATGCAAGTAATAAAGAATGGAAACGGAAGAAAGGAAGAACTAAATTTAGCACTTTAAAATTTAAGGGGGCACCCCTGGTGCTCCAGTCATGGACCTATCTCAGTAGTCTGATGGTAAAATGCTTATCAAGCTGCCATGCAAGCAAACACATCATGCTTATTATTTTATTATTTATAACTAACCACACAATAGTATTATGCCCAGTCCCCTACATTCTGGCCATTCTTGTTTAGGAAAACAGATATTTCACTATCCATGGTTTTAAAAAATGGCAACTAAGATGAACCATAGTTAGATGATCTCAGGCAAGGTAGTTAATAAAAAAATGCAAGCAGAAGATTTCAGACTCTTCTTCATTGCCTCACTAGGACAAGAGTGTTTGAGGGAGAGCATGGCTCTGCAACAAGTCTATGACCATTCCCATCACCATAAACCATGGTATTTCATGACACTCTAGATGACGGTGACATTAGAGAACAAAAGCTAATTTAAAAGGAAATCCTTAGAAAATGCAAATGCAGGGTCCCAATAGCTTTAGAAATACTAAATAAACACATTGGGTTGTGTTATCAGATCAACAACTTCCAACAGAATCATTGTTTGCAATATGTAAAGTGACATTAAATAATTATTGCATAGGTTTTTGCATTTAGAAAACTGGGCTGACAGCACTTTACCTTCATCACTGCGGGGCTGCTGAGGAAACATGTAGTTAGTAAGCACTCTTTGCTTTGTTTCTGGATGTGCCTCAGTTTGAAGAGGGATAAGGGCCTTAGACTGTAAAGCAAGCAACATTACAAAAACTTTAAAAAAAACTGTGTGTGGGTAAATTAAACAAAATGATGGTATGTAACAATAACATGAACACTAGCAAACAGTACCCTACTACCAAGATAACTGTTGCTAACCTTCTTGATGAAAATATGCTACTAACATAACTTACAGGTAGGTAATTAAATTGTACATGACTAAGATACAGCATCTCTAACAAATATACAGGGTTATAGAACTTATGTTTCTGTATGTTGCTACATTGTCCCATCCTAAGGAGGAATATCAGTATGTTTAAAAATGTAGGTATACATGCAATGGCTTTACAATTTCGATACTCAATATTACATATGCACATTTTCCATCCTGTATCAACTCTAGAAGGCAACTCTTGTATCACAGACAGAATGCCCCGTTCCCTTTGGATGTAACAACTTGGTGAACAGAACATGTTGGGCTTGAGTTTATATCATCCCTCCTTTGTTGAAACCCCTGTTCATAATATCTGGAAAGCAATTACTACCACATAATATTGTATATTTGCTTCTTTCTTTTTGAATGTTGTGTTTTGAAACACTGGTACTTGTTATGTGCTGTTTTGGGCACTGCCTCCTCTGGAAAAGTAGTATATACATAAACTATTTTTATTTCAGCAGGGAAATTCTTGCTGCAGTCAGTACTTTCTTACAACTAGTGAAAAAGCGTGAACACCCAATCACAGTGAGTACAATAGTTTAAGAGAAGAAACAGTTGAAATACATTCTTAGACTCACCATTCTGAACACATTCTATTACACAGAATAGTGCCACCTCATGCAAGTTTACTCAGAAGCAAGTCCCACTGAATTCAACAGGACGTATTCCTACATAAGTGTTTCTACAAGTGCATTTTAGGATTAATACATGCAATAATAAGAATGAGGAGGAATACCATCATACAACAACAACAGCCAGTTAGTTAGTTAGTTAGTAGGGGCATCAAGGTTTAATCTGCCTAACTTTCTTCACAGGGTTGTTGTTACTGTAAAAATGGAAGATGGACTATGGATGCCACCAAGGAAGGAAGGAAGGAAGGAAGGAAGGAAGGAAGGAAGGAAGGAAGGAAGGAAGGAAGGAAGGAAGGCATACACTGGAATGTTCAATTAAAAAACTATTTTTTGAGGGAGGGAAAAAACAAACCATGCTGTTGAGAAAAATAATGTGGGCTTTGTGTGAACTACTCTGAATTCATACTTATATGTTGTAGCTGGTCCAAGAAAAATTAGTTAAACAAGTGATTTGTATACTGCACTAAGAACTGGTGGAAATATTGCTCTGAAAATAAAAGACCATGCATTTACTGGAGGTGATTTCTTGATCGGCAGCTTTTGTAACAAATAACTAATCTTGAGGATTTAAAATATGTAGGAGTTCACAGAAAGATAATCTGATAGTAAAGAAACTGAAAGGGAAGAAAATGCTTACAGAGTGCTTCACATGGACACTTTTGAAGTGAATCTCAATTTTTTAAACCATTGTTTCAAATTCTGTGTTGATTGTTGTTGTTGTATGTGCCATCAAGTCACCTCCAATTTATGGCAAACCTTGTAGACTCAAGCCTATGGCTTCCTTTAGGGAGCCAGTCCATCTCATATTTGGTCTTCCTCTTTTCCTGGTACCTTCCACCCTCCCCAGCATTATTGCTTTTCCAGGGAATCCTGTCTTCTCATGATGTGCCCAAGTAGGACAGTCTCAATTTCAACATTTTTGTCTCCAGATATAGTTTAGGCTTCATTTGACCTAGGACCCACTTGCTTGTCTTTCTGGCAATCCAGGGTATCTGCAAAGCTCTCCTCCAGCACCACATTTCAAACAAATCATTATTTATATATATACAGCTGATTTCACTACTGTTCTTTTAGCTCTCAGAATGAAAACATATGTAAAATATGTACCTGGTTGTCTGAAAGCCACAATGCTGCAAGGTCTTTAAGCTTTGTAAAAGTAATAGGCAAGTTTTTCAATCTGTAAAAAAAAACCCAAAAACAAAACTAGTATTGGGATAACATGGGTTTTTCATTCTTGCAATAGCCTTATTTATTAACAGATTTTCATGCTACAGAATGTTCTAGTCAGATAACAAAGGAGATTATGCAATTTTCATTCTGCTCATCTTTTTGTATTGTTTTAGAAAGACCTTTTAAAAGAAACATTCATTTTTAACAACAGAATTTTCAAAAACTGTTTTAGTTTTAAATACATACTTTATTCTTAAATCTTTAGAATATATCCATAAAGCCCAGATAGTTAAAGTAATAAACAAAAATACCACCAGTTTCAAGGCACAGATTTGTTTATCTTAGCCAGAATCTAAAGGCACTTAATTTTATTTGTAAGTTCATGAGACTCTGGAAAATGTGAACAAATTGCCCATTCTTACCATTGATTCTCTCACCCCACCAGTTACTATCCTATTCTGTATCTTTGCTGACACAATGGAAGTGATATCACTGATGGCAGCAGATTGCCGCTAATTAAAGAGTTCATCTTTTGATTCTGAGTTATGTGCAACTTGCACACAACGAAATGAAGTTGGGTACAGCCCAAAATTTAAGGAGGAACTCTTTAATTAGCAGCAACCTGCCACTGACAACAATGTCACTCCCTCTCTGCCAGCAGAACTATGGAACAGGGTGCTGGCCATCTTTTTTTTTTTTAATTGGCATTTATAATTAACACATCTACATTTTTAATACTGTGGATTTCTTTTTCTGGTGCTAATTGGGCATGTTTCCTGTGAAAATATTAGGAGTATGTCTCACAGATTTTGATCATAGCATGCTGCAACAGAAATAGAAATAAAGCAATGCCTGAATACGATTTTTATTTCTTCTGTTTATAATCTTCTTGATTAGAACGGGTGACAGTATAAAACATTAAGCACACAATCCCAGAGCTGCTTCCTTATACAAAAAAAATGAGGGTTCTTTTCCCTACCAGCATCCTTTGAACTGCTTTTGATTCTAAAGCAGTTTTATCAACAGTGTAGCAGTCCATGAGCCACTGCTGTTCCAACCAAATAAAAAAAGATGAAAGATGCTGCATACAAGCCCATTTATGCAGATGAAAGAGCTTACACTAATGAAGACTTTACTTTTTTAGCATTAAAGGCTGCCCAAATTTAATCCAGTTAATGATTTAAATGATCCTTGAAACACTGCAATCACACCAAAATAGCACTACCCTAAGATCCCAAGTCTACATGAGCAGCTAAGGGCTCTGATGCCAAAGTGATTGCTTTTTTTCTCAAGTAGAAAAAGGAATTTTATTACTGTCAGGAGTAAGACATGCTAGGAAGTACAACTAAGACAATTTTAGAGACAGATGAAAATCTGAGTCTAAATGTTAATCTTAATCCCACAAATCATTCTTTCCTGTCCATGCATATTTCAGATCATAGGTTCTTTAACTCACACGTCACATGTACCACATCTATTCTATAGATTAGCCAAGACTTGATTTTTTTTCTATTCCTCTGCTGAGTCTTCATACAACACTCAGTTTCAGAGATCTTTCCTGCATACAATTGTTACTGAATTTTGTAAAGTCTACATACTTGAAATCCACTAACTCTAGAAATACATCTAGAATGAAAAGTAATGTTTGTTTTGCTGTAATTTGGCCCTTACCTCACAGCACTTTTATTACATCTTCTTCTCACTGTGTCATGTGGTGAGTTTTTTGGCCCTCTTAGGGGTGGGAAAACTTTGCTGGGCTGGATAGCATTTGCATGGAATATGGATATATATATGTACATATAAATACATACACACACACACATACTTATCTGTATGTATCAGTATTATTCATATATGTATATGTATATATACACCTATATACATACATTATACATACATCTCTCTCTCTCTCTCTCTCTCTCTCTCTCTCTCTCCATTTCATATTGCATATTTGTTGCTAGACCCACTTAAATTCCTGGGTTCTGTCCTCCAGCCCTACCTACATACCCTGACTTCACACTCAATTATATTTGTGTTAAATCATGCTGCCAAAAGAAAAAAGAAAGAAAAAGGGGGAAAAAAAGAACTATTTTTAAAAACACTCCAATTAGGTCCCACAAGATGAAAAAGTAATGCTTAAATTAGTTGATGTTGATTTTTTTACTACTTTTTTAGTTAGATGCATCAGACTTGGAGCTTTCAATCATTTAGAAAATATGTTAATTGGCATTATATAATTTATAAACTAACCTGAAATACTTTGGCAATAAAATATTGAAAAATAAAAAAGGCCTAATATTTTATGTATTGCTTGGCTTCTACATTAAGAATTAGATATGATTCCAACCATTCCAAAGTTTAACTTTCAGATATACGTCATTAACTCCCACACTAGGTTGGGGTTGCATATTTTGCATGGAGTAAGAGTACACCAGAGATTCACATTTACTTGAGACTCAATGAGAGGTGCTTGCTGTTCAGCACTTTAGATGTTATATGAATGTGAAAACAATAATACAGTTGTGGAACATACCTGAGAGATGAGGGTGGTCCCTTCCCTCTTATCCTTCTGTGGGCTGGAAAAAACTCTTTTTGGACATGTTTTTAAGTGATAACTGGGGGTTTCCAGAATGCTGCGTTTATTGAATTCAAGGGTTTTAAAAATGTTTTTTAAAGTGTTCTTAATGGTGGATTTTAATACTGCTATTTATTTAATTGTTTTCAAATATTATATATTATGGGGCTTTAAACTGTGACTATTGTATTTTTAACTCATTGTGTGTCTTCTAGGGGAAAAATGTGGGATCTAAAATGAATTAATGAATAAATCAAATAAGACCACTAATAATGTTTGAGTAAAGGGAAATATGGCACTGAAGTGCTTCCTGGACAGAAGATGTCTGGATCCCATACAACTAATGAAGACCAATTTTCACTTGTTGCTCTGTCAACTGATGATCTTAACATAGTTTAAGAGATTAATATTTCAATATCCATAAACTCTGAACCCGTGGCAGTCTGTTCAAAAGAGTACTGATCACACATGCCATTTAACAAGAAAAAAGTTTTACCTGTTGTCACTCAAATTTAAAACTCGAAGTTTCTGCATCTGACCGATCTCATCAGGAAGAAATTCAAGTTTGTTTGAACGCAGAGACATAACTGTTACATTCTTGCAACTTCCAATCTGTGGGCATCAAAGATAATTTATAAGACACTGTCTGGTTACTCAGAATTGCTATCTGTATGGGAATATTGGTTAGGCTTTCAGAATAATGGAATCATCATGACAACTTTGCACAGTGATGTGCACAATTTAGTTTACACTTGAATTAGGTTGGAATTACAGGGTTTTTTTTTCTATACAGCTGTCATTGCTACAAGAAAGTGGGTACCAAATCCTTCCTCTTCTGGTAGACACAATATACATGGCTAGTGAAATGCAGTTAGTTGTGAGAGGGGCAGTTAGAAGTATACTTTTTTCTTGCTCATGGTTTTTCACAGACCAATCTTTTGAAATTTAATTGCCTTCTTCCTTGGAATATATTGGAAGATAGTCCTGTATAATGGATTACGCCACAGAAATATTTGTAAGGACAGAAATGGGGAAGCTTAGATGTGTTAATAATGCATTGTATGGAAATTTACTTTATATAAATTTTTCAAGTAAATTGTATCTCATAATAAATTCTTACTTCTCTGGGAAGCCCAGGGAGGAAATTTTCATCTACAGCTAGTGTCCGCAGATTGTGCAGGTAGCCAATGGTGGGAGGTAGAGACTCCAGTTCATTACAGCTGCAGTCAAATTCTTCTAATAAAGATAAACTGGAATATTAAGAAGAATTGTTAGTCTGATTCACAAAATCCCACCAATTCTTAGGGTTTTTTTAATGTTAAATCTTTAACATATCAGATTAGCAAACTATGCAAATAGTCATGAGACTATTTTAGGAAGGAAGGAGTAAGAAAATATATTTGAAGAACATAATGGAAAAACATTTGAATCAAAAAGATGATCCATCTAGTGCATTGCAATCACCACTGACAGTCAGTATTCCAAAATATAGAAGTTATGTTATGCAGGAAGATTTCAGAGTGAAGTATACACATAAACAATGTGGATGCATTACATTATGACAAAGGCATGTGTCTATTTTGCCATGTGATTGATAGTGGCTGAAATCCAGCAGTGTAATTTATAATGTTGTCAGCCATTGTGGCTTTTCAGAAATTAAAAATATCTATCCTTCCCCTTTTGTTATGGAGAAGCCACTGGGTCATAGGACATGGGAAGAGTCTTTTAACTGTGTTATTCCAAAAAAACAGAATTTCACAACTAAATCTATGCCATTATGTCATCCTGATCTACAAGCATTTGAGCATGCCTTCTGTTTCTGACTAAACTTTCCATGTTAGCCTAAAAAATGATTGTGCAAAAGAAGCAGCAAGCAAAGCATTTCCCATGGAAGCATACAGTGCTTTTATGTAATAAATGTAGAATGAAACCTATACATGTCCACTCAGTAGTAAGTCCTAATGAGTTCAATAGGATTTAATGGCCAATATCTTATTGTGAAATCCTACATATCTAAGCAGATTCTCACAAGCAGTTTTGACAATTTTCTGGTCATGCAGACAAACACATAATTGGGTGTGTGACCCATGTATGTCCAAGTACATGACAGCCAGCCAGAACCATTGTATACATCAGTTATGCAATTTCCAGTTTATGCTACACAAGCTCAGTAGGATTCTGGTTGTTGCCAGACAAATCTGCACAGGTTACAGCCTTTAACTGTTGAAGTTAAAAAGGCCTTCTAAGTGAGATTCTTGATTAAAAGCTTGAGAATTAGACACAGGCTGCTTCTCTACCTGTTTGCTTAAAACATATGGAACTATCTTAATGTCTATCCCAGATAGTTTTGTACTCTGCTTACAAGTTAATAGAGGATTGATCTACAAACTCAGTTTGGGCATAGAGGAAACAGTTTTTTACTTGGGACAATCATCCTTGCCACCAACTATTTGGGCAGGAAGGAAGATAGCACTTGCTCACTGTCCATGAACAGACAGAACAGATTTTTAACATATAACCATGATTCTAGCCTTTGCCCCATAAGGTCACTGGCAAGAGAAAAAAGGAGTGCATGATTTAGGCCATGAGTTGTTTCCTTCTTGGTTATTTATCTTTAACATTTTGTTAGACTAAAGAATTTCAAGCAGCTGATGTACAACCCACGACCCATCTGTTTCCCCATACTTTTTCTCCTGTCACTAACTACTAGACCACACTAGTCTGGAGGACTGGAGTGTGTCATCCTTTTGAGAGCTGCACAATGATTAATGAAGTGGGTTGGGAAGAGAACAGCTGAACGCTTTGTTAGGCAATTTATTATATGCTGGCGGGTGCCAAGCTGTCATTCAAGCCAGAGGAAGTGATAGTTTCTAAAGGAAACATTCAGACAAATTGGCCCGGATCCATTTTAAGCTTGTGCTGACAGAGGCAGATCCAGAGCTTAGGTGAACAGTTAAGAGACCACTTATGATGCTCTAGTCACCAGGTGATAGGACTGTTTTTTTGCTACTCCCTTTAAGCTGCCACCAGTGCTTACAATGAGTAAGGCTTAAGCAATGCAAAGATGAAACACTGTGGTTTCAAAGGCATCCATGCTAATATGATGCTGAAGGTCAGTGCAATCTTATGTAAAAGATTCTATCAGTTTCAGATCAACAAATTAAATAGTAATTCATTAGTTCAATGGTGAAATTACTAGTTTCAAAACTGAAAACATTCTACATACTCTGGCTGCTTAGCCCTAAATATATTCCATGTTGAATAATTTCTATTAAAAGTCAGTGACATATTTTGACATAATATGATCCAGAGAATGTTAGGCATCTTAATTCTCCCAATTGGACTTGGAGTGGGCAACATCCAGGGATGGAAGCTGTAAGTATCCACCCTGAATCCACTGGAGATCATGCCCTCCTTCTGTTCCATCAAATATTGATTGCACATCACCACTGATGAACAACTATATTGTTTCATTTAAAAATAAGGTGTGCGGGGGTACCATGTTTCTAGGCCAAATTGTACTTCTGGGAGGCTTCCATGGGTGTGATTCAAAATGCCAACAAAATATGTGTTCTATGCATGTCTTGCTTTGAAGTGAAATATTGAGGCTTTTAAAGTGAAATAGTGGTGCTTTTTCTGGCAAATGCTCATGAAATTCAGCAGCAACAGTTAGGAGCCTCATGTGGTCAGCAGCCCAGATCTTTCACTTCTGACTTTAATGTGGCGTTCGCCCACGACACTCATGTCATTCATATTCATGGGCTGATTTGCATGAACCTATGTGAGGGCTGGAGAGGCGGAGTCAGCAGCTACACGAGGCTTGGCGGGAGAAGGAGGAGTCAGATAGAGATTGGGATGAGAGGCAGATAGAGATAGATAGATAGAGATAGGGCTGGTTAGTCAGACAGAGAGGGAACTGATACTGATAGAGATAAAGATGAGATATTGAGAGAGATAGGACAGGTTAATCAGAGTGATAGAGCTGATTAGGAAAATAGGTAGAGAAGGTGGTAATGATATTGTACGAGAAAAGAAGTATGTACTGAGAGAACTGTTGATGATTTGCTTATGCATAATGTGTATCTGAGAAACCTCTGTTATTATTCAATCGGCTTCACTTCAATAAATAAGTTCTGTTTGTGTTCACAAGACAAGTGTTCTGACATACGTCATTTATATTGTGGATTGAAGTAATCCACTGGTGGCAGCAAGAAGAAAACGCGACGTGAGCCTTTGTGAGGGAAAAACAAGCAGGGGCCACTAGGGCGAACGTCACAGGTATGTACTTTAAATTCCATTCATTTCTAATTCTAATGTAGGTATCTTCTTATTTCAAAAGGAGAATCTAATTCTCATTTGTGGATACAGAAGCTCTAACATGCATATGTACCTCAGTCAGGATTCCTGCATTGGCAGACAGTAGGAAATTCTTTACTAAAGTAAAATTTATGTAAAAAAATGCACCAAAAAAAAAAAAAAACCCAATGCAAAATTATATACTTCAGGATTTTTCCTCTTACACTTAATTTTGTATTTTTAACAGAAGCTTCCCTTGCAAAAGGAGCTCCTCTAAAATACACTAGAGACCATATAGACGTCTGTTGTTGTTTGATTTATCTTTGACATATTTCCCCCCTACAGATGTAACCATGGCCTCTTTAGTTTAGAAATCCTAGGTGACAAGACTGAAAGGATCTCAGATCTCATGTAGCAGGAATACCTTATATTTTGAGTCATCAACATTTAGAGGAGAAAATACTGGGGTATAAGGACCAATAAGTTCATAGTGGCATAAGGCAACTTCAGCTGTTCTTAACAGAGAAGGCTTGCATAGGTCAAAGTAAACACATTCGGGTTTGGAGCAAAGCTCTCTCACAAAATAATTCCTTATTTAAACATTTAAATATGAAGAAGAAATTAGGATATAATGATTTCTAAATGACTTCTAAATTGCAAAAGAAAATGAAACTAATTGGCCACTGCAAATTAATAATGAGATGTAAATGATTACAAACTAGATTTGTGCTAGCATGTCTGTCAAGTTTCTAAAACTATGGAGATCTAATCTGAAATATTAAGTAAGAATACCAAGATGTCCAAACATCAGCTGAATATATCAAGCAGTTTCAGTGTAATTTGGAAAGACTGAAGATAAGGCCAGATCTGAGAAAAGGGACTGAGGGAATACCATTAGTGGGCAATTTTCATTTTCACAGCGCAAATGCCACTATATTTTTCATGTGACTAGGAGTTCATCTGAATGTTGCCCAAAATTCCCTTATGTTAGAATAAGAATCCTTCTGTCTGACATGGTAAATTTCCACTATGTTACTCATAATCACTAAAGCTGGAATATATTCAACAGAATTACTGAACAAGGTATACTAATTTATTATGTACATTTGAATTGCTCTTAAGATTCAAAGTAAGATTATTGTGGATCTGCAGGATACTGTTTACCAAATAGGAAAGGTAATATCTTTTATTAGGTAAGTTGCCACAGCACGTACAGTAGGTGTAAGTGGTTTCCTTGCCATCTCCCTTTGCCTGGCATCTGTACTGAAGCAGTAAGATCCAAGTCTATTAATCACAGCCATATCAGCACTCAAGGTTCCAGGGAAGAGCACCATTGTTATGGTAACATATATCATTTGTCTAACACACATGCTGACTGGATCTGGATGCTGCCACTGCTACATGGGTAACCACTTGGTAGAGGTAACATACAAATAAGTAGCAGCCATTTGAAAGGGGAAACATACACATCCTTCACTCCTATGACTTAAGTGTGTAACTACATAGCATGAAAAATGCACAGTGATCTGCTGTGAAGTCTCACCTGGGAAGTTAGGTTTCCTTCGGTGACTGCTTTAGTGGATAATGCAGCAATCAACAGAGAGAGTAGAGGAAATTGCCAATCTAAACTTGTTAGCATCTTGTTAAGATAGCTCTACCATAGAACAACTTTACAAGTTGGAAACAACTGGTCATCTACTGCATTGGTTCAAGTGATCACACTGCCTGAACCAATGAGAATGCATTTGATTCTTTAAAAAAGTGGGAGCCCCAGGAGTTGAGGGAAAAAGTATGGTTTAGGGGAAGAAAACTCCAGATTGATTTGCACTGATCTTTACATCATGTTGTCAACAGAAACCATCCCATTCCCAGATCATTTCCCACATTTTTGATAGTATAGTTGCACCTTTAGAAGTACCCTCACTGTGTTGATTCCAAACATATTTTCCCATCTGTACTTGCTGCAAACCTAAAGAAACACTAGGTACTAAGCCCCACTAAATATAGTGGGTTTCACTTCCACGTATAGGATGATACTGTAAGATATTGAAGATGGGAACATCTGTAAAATGTTTTCCACTTACTTTCCAATGGCATTGGGCAGAACCGTAAGCTGATTGTCATCTACTTTTAGAGTTGTCAGCCTTTTCAAGAGCCCTGCAAATAAACAGTAAGAGAGAAAAAAGATAGTTGAAGGTAACTTAAATTACATTTAACATACCTAATAAAAACAGTATGAATATATGCTTTCCTTCAATTATCTTTGTACTTTTAAAAAACAGCTCTTAATACTCTTTGCTATAGTGTCTAACCAACAAAGATCTGTTTAGGTAAAAGTGACATGAAATAAAGGAAAATCTCTTTAAAATAAAGAACATCTGACAACCCAATCCTAAGATTTCTTATTCAGAGACAAAAAGGCAGTTGTTGCAAAACAACTTCCTAATGGCTTGTATTTACTACAGGATAATGAAGAGCACTAGTAGTTTTCTTCTCTATTCAGAGTAAACTAAAGCTTGAATCCAAATCAGTTCTTACAAATGAAACTCATCATTATAGCAGCTGGACCTCAAATGCAGCTATGTACATATTCCTGTTTTAGTTTATTTACCTATAGAATCAGGCAGTTGTTGTAGCATATTGGAGGACAATAGTAGATCTTCAAGGGCTTCACATCCTGATATGTCCATATCTATACTTTCTATCCTATTCTTTGACACATCCAAATACACCAGTTGCTTTAATCTTCCTACAGGCTTGAAGACAAATAGGGTTAGTTAATAAGATTAAAATTAGTTGAAATCACTAATCATAACATTCATGCAGTTTTCCATATCGGTCACACCCAGACAGCCATAGACCGCTGAAAGGAATGTGAGCCCTATGCATGCTCGCCTTTATCTTTGTCATACTAGCCCCTTCATTTAATTATATGAGTTCAAGTTCCCTGGAGGGGCTAATTCAGGGCAGTAATTCTAGAGATATGCAGAAACATCACATTCTCCATTACAGCTAGTAAACTGAATAAACATTAATGTTCACTGATGGAAAAGAAAAGCGTTGTGTTCAATTTTGATGTCTTTACATATGCACACCGTGCACTCATGTGGAGGAGAATTGTGCCCAGGTTTTCAAAAAGTGCAGATTAGATGTTGGTCTTTAGTACTTTACCACAACCTACACCACAATAATCTTGTAGTACTGTGTTTCTGTTCAGTGTTGCAGCAAAGTAGCCAGCTCATTTCTAATTTACTCCATTCCATTTCCCCCCATGCAATAGTTTGTCCCCCCCCCCCATTACCAGGACACACTCAGTGTTCTGTGGACATTGAGCATGCTTAATTCTTATTAGACTGTGATATTCTTTTCCTCCTAAGGATTTCCCCCCATAATTTTTTCAACTTGTACAAATTTTGAGATTTCCATGAGTGTACAGTTACCTTTTCCTTGTGCTATTGTGCCTACTTGAAGATCAACACTCAGACCATGAATTTGTTATTTATATATATATGTATAAGAGTGATACAAGAATCAAGAGCCTTTAGGTATGGCATAGTTTCCAATTTGTATAGTTAGTAAACATACAGGACATATTGCCATGTCTAGCTATAAATATGGGTCAGAAACTAAAAAGGGGAGCTAAAAAATGCTAAAGCACATTCATCTATCAAAAATGGCAAAGCTGCTGCTGGTGATCTATAAGGTAGTGCTGTGATCTATAAGGTTCCTCTATGGTCAGCGAAATCATGCTTAAGCATTCATGATAAAACTAATGATAATCAAGTTGCAGAGCTATTTTGGGAGAAAGTAACAATCCAAGTGTAAGTTATAATGTAATTTATAATCCATGTAGTGCAATTATCTACAGTAACTGCA
The DNA here is from genome assembly GCA_037013535.1 of Intellagama lesueurii. Lineage (NCBI taxonomy): Eukaryota > Metazoa > Chordata > Lepidosauria > Squamata > Agamidae > Intellagama > Intellagama lesueurii. The sequence goes on from JBAJHW010000004.1 coordinate 165,235,085, forward strand.
AAGCACAGAGATGCAGCCTTAATGTTTTATGATTTCATACAAATAAAAGTGTTTGCACTCTTAATTTAAGAAGGCTTCTCTACATATTTTATATGTAACTGTATCTATGCCATTTTAAATGTCACTCTGAAAAGCCTTGTACTATCAGAACTATTAGACGAACCACTAGTTGATATAGTATTCTCAGTATTCCAACCTATGTTATATAAGAAAATGAATGAATTGGAGTGTTTCATTCTAATATTTAGATTTAATTCCATTTTCTCCGCCAGCAGCTTCTACAATCATTTCTGCAACTGACTAGAACTGTCATGTTCAAATAGAAACTTGCTAAGGAAGGTTGCAGAGGCTGAAGCTCCCCTATGCCCTTTCCTAGCACAACATTTTCCTTTGCACTTGATAACCCTGTTGTGTCATCTGAATGCAGAAATTATTGTGCATTCACCTGGCTGTCATGCCCAATGAATGTCTGATATCCGATAGTAATATATATATATATATATATATAACTGACATTTGTTCCTTATTTAGGTGGTGTCTCAAAAGCTGCTAAAGTACCTTTTCTGAGGTATTCACTGAAGAGTGATTAGGTATTGGATTACTATATATTACCAAAGTTATTGGTATCAGATTTAGTTCTTAAGAAAGATCAGTACTGAAAGTCAGACTGGCAGATCCTTCATTAGTCAAACTTTTTAAATTATGCAACTTGGGAGGCCTTCTCCTAAAAATGTTTTTAAACTTAGTTCAAGCACACATGCTTAAGTGTCTATTTAGGTATTATCCCTTATTCCTTCCTCAATTTCTAGACCATTTGCAAATATATTTAGTGTTTTTACAAAGACATCTCTCACATATAATTTAAGAAAAAAAGGAAATGAAACTGAAGTTTCTGCATATTTGAGATCTGACAAAATTGTGCAATACATGAACAGATATTATTTTTCACCCAATACTGTGAAATAATATGTTAGATATTTTATAAATAATATGTTAGATATTTTATAATATCATAAAAAAGTCTGTTCACACTAAATTCCTTCTTTAAATTCACATTTATTGCACACCAAATAATGTGAACTTCTAAAATATGCATATATTATTTTCCTCAGAAGATTATACAATATAAATACCCATACCCCAGGTAGTGTTTGAAGTGAATTATTATCCATCCATAATTCCTTTAGGTTTTGTATTTGTTCCAGAACCTCAGGCTGTAAAAATCAAAAAGCTTTTATAAAAATACAATATTTAACCAAACTAAGCAGTATTATACTTGTTTTAGACCAAGTCTTGTAAACAAAAGTAAAATAGAATTGTAGTTCTTTAATCTAATGTTCTCTTTTTAATGTTATACTTTTAAGACAACTGATTATTATGTTAAACATCAATGAAAGGCATTTTTAGATTATATGTCAGATCTGAATATTAAAGACTGACCCACTAAGAAGCTACAGACTGTGAGAAAGGTGCAAGGATCCATAGTAGCAGTTGCAATGGACTACCCATAAGAAACATCAAACTATTGAAGTAAGGAATATTGAACTGTTAATGATTAGATATTAAGAATTCCTGATCTTTTATTTTCATAAATGTTGTGTTTCTGTGCCCCACACCAAGATCCTTCACATGTCCTTTCTCACCTTAACTCACATAATCCATAATCTGTAGAGTAATTATTTGAACTCTCTCACCATTATTCCTGTCTGCACACATAACACATTTCATGTGTAGAAACAGATCTCTCACTCCAGAGCTGAGTTTGAGATTATTATGAGATTGGGTCATAGGAAGAATATCTACCTGTAGAATGTGTGTGTGTGTGTGTGTATGTGTGTGTGTTTGCTTTTTGAGCAACATACGTTGTTCTTACCAGCTCAGAAAATTCATTATTGCCTAGGTCAAGCCTCTCCAGCTGTGTCAGTTTGTGCATTGACCTGTAAAAATGCAAATAAAACCATGAAAACTGTCCTTGCTATATTATACCATATTCAAAACTAGACAAAGCAGGAAAGGATGTTGTGGTTTTCGTATACTTCAGAAGTAGTCAAAGTACACTAGAGAGGACAAGGAAAACTTATTCATCACACTGTTCATAGTTACTGCCACTAAGAACAGAAGCTGCTACTGGTATGATCAATTATGACAAAATATGTCCTACAGGACACTTAGGATTAATGATTATCCCCTGTAGATCCAATTTAGAGCCCCATTAACATTCTAGTCCTATGTAAAATACTACTCTATTTAAATTCAGGATCTGTTCTGAAGAAAGAATGGAATGACTCCCTCCACTATGAATAGAAGGCTTTATCAGTATAACGTATGAGACAGCTGGTGTGATGTTGTGGCTAGAGTGTTGGACTGCAAGTTGAGAGATGCAGACTCTAGTCCTTGTTGGGCCCTGAAATTCACTGGCTAACTATAGGTTAGTCATTGTGGCAACCACCCACATCACTCATGCCATTCATATTCATGAGCTGATTTGCATGAACCTATGAGAGGGCTGGAGAGGTGGAGTCAGCAGCTACATGAGGCTTGGCGGGAGAAGGAGGAGTCAGATAGGGCTGGTTAGTCAGAGGGATAGGGAACAGATACTGATAGAGATAGGGCTGGTTAGTCAGAGAGTTAGGATTAGTCATTCAGAGAGATAGAACTGGTTAGGAAAATAGGTAGAGAGGGTGGTAATGATATTGCAAGCGAAAAGAACTATGTACTGAGAGAACTGTTGATGAATTGCTTATATATACTGAGTATCTGAAAAACTTCTGTTATTACTCATTCTGCTTCACTTCAATAAATGAGTTCTGTTTGTGTTCACAAGACAAGTGTTCTGACATACGTCATTTATATTGTGGATTGAAGTAATCCACTGGTGGCAGTGAGAAGAAAATGTGACGTGTGCCTTTGTGAGGGAATAACAAGCAGGGGCCACGTGGGTAAACATCACAGTCATCCTCCCTCAGTCTGCCCCACCTCCTGGAATTGTTGGGAGAATAGATGACAGAGAAGAAGAGCCATATCTATCACCTTAAGCTCGCTGGAGAAAAGGCAAGATATAAATGCAACTGATAAATAAACAAACATAGAACCCACATATTCTAGGTAAATGCTGGGTTAGAACACAAGATCTTCAGAACCAGAAACTGAGTAAGCAAATCAGATGGGCTGACTATGACCTTTACAGTATATAAAACCTCAATGGAAGGGACAACTCAGCCAATTTTGAGTTACCATGTTCCCACTTTCCAGTGATCTGGCAATTCTTAGGAAAGTTAAGAAGTGGTGGTATTTGGAGTAACTAGGAGGGGGAGAGAGAAAGACTGACATTTGCAGATGTTTCAATGAGCCATGCAGACATCAGGTAACATAAAAGAAACACAAACAAGATGTTACACTTATATAAAATACATATTTAAGTCCCAGTGGCCTAGCATAAACCTACCCAAAGTTATAAATGGAACATAAAGTGTAGATATACCCAACACATACATATGAAAAAAAATAAGAGCAATAGAAAGTTGTGTGTGGAGATGAGCATGAACTGGGAAAATGGCAGTTCATATGTAATGGTTTGTGATTCGTCACTATTCACAAAGCACAAACTTTCAGAAGCTTACCAACAAAATGAACCATTTTATGGTTTGTGCAATTTGGGACTTCCAGGAGGGGTAGAATGACCACCACAGTGAAAGAAGCCAAACTCACAGTGAGTCTTCAGCTGACACTCTTCCCCACCCTCTCCAATTTTGGTGAAGATTGGATTTGCGATGTCCGAGTTATAGCCCCCCCCAGCAGGTCCCACCAGGAAAGTGCTCTTTAGCTGGCTTGGGGAAAATTAAATGAGTGGTTTATGCAAGGGAACAGGGTGTTGCTCATCATGAGGCGGACTGGAGAAGGAACAGAAAGGGGCAGATATGAGAAGAGGACTAGCTAGCTAAGTGTCTTCTTCTCACACTGACCGCTGCAAAAGTGAAACCACCAGCTGAGCTGTCCAGGGTGTGACTCGTATAACCAGCTACTCCCAGAGAGCAGACTTGAAGCTCTATGATTGGCTGCCTGACATGACAATCAATCCTACATGAAATTTTCTCTAGCTCCAACCCAGCATTGCCTAGGGAATTGATTAAGTGACACCAGGTTGTCTGTCCAAGAACAATAATGAACTGTATGAATCACCAACGCCGATATAGTTCGGTGTTTCATTCTATTCTGGGCAGATGGGTTTCTGCGAAGTGCCCAAAAACAAAACATGAAACAGCCTGATTCGTGGGGTTTTTTTGCCTCATGGTTCATTTCATGCCCATCTCTACTTGTGTGCATGCAACTGATGCTGCAGAACAGGCTGGTGCACTGTTATTAGCATATGCAGTATAATCTGCACTATCAACATTCCAGTCATCAGAACTCTTACACAGAATGTAATGCCTGCTTGTATCCCAAAATACCCCATGAAATACATCAACTTTGTATTTATGTTTATTATTACCCCATAATGTGTGTGTGCTCTCCCCGATACAATACAACATATAAAAATACATTCTTATTAACCCAACACACTTTTCCTTAGTAGACTGCACTTCTGTACTGCCTCCAATATTCATTAACTTGTCCCTTGTAAATTGCAAAAAATTACAACTGCAGCTTCAAAGAGTTGAAAATCCCCTATGAGCTGTAAAATAGGATTACACTGATTACTTTGTGCTGGACCTATACAGCCATTATGTTTTCAAGACATACGTTTCAAGTATTAAGGATGCAAAGAGGCATGTTTTAAAAGAACCACTTGGGCATTAATTTTTGCCCGATTATGAACCCCAGGCCTCGGACACAGAGGAATTTATGAGCCCTGCTGCCTAATTATTCCTCCCTCTCTTCTACCCTTTGAGTAGTTTCATACTTTAACAATGGATTCTAACTAACATATTACATTCAGGTGAAGCATCTAAAAGTGTAGTCACCTCATACTAAAAGTAACTGTTGAAAATAAAATGGGCACCAATATTCATTCATTCATTCATTCACATAAGTCATTTATTAATTCATTCACATAAATAATTAATTTATCATGAATATAGTTGTTCACGCAATGAGGGACAATTCTGACTTTTTAAAATTTCATTCAGCACACATACAAAACGGTTCTCTGCCAGATGATAATCTGACCCTTGAGCTCATTTGCCAGTATAATCACCAAATTATAAGACTTGAAGAGCCAACCCCAAACCCCAACTGGATTTTGTAGCCACAGCAATCAGCATCTCGACCTGGATGGTAAATTCATAAAATCTTGCATGGAAGTGTGAAATACAATTGTACAGTCTGAGCTCCCTGTTCTGATCACAGGGGGGATGTGGTTTGCTGGCCAAAAAGATTACCATGTTTTTGGATGCAACTTGTTGGCATACTTGGGCATTTCAAGGGTACCACTATTGCTTTGAAAACAAATATTGTTATTCTTTGAACATTACCTGCCTATTTGTTACAAGACTGGCACTATTTGCCTACGGGCTAGCACTATTGTTTTTGTACTAGTTTATACTTTGTCTTGACTTCTAAAATATAATAAGCAGACTTCTGTTGTTTCTGTACTCTTATAGTTTATACTTTGTCTTGACTTCTAAAAATATAATAAGCAGACTTATTTGTAGGGCACCTTCCTTTAAAAGTTATCTGATTCTGTAAAAGCCTGCATTACTCAAGGGATTGCACAAAATAATGTGTTCATTTCTGATTTTTGGCCAAAAAAAAATTCTATTCCATTCTGCTCCTTTAATCCCCTCTTTCACTGGGCCAGTTATCACTTCTATAAACATTCTTATGACTGTGAGTATCAGGGAACTAGCAAATGACATTTATCCATACATACTGACAACTTACTCCATCACCAGGAGAAGGAAGAATTAGATATTAATACATTTTAATAAATCTGAATTAATACATTCCAAAATAAGAAACTTTATTTGCACCCACAGAAGTATAACAACACTGGTAGATTTGTTTACATGGTTTCTCAACAGAAAGTTATCTTATGAGAGCTCATGCCCCTTCTTCTCCTGCATCATTTCCCAATTTTAAAAGTCTTAGGTGATGCTGTCAAGCAGGAACTTAAAACTCAGTAGTAGCATGGCATGAGGTAAGCATTTCTCCCATTTAAATAATTAATCTAGGTTTTATACTCCATTTGCTTTTTATAATTACAAAATGGCTTTCTCACTGCTTTTCACTCCAGTTGCAGTGAACAACGAAACTGTTTTTAGAGCTATGGAGATTCAACAGTACGGAACAGTGTTATGTTATACAAGAGAAAGAGCTGAGTAGTTCCATTACAGATATATGCTAGTTTTACTCTTGGAAATTGGGGGACAGAACATTTTGCTCGTTCTTTGACTGTGTACTTGCTCCTGAAGCACCACATTAGTGTCACAGAATGGACAGGAACAGAATGAGGAAGGATTCTAGAAAACAATCCAGTAACACCAGCTTTGTACCAATGGAAGCAGAACGAGACCTCAACTGAGTTTCATGGAATCTACTTCCAGCTAAATGTGGATGGCATTATAGTATGGAATGGGGAGACACAAAGTTCAGGGTCAAAAAGATTAAAAGATTTGGAGCCACCTTAAGTCCTTTGAAGTGTCATTAACACAGAACAGATGCAGTGGCGGTAAAATTTAAACCATATTATCCCATGGTGAAAGTTAATGGCTGAAAATATAACAACAACAACAACAATGATTAAGAGGCAAGTAAATGCTGTGAAAAATTGGAGTGCACCTGGTCCAGATGAGCTGCATGGATTTTGGTTAAAGCATTTACCAAGTCTCCATCAACGTATAGCAGTGCAATTTAATCACTTACTCCAAAATTCTACAACTGAAGATTGGATGACAACAGGCCACACATTTCTGATAATAAAAGATTATCAAAAGGGCAATGAACCCAATAATTATCAATCAATTACATGCCTCCCAACAATGTTTAAGCTCTTCACAGGAGTACTGGCAAGATCAATATATAATTACTTAACTGAAAACTCCCTATACCCAACTGAACAGAAAGGGAACTTTAAAAACTCAAGAGGCACGAAAGATCAGCTGCTTATTGAGAAAATGAAACTGAAGAATGCAAAAAGACGAAAAACAAACCTTAACGTGGCCTGGATAGACTACAAAAAAGCATTTGACTCATTGCCGCACACTGGGTTAACATGTGCCTAAAATTTTGGGGGATTAGTAAAAACATTCAGAAGCTCCTCAAGAAAAACATGGAAAAATGGGAAACTGTCTTAATGGCCCATGGTGAAGAAATTGGGGAAGTTAGCATCAAAAGAGGAATATTTAAAAGGGATTCATTGTCACCACTACTGTTTAACAGCTCACTAATTCCCATGTCAATAATCTTAAATAAAACTGGATTGGGCTACCATATTTCAGAACAAGCAGAAAAAATCAATCATACATGGATGACCTAAAACTATATGCAAAAAGTTCCACGGAAATAAAATCACTGCTAAACACAGTGCAAATATTTAGTGAAGACATCCAAATGAAATTTGGAATTGACAAATGTGCATCTTGGAAATATTCTATTTTGGTCACTAATTTTAGTGGTGAAAATTTCCCAGCAAACCTGAAGGGTTTAGCTGATTTGTTTAAGGATAAAAAAGTTGCCAGATTGAAGGATTGGATGATTAAAATGAGATTGAAGGATCAGATTATAGTTAAACTTCAAACTAATAAACTATCATGGTATAATTATATCCAATTAGATAGCTGGACAAATGAATGGTTGAAGACTAATGGCAAATGTAGAGAATGTACTAAGTATGAACAATTTCTATCATCACATGAAGACATGCAGAAAGATGCTTTGAGGAAGGGAGTAGTAAGTAGAATTTATAACCTAATTTTGGAACAAGAGGAAAAAGAGACTGAAATAGAAGGTTTGAAATCAATTTGGGAAGGAACATGATTTAAAGACAGAAATTAAAACAGAGGATTGGACAAAAATTTGGAAGATGAGAGTTTTAAGATTAATGTCGGTAAGAACAAAGGAATTTTTTAAAAAAAATAGTTTAAGGTGGTACATGACTCCGGTGAAATTGAACATAATAAATTCAGACTATTCTAAGGCCTGTTGGAAATGTGATGAAGAAATTGGCACGTATTATCATATGTGGTGGGAGTGTAAATTGATTCAGAAATTTTGGAAATTGATTTTTAAGGAAATATGTGATATATTTGGAAAAGATATCAAACTTAATTCTAAAATTGCTTTGCTGTCAATTTTTGATAAGATAGAACTTGATTATTGCTCAAAGGAATTGATTTCTAATTTTATGACAAGTGCTAGAATATTAATAGCTAGATTCTGGAAATATAAAAATGATATTAAATTAGAAGATTGGTATAATGAAGTATGGAACATTGCGTTAAATGATAAATTGACTACTGAACTTAAGATGAAAAGAGGGGAAATAAGTTTAAATATTTTTTATGCTATTTGGGGTAGATTTATTGAATTTGTATTAGTGAAAGGAAAGGGGAAAGCCTCTAAGCAACAATCAATACAATTTTGGAAAGGAGGTTCGTAATAAAAGTATTGCTCCAAAGGGTCCCGTGGGTATGGGGGTGCACTGTGTTTTAGATTGCATTAGTAAATATTTTGTATTCTTGTATTTGTTTTGGAAATTAAAAAAAATTTAAAACAAAAAAACAAAAACAAAAACAAATGTGCAGCTCTGTCTATACATTGTGGCAAGATCCAAAAACTAGATGGAATAGAGTTTAAAAATGGCAATATTATAAAATCACTCTCAAGTGATGAAAATTATAAATACTTTGGAATACTAGAAGCAGATAACATTGTGCACACAAAAGTTAAAGGACTGACAGAAAGGGAATATATCAAAAGACTGTGGAAAAACCTTAAAATCAAAATTAAATGGGGGAAATACAATCAAAGGCTTTGACACATGGGCAGTTATAGTAACTAGATACTCTGCTGGAATAATAGATTGGACTCAAAACAAATTAGAAGAATTGGATCGGAAAACATGGAAACTAATGAACATGCATCACGTACTACAACCAAAAAGTGATGTGGACAGATTGCCATGGATTACTGCAAATACAGCAGGTAGTAGAGGAGGAAAAAAGAAGCCTAAATGATTATATCAGTACAAGCAGAGAAAAATTATTTAAGGCAGTGAAAATGGAGAATATTTTGAAAACAACAGAAACAAAGGCTCAATATAAGAAGCAACAATTTGAAAATAAATTAAACAGTTGGAAAAACAAACCACTACATGGACAACACCTGAGAAATATTGATGGAAAGCATGATAATAATTCAACATGGGCGTGGCTAAAACTGGGGACCCTTAGGAAAGAAACAGAAGGCTTGTTTTTTTCTGGACATAAGAACAAGCACTCCAAACCAACGTGAAGACAGCTAAGATCCAAGGAATTAGTGCTAACAGCAAATGTTGACTCTGCCAAGAAAAAGATGAAACTGTGTCACACCTCATCTGTGAATGTCAAGCACAAACAGATTACAAAATTAGACATGATAGAGTGGCAAAAGTAGTGCACTGGTCATTATGCAAAAAATATAACTTGCCAGCCTCAAAAAACCCATGGGAACATCAGGCAGAGAAGGTGTCAGAAAATGAGGAAGTCAAGATCTTGTGGGATTTCCGGATCCAAACTGATAAACACCTTGAACAGAACACACTAGACATAGTAGTAATGGAATTAAGAAATGTCTGGATCATTGAAATTGCAATTCCAGGGGATGATAGAGTTGAAAATAAAGAACTGGAAAAACTAACAAAATACAGAGAGACCTGGCAATTGAAACATCTTGATTGTGGATGAAATACACTTCAGTGGTCCCCGTAGTCATCGGGGCTTTGGGAACAATATCAAGAAATTTCATACAGTACTACAAGCAGTTACAGCTCTCAGAAATAACACCATCAGAGCTATATAAAACAGCAATATTAGGAACAGCATACATACTGCACAGATATTTAACAGATACCTAGGTTTTTGGTTAAAATTTGTATCTGTTATATAATACCAGTCAATAATAATAATAATAATAATAATAATAATAATAATAATAATAATAATAATAATTTCTGACATGGCAAACTTTTTCAGGGTTTTCTAGGTACAGAATACCTAGTAGCTGACTATTCCCTTCTCCTGCAGGCATCCTGGGACTGTGTAGCTTGCCCAAGGTCATGTAGGCTGACACTGTTCACAGGAGGCACAGATGGGGAATCAAACTCCCAGCCTCTGGCTCCATAACCAAACACCTAAACTATCCAGTCAGCTAAAGTAGGCACCAATATTTATTTGTTTATTCCTTTCAGTTCTATACTGCCAAAACAAGACCAACTGTCTGAAATCCACCAAAAGCATCAAACAAAACTCTCTTTTTTGATAACCTAGGAAACTTTCTATAATTGTTGTTAGAGAAGAATTTGAATATGGAATGGCTGGAATTCTATTACATAATACTATTAGACAAATGATGTGTGACAGCAAATTCTTACACCAGCTTCTTAATAAGCAAAAATTAGGCACAAAAATTTATATCAATGGAATTATGCCAGTAGGCATAACTAACAGGATTTTGACTGACAGATATTTACATACATGCATGTATACATATTTTATCCACGAATATTTCATGCAAGGGGGGGGGGGAAGCAAAGCAAGCAAGTGGCCACTTAGATTATTTTGCTGTCATAATCTGGATAAGAAAGCCCTCTTAACATTTTTGTCCATGGAGGGATTTTTTTTTAAAATAATAAGTATGTTTACTTGGCACACAAGATTTTCCCAATGGGATCATAGCAACACAAGCACAGGGGCCAGCAATACAGACTGAGAAAATAGGGAAGCAGGGATAAAGTTTAAAGGTCAGGGCCACAGCTTTGAATAAAACCAGAGTACACTGAGTTGCTTTAAAGTGTTTAATTTTTTTTAAAATGGAGAATGCAATCCCTCCAAGTCATCTGTATTTTGGCCCAATGATTGAACCCTGTTTTCCTACCTTTTAATCTTAAATGACCATGTCTGTGTCTGAGCAATAGCATGTCAATTTTTAGACTGCCAGGCATATTATGACCATGTTAGTTTACTCAGTTATTATGATACCTTTTTATTGTGAAGTTGGGACTATGCCAAGAAAGGAAAAATACTGAAAAGAAGAGATGATAATCAAATTATTTACTACTTAGATTTCTATACTCCCTCACTTAATCTCACAAACTATCATGAGTCCCACTTATATGGGAATGTTTTAAATACATTTTTTCAATAGGTTAAAGAAAGGGAAAACACACAAAATATATGTAGTATGACAAAGAGATGCAAGTTACCATTCTAACAATTAAACACCAGTGAAAATAATATTCTATTTAGTAAATTAAGGTATTTTAGTGGTCAATTTTGCACCATTCTTCAGGGGGGAAATTACAAAGAAACGTCACTGGGAAACTTGATCTCAGTTAAGTCTGACCACTCTTCTCTCCCACGATTCAAAACATCTTGGTAATTGCTATTATGGTTATTACCATATTTTTGTTCCATATTTATACAAAAACAATATATTGCAACTATTTAACATCAAATTATTTTCTGTATTGTTTCCCAAATTGACACAGATATACAGTGTTAAATCTGCTTATCTCTTCAGGCAAACATATATCCCACACCTGGGCATTTTGTGATGTGGTTGCCATGGTTATATGTTCTCCACTTCTTTTACTGCCAAATCTAATAATCACACTACATTTCCTCCACACTTCCATAATTCCTCGGTGGACAAAGCTAATATCTCACTGCTTATGTCTTCCTACACTTGGGCCATAAGCTAACATATTCAGCCATGTTCAATCCAATTGAAATCAATCTTTCATGATCATTTGTATGCCCTGTAGTGTTAAATTATTTGTTTGACTATAAGAAAGAATCCCAAACTTCTCACGACAAGCTTTCTCAAAGAAATTCAGCTTAATTAATTTGGCATTTCCTCAAGCCAGTATTTATGTCACTCTTATAATTCTCATCTAAGAACAGCATCTTACGCTAGACATCTGCTAACAGAACAGCTGAATCCAGCAATAGCAAGAGACGATAATCTTTTCATTGCAGCCCCTTTTACACCCCAAAAACCTGCTGGAAAGGACTGGAAAATCTGAAGTTGCTTTTCAGACAGCTCCAAAGATTACAAAGATCATGCTGGCCCTGTAGTGCTGATCCCATGTTATGTTTAGAGCCACACGGTTAAGTTACAGGAGTATACAACATTAGGAGAAACATCTTTGCAGTGATGCTAAAAATAATGGAACCAATTAGCTAGAGAGAGAACCAATTAGCTGGAAGACCTCCTCTCCAGGAAGTGTTAAAGCAGAGATTGGACTGCATGTTTGGAGGGATGTTCTAGCTCTGGTTTTCAACACATTTGGACTAGATAGTATATAAGGCATAGTCTAGTTCTAGCATTCTATGTAGTAAGGACAAACTCCTTAATTTTCACTCAAGAAATCCAATTTTCTGAAACTTCTAATATAATACTACAATTTTTATGTCAATCATCCAGCAATCATACTGGTGCTAGATGGATGGGTTGAAGCTTTAAATGCTGTACAGTGATACTATTAAACTGTGTCTTTTGCCTGCTTCCAGGGAGTCCCTTTGTAGACCAGACAGCTTTTAATGGTTGATAAGTTTAAATAACACTCTTTTCAGAAAAGGCCTGATATATTTCTTCCAGATTTGGATTGATTGATTGATTGATTGATTGATTGATACTGCCCCATTACTGCAATGTACTATTCTGGTGGCTCATGTTCTTCCTCAGAGAGCTCTGTCAGATTTCCATGCATGCTGTCTCCATGACAAACGGTCCCGGTGGTAGGGAGAGCACATTTTATATAATTGTTTTTGTTATTTTGAGTTACTAGTTTTGTTTTTGGTTTGTATGTTTTTGCTTATGTTTTTAATGTATAATTATTTAATAAATATTTTAAAATATATTTGTGATTACACCTGGTGGTTTAAGGGGCCATAATATGTTAGTACCATCAGAAAGGTCTAGAGATGAGTCACATGGCATCCATCTACTCATTCTTGGACTTGACTTTAAGCTAGCACCAAGCAACTGGGAAGTTTTTGCTTGTTTCACTGTGACTTTCTCATTTCACGGTGGTTACCTAGGAAACCACATGCTGCTGCAGGCTGAGCAGGCAGTGGGAGTAGTATGTGATAATTTCCCAGTTTCCACAGAGAAGGGGGAAATTAAAGCTTCTGAATCCATCAAAATGGCTAGATAATGATCTTGGCCAAATCAGCCAGCATTCTAGGAGGGACACAGCTGCAGTCTGCATGGGGAGGGAGCAGTTTAATTCCTGGGCAGATCAGTGGGACCTTTTTCAGTTGCTTGAGATAAGCAAGTACTAGGAGGCAAGCTCAGTTTGAAATACGAAACACTTAACTGAGTACAATCTTAGAGAACAAACAAGTTAACAAAGATCCAATACATACAAGTTGCAGGCTCTTCTGGATGAAACCAATGCCCTGGATCCATTCCAGTCAGGCTTCAGGCCACGTCACGGCACAGAAACAGCATTGGTCGCCCTGCTTGATGACCTATTGAGGGAGACCGACAGGGGCAAAATGTCTCTGCTGGTCCTCCTCGATATTTCAGCCGCCTTTGATACCATTGACCACGGTATCCTCCTGGGGAGGTTCTCTGAGTTGGGAATTGGTGGCCTGGCTTTTGCCTGGCTCCGTTCCTTCTTGGAGGACCGTCCCCAGAGAGTGCAGATTGGAGAGAGTTTCTCGGCCCCGTGGAGCCTCAATTGTGGGGTTCCGTAGGGCTCGATTATCTCTCCAATGCTATTTGACATCTATATGAGGCCGCTGGGAGGGGTCATCAGGGGATGTGGGGCTTCGTGTCATCAGTACGCTGATGATACTCAGCTCTACATCTCTTTTTTTCCAACAACAGTGGATGCTGTTTCGTCCCTTGAGCGCTGCCTGGAGGCTGTTCAGCAATGGATGCAGGAGAATAGACTGAGGCTGAATCCGGGCAAGACGGAGGTCCTTCGGGTGGGTGTCCCAGACATCAGTGGTCTGGGAAACTCCCTCTCTTTTTTTTTGGGGGGGGGGTGACTCTTACCACCAAGAGTGAGGTTCGCAGTTTGGGTGTACATCTGGACCTGACGCTCACCATGGAGACCCAGGTGTCGTCAGAGGTCCGTTCCGCACATTTCCACCTTCGGTGGATTGCCCAGCTGCATCCCTATCTTGATGTAGGGATGCAGCTGGTCACCACTTTGGTCCATGCGCTCGTAGTCTCGAGATTAGACTACTGTAATGCGCTCTACGTGGGGCTGCCTTTGAGACTCACGCGGAAACTTCAGATGGTGCAGAATGCGGCAGCCAGACTTCTTACTGGGGTGAAAAGGTACCACCATATTTCCCTCACTCTGGCCGCCTTGCATTGGCTGCCCATTCATTTCTGCGTTGATTTCAAAGTTCTTACGATTACATATAAAGCCCTAAACGGTTTAGGACCTCGATATCTGGCAGAGCGCCTTCTCCCACCCAGTTCTGCCAGAGTCACTTGTTCCAGCCAGGCCGGGCGGCTGAGGGGCCTGAGGGAGGTCCAGAAGGAAAGAACGAGGAACCGGGCCTTCTCGGCAGTGGCCCCTTGCCTTTGGAACAACTTGCCAGTAGAAATCCGCCTGGCTCCCTCTCTGGGTGTTTTCAGGAACAAACTTAAAACCTGGCTATTTGGGCAGGCTTTCCCTCCTGCCATATGTTAATTTCTTATACTTTTGCCATTTTGGATTTATAATATATGCTTATTGGTTTTATTGTTTTTAAATTTGTAAACCGCCCAGAGTAGACCTTTGGTCTAGATGGGGGGATAGAAATCAAATAAATAAATAAATAAATAAATAAATGCAAGGGATAGTTACCAGAGTTGTCAGGATTAAAATGAAACCAGCTAGGATAATAAATGCATACAGATCGTCCTGAAAAAGGTTGACCCAGAGCATTGGATCTGACCCAATTTTATACCCTCTCTCGGTGTCTTGCCACTCTCACCCCACCCACCCCTGTTCTAACAAGAATTTGTTGAGAACATCCTGGGTGAAGTTCCAGTGGAAACATTTAGGATGTTTTTTGATATGATGAAAACTTTGAATGTGATGCCATTTGCTCTTGGTACTTTCAACCAAAAGGAAATGCCTTACATCTAAGGGAGAGCTAAACAGCATGGGTGATTTACATGTTTATTATCAGCACATCCTCCTTCTCTAGAACCAGTAGATGTTTCAACTAATTAATAACATAGCCTTGAGGCAGTAATGCGGAACCAAACATGTATGCAGTTTGTGTTTCTAAATGTTGCAGGGTTACACATACTCATACAGAGTTCACTATAGCTTGCTTGTGCTTAGTATCACTATGCTTTGGTTCAGGAAGCTGACAAGTGCTGCTTGAAAAGGCTGGAATAAGAACCTCTCTTGTCACCAACTAATGTGATAAGTCACTTGGAGACTTCTAGCCCAGTGGAAACACATAGGGATGGGATTTTTGTTTGTTTGTTTGTTTGTTTGGACTAAATGCACCATAATTCTCCATTCTGAGAGGTCTATCAATCTTCCAGGCACTTTACAAAGACCTCATTGTGATGGCTCTGGAAGAAAGGCCTAAACTGGTAGGCCTAGTTCCATCCAAACTTCCTTCTTAGAAAGAAAGCTGCCAGCTAGCACTGGGGAAGGAACAGGATGTTTGGCAGAGCTAAGCCTCAAAGTCTTCTAATTTAGGGCTTTCTCCCAGGTGCATCACATTGAGGTGTTAGTAAGGAGGAACACAGGCTTAGGTTGGTCTTCCTGCAATTACAAAAAGGGGTTAAGGCAGGCAATCTGTAAATTGATAATAATGTCACATTTTGAAGGAGAAAGTCACACAGTTACTATGATGTTACTAAGCTGTTTTATATGTTACTGTTTGATGTATCTATCTCTAAAAGTTTTAATTGCTATATGATATTCATATAATATTTTGAAGAAATACATCAGAAGAACTTTGATATTTTATATGCACACTATATGTTACTCCTGACTTGCCAAAATCAATAGCATCTGCATAATATAACTATAACAAAGCATAGCTACAAAGACAAATAAACACATTATATAGTATTGTAGTAGATGTTCTTGCAACTGAAAAATTATAATTAAAAATATTTTAATTATAATTAAAATAATCTTCTCCTGATAGTATACCACAAATCACATACCTTAATCAAACACAGGGACTAAATCACCAAATTATTTTTGGTGAAAATATACGTGAATGGGACAAAAAGCTTCTCTCCATTTTGCCTTGAAATTAAATGGCTTCAGTATCTATGTCATGAACACTTCACACATTACACAGCATTAAATCTTGAATGTAGGAGCTGTAGCCAATTCTGGCTCTCTTTTTAGCATACCTAAGTGATATATCTGTGCTATACATCTGCTGTGTTTGAAGTTCACATTTTTAACACTTACACTTAAATCTCAGGTGCAGCCATTTTTTATAGTTATATTTAAATCTCAAGTACAGCACTCCAAACTACATCAGCCTTTTTAGCGAAAGAAAGAACCATATTTTGCAAGTAGTAAAATTACAATTAAGAGTCTAGGAAAAGTGGTTATCTCTAACAATGGCCAAATCCTATGGAGGGGATTCTGTCTGTACACTGGGAATGATGCCATTGTCAGTGGCCCAGTGCCATTGATTAAAGACTTCTTTCATTTTGGGGTTCACATGACTTTTTCTCATTGTGAGCCATATGAACTGAAAATAAAAGAGGAAGGTCATTAACGAGGGGCAATCTGCTGCTGCTGCCGCTGCCACTCCCATCATTCCTGTTGCACAGGTGAGAATGATACAACAGGACTTTGGCCAATGTTATGTTTGCTTAATACTAGCTTCCTGCTATTTCTTTCTGGAACTCTAAACTGCAATCACGATCGTAGAAAAAGTGTGAGATCAAGCTTTGGTTAGTGCTCATCAGTATACAGAGACAATTATGTGGCAAGAAGGGGATAAGTCCTTCAGAGAACATATAAAATGCTCTTTACATTTCAATGTTGACAAATGTGGTGCAGTTCTTATGCAAGCAGCACTACCTGATTTAGCTATTTATTTATTTCATTTTATGCCACCTTTCTCACTTGTGTTTCTGAAAGAAAAAGGTAATAACAGAATTTACTTTTTCTTACTGTATTTATAAGGTGCTCATACAAAATAAATATGAGTTACCATTTATTGAAAAAATGAAAACAAAAATTGGGACATTGATCCCACTGTTATTGTAAAATGCTACCATGATCACATTCTATAGCACTTGTTTATACAGTTTTACACATAATCAACTTATAGCTATTTGTTAATGATATAAACCCACCACCATAGGTACATAAACACTCTTGACTTCAAATATTAAACAGCTTTATTGTTTTATCACTCTTTTTTAAAATGCCAATAATTACCTTATATTAGAATTAACACTTCAACTATTGCCAACAGAAGTGCATACCAATTAGTAAAATTACTAAAACACATTCACACCCACAGAAGTATATAAGCAATGTTCCACTATAGTACAGAAATATCTGTGTATTATGGCTAATATGAGTGAAATAATAGGACTACCTTTAAACAATTTTAACATTTAAATACACAGAAAACTTCACATTTTTGTATTACACTATATCATCCAATTGCTAGAACATAAATCTGATCAGGGAGCTGAGTGAGATACCTAATTGTCTGCAGTACAGATTATAAAAATGTGCCTAAAAGCCACCGTGTGGAAAAACAGTCATATTGGCATGACTTATCTAGACAGTCTAGATCAGTGGTGGCGAATCTTTTTTGGGCCCGAGTGCCCAAACTGAAAAAACAACAACCAAAAAAACACAAAAACACACAACCCAGTGGGTGGCGGGCCACGGAGGTGGTTGAAGTGGCAGTGGCGGAAACGGAAGTGGTGGGGGAAGGGGGAATCCCAGGCACGGAGGTGCCTCGAGACCCCACTCCGGATCCGCCGCCAGCGCAAGCTGCTCCAGATCCTGGCCCACCACCTGCCGAAGCGCCAGCGCCACAGCTGCAGCCGCCTCCTGAGGTTTGGCTGCGGGGGGGAGTAGCGATCCAGTGACTTATGGCTTGCGTGCCTGCAGAAAGGGCTCTGCGTGCCAGCTGTGGCACGCGTGCCATAGGTTCGCCATCGCTGGTCTAGATAATCTAGAGAAAAGACAGTAATTTTAATGACTCACAATCTTCAATGTCTTGCTGAAGGGGGGAAATAAAATTCCCCCCGCCCCGTGAATGTACTTTTTTGCTCTAAAAACAGAATGCACACCTCTCCATGGGTGATAGGAACATCTGAATATGAAGCACTCTTGCTTCTCTGGAATGCCTAAGATGGCTTCTCAGACACATGTCCATGTCCTACTGATGTTATGTCATTAAGCAGAAGAGAGACCTGCAATCTCTGTGATTACAAGGTACTTTCAAAAACAATTTTAACAGAGAAGATTGAAGACTTTATAGAAACTTTAAAAGTTACTTATAGTTTTCCTACTCTGATCCTAACTTCATATTTATTGGCACTATTAATCATTAGAACACCCTTTTTTTTAAAAAAAAAGAAGAAGTATATGAAGTATAATGGTGGCTGCTTGGCTACTCTATAAGTTAGTAACACTGATCTTAAAACGAATGGTTATAAACTAAAAAGAATCATGAGAACTGGCCCACTGTGCATCAGAGCAGAAGATCATACATGGAGAGGGCAGATTCTCTTCTCAAAGAAAATGTGCATATTCTAAAACACAGCAGAACATTTTGCACAAAGGTCAATATAGTAAGAGGCAGCCTCCATCAGCATGTAGTATCCCCAAACTGTTTTGCTTTCATAGTATAGTGTGGGAGAACTACCTCAACACAGTCTATTCGTGCTGATGCTCCTGATGCTGCCATTTCAGCTGCTCGAAAAGGTGCTGCCTTCTCATCCTCTGCTGTTGGTGCCATTGTACTCTCCCAGGCGATGGGGCAAGGGGCACACTCTGGATCTTCAAATGCTAAGATGAGAAAAATCAATTTCAATGCCCAAAAGATGGAACTGCTAGAGCAGAAGTGGTGACTAAAACTACCAATGGATTATGGAACTTAAGAGAGAACTAAATTATAACAATAGGAAAGAATTTGAAACTAGGTTTTCTGCTTTTCTAAACCACCTTTAACAAAATTATAAATCCGGAGACTGAAAAAATGAAGTGAGTTCTCCTCATAGGTTTAGGTCTGAATTAAATCACATGAGCCCAAGGTCATGTTCAGAAATAGGAATCGCATACGTTGCAACAAAATATTTTTAGGATGTCTCAGCTTCATGGAAATACTCCTCCAATTCATGGTGGTATAAAATTATTTAGTCCTTAACCTAAAGATTTATTCTTAATCTAAAGAACAAAAGAATTTAGCTTTAGTCTGGAATCCTATACCCAGTTTCTCATGCATAATGTTTGATTTGTAGATGTCACTACTGTTTGATCATATGATTATAATGGAATGAACTTTTTCTGTGAATGAATGAACCTTAATTTCATGAACTACAGTACCTAGTCTATTAGGGATATCTCTGTTAAGAATTACCTCTGAGGGTGATCCACCTGATAGTACTAGGTCCCAACTCATGTGGAGAGCTCCCATGGTTAACAAAAGGGGGTGGGGCTAGAGTGTTCCCCTCTGTCCATGGTGACTGTACACTTAGATAATGCCTGAGTACCTTCTACCACTTTATGTACCATTTATCTTGTTTAGCTTTTTAAAAAAATCCCTCTGAGGTATTATATTAAAAAATATGAGCCTCATTGTTGATCAAGCACACCTACGCCTCAGATACAATATGTAGATGGCACACAGAGCTATACACGATTATCATATTAGTATAGGGAGTTCTGAACTGATGTCCAAGGCCAGTGATAGACCTGAATAGAATGAATAAACTGAAATTAAATCAGGATAAGACAATGAAGGCCTGCTGCCCTTTGGAGCCTATTCCAGATGAGGCAGAACTGTGCTTGAAGGATTGTATTTCTAATGAGAAGGTGATCCTGGATGCTCAGTTGGCAGCTATGACCAGGATAATTTTTGCTGAGCATCTACTGTTCAGACTTTGTGACATTTGGATTGGATTCATGTAACATGCTCTGCATAGGGCTACATTTGAAGACTACTGAAAAATTTCATCTTGTGAAATTGTGGCACTAAATACCCTGGTTGGTATGTAATAAAAAACTTGGAAGTAACAAACTAAAAATGAACACCATTATTGCTCATTGTTTTTTCACATAACAACTAAAATCCAGTAGCAAGTTGCAACTAGAATTGGCCTACTGAATCAGTGGGGATTTGGTGAGCCAACATCTATGTACATTAATTAATTCAATGGGCCTACTCTAGTTGTGATGTCCACCAATGGGGTCAACAGCATTACTTTTTCAGCAGCACCAGTAACGTAAGGATTTTCCCTTTTAATGTTGTGAGTATTATTTCAATCAATATCACTCATTACGCTTATCTTTCTCATGCACAATTGTTGGGGGGGCATTCTATATAAAACTGGAAATTAGTAGCAGTCTAATGATCCAGTGGGAGCTTTCATTACCACAGACCTGGCAATGTAGCAGGCAAGTGTCCACATTACCTTTAATGATACAGTAGCAGAAATCTAACAGTTAAGTGGGAACTACCATGGGCCTTATGAAGGAGATAACTCACCAAATCCCCATTGATTCAGTGGGCCTACACTAGTTTGACTTACTACTGGATTTCAGTCAATAATCTGTTCTAAGCCAGAAGGGGCAAAGTGTAAACCACAGCCCTAAGCCCACCAATTTAAATTTAAAACACACACACATTTGCTCATAAAGCCCCTTTATGCTCTCGGGTAGGCAATTTTGCCATGTTGGGGAGGGGCAGGCCTACATGCTCCCCCAATTTTCATTTTTTAAAAAAAATCCTTATTTCAATTGACCACTACAGAATGTGAGGTGGCTTTTTCACTAAAGATGCCTTTTTTACAAGAAAACTATTTTCAAGGTAGGCAGTGCACAGGAGCAGGTGTGGCCTTCCAAGGTCCAGAGATACAAATATTCAGTCCTGAGACCTCTGGAGCTTGCCCACCTCTTCTCTAGTCACTACAGGAAATAAGAGTACCTGCTTCCCACACTTCCTGGACTATAAAAGAAGCAATTATTGAGACAATAATTGAGACAATACAGAAGAACTTCCGCTGCTCTCACCCCTGTGGGACCTTATATTCCAGTCAAATATAAAACCGGCCCACTCCTCCAGGGACATTACATAAGGAAGATAAAACAAGCGATTTTGGTGTCTGAAGTAATAAAAGTAACAACAGCTTGTGAAGAAAAGAGTCAATTCACCCGTGATGAACTGAAATGTTAGTTCAGTTCATGAATATACTAGTCTTGTGCGACTTCAGAAGCTGAGCAGCCTTGGGTCTGGTAAGTACAGTCAACCCTCGACTTATGAACTTAATCCGTTCCGGAAGGACGTTCTTAAGTCGAAAAGTTCGTAAGTCGAATAAGCATTTCCCATAGGAATGCATTGAAAACCAATTAATCCGTTCCGGCTGTTTTTGGTTCTTAGGTCGAGGGGCGGTTTGTAAGTCGAACCATTAGTTCCCATAGGAACTAATGCAAAGCTGGTTAATCCGTTCCTACCACTAGGGGCAGAATTTTTTTCTTTTTTTCCCTTTTAACCTAAGATGACTTAGGGTTTTTTTTCGGTTCGTAACTCGAAGTAAAGTTCGCAAGTCGAGGCTATATTTTTCTATCAGAGCGGTTCGTAAGTCGAAAAGTTCGCAACTAGGGCCGTTCGTAAGTCGAGGGTTGACTGTACTGTACTTGGATCGGAGACCACAAGGTAATACCGGATTTTCAAGTAGGGCCAGGAAAGAAGACTGCTTGAAATACCAAACCCCAGTGCTAGGCAAAGTTGACGGTATTATAATAAATGGACCAATGGTCTGATTTGGTATATGGTAACTTCCTATTGTACTATTTTTAAAAAACTGCCCTATTGTTATATGTATTGCCATGTGAGGTCTTCGAGATTTGTAAGTTTTAGCTTGTAAACTGCCCAGAGTAGTACATGCACTAATATAGTATAAATCAAATAAATAAATAACTTGTGCTTTCTCTGGTTTAGTATGTAATCTATTGAGATACTTTTTAATGTAATGTGCTTAAATACTGGGATCATGTGGCACTCCCCTTGCTAGACCAGCTCTATTGGTCATTGGTCCATTGCTGATTATTGCTTTTAAATCATCCTTGTAAATAAGCCCACAAGAGTTGCCAGCTTGAAAAATATATATATATTTTTCCGTGCAGGGAATGTACTGAGCCATATTTCCACACTGGCTGCAGCTTCTCAAATGCACCTGGTGGTAATATATGAATGAGCCTTTTTGGTAGTGGCATCCAGAGTGTTGATCTCTGAGGGACCATGAAGAAGGTTTCAGGGCCTGAGTGCAAAAGTGTGCGGAATGCCTCCAAGCTATGGGATGTAGTCATCATTGTCAAAGTCCAGTGACTAAACAGCCAAGCCAATTCTTGTAGTACTCCTAGCAATGCCAAAAAACAAACAAACAAACAAACAAAAAACCACATAAAATATGGCTGAGAAAGAGGGTCCTATAGTGGAGTAGAAAGTTCTCCCTAGTTTTGCCCACTGAAGTCAGAAAACAGGAGCAAAAGTGTAACAATCTGCTGAAATTATCTTCTCTCCAGCACTGAAAGCCTCATCACTGATTTTATACATATGAGGTACCCAAACCTAGAGCAGTCTGGAGTTCCTAGGAGGAAGAAGCAAGGATATAATGAGAATGCCTAGCCCCTTCATCTAGGTGTGGGAATCCTACAGCCCCTCTTGGTAGAGTCTATCTTGAGGATGCCAGTGGTAGTGGCAAGTGCAGCAGGGGCTAAAGGTACTGTTCTTCCTGCTTCCTGCTTAACAACAGGTCCTCACCATCACCCCCGCCATGTGTTCTCCTTTGCCAAGGTTGGGCTTAATGATTTCAGACTGAAGATACAATTCACAGAAGTATAGCAAACTCATTTATTAAGGTGCTTCTGCCTAACAATGATACAAGGGTCATGGGACAGGATTAGCTCAAGTCTTGTGTTGTTTCAAAATGGCTTTTTTCTTTTATTAGAAGCATTCCTTTAAAATGTTGTATAACATACCATTTTAAATTAGAGTGATCAGTGAAATTATCAGACTAAAATTGTCTTGTAAAACCCTTTGCTTTTCTTATAAAAATTACTTCTTATATGCAGTTGGCACAGAATAATGGCCATTAATTCTTCACTAAAGCAAAATAATCTTATATGGTAGCCAGCCCAAGCAATTTGTTCAGCTGCAGCACTGGAGCAAGTTGTGTAGTCAACAGATCTTTATTGAAAGTGATTTTTCATCAGGAATCATTACAGAGTTATGGGATGCTGCAGCACACGAAAATGTGTTACCATTAATGTATTTGTTCACAATTACTGAACTGTCTATAGTTTAGCTTAAGTAAAAATTCCTTTTTTCACCATTCAGCAAGAAATAAAGTAAAGCTACTAGATTTAAGCCCTATGGTGGGAGCAGCGCTACCACCACCACCTATAGCCCCCTTCTTTGGCACATTTGCTCACCAATGTGGACCACCCTGTCCTACTGCCCAGTCCAGCCTGGCCCAGCACACTCCACAGCCAGGCTTCAGCACCCTTCCCCCCCCCCCCCTTGCTGCACATGTAGAACATAAATAAAATAAATCTGTAAACAACAAACCTATTTTTATTAAATGTGAATATGAGCTATATCTAGAACTCTGCCTCTTACTTCTGATGTAAGACACAATAAGAGTTATTCTAACAGATGCAAGAAACTAACACCTTTTCTTTCCTTCCTTCCTTTTTTGGTATTGTAAATGTGAATGGCAACTAGTTCAATGAAAGGAGAGGGAAGGAAAGAAAAAGAAAAGGTGAAGTGTAATTTAAATAGGTCCCGCCTGCACCATTTGTTTGTTTGTTTGTTTGTATCCTACTTTTCTCCCTAAAAAGGACTCAAGGTGGCTTAACATCATTAAAAAAATACCTCAGAATACCTGATTTTCAAACCAAAAGTAGACTTCCAGTCACTTCTGGCTTCATTTTGTGTGTATGTGTGTTTGTGTGTTTTGCCACTTTGGTGGTCTGAGGGGCTTGCAGATAATCGTAGAGAAGAAAACAGGCCCTTGGCCCTGCCACTGTTGCTTTAAAAAAAATATCACTGTTTTAGGATGCATCTTAACTAACAGAAGAATATCCAGGCTATATGGCTATCTAATTGATCTTTCCATGTAAACTACATGGATACCTTTTCCCAGTATGGGATGCAGGGGAGGTAAATATTGGATCTAACCCATTTAGTTATCTCAAAATTTTTGCTTAGTTCTTCATCCAGTCACTATAGGATGACTATTGTAACCAAAAGTGTTCAAATTAAAAGATCCAATAGAAAACAATCAAATTAGTAGATAGTAAAGAGAAAAGAAGACAACAGTGGGATGCTAAGGTGGGTGGGTGAGAATAAGGTCACTTGCCTGCACATGCAAACCCACTGCTTTCTTGAAACAAAGGATGGGGAACAGTGAGGCCAATGTGCTACTGTTTTGTTGTTGCCCCACGAAATTCTGCTGTAGCAGTCTCATCTCTTCTCTAAATAGTACAGTTTCTTCAGTTAAGGTTTCCAGAAATAATTTCCTTTCTGAGCCAGTCATGAATGTTGAACATGTAATCCGTCCATGGGGCTTGTTATGAAACAATCCCACAGAAGAGCAATAAGTATTAAGGGCTGCATCTTGTAATATGTGAAAGCCAGTTACTCACTCCCTCAACAAAGAAATGCAACTCAATTGATATATATTGGAAACGAAAATGTACTTAAGACATTTTAGTCCAGAAAGTATCAATTACTGTGAAGGCAAAACCTCAAACACAAGAAATTAAACGACTGTAGATGGTAAGGACACAATTTAGGAGTAGAAACCAAGATTCTAGGCTAAAGGTCATATTCTCTATTAATAGAATGAAATTATCACAAAAGATTCACAAAGCAGTAGTTGAGTGAACATTCTATTAAAATAAAGGCAATATTATTGTCTTTATAATTAACTGAAGATAAAACTCATATGATTTAACATTATTCTAAGAAAATGTCAAGTACCAAAGTACATAGGTTCTGTAATTTTATCCAAGTGATTCATCTTTATGGAGCCTTTAAAGGGGCCTCACCATCTGCACTGTATTATTAATTTAAAGCTTTTACATTTCTTTGCATATCTTCACTTCTTTACTTCACATTTGTTTCATTTTGTTTTTGGTAGTTCAATCCACTTTAGCAATCAAATATCAGTTACCTCTTCTTAGGACTTCAGTTATTATACAGTCTAATAAGGATTCAAGAATTTTCAAGAGCTCCGTTTATGTAGCTGTACCACCCATGCACAAGAGGGAGGTGCCAGCAGACCTGAGGTGATCCTGAGATTTGCAGATGTATGAAAAGTCTTTTTGAAAAAATGCTAATGGGGAGGCACCAAAACAGATCAATGATGACTAAGCATGATTCGTGACTGAACACACGATGTTGACCAACTGTTGGGGCAGAAAGTGGAAAAAATCTCTCTCTCTCTCTCTCTCTCTCTCTGTGTGTGTGTGTGTGTGTGAGAGAGAGAGAGAGACGTGTAAAGAGTGTATAAAGAGCAGAACAGAATGGATGGGACTTCGAACAAAAGCATTTTAATTTCCAACAATCTATAGAAAGATTCAACTTGTTTCTTCCATTCTGAATATTCAGAATTAAGTGTTCAAGCTTGTATAATCAACAGCACCAGCTATGCACAAGATGGAAGCATTAACAAGTTTAGGGGAATCCTAAAGTTTGAAAAATACTCCCTCCAAAAAAAATTAAGATTGACCATTCTGTGGCCACAAAATGCTGAGTACAGATATTGGAAAATGGCAGGTGGTGGGTAGACAGAATGGCTGGCTGGAATTCTGAGCAGTGGAACTTTCTTCTCCACTGCAGTGTTTTGTTCTTTGCAAATTCATCTTTTAGTTAATTTTAATATTGTTCTCACTCCAGCTTCAAAAACCTGGGTGTTAACCCATTTAAATCCAAATAGAATGGGACAAGTAGTTTCTCTACAGAATTGCAAAACAAACAAACAAAACAAAAACAAAACGCTCACACACAAATAATGAATGCCTTTTAAATAAATAAATAAATAAATAAATAAATAAAATAAAATGTGGCATTCACTGCATCTATTATCTATTGACTGATGTACCTACATCAATTCCAAGTTTTTTTCAACCATATTTGTGCAGTCACTTGCTAGGTGTGCATGCACAGACTTGTAATAAAAAGGTCATAACTGCTACAACGGTATCCAAAGCTACACTGCTCAAACAACTGTCTACTCTAAACAACACCCAAAAGATTGTTTTCAGAAGACTGTTAAACCAAGACTATTCATAACAAAGCTATTTCATTCAGATGAATCACCATGTAAGAAACAACTGGCTGTTAACTAAGTTTTGTGATTTGTGTACTCCATGAGACCAATACTCCTTCCCAGATTTTACTAAACATTTTACGCTACTAAACATGAAGCATTATATTAGCTACATGATTTTTAATGTCATTGTTCATATTAAACTATCTGCTCAGATTTATTGTTGCTATTATGTGCCCTCAAGTGACTTTCAACTAACTACAGTCCTATGAATTAATGGCCTCCAAAAGATCCTATAATTAGCAGAACTACTGAGCTCTGGCAAATTAAATATTAGGTCTTCCTCTTTTCTATTATTTCAACTTTTCAAAAGAGGAGGGGCCTTTGTTTTAAAGCAAAAAATTACAGTTGACATGGTACCTATTCCCACAACAAAGAAATTCAGACCACAGATCAACCCACCTTCCTCACTCAGAACATGGACACATGGGGCAGAATCCTATTAGTTACATACACCAGTGTAAGTTAAATGGTGTAAATCTCAGCAATGAACCGTAGCTAGTTAAGAAAGTGACGTTTCTATTCAAGTGGTGCATGATGAGTAATACTAGTGTTGACTCCTGAATTAGTGGCAATTCACTGAGATTTACACTATTTATGCTGAATGCAGAGATTATTACTGCTAAAATAACTGCATGATGTAAGAAATAGGATTTTGGGCACTGATGTGTTCTTCTTATCCTCTAATTCATTTCCTGCCATGCCTAGGGTGCCTGTAGAATAACAAAGGTTTATCACTGGTTCTATTTTCATAGAAGAGAGGATCCATCACAAAGCTCATGTTCTTTGTTCCTTTTTGTCCAGCTACTTATTAAATATACTGGCAAAAATCCACAGACAGAATGTCAGACCTTATTTTTCTGGACATCAAGTTCCCTCCTTTAAAAAAAGTCATTCTGGATACAAACACTTGAGAACTGCTGTGAAAGATCCTATAGATTAAAGAACAAATACAAAAGGAATAATGGAACACATAAATGTACTTCTCTACTTTGTGAAAGATCAACTGTGTATGGAATTACTCAAATCTGTCAATCAGTACAAATGGAAAACTCATGCTGAGTTAACAGGTAGTGACACCAATGAGTGACTTGTTATTTATTTAACATAAGATTAAAATGTATTGCACAACTTTTTCAATGTGTCTCTTCTGTGATACATGTCATGGTAACCTATACTCAATGATCAATTGTCCCAAAATGAACTATGACACTTATTTTAAAAGGATTGTTTACCCCATCTACAATTAATGTAACATTTAAATTCATCAGTTCATTGAAAAATGTTATGGTAAAGTGCAGAAGTATCATAACTAGACAGACAAATCTGAAAAATGCATACTACTATATCTGATTATGAACTGCATTTCTATTTTTGGACATTATATTTTATCATATAAAATTAAGTGTTTTTCAACTGTACAATTTCTCAGCTGAAAATAATAAAAAATTGCGGCATTTTCTGTCTCCCCAACTTCTTAGACAAGTTAAATGGTGTTTCTCCTAATTATTCTTTAGTTTCAATGCATTATTCACCATTTAAAGGATCACACCTATGTCATCCACTTGCACATGGGGACTTTTTACCTTCTACTTCCAGAGGAAGTCAGAGGCATCCCTTCCTAATTTTACCTTCAGTGGGAGAGGGGGAACACTTGAGTGACAGCTACACACTGTTATGAACTTCCTCTTTCTATGGATGCTCTTCACATGATCAGGAATGGAGATCAGGAAGACACCTGAATAGAAGTAGTTTATAATTACAACTGAATGGAAAGTGCTTTATAATCATGCACAGGGTATAAATGTTGGATCTGGACTACATTTTTTTCTGAAGCAATTAAACATTTCTGAATTTTTTAAAAAAATATTCAAATAATCTATAGAGAACCCCAAGAGCAAGGGGTAGAAGATTAATTCAACTGAAATGTTGCTTATCCTATTTAGAAAATAAATAAATAATCATATCTCAAAACAGTCAAATTTAGAGTAGCAGTTTTATTCATATTTGAATAACTATTAATATTCAGGAAGGAGTTTATGACTAAAAAAATACCAAACCTAGAAAGCAGATTATGGAATTTCCCACTGGGAGCTATTCAAAGTAATATGGGTGATAGGAAAATAAAAGCTGATATTGTCATAACAGTGAAAATGGGATAGGAAGATTTTGTCTCACACTTATCAAGAGAGATACACTGAAGATAGTGATATATTTGCTAAATAATTTCTTAACAGGAGAGCATTCTTATAACAGAAATGAACTGGAAGTAAAATACTACTATACAACAACAGAAAAGTGAAAACTGCAAAATATATCTTCAGAATTCCAATGGGAAAGTGCTCCTGACCACCTTCTGCCTGAAAATGTCTTCATGGGAAATGACAACTAAAATGATCAAGGGGCTAGATTGCCTCCCTTCTGATGAAAGGCTATAATGTTTAGGCTGTTTAGCTTCAAAAAGGAATGACTAAGAGAAAGCATGACATAGTTATATAAAATTATGCATGGTGTGGAAAAGTACAAATTTTCTTTTCTCTCTCTTTTTCTTATAAGAACCCAGAGGCATCTACAAACACTGAATGGTGGGAGATTCAAGACAGATAAAAGGCAGTACTTTTCCTCATGGCACATAATTAATCTGTGCAATTCATTGCCAAAAGATGGCTTTCAAAGGGGTTTAGATGCATTCATGGAGAATGGGGCTATCAGTGGTTACTAGTCATGTTGGTCATATATTTTATTTATTTATTTTATTGATTTATTCGATTTCTATCCCGCCCTTTTAGACAAAGTCTACTCCGGGCGGGTTCCACCAAACATTATAAACTAAAACAGTTAAAAACAATTCAAAGCAATAGTGATTAGTAATGCTCAAGATGGGAAAACAGAAAATTATAATAAGAATAAGAATATAGTCAAGTATTGACAGGAGGGAAGGCCTGCCTGAAGAGCCAAGTTTTTAATTGGCTCTTAAAAACACCCAGCGAGGGAGCCAGGCGGATCACTGATGGGAGGCTATTCCATAGCCAAGGGGCCACTGCCGAGAAGGCCCGGTTTCTTGTTCTTTCTCTCCGGGCCTCTCTCGGCATTAGGCCCCTCAACCGTCCCTCCTGGCTATGGCGAGTGATTCGGGTAGATCTAGGTGGGAGAAGGCGATCTGCCAGGTATCTACCCCACAGTAGCAATAGGTCTCTGCATATCAAGTGCTGGGGGTGGGGGAAACAGAGATGCTGTTGCATTCATGCGTTGCTTGTGAGCTTGTCATAGTCAAATGGATGGCCACTGTATGAGCATAATCCTGGGCTAGCTAGACCCTCAGTTTGATCCAGCATGACTCTTCCTGTGTTCTTAAATAGTTATGGCATAGGTAATCCTTTTATCATCTCTCAGTTGTCTCTGAGGGACAAAAATAAGAATTGTTAGCCCCCACTCCCATTTTAATCTTGAATAGGTATCTAGGCCTACATGAGGACCCTATTGTGGAGGTGGAAGTTTTAATCCTAACCCCCCCCCAACTATGGGTCCAATGCAGATTGTGCCCCCTACATCTGCAAATTACATTGGAAAATAGAGTAACTCCTTAAAGCTTCATGAGGCTTTATGAGTTATTAGCTCCCAATGCACTAAGACAGAGGAAGCGGGGGAGCCTGAATTCCTCACTTATCTGTACATGGTAATTCTCTTCTGGATCAGGCCCCTGCATGCATGCTAGAAAATAAGAAAGAAAATGAGATTTCCTTGGTGCTATGCATTTAACATATCTAAGTTAACTTTCAAAAATTACAGCAGCAGCAAGCTTAATTAAGCATCAGAGGCTCTGCAATACTTCATTTTCCTCCAGCCCCTTGAGAAGGAGGGGCTGGAGGTAGGCTTGGGGACAGGGACCCCAAAGAAGACCCATCAGTCACTCTTCCAATGCCCTCCTTACCGCTAGAAATGCAGCAGAGGGATAGAATGCAGCAGTGGCTTTCATGGCGGCAGAGAGAAGTGAAATACCCTGTATTCAGCCTGCTAACTTGCTGCCAGAAAAAGACCCCAAAAGGCTAGGGGTCAGGGACCCCAAAAAAGACCCATCAGTCATTCTTCCAATGCCCTCCTTACCGCTAGAAATGCAGCAGAGGGCTAGAGTGCAGCAGTGGCTTTCATGGCGGCAGAGAGAAGTGAAATACCCTGTATTCAGCCTGCTAACTTGCTGCCAGAAAAAGACCCCAAAAGGCTAGGGGTCAGGGACCCCAAAGAAAACCTATCAGTCACACTTTTCTGGGAATATCTGAGAATCATGACGGTTCAGCCTAATCCTGATTATGCACAAGCTTCAATGAGAGACCTGCATATCAAAGATGATAGAATCATAGAATAGTGAAGTTGGTTATGAAAAGAAAATCTTAGTTGCTGTGAGAGCAGACAAGCATAGAGGCCAGTATCCTACTGAACTCCTACTGAACTAAGCAGATATTCCCACCAGCATCATAAGGCAGGACTGCACAACTTGCACAAGCATTGTTCTTGGCAAACAGAGAGTAGATTTTCTTCATGAAGATCACTGCCTGTGCAATGGCCATGCCTGGGGAAGTGCTGCAATCCCATATTACTATGCTGGTAGGACCTTCCACTCCACAGTCATTCCATAGGCTACAGGTCATCATGGCTTGATGTATATTTAGTAGTCCAGGTTTGTTCATTCATGTCCAAATACAGTTAAAAGAAACAGTTCCGAGCGCTATGAAAATAGTCACAGAAGCAAAGAACTGGCAACTTATGAATAATAAAAATAACTAGGGATGAGATCACACAGGCGTTTGTCCCACTGTTTGATCTGTTCTCGGGACAGGATGGTTTGCTCCTTTTGCCAGTGACCACACAACGTAAGTGCCAGTGCGAATCAGACCATTCCCAGAACATCTCACCAAGCCCTAAGACGTTACACGCCACCTCCTAAACAGTACACTGAGAGGTATTAGGTGGTATGTTATTAGCCTTTAACTTCAATGAAATGACTTCTTGTAGAGGAACAGGAAAGAAAGCAATTTCCCTTTACTTTGCACTACTCCACACCCTCAAAATACTATCTGGAAGGTTGAGTTATACTAGCCAAAATCTTGTTGGTGATTTACGCCTCTAAAAGGTAAATTACTTAACTCACTACAACAAATTCCTGCTAAATTCCACACTAATTGTTTACCTATTGCATAATCTGGCAATGTCTCATAACACAACCACCATTTTTATAGTTGGTGGAAATTTGCCATCATGTTTCTGGCCATTACATTGCACCCATTACACTGTACTTAACAACAACAACAACAACAACAACAACCATCAGAATTACAAAAAATGGCAATATTAGGAACAGTATATGTGCCAATATTTAACAGATACTTAGTTTTTTTTTGGTTAAAACTTGTATCTGTTATATAATATAAATCAGTGTTTTTATAATTTTGATTGACTGTCTGGTATTTTTGAATAATAATGATCGTAATAATGTGTCGTCAAGTCAATTCTGACTTATGGCAACCCTTTTTCAGGGTTTTTCAGGTAGAGAATATTCAGATTGGTTTATGATTCCCTTCTTCTGGGGGGGGGGTGCCCTCGGACTGTGCAGCTTGCTTAAGGCCACATAGGCTGGCTCTACTTATAGGAGGCACAGTGGGTAATTAAACTCCTAACATCTGGCTTCTCAGCAAGATACCTAAACCAATAAGCTATCCAGCCACTACACTGTATAAATCTCAGAGTCATTTCCTTGACTATTGCTGTGCCAGCTATAGAACTGTAGGACTCTTCAGTGATATGTCCTAGTACCAGGTTGGTCCAAGATATTTTGCTGCAGAAGCATTTTGCTATATCTCTCAACCCAAGTAACAGTTCTTGGTACCCAAATCCATCCAAGTTGTTTTGGCACATGAGTAAGAAACTACCCAAGTATCTCTCCATTCTGGTGGTACAAATGCAACAATAATAAATTAAACCATGAACAATTTGCTTCCCCAAACCAATTAATGATACTCAAAACCTGCTACCTGAGGTGGCCGTGGTCATCTTCCTCAGCTAGTCTAATGACAGGGCTTACCTTAAACTGCTATAGCACTTTCACAGGACTATAAGATAGGTGTCTGAAAAACCACGTATATAATTATGACTGATAATTATGAAGTACTCTAAATACGATTAAAATATAAAAGCCTAATTACTACCACTAGGAGTACAATAAAAGGAAAGAACTAAAGAGAAGGTCAGAATGTATTAGTGTAATCCACAAATATTACAGATCAGATATAAACAGATGTTTTGGATTAAATTAAAAAGGAAGACCAATCCTTCCAGTTCCACTCCTGAGACCTAGCTGGATTTAGGCATGTGCAGAAGCTCTCCCCCTTGATCTGTGCCTGAATAAAGGGCACATAGATTGGGGTTGTCCCACACCACACCCTTTCAGGGACATTCCAACTTGCTCCTTGTCTGAGTTTGTGATGTTATTTGTGCATTTCCAGATCTCTGGTGTTTTTTTTAAAACAACCTCACAAATGGGAAAATACAAGCAGCTTATAGTAAAATGGATGTGGTGTGATGTAATAAAAAAAGGGAAGGACTTAACTACACAAATGGTAACTTCACCACCCCCAAAAGGAACACTGATGGTTTTCAATATTCTACAGGGTCATTAAAAATTCTGAAAGGCCTAATTCTAGATAAGATGGATAGCTGATGTGTCATAAATATGTCTGTGGTATTTTTCAAATATATTGTGACTTAAGCTTTCATAGGTTAAAAGCATTATTAATTTCTATCTGAAATGGAGGTAGGAAGAGATCAGGATGTTTTACAAACAATTTAGCAACACTTGAAGCCCAACTTCAAGGAAATGCGATCATACATTTGTTGATCAAAACCCTGAACTAAATCTGGGGTATCATTAAAATTTATGAACATGGGCATCTCTTCACTTGGATTATCTTTAGAACCAACTCAGGAAAGCAATCAGTATTCCCTTTTAAAATGCTGCTAAATTAAATTTAAAATGTTTTTGTTGAAATATAGCAAAAGTTAATTTACTTGGATGACACTACATAAACTATCGTAGAATAACCACTGGCATATGTGAGTATAATATAGGATTGTATCTATAAAATAAAAAAAGCATGATTTGGAACCAAAACAAATATTATTAATGGACATAAAGCCCACAAACTATAAGAGCAATGTTAAAGGTTGTCATTTTTTTGCAGTATATAATGCTAAACCTTTACTTTTTTTAAACTTCATAATTCTGATCATTTTCTGTTTCTTACAAATATATAGAAGGATGCTTGCTTTGACATGGATGCTAAGAAGACAACACTTATGTCCACCACTTCCCTCTTCATAAACAGACTACTCTCATAAACTTTGGCAGTAGCTAAGAATACTAACAAATACTCGCTTCTTTAAAAACCCTCTCCTTCACACATCTGCTTACATACAAAACAGTATGTCTCCAGCTAGGAACCAAACAGTCCAGTCAGCTTGCAGTTCAGTTTCCAAATCATTCTTTCAGAATTCTCAGCTTTCTTAACTTTCACTCCTGGCACACATCCCACAAACAACTGTCAATTGACTCCAGCCCTTACCATGCAAACAAATACAACCTACATACAAACGTATTTACAGTGCAAAATTGGCATAGCTACCTCACTTTGTGTCAGATAGTGCATCTGCCTGTTGTAATTGTTCTTTTAAAGATCCAGTCTCTTATAAAGTGACTTTTGATTCAAATACTGAGCTCTTACGAAGAATCAAATCAAATCACTATGAATACAAACATCTACACCGCAGGCCAAGTAACACTGTCCAACTATTCACTACTGGTGGTCTTTAAGCTCATTATTAAGTGCAATTATAGCTCTGGGATAAAAACTATTCAGAAAACGTGTGGTCCAAGTCTTAATTGTTCTATATCTTCTGCCAGACAGCAACAGTTCAAAAAAGTTGTAAGCAGGATGGGAAGAATCTCTCAGGATGTTGTGTGACTTCCTCAGACAGCGGGATGTGAAGATGTCATCCAGGGTTGATAGCTGGAGCCCGATGATATTCTGGGCAATTTTAATGGTTCTCTGTAGAGCTTTTTTGTCCGCTACAGAGCTACTCCCAAACCATACCAGAATGCCATAAGTTAGGACACTCTCAATGGTGCTACGATAGTAGGACAGAAGTAAATGCTGAATACAAGAGGGACTAGAACTCCTATACCTGAAATAAATAACTGAACTGGAATAATTGTCTGAAACAAGAGTTGTATATCAATATACGCAGAGGAATGATCACAGCACTGAACATGTGGTCACAAGGAGAAATGCAGTTGTTTAACCTGTAATTTATGCTTCCATGCCTATTAAAATGTATGAGAAAATGAATATGGTGATAGATGCCTTGCATAAAACGACAGCTTACCCACCTGTAATTGTAGTTCTTCGAGTGGACCTCTGTGATTCACACCCTGGGTGATCCGCCCCTGTGCGGAGCCTCATCGGAAAGTTCTAGAGCTTCTGCGGTAGCAAAAAATACATTAGAATAAGGCCCCTCCCCCTCGTATAAGTACCTTGGCGCCAAGGCTCCCCTTTCAGTTGTATCAACCGCCGCTACATTAAGCAGAATGGAGTGACAGTGGGGAGGACGGGCGGGATGTGTGAATCACAGAGGTCCACTCGAAGAACTACAATTACAGGTGGGTAAGCTGTCGTTCTTCTTCGTGGCCTCTGTGAATCACACCCTGGGTGACTAAAAAGCTGTCTTACCCGGAGGCAGGGTGTCACGCCAAGGTAGAGGCTAGAACAGCACGTCCAAAGGCTGCATCAGACTTCTGCCGGAGATCAAGTCTATAATGCCGGATGAAAGTGGATGGCTGTGCCCAGGTGGCAGAGGCGCAGATGTCTGGAAGAGATACGCCACGTAGGAATGCTGTAGAGGTCGCCACTGCTCTGGTGGAGTGAGGGCGAATCACCTTCGGAACTGGTTTGCGTGCCAGCTGATACACGAGGTGAATGGTTGAAGCGACCCATCTAGATATAGTTTGAGACGTCACCTGGTGACCTTTAGTAGGTGGTTGGTGACTTATGAAAAGTCGAGATGAACGCCTGAAAGGTTGGGTGCGTTGGACGTAAAAGGCAAGGGCTCGCCTAATGTCTAAAGTATGGAGGATTCTTTCTTGAGTTGTGGACGGTGACGGGAAGAAGGAAGGAAGGATAAACGGCTGAGAGAGATGGAATTGAGATATGACTTTAGGGAGGAAATAAATATCCATGGATAGTTTGACTTTGTCC
Organism: Intellagama lesueurii; assembly: GCA_037013535.1. Classification (NCBI taxonomy): domain Eukaryota; kingdom Metazoa; phylum Chordata; class Lepidosauria; order Squamata; family Agamidae; genus Intellagama; species Intellagama lesueurii. The sequence continues at coordinate 165,271,108 of JBAJHW010000004.1, forward strand.
GGAAAAAACTGTAAATAAGGATAGTCGTGATGTAAGGCCGCTAACTCACTAGCTCATCGAGCTGAGGTGATGGCAATGAGGAAAACTGTTTTAAAGGTAAGTAGCCGTAAATCAGTTCAAGCTAAGGGTTCGAAAGGAGCTTTAGTAAGTTGTTGCAGTACTAGTGTTAGTGACCATTGCGGGGAAGGTGGGCGGGTATCTGGGTAGATATGAGATAGACCCTTAAGAAAATGTTTCAATGTTGGATGTTTGAAGAAATCAGCTGCCGGAGAGTTAGGGGGCTGATAAGAAACTATGACGGAGAGGTAAACTCTCAAGGAAGAGAGGCAAAGGCCACTAGACTTGAGATGAAGCAAAAAACGTAGGACAGTAGCAAGTGATGGGTTGATAGAAGGCAATGAAGAAGCTTCAGTGAAAGATTTGAATCTGTTCCATTTATACAGGTAAGCCTTTCTAGTGGAGGGCTTCTTTGATTGACGGAGGACGTTCATTAGCGAGGCGGAATCCTCTACGCTGCCAGGTGCAGAACAGGTAAATCTGGGTGGAGTACTTGGGCGTTGTTCTGCATGAGGAGGTGGGGCAGGCGAGGGTGGTGGTGAATGTCTGATGAGAGATTGTGAAGGACTGAAAACCAGGGTTGTCTCGGCCACCAAGGGGCTATAACGATGGCATCGGGTTTGTCTTGTTGTAGGCGAACCACGACCTTGTGGAGAAGTGGGAACGGCGGAAAAAGGTAAGTGAGGGTCTTGGGCCATCGGCCGACAAATGCATCTCCTTGGGAGTGTTTGCCAATGCCGGCTCAGGAGCAGTATCGTTTGCACTTCCGATTCACACGGGAGGCGAAGAGGTCGAGGGTTGGTTTGCCCCATCATTCGCATAGGTGAAGAAAAACTGATTGGTCTAACTCCCATTCGTGAGCTTGAGAGGTTGTGTGGCTGAGTAGATCAGCCAAGTCATCATGGCCAACAATGTGTAAAGCCGTGAGGCAGATATGATGTGCTAGGCACCACTCCCAGAGGTCGACCGCTAAATAGAGGAGACCTGGAGAGTGGGTGCCACCTTGTTTCAGAATATAGTACATCGCCGTGGTGTTGTCGGTGGCAATTTGTACCATCTTGCCAGCGAGGAGATTTCTGCAAGCTTTGCAAGCTTTTATAACCACCAACAGCTCTAATTCATTTATGTGAAGCAATTTCTCTCTGGAAGACCACTTGGCGTGGATTTTGAGAGATTTGCAGTGAGCTCCCCAGCCTGTGAGGCTGGCATCGGTGGTGACCTGTATTTGTGGTCGTGGTTGTCGGAACGGCCGCCCGACGGATAGGTTGGGAGGAAAACGCCACCACTGAAGTTGGGAGGCGAGTTCTGGGGTGACCCTTAAAAGAGTGTGAGGAGGGTCTGTGAGCAGGTCGAAGAGGGCGAGAAACCACGACTGAAGAGATCTCATCTTGAGACGAACGTGCTGCACTACTGAAGTCACAGAGGCCATGGTGCCTAGTACACGTTGCACAGTCAAGGCGGGGTACCATAGTATGAGGGGTGAAAACTTGAAGTAATGCGATGAGATTTTCTCTCTTGTCTGGAGGAAAAAAGGCGCGAGATTGTGTGGAATCTTTGCATGTGCCTATATAATAAATAATCTTTGTAGGTTTCAAATTTGATTTTTGTTCGTTGACAGTGAGACCGAGATCGCGAAGGAGGGTAAGGGTGAAGTGAGTGTCTCGTTGGGCCTTGTGACGGGAATGAGCTACGAGGAGCCAATCGTCAATATATGGAAATATGAGAATTTTTTGCAACCTGAGTTAAGCAGCTACCAGTGCCATGCACTTGGTGAATACTCTTGGAGCTGTTGCAAGGCCGAAAGGAAGCCTTTTGAATAGGTAGGGTTGTGATCCTAGCTGAAATTGAAGGAATTTTCTGTGTGAGGGATGTATGGAAATATGGAAGTATGCGTCTTTGAGATCTATGACAGTGAACCAGTCATTTTTGCAGAGTAAAGGGAGAACTGATTCGAGGGTAACCATACGGAACTTTGTGGTAATGATGTATTTGTTTAACTCTCGTAGGTCTACGATAGGGCGAAGACCTCCGTCCTTTTTGGGTACGGTGAAATACGTGCACGGGCATCCTCAACCAGGCCAGCTGTCCTTAGCCAAGAGAAACATCGTAAGGCTACTGAAGTGGCCATAGACTTTGCTGTGGCATCTACCATGTGCCTAGCAGAAAGCATCTGTTGTTTGGCAACAGAAAGACCTTCTTGTTGAAAGGTATGGGCGAGTACTTTTTTATCTTCTGGTAAAGATTCAACAAAGGTTGACATATTGTCCCAAAGGAAACGTTGATATGCACCCATGGCTACCTGGTAGTTAGCGACACGCATGGTGAATGCTGCTGATGAATAAAGCCATCTTCCCATTGAGTCAATCCTTCTACTGTCTTTATTTGGTGGCATGAGGGTTTGCCGATGTCGAGATCTGGATTGTGAGGCTTCGACAAAAATAGAGTTTGGAGCTGGTTGTTTTTGAAGAAATAGAGCTCCAGGATCATGGACTCTGTAGAGGTTATCGATTCGTTTAGACATGGTATGGGAAGAGGCTGGTTTTGTCCAGGATCATTGAGCGGTGCTGAGTAGAGACGGAAGCATCGAGATGTGTACTGGAGTAGTTGTATCTTTAGAGATTGGGTCGTATAGATGATCGGCCGGTTCTGTCGAAGGATGGTGGATTTGGAGATTGAGAGACTTAGCCATATGGATCATAAATTGGGTGTAAGTTTGGAAGTCTTCCGCCGGTGGTGGTGGGTCGACATCGACAAGGTCGGATTCTGGTGAGGTAAGTAATACTGACGGCGTCTGAGGTCTGGATCCATGATCGGAATAATCGGGATCGTGTCGGGAGTCGACGGATTGTCGATCGACTTCGGTGTCGATAGTTTGAGTGTCATAGTATTGACGTTTGTGGCTCGATGTTGATGGAGGCGGCATGTTCATGGGCATTTGTCGGTGTCGAGGATTTTCTATACCGAGAGATGTCATCCGAGTGTCCATGGATGTCTCTTGATATGGTTGCACGTCAGTGTCGAACTCGGGGTCATAGTGATGTTGATTTCGGTGGCTTGGTTCTATTGGGCAACGGAAATCGGTGTGTCGATAGAGGGATAGAACGAGTGTCCATGGACCAGAATGGATATCGAGGATCATCGATATCAGAGCCTGTGTCTCGGTGATGTCGAAATGGAGGTTGTTGATGAGCTGGTAAAGCAGTGGAGTATATAGACGCTGGAGATGCCGAGAGAGAGGAATGATTTCCCTTGTCTGGATTAGTGGGAAAATATTGGGAGGCTGGAGCTGTAAAAGCCTCGCGTGTAGAAGAAAATTGCTCGACCGTCCTGGATCTTTTAGGTGCCAGGTAGGGAGCAGGTTGGAGTCCATGTGGGTCATGGTGATATGGCCGTTTCGACACCGATGGCTGTCGAGATCGAGGCCCGCCATGAGAAGGTATGGCCGAGCTGGATAGAGCAACTGGCTGATTGGCGGTTGCAGTTTGTCCAGTCGAGCACTGGTCGGGGCAAATGGCAACCCGATGAGAGTGCTGAACGCGGGTCTGAGCCACAAGTGATGAAATAGCCGGCTCCAGGGACTGTTGGGGCCGATGTCTCTGAGGCGGTCGTGGTGGACGATCAGATGTTACCGAATAAGGTATGGTCTCTAGTTGTTGTTCGGAGTCGACCCTGTCAGGTGAAGCAACTACAGAAGGGTTGCTTGAAAGAACAGAGTGTTGAGGACTGGGAGGAGAAGATGTTAATCGATCAACTCTGTCATCCCATTCCGGTGATTGGGAGCAGGGTTGATGAGAGGGGATTCTGTCATTGTCAGAAGGCGAACCAATAGAGATTGATTCGGCGGTTTGTAGAGGCTGCTGAGAGATGACTGCAGCTTTAGATTTATGCTGTTTAGGTCTTTTAGGCGGAGAAGGCTCCGGGACCGAAGAGGCTTCGTTGGACATTTGACGTTTATTGGAGGGCTTCGATATCGAGGATTTTGGTATCGAGCGCTTCGATTTATGGGTTTTTGAAGTTTTAGACGAAGTGGATGGAGCATCGGACTGGGATGGTGTGGTTGATGGACGTTGTTTTGAGGCTTCAGAAAGAGCCTTCTCCATTGCTTTGGTTTGTGAGGTGGCCTTACAAGGAGGTAAGGCCATTTTGGTTGGTTGAAGGGATTGTTCCCAAAGACGGAGTTTTAATCTGGATAAGCGAGAACGGAGGACTCTGCACTTGAAGTTCTTACAATGCTGGCAGGAGGACGTCTGGTGTGTCTCTCCCAAGCAAAAAAGACACTTGGCGTGGCCGTCGGAGAGTGGTATTTTGTTATCACAGACCACACAGTGTTTAAACAGGCCCAAAGGGGCCATGAATAGGAGAAAATAATTTGAGGAGAAAAAATGATGATTACGGGGGGGGGGGGGGGTGCTGCGGCCGGAGGCCGAGCAAAGTAGAAAAGAAAAAATCTCTGATGATAATGAATTTGATCTAAAAGTTTAAAGGAAAAAAGATTGATAACAGGAAGTAATCAAGAATAAACTCTCTTTCTCTTTTACTCACAGAAGCAGAACTATGAGGCTCTCAACGCGGCGGTTGAAAGAAACTGAAAGGGGAGCCTTGGCACCAAGGTACTTATACGAGGGGGAGGGGCCTTATTCTAATGTGTTTTTTGCTACCGCAGAAGCTCTAGAACTTTCCGATGAGGCTCCGCGCAGGTGCGGATCACCCAGGGTGTGATTCACAGAGGCCACGAAGAAGAAGCTGCATTACCTGTTTGCATTCATTTAAAATGTACATATTGCAACAATCATCTTTTTCACACAGAGAGCTGCTATGGACATGAACAGTTCATACAGACTGCAGACATGAAATTTACATGTTATTTACAGAGACTTTAAGTGTTTACACATTGAATGACTATTTATACACAGACATCAAATGCTTGCTTTAAAGTGTCAGGAATTTTCACTGCCAACACACAGTGGGAAGGATGGAGAACTGAGTTTTTATGTTATTTAATCGTATTTATATGAAATTATGAGAAAAGTCCATATACTGTCCCATTCGAGTGCTATGTGATTCTGGTATCAAACAATCCCACAATCCACATCTTTAAATGAACTTCAACAACAGAAGAAACTTCCCTTTTCCTTTCATAATGTGATCCTACTCTTTTACAAAATCGTATTTATTTAATTTATATCTCACCTTCCTACCTAAAAAAGAAACTAAAAGCAGCCATATTCTCATTATGAATATAACAGGTTATCACACAGTACAATGCTGCATGGATACATGAAACAGATTCATAATTGTGCATTACACAGACTTATCTTTGTGCATCAAAATATGTTCCACCATAGTGCTTCATATCATCTTCCTGATGGAAACAACTTTTTGCTCTACACGTTTTCTCACAGTGAAAGCACACATGATGGAAAGTATAGGATTGCATTCAAAGTACCATCTCCTCACACATTTTTTGGGTAGAAGGCAAACAAAATATGGCACCACTACTGTCAATATTTCATGTCCCACCCTGCTCCATTTATTAGAGGCTGCTTATGATATGTTATGTGCTATCAATTCACATCCAACCTATGGTAAGCCTAACAGGGTTTTCAAAGTTTGTGAGATATTTAAGGAGTGGCTTTGTCAATTCCACCTCCACTTTCCAGTTGGTTCCCATGGTCAACAACTCATATGAACACTGGTCTCCTGAGTCCTAGTCCATCACTCCATCTACTACACCAAACTGGCTCTTATACATGATGAGAAAATGATTACACCTTTATGTTTTTCTTTTATCAGACGTTACTGGAAGATGTGGATCAGCAGCACCCACACACATATTTTAAATGCTAGAGCCAAATGACAACTTATAGAGACATAAAATATGGGATAAATTAATAGCACTCACTAACTGCCTCAACATATTAAGAAACTTCAATGAGGATTTTTCGGATCCCATGGCATTCCTCATTCCCAGCTGAAAGGGAGATGAGGGGTGCTATTTTTTTTTCTCATCCAGATCTTCACATTTGCCCAAATAGACTCTGAGTGACAGTAGTACCCTTTCCCTTCCAAGAGCAAAGAAAAGCAGTATAGTACAGAATAACTAACTAATTTTTAAAATAGATATAAAAGAGACCTCTAATGCTTTTTATCTTAGAAGTCCAGGCAAAAAAGCAATCGCCATTGTGTTCTGTGCAATTTGCATTTTTGGGTTTTCATCTTTGCATCTTTGTGGTTTTGTCCAATTTTCCTCAATTTGACCACTCACACAAAATTACTCTTGTTCTCATTCTCTTGCTGAGAGTGCCACACAATACCTTGCACTCTCACCGGTTGAGAAAAATGTTGCAGTTTCTTATTCTCAAATACAAGCCTCGTGAGTTTTTATACTACTAAGAGAGCAAACTCACCACTGCAGTTTTGATATGAAATCAAAATAAAGACTAAATAACAGCCTAAACGTCTGATAGTTGCATAGGAGGGATCGTGTGTCTTCTACTTCAACATATTCCCTTGAGTTGAATGAGAAAAAACTGAAATATGTTTGCACCTCTGGAACTCAGTGCAGACTATTTTACATCCATGTTCTAATTTAAATCCCCCAGTTTAGTGTTTGAGTGCTACTTTTGTTTTGCATACTTCCATATACAATAGGCATTGTGACAATCTATAAATATCTATGTAAATTAAAACATAGTTTCCACTGTATTTGACAACTGAGCTGCATCCATGAAACACAACCATCATATGCATATTTCTTGCATAGTAATTTGGAAAGCCCATTTTCATGAATTAGCAATATCTTAAGACATTAAAAAGCAGTTGACACTGAACTTGACAAATACTATTTTCTCCTAAATTTTCCAGTTGCTTTTCAGATAGAAATGATACAGATCAACCACGAGTATTTTCAAGACAAATAAAAGTCTGCTGCTGTTGGCAATAGGTGTATTTAGTAGTAGAACTAGTTAGCAACAATGATGGTGATGAGAAATATATTTTCTTTACCTTCTTTGAAATTTGCATAAGCTAAACTTAAATTACCTGTTATCTTCTGCAAGCATCTTTTGGGGATGGTTACAGAAGAGATGCATTTCTTACTCCCTACCAACAACATGGTATTCAGGATATCAGCAAAAACAGGTGTAGCAACAAATAAAACTCTTGCTCCACAATCGCACATGGTATGGTCCTGCCTGCATTCTCTCAGACCCTTTCCTGCAAAAATGCAGCAGTTAGCAGTGTCTGCCTTCCCACCTCCCTTTTTCACGTGACATTGTCATTTGTCTTTGCACAATTATACTCAAGACTAATATGACAGTCACTTCTTGCACAATCCTGTGCATGCTGAAGAACAGCTGAAAAGAACCTATTCTCTTCCTTCCTTCCTTCCTATGTATCTATGACATATTTATTTGTTAATGGCGATGTTCCTTTTCCTTAAAAATATGACAGTTAACATTAATATAACCTCTTCAGAGTAGAGGACAGCCTTGTTAATCTGTTGCAGTGCAAAATAATAAAAGAGCATATTGGGGGTTTTAAAGAATGACAGGGCTTTGCATAAACTTTGTGGCCTAGCAGTCACTTCTGATCTGCATCTGATCAGTTGAGCTACAAACCACAAAAGCTTATGCCCAATAGATCATGCTGGCCTTTAAGGTGCCACAAGATTCTTTGTATTTAATGTGTCTGCAATGTGTGGGAGCATCTGGACACCTAGCACTCCTCCTACCCAACAGATGATCCCGTCATCTGTTAGATAATACGAGAAAGGGCAAGCAGGCTTTCCAACGAGCCTAGAAGATGATCACTACAATATGATTACAGCAGTGACATTTCAGGAGGTGGTGGGAGGTCACAACTTCAGTGCTGCTTTCTTCCATGAATGAGTCAGTCATCTGTTAGACCTTGATTTACCCCTTGTCAGCCCACCCAACAGAATATACTGTGTAATATCACCCCAATACCAACCTCTTTACAAGGAATGCCTATCTTGATCCCCTTGATCTTGATTCTCAGAAGACTGAGAACTATCCTGATTTAAACTGAGGGCAGGGAATGGTAATCCCACCCCAGTGAACTAATTGTTCAGCCCTTCCCTGTTGGCTGCTCCAGATAGTTTTTTTTAAAGGCACAATTCATGACTGATTTTCTCTTAGCTAATATTCTGGCTACCTTTTAAATGAAATCACTGTAATTTTTGTACACGTGACACCTAAAAACTGAAAAGTGTTCCAGCTCCCCCAACTTTTAAATCTAAAATGAGAGTTCCTATCCACACTCCTAAGACCCTGCAACTGGGTTAATGCGACATCTGGACAGAATATACTGGAGAGTGGAAGAGTAAAATTACTATGTACACATTTTGTAGATACTTTGTGTCTCAATGCTCCATCGCAAAAGCTATAAAAGGGTCAAGATATTGTTAAACTGACACGAAAGACTGCAGCGTACACCACATGGTGGATCCCACTATAGACTATCAGCAATCCACCAACATCAGTGACTAATCTGTTTTCCTGTACAGAAAAGTTTACAGGAAACATGTGACTATAAAAAGAACCTTGCTTCACCTTTGCCACATCTATCCCCAGAATCAAATTATGTGCATTTTCATGTTTTTATTGAAAATAGTAGATACCAAACCCATCACCTCTTATATAATAGAATGCAGAGAGTATGTTTTCTGCATTATATTCCCCCCAAACCAAAAATCACTTCTCAAATATGAAGCAATAGGTAACTAGCAAAATGACAGACATGCTGAAGGGAATGAGTGGGAAATTAAAGTCATAAATGTCAAGAAAGTCATTTTCTATCTAAAGTTTAATGTTGTTTTTGAGAAGGCCAGGACACGGATTTAATCCAGTCCCCGCGCTGAGGCCGGAGCGGCGGCTGGGATCCCACCGGAGGTGGCCGAAAAAAGAAGATGGAGGCTGCCACGTGGCAAGCGGCAAAGAGGGGTCTGGGAAAGCCTGGGCTGGGGCGGCACAACCCCCTTCGAGGATTGGCCGGGCAGGGCAATGGGCGTGGGGTTGCCTGCTGGCAGACCTGAAGGACGGGGTTTTCAGTCCGGTCCACCAGCACGTTTAAAAAGGAGGGTGAGCTGAGGCGCAGAGCCTCAGTTTGCCGGAAATAAAGCCCCCCCTTCCCACCTCATAACTGGTAGCATTGAATTTCTCTGCTCGTATGTTGATTTGGATTGTTAATCTGTTGGTTTCCCAAATTTGTGTTTCGTTTGTCACAACTTGGTAGGCATTTTCAGGCATTGCGAAGGATCCATCCATTGGTTGGACAGCAGGTGATGACCTGCAGGTCTGGGTGGGAGAGAAATCCCCACACAGGAACCTGGGGTGGGGCCGGGATCTGCCCCAGCTCGGGGGGGGGAGATTTGCCCCCACCCCAGGAGGCAGGGGAGCCATGGAGTGGCTTACGTCCGTGTGGCCTCTCAAGGGAACTGCCATCCCAGAGGTCTCTTAAGGAGTCGGTAGCTTGCATGCGGGGGGGGGGCTGTGCCCCCCCCCCCCCCCCGATGAGGTGGATTCAACCCAATGCCTGGCCAGGACGACTGCTGCTGTGATCAATAAAAGTTGTGGCCTTTTTCTTCCAATTACGTTGTGTGTGTTGTGTGTCTGTTAATTCAGGCCCAGTCAGCTCAGCAGTAGTCCATCAATGCATGTTATCAGAGCATGCAGCTAGCCTCAGGTTCTCTCTGGGCATGTTCAGTAAAGAGTTCAGACAACGTAGGAAAGATACACTTTCTGGGATTGTGGAAGGCTGCCATCCATCGGAACAGAGAACATTCTGAAAGATGGGCCTACGGTACAGTAGTGCAAGTTAATTCATTTGTGTGTCTAGTGAGTGTGAAATCCGTATCAGTGAGATTGTACATCTGTGTATGTATTCATGGAGTGAATTCAGAAAATCAGATTTAGAACACTGAAGTTTTAATAGTGCTGCTGGCATTGTAGATAAGATAGCTATGATCAGGAAACATGGAAATTTTTTTCTGTTTATGATTTTGGAAGTCATCTTATGCATAGAGGGCATGAAAGGTTTCACTGAAATAAGTGATATATAGTTCCACACAGCTTTCCCTCCTGCTTATGTACGAAGTGCCATGCGTGAGCCAGTCTTATCTGAGATTAGGAAAAAGACTGCCAGTAAACCTCCACTACTAGGAATATAAAGAATATTCAGTCAATGTAGGCTGTCTCAGCTTGATGAGACATATCAACAAGGAAGTTTCAAGCCCCATCAGATACCCCACCACCAGACAAACAAGAGACAGGGTACAAACTGTATAGACTGTTTACTGGGTGAAACTAGTGCCCTTTCCCTTTGGGAATCAGATCACATACACAGCAAGTACAGAATGACTGGCTCATTGTGAAAAAAGACATGCAGTGTTTCTAATCCTTAAAAATTCATGCAACAAGCAACTTCTACCTTTGTTTCTTGCTATTCTTGTCATTTTAGCTTGAGTTGTGTTAATAACCCTTTGTGTTAAAGGGTTTTTTGTGCCCTTTTGCTAAGAACCACAAAATACTTTGTTCTCTCATGAAGTGAGGAGGAAAAAATTGTGGTTCTTCGTTTCCAAATGCAAAGAAGATCAGTGAGGATTTACATCTCATCTGTTACTTTCTTTTTTCACAAGATATTGAAAATCTTCTAATCTTAACCCTTAAAAATACTCTACCTTATTTAATACTGGCTGTTCATTCATCTGCCTTTATAATATCCTGCTTCAAATTAAAAAAAACACACACCTAGGTTTCCTGTATGAGTTCCCTCTCTGCTGATAGAAGCCTTCCAGTGAAGGCTTCTCCAGCAGAGTGAGGAAGGAGGCAATCTTTGCCAGTCCACTTTCCATGCTCAACAGTTTGCTTTGCAAGCACCCTATTCTGAAGGGTGCCCAGTTCTTTGGAAATAACAGTGTGGAGATAAAGGCAGCAGAAATCACCTCCCTGTGTGTTCCTCAGGGGGAAATTTCTGTTGAAATGATGAGCCTTCTGTGATGGACACCTTTGTAAACAACCCTGAATGCTCAAAACAAATACAATTAACATGTATGACATGTAGAATGTTCATGTGTATGCTTAGTGGAACAAATATCAGGCCCATCAAACTCTTATGCAGAAATCAAATCTCCATAGCAGTGCACAAAGAGATAATTGGTAGGGTGTTTTTTCTTCTTCAGTTATGCCAAAGTTTAAATCTAATGTTTGAAGTTGTTTTGCACATTCTCATCAAGAAAGAATCTGCCTGTCTAGAAGTAAAAGGGTTGAGTAGCATCAGGGAACTTATGCCTATCCTAATCAAGATCAAGAGGCTGACAGCACCAAGACAGTGAAACTGAAATTTCACTAGCCAGCTGAGAGTAAAAAGTCCCATATCAATAAAACCATCTCTGTTATGTTTCCAGTAACTCAGTCATATTTCTTTACTGAGTTCTGATTAAAAATACATTAAGCATATTTCAGAATATGTGTACTGTGCCCTTACTGTTTGATTGCTTATGATTTCTAGTCATTACTATTGTTGTTTTATAATATGTGCCCCAAAAGTATGGTTATCAAAATATATAAAACACAAATTACAAGGGGAATTACTCTATAAAACAGCACAATTCCCAGTGGAAGCGAAACAATGCATTATTTCAACATTTCGGGCAACTAAAATACATAAGCACTTACTTTGGTAGAGTTTTCAAGTGATTCTCTCGTAATTCCAATATTCGTAATTTAACAAGTCTAGAAGTATTAAAAATTAGAAAATGTTAATCTCAGAATTAGAAATTAACTATATGCATGAATTGCTAGGAAGCTTCTTCTTCCAGCACAAATGATACTAGACATATATTTCCATAGAATTATCGCCATGCACCTGGCCAACCTCTAATGAGAACCATAAACATATGCTTTCATATGAGACTAAGAGTTTTAAGTTATTATTTTTCTGATTATTGCAGCAAAAGAAAAAAGATTGAATCTTAATATTCAGCAGATGTTTCCAGATCTAGAATATTAACAGATCTTAAGACAGTATGGCTGTGATTGCTGGAAGGGTCCCCTGGAAATCCTAAAGCCACAATGAGAGCAATCAAGCAGAAAGGAAAATGTCAGAATATAGAAATATGAAATAAATATATGTTGCTTTCCATGACGAGATCTACTTATTATGGAATAAAATGGAATAAAAATAACCTCTTATCGCCTTACTATATATATACTATATATATACCATATATCTCCTCCCTATATATTTATTTTTGCTTCTCAATTTGCTGCATCTTATCTTGTCACTACATAATTCAGAATATAGAATAATTAATTAATTAATTAATTACATTTTGATGTGTTAAACAGTTTATAAAAGAGATAATGAGAGAAAGAAATGGCTCCTGTGAGAAAGGGGGGAGGGGAAGAAAAAGAAGCTGTTCTAAACATTTTCTTCATAATAATTTCTTAAAACATCAGTTAATTTTGGACAACAATTATAGGGTTGTCATTGCTAATACTTGTAAAGTATGAACCACATAATCTTTCATGTGCTTCATATTCAAATATCTCTCATGAGTGGTTGACTAAGGAAAGGATCAGACGCATATGCTTAAAGCTACAAAATACAGTTCAGTACAAACCACAGTTTGTGACGAGCTGGAAGACATTTCTCACATTTTATTCATGCTAGTGTGTGTGTGTGTGTGTGTGTGTCTTGAACAACTGAGAAAAATTCCCATAATGTTATTAATTTCCTGTGATAAATAAATTCACCCTCCTCAAAAATCTATAAAACAATTCTGGCTAAAAACATCTCAAAATTGACTTATGGCTACCCAACAACAACCCTTGACATTAAACTACAGGAAATAACTCCCCACCCTGGCAAAACTAGAGAATAGGCTATAAAAATTTCATGCAATGCTACTCTTATTTTTGTTTTTACTAGGCTGAAGGGGCGTTCCAAAAATAATTCAATTTCAATATAAAAAATTGATGTAAGTAATGTGCCAAAACTGGAAGGATGGTGCTGATGAAGAAACAAGCTACCATATATTGATACTAGAATGTAAAAAGTATAGTGAATAGGTAAATGATATGCACTATTCTGTCACAGCAGATGTCTTTTATCAGTACTGCTCCTCACATTACAGAGAAACAGATGTGCAGGCATGCAAACTGGAACTGGAGAAGTTCATCTGCAGAAAAACCAGTGAGCAAAAGGGGACTAGCCAGGGCTCAGAGATCAGGACCCAAGTGAGATGTGCAAGTTCTTAACACACATTACCATGGAAGCAGGGAAATCAAATGCTCAATTCACTGACAGCTATGCTTGCTTGCCTTGCTTCTCTGTAAGGTATGTGACATATCCGGATTACAGCCATGATACTAACAAATGTAGTGGCAACGGAGCGTGCAAAAACAGCACATGTCAGAGCTCATTAAAACAGAAAGGCCCATCACTACAAGAAAACAAATTCCCAGTTTTCTACTTGAGAGCCTCTTTAGCCAAGTGCTCTCAGTGGCCTGATTATGATACTTAGTTCCCACATTACTAAACCATCTCTTAAGCAGCTAGGAATCAGAAGAATTACACTCTGCTCTTCCCCTTCCCCCAGGTGAGGATCTCTTGGTTCTATCCAGGACTATAAACCAACATTACATTCTGGTTCAAGAGCATGGTTACCAAGTTGAATCATTCTTCCACATTTCAGGTATACCAGCTAGCTGTGGTTTAATTAATCCATGTTATGCGTGCTAAGGAAGGTAGGAAGGGAGTGCAAAACCTTTTACTCATTCCATGCTGCCCAGCTGTGGTTATGCAGCTATGGAACTGAGCATTAGAATGGGCACACTGTGCTATTCTGAATGGGGTATCAGGCACTTCTGCAGTAAAACTAGGCTTGTCAAACCAAAGTTTGGGAGAAAGTTTCAAGTTTCCAAACAAAAAGAGAACAATTGGGACAAAATGGGGTATTACGATTAAAAACTGCCATGTAGAGTGGATTTCAGGATGAGGCCTGCCACTTTGGGGATAACCTAATTTAGATTATTTTATTATGACTGCTGGATACTAAAAAAAAAAACTAGTGACATTAGGCATCATTAAGAGAGATACATTACTGTTGTCAAGTCCAAGTATTTAAAAATTATATGGGTAGCAGCAGGGATCTGGGATGTCAGTGAGGGTTTTTTCCCACTACATATCTTGATAAATGACTCCTGGGCTTTTTAGCATATTTGAGTGTTTCAAAAAAAAACAACCTTATGCAACTGCATGTTGAGTACACTGTTTGTGAACCATATTTGAATAAAGCAGGAGCACCTTCCAGTTATTAGAGAGTATGTTTAGAACAGTGATTCCCAAAACTTTTCAGTATTATGACCACTTTTTGGTTTCTGAGAAAGCCTCATACCTTCCCACCTCTCCTTTACTGTCATCCATCCCCCTTTTAACAAAAAAATCAATTCATAATTTAGAAACAGAAACAGACACAAAATATCGCCTTCTAAAACTGCATCCATAAAATTTGAGATATTTAGCTATTCTGGTACGCCTGAGTTTTTCTAATACACAGAATTGATAGATTTTTGGATTGTCCTCATAGGAAAAAGGCAAAGCTGTTGACAACCATAAATAAAAGATGCAATATATAAAGATGGTTGATCTGGCAGGTCCAGAGGCCAATTTTGTGCCACCAGTCTCATTTGAGAGCAGCATGGAAAGACAAAATTGCTATTTAAATATCTCTCTCTCCTTTTTTCTAACCCGGAATATAGTTTGTTTATTCTAAGATCTAAAGTACATCACAATCCAAAACTAAGATTGAACCCTTGGCATGTTCAATTCATCAGTCTAAGATTATTACTCTAAGATTATATAATCCACAATACAGTTCATTTAAAGGCTGAACCTTCACTGTTTATTCTATATCGGGGAGAGAGGGGTTTCTGAATCTGCTGTCAACCATGTCAAAACTACTTATTTTCCATCTTCTTTTCTACTTCTTTAAAAAAGGAAGGAGGGGGGACCTGGGAAACTACAGGCCAGTTAGCCTAACGTTTGTTCCAGGGAAGATGGTGGAAAGCCTCATCCAAGATAAAATCTTAAAACACATAGAAGAACAAGTCTTGCTGAGGGAAAATCAGCATGGCTTCTGTAAGGGTAAGTCTTGCCTCACAAACCTTTTAGAATTCTTTGGAAAGGTCAACAGGCATGTGGATGCGGGTGAACCAGTGGATATTGTCTATCTGTATTTTCAGAAGGCATTTGACATGGTCCCTCACCAAAGGCTGCTGAGAAAACTCCACAGTCAGGGGATAAGAGAGCAGGTCCTCTTATGGATTGAGAATTGGTTGAGAACCAGGAAACAGAGAGTAGGTGTCAATGGGAAATTTTCACAATGAAGAGAGGTGAAAAGCGGTGTGCCCCAGGGATCTGTCCTGGGACCGGTGCTTTTCAACCTGTTCATAAATGACCTGGAGACAGGGATAAGCAGTGAGGTGGCCAAGTTTGCAGATGACACGAAACTTTTCCAGGTGGTGAAGACCAGAAGGGATTGTGAAGAGTTCCAGAAGGATCTCTCCAAACTGGGAGACTGGGCAGCAAAATGGCAAATGTGTTTCAATATAGGAAAATATAAAGTAATGCACATTGGGGCAAAAAAATAAAAACTTTATTTATCAGCTAATGGGTTCTGAGCTGTCCGTGACAGATTAGGAAAGAGATCTTGGTGTGCTGGTGGACAGCTTGATGAAAGTGTCAACCCAGTGTGCGGTGGCAGTGAAGAAGGCCAATTCCATGCTAGGTATCATTAAAAAGGGGATTGAAAATAAAACAGCCAACATTATAATGCCATTGTACAAAACGCTGGTAAGGCCACACCTGGAGTATTACGTACAGTTCTGGTTGCCGCACCTCAAAAAAGACATAGTGGAACTAGAAAAGGTGCAGAAGGGAGTGACTAAAATGATGACTGGGCTGGGGCACCTCCCTTATGAGGAAAGGCTACAGTGTTTGGTGCTCTTTAGTCTAGAGAAAAGGTGCCTGAAGGGGGACATGATTGAGACATATAAAATTATGCAGGGGATGGATAAAGCTTTTTTCCCTCTCAGGCAATACCAGAACCAGGGGACATCCACTCCAATTGAGTGTTGGGAGAGTGAGAATGGACAAAAGAAAATATTTCCTTACCCAGTGTGTTGTTAGTCTGTGGAACTCCTTGCCACAGGATGTGGTGATGACATCTGACCTAGATGCCTTTAAAAGGGGATTGGACAGATTCCTGGAGGAAAAGTCCATTGCAGGTTATAAACCATGATGGGGATGTATAATCTCTATGCTTAAAAGCAAGGAACTTCAAAATGGGGAGTGGTATCAGGAGGCAGGTATCTAGTTGTCTCATGTGCTCCCAGAGGCATCTGGTGGGGCCACTGTGAGATACAGTGAGCTGGACTAGATGGGCCCTTGGCCTGATCCAGCAGGGCTCTTCTTATGTTCTTATCTCTATCAATATCCCACTATATTATGAGCTATTCTTTCCTAAACATAAAACAAAGGGATCCCAAAGAGATATCAATTAACTCTTATTTCCACTTCAAATAAAGAGGAAATGACTATAATTCCATTGTTTTCCTGAGCTTTGCTTTACTTAGCTTATATGGTACCCTGTTTCCCCGAAAATAAGACAGGGTCTTATATTAATTTTTGCTCCAAAAAACGCATTAGGGCTTATTTTCAGGGGATGTCTTATTTTTTTCATGTACAGCAATCTACATTTATTCAAATACAGTCCTGTCATCTTCTTCTGGTTGCTGCACAATGGTGGAGGGCGGGGTTTCACTCAACTGGGGCTTATTTTTGGGGTAGGGCTTATATTACGAGCATCCTGAAAAATCCTACTAGGGCTTATTTTCTGGTTAGGTGTTATTTTCAGGGAAACAGGGTAGTTCTCATCTCTTGTTTGTAATCAGCCTGCTGAAATACAAATGTTTTTGGTTAGCAGGGAGTTGGTACATGTAATGCTTACCTTCCAAAGTTAGCTGGAAGAAACTCCAGAAAGGCATCATTTAGGTAGAGCTGGGTCAAGTTTAAAAGCTGGGTGAAACCATCAGGGAGCCTAAAAGATGAGTTCAGGGTTTAGTTTTGATACTATACAAATAATACAAATTTAAGTCCCAGCAGATGCATGTCTTCTCCAAACCCATACCCACACTGCTGTGCAATAAACAGAGAAAAAAAATATTGAGGCATTTGTTAAGAGCTAACAATTTTCTTATTACTGAAATAGATGATACAGTACACTATTCCTCTAAGAGGAGATTTATGCATCTTGAAGATTAAGGTTACCTCATCTGTTTCATTCGTTAATGTAAGCCTTCCAGTGGTGGATTTAATTTTGAAATGGTAACTAGATGATATCAATGTCACTTTTTATCATTTCTGGAAAGAAACATTTTTTATTGACACTCTGAGAGCGTAATGCAATTTTATGCAGATTGACAACTACTGCCCTATGAAGTGTGTTGCAATTTGTCCCTGGGGGCGGGAAACCATAAAATGTTATTATTCTTGTTTGGGCAATGTAATGCACCTTTATTGTACTGGTGTAGTTGAACTACTATAGAATAAATACAAAAGGGAAAAATACAGTTTGATAGAATTGGCAAATTGTTCTTGTGCATCTGAGATGAAAACAGAGGAGGCAAATATTGGGCTAGTACCTATGACATAATGTTTAATGCCTATCAATGGAGTATGTACATGACTGGGCAAAATATAATATCAATATGACAACAGTCACTTTGATCTGGTAAATATAGTAATAAATGAATTATCCCTTACTTCTTTAAGCCGCCTCACAGAAAAATCCTGTGGGTATACACAGAAGAGCTTTATTATTATTATTATTATTATTATTATTATTATTATTATTATTATTATTATTATTATTATTATTATTATTATTATTATTATTATTATTATTATTATTATTATTATTATTTTAGTAGTAGTAGTAGTAGTAGTAGTAGTAGTAGTAGTAGTAGTAGTAGTAGTAGTAGTAAATATTAATTCTTGCTGTATTCAACGAAGTTTGCTCCCAGGAAAGTGTGCACAGGACTGTTTCCTTAATATTCTCAGCAATGTATGTCAGCCTCATCATTACTTCTACATTTTATAGCCCTGAAAAATGACCATTCTAATGCTACCGCAAAACATCTGCATAGATGCCATCATAGACATTACTTCATAAATGAGAATTCTAGATGCTCTAAAATATGCCATAAATTATTATTATTATTATTAATATTAGTTTTATTTATATGCCACATTTCTCCCAACAAGGGACCCAAAGTGGCTCACAACATTAAAATTCACACAATTTAAAAACACAATAAGTTAAATATTAAAATATAAATTAAACAATATATGATTTAAAATACAATTAAAAGATTAAAACATGAAAATATAAAAAAGATTAACATTTCTGCTAAAATCTTTGCTATAAATCAATAGCAAAGCTATCTATATTAAAGAACAAAGGATGTAAGACATTAATATGTGTCTTCTTCATTTATCAAAGCTACCTTTAAGTAACAACATGGCCAGCTCTCTAGATCAATGCAAAAAATCTTAATGTTCTCTGGAGCATAAGGTCACTGATATTTCAGGACCTACGTCTGATACTTATTCATGACTTTGGCTTCTGTGTTTGACTATGGTAAGCTCTGGTTCTCACTGCGACTATTTTTTAATTGGAACTATATTCTAGAGATCTCAGATCTTATTGTATTAATATTCATATAACTACAAATAGTCCAAAGACATTTTCATTACCCTCTCTCCCATCTCCACACCATAGCCCCATCTAGACCTTCTTCCACATGTCATGGAAATTACTTATGTACTGAAGCTCAGATAATTTGTATGATGCAGAGACAGTTGATTTCCTCTAGTTAACATATTTCCCTTCCAAAATGGGATCTCATTAGAGATGTGTGCCTCAGCAATCAGACTCCTATAAAATCTGATTTTACTTTCTAGTGACCAATCGCAAAACAAAGTACACTAAATTTGAACTTGGAATCTAAGGGAAATTATATGACAGTTAGCCATCCCTGTGTTTTGTAAAAATACACAAAATGCATTGTTCAATTTGATTCTAAGAGTGGAAAAGAGAGATGGAAAGTGGGCATACATCTCCCATTCTTCACAAGTCACCGTTGTACTGTCTCACACTACTTTTGCTTACAATGAAAATAGGGCCCTTCCTATCACAAAATCTGGCTATTCCACCCACACTCAGCAGAATCAAGTACCTTACAATCTTCAATCCATGTTGCATTCGTTATTACAACAGCACATCCAAACTCAAATTTCACATTTTGAAAAACAAAACAAAAATGTGTTCACTTATGACATGTAGGATTTAAGATGAGTGTATGTTTAACTTTCTGGAAATAAAACCATGTTTTCTAGAAATTAAAAGCCTTGGATAAATATTTTTTGCCAATATAAACAACTTTAGTGATATTGGTACTTATGTATTCTTCTACAAAATCTAGACAGATAATTCATATATGGGGGGTGGAATAAGGAACACAATGGAAAATGCTAAAGTAAAATGCAGATGAACCACAATTTATTCACAATAAAGATGGATAAATGGAGATAATGTATTTTCAAAATATTAACAAAATAAATTCTATGGAATTATTTCATACATTTATATTTTATGTATGTCTGGGTTTATAAGCAGCTAGCAATCATACTATGAACTATAAAAACTCAATAAAATAATACATTTTATATGGATGCAGCTCAGGATATACGATCCATAATGTTTAGATTTTGTTTCATTGCACTTCTTCTATTTAGCTTTTTTTCCTGTGCTTTATTTTTATTTTTATAACCTTTGTGCAGTAATGAAAAACAAATAAAACCCATCCTAAAAAAGCAACTCTGTTTTTGAAGCAGCAGAAACAGGGGCAATCCAAGCTCTCCTGCTGCCTAAGTCTGGAAGCATTGTGCCACCCCCACCCCCCCATATGGCACAGAGGGCCTCCCATATACAGAGCCAGCAAACCACTCTGCCTCCTCCACAGTGAACATAGTAACATTGCATACAAACACACGTAACAACAACAGTCATGCTACACCACGTGGTATGTCTGTGTATGTATGCAAATCCTTCTTTCTCACAAGAGGTAAGGGCAACAGTGACAGCAAGCCTTCCATGTCCTTCCTTCCGTATCAGATTAGAGAGCAGAAGGAGGAGGAAGGATCTGGTGAAGGCAGCACTCCTCCAAAACACTTTAAGAGATGATGGAGAAGGAAGCAGTTACCTTATTGCTTCCAAAAAAGTGGCCACCGAAATGCTTCCTTTTTCAATAATGCTCTTGACGGGTCTTCACAACCAAGACATGTTGTGGGGAGGGGGGGATGCACAAGAAAATCTTAGTCACTCTAATTTTGTTCACTACCTTGCAAGCTTACAAGTGGAATAATGTGGCAAGTTGATTTTTGTGGGCAGTGCCATAGCTATGAGTGCCTGCATCTGACAAATATGAGAAACACACAGCATTAAGGTGGCCCCATTCATGCTATCTTGCTCCTTTTAATGCTGTGGTGAAGGAAGGATGTAGATGGCTTTGATTAATAGAAAAAGGTGTTTCAGGAGAGGTGCCCATAGCTGCAGATCTCCAAAACAGCATGGCCTTCCTCAAGCGGCATACAGAAAGCAACACACTTGTTGCCACCAGCACTTTGCTGCCTGAGGAGTCTGCCTCACTAAGCCTAACAGTAGGATCTTTCCTAAGCATAAATACAATCCTCTAGGTCAGGGATGGGGCACATGTGCCCTCTAGAGGCTGTTGGACAGCAACTCTCATCAACCTTCAAAACTATGTACCTGATCCTTAACACGAAGTATTATCCCATCCAGAACAGGAAGACACATCTCATGGTTAACATCTCTTCCTTGTCTGGATTATGCTTCAGTTTATGTGTTCTTCTTCAGCTCATCACCAGTTCAACTCCTGGCATCTGCAGTTAGAGCAGGAGAAGAATCCTGACGTGGAGAGCAATCATCAGCTATTATATACAATGCTGAGCTAGACAGACTAATGGTCTAATTTTATCTGAAGTGTCTTCACATGCTTTTTAAAAAATACTGATTGATGATTTTAGAAACTGAGGGCAGAGCCCGACCAAGGTATTTCCATTGATGGAACTGGAGGTTCCAGCAGAAACAAGAAGGGACAACGCCCCCTCCCACTGCAGCCTCCCCCAATATAAACCCAAAACCTGCTCAAAAGGCATTGAGAATCTCTGTACTGCTGGCGCTTGGGGCCTGTAAAGGGGAGGATCTTCTGTTGTGCTAGTGGTCAGGGGACTCAACCTGATCAAGTTGTAATATAAAAAACTAAATTTTCATTGAGAACTGTCAAAGTTTTGTATAAATAAAATATATAAATGATTAAGGGGGTATAAGAACTGTAACTCTAGAAATGTGACATGTGATCATAAAAATGATATTTGAAAAGCAATACCCTGCCAGTTAGAGGTTACTTTAGGACAAACAGCTACTTTTGTGAGAGTAGCAAAATACATGGAAAAGGCTATTGATTCTTTAGACTAGCAAAACACGTTGTAAATGAATGTAGACTGCTGTTTTGGAGATTATCACAAAAAACTATCAATTTTGCTTGAGCAGTAACAGAAGCAGATTATTTACATTTTCCTAATCAGCAAACTTTCTCTAGTCTAATAAAGTCTATGAGAAATTACATTGGTCTGGCAACTAATGTGATCTGCAGGTTAGGCAAGAATGTATTGACAAAGATAGTGGAACATAAATATCCTATTCTTATAAAAGGGCTACTGTAACATAGGCAAGAAGCCAAGCCAAGAAACCAGGGGAAGGAAGAAGAAACACAGAGAACTTGTAGCAGCAACAGCAGCAGCAGCGGCAGTACAAAGGCAGAACAGACAAGTCAATAGTTGAACTGGCAAATTGCTGGGTGAGCATTTAGAAAACTAAGTAATGTATTTATACTTTTATATATTTTTACTTTTTAAAGAGATGTGCCTTTTAAGGCTATAAGCCCCTGTAATTTTGATTGAAATATTCATAACTTTTATAGCTAAAAACATATAATATATTTTTCTGACTTAAATATTTTCCTGCAACTTAATTTCAGTCTTCATATATTTTTAAGTATTTGTACTTACAGCTTTTGCCCATAATTGTAAGAATGCCTTTTACTTCTCAAAAGTTACATTTTTTCAACAGCTTTGACTTATTTTTATGCTTATGGAACATAGAAACATAGAAGTAATGTAGATATATAAAGTTTGTAGAATTAGACAAGTCACTGCTGTCTGGAATCATTTCAACAATGAAACTACTTATACATTGATACCTAGATGGGCATTGATATGATTGAAAAAAAGTTATCTCATTTCACACTGGAATTAATCGTTTCAGGGATAAATGTCAGCTGTGATGAACCATGATAGATTCAAACTACCAAGTTATAAATTTTATAATGCTCTAAGGACACTGTTCAAGTGTCATACTTTTGACCTTGACAGTATAACCCTTAAGATGCATTCCTAGTTTTTTCACTATAGAGCTTCTATGTCTTTAATATAGCTTTTTTCCCCCCACTTCACTTAGTTTCTTTTACATGTTTATGATAAACAAATGAGAACACAATCCATGTGGTAGACCTTCATTTGACATTTATATGTAAAACACTGCATAAAAGACAGAAACAACTCCACTGAGATACTCACTTAGAAATAGGATTGACACTGGCTTCAATTATTGTTAAACACTTACAGCACTTTATATTTTCTGGAAAATCTTGGATTCCTAAAAGAGCAAAAACAAATATATTAAATCTTAACTGAGAACAAATTATTTATCTATTACAGAAATTAATGTAAAACAGAAAACAGAAAGTCTGAATATGGTACAAAATACACCACAGGATACACAGAAAAATAATAAATGTTGGTCTAAATCCTATTAGCATTTTACTCCACAGTAAGTGAAATTGTATGTCACAGCAGTGAATTGCAGCTAATCAAGAAGGTCCCAATTATCTCATTTAGTTGCAATTTCTTGCCACAGTTTACATGATTTAGTTTACTCCAAATTCCAACAGAATTTAGCCAACACACCTGAACTATGTGGCTATGGTGTGAGGGGTTCACCGATAGCATCCCTGGTGGGCCATTGGCCCCACTCCAAACAGCCAAGCAAGACCCCCTGGAACCAAAGACTGCTGGATCTGAGACAGGTGAGAGATGGGAACACCTGACTCAGGTAAGGGAAGAAAATGCCGCTAAGGAAAAATACTTTGGAAAAGACACATGGCGAATCAAGCTTGACCATGTGAAGATGGGGGAGCCTCCTTAAAGCTGGGGGCTATAAGGGAGGCCTTGGAGGAGGTGGAGGGCAGTTGGCCAGAGGGAAGACAAGGAACATCCAGGGTGGGGCAACAGGGCTCCCATATAATTAAAAAAAATCAATGCATGTCTCAGTGGGAGTTAATTGCTATATATTTTCTTTTTCGTTTTGGCTGTAGTTATTCACAAATGGCTTTTCAAAAATTCTCTTTCCTATTGCTGGGAAGAAAAGCCTCCCTGCTCATCAGATTTCTCAAGGGCAAAAAGAACTGCTCAAAGTTGACCCAACATTAGCAGTGATTGTAACACAGTTTTGTTTTACATACAGAGGTAGACTTTTGTTTTTTGCACTGCTATTACAAAAAGCAGCAGCAGCAAGTGTGCTGATAGGCTGGTTGCCATTTTACTTCCTTTGCAACAGCCTCTGCCTAATACTATTCTAGGGTATTCATGGGTGGTGGGAGGCCACCACCAAAAATGGTAAAGAAATTTCAGAAATAATTCTGCAGAGTGGCCTTATATTACTCAGAGAGTTAGAAAAAGAAAAACTGACTGGATAACTCAGTGATTTGGACTACCTGGCTGTGCAGGCAGAGGTCAGGAGTTTGATTCCCCACAGTGCTTCTCAAGAGAGCAGCCAGCCTAAGTAGTCTAGAGCAAACTGCACAGTCCCAGAGCACTTACCAGAAGAAGGGAAAGGTAAATCACCTCTGAGTACTTTATAACTGGAAAACCCTGACAAGCGTAGCCATAGGTAAAAATCAACTTGATGGCACAAGGCTTTCTAAATGCTAGATTTTATAGGTGTCATTGCAGACATTTCTTTTTATTAGATTTATTTTAATGTTAACGCCTGTAAGCCATCTTGGAGGCCTGTTGAAAGGCATTATTTTCATACCAATTGTACAAAGAAGCCCAGGTGTCATAATTCACTCTACTAAATATTTCTAGTAGAAAAGGGGGGTTACAGTATGAAAAGGAGGGAAAATCTTAGAGAACCCATTAGCTCATGAGGAACTGATAAAGAAGTCTTGCCACTTCTCCTTGTAAACCCACAAGCTGACAAAACAAAGAGTCATTGGATTTTGCTGAACAATCCCTACACTAGAAAATTCTAAGCCAATATATGCTAGAAATAGACACATGGAATGGTATGGAAATCAACTCCACGAATCCCAGTGCAGAATCCAAATGGCCTTCTCACTTACTGAGGAGTTCCACTTATTGGTGGGAAACAGTGAGAGGGCAAGATGCTTCTGCACAACAGCTGGCCAGCAGTTATAGATGATCTGAGAACTAGGCACTGCCCTGGAAACAAATCAACAAGACAAGATAGTCCTCCAAATTTGGAGGCATTACTTAGGAGCAGACCAGAGAACTAGGCTTATGCCACCCTTACCAAGAAGTTATTTTTACTGGGAGCCATCTGCCACACCTCTGAGAGAGGGTCAACTGAGAAGGAACAAGCTTTTCTTGAAGGTCTTAGTGTACAGAAAGGCATGCATGGAAGCCGGCTTATTTTATTTATTTATGTATTTATGTATTTATTTATTTTTTATTTGGCTTTTACCCCGCCCATCTAGATTCTAAACGAATCTACTCTGGGCAGCTTACAGTCCGAGCAATAAAACCAAGAATTAAAACAGACAATATCAGTACAAAAGAGAGATGAGCAAAGTCCAAGATGGGAAAACACAGAGAACTAAGTGATGGAAGGGGGGAAGGCTTGCCTGAAGAACCAAGTTTTCAGCTTGTTCTTGAAAACTCCCAACGAGGGTGCCAGGCGAATCTCCAGGGGCAAGCTATTCCAGAGGTAAGGGGCCACCGCCAAGAAGGCCCGGTTTCTAGTTCTCTCCTTCCGGGCCTCTCTCGGGGTCAAGCCCCTCAGCTGCCCAGCCTGGCTAGATCGAGTGACACGAGTAGAGCTAGGTGGGAGCAGGTGCTCTGCCAGGCTTCCTGTTTTAACTTCATCTCGCCTTCCATTACTGTTCCCTCTGTCAAATTTTAGATTGTAATGTCCTCAGGGGAAAATACTGCAATGTCCTAAAGCAGTGAGCAGAGACTTCTACAGTGCTATTGCTTTTCATAATGTTATAATTCAGAAGAAAGCCAATGGCAAGCATGTTGAAAATAAGAAAGGGCCAGCTGATCTTCAAGTACCTGTGAGTGCAAATTAAAGGTTAATAACAGACAAGGCGGCTGCTGTTCTCTAGTCACTGTTTATCAAGATTAGTGCACAGGAAAGGTAGTGGGGTGTTCCAGTAAATTTTACTGACTTTGCCAGTATGTGTACGGATACTGACTTTTTTCCTCTAGCCAATGAGTCATCACTAGCAATTCTTTATGTTAATTTTTTTATTAGGCATGTCAGGGCAGTAGCCTGTGGATGTTTATTCTGCAAATGAAATGAAGTAAATCATCAGAGGTGGATAAAATGCAAAAGAAGTCAAGGAGCAATGACAAAGAAAAACAAAGTATCGAAAGTGAATTTATTATTCAAGGACTCGGAAATGTGTCCTTGTTCAAAGACTCCTTCTCTTTGAAGAAGAACAAACATTTCTAGTGCAATACAGAAATTTCTACTTCCTTTGTTTCTGTTTTCAGTGCAACATTTGGCCACAGGAAGTCTTTTACGTATAAACAACCCCACCTTTCTTCTGTTGGAAACAAAGAAAGAAATCCAGCCCATATATGTGGGTCAGAAAGCACCTCTGCCTAATTGATCATTAGGCTTCTAGGCTATGTCAGTTTCTGTCTATGGGAGAGAGAGGTAAGTCCTCTCCTCTTTCCTCTTGCCCCAACAGATCAAACCAGATGATTCAGTTGGCAAATTATTAAAGTGCGGTTTATCTATGAGCCAAAAGACTTTAGGTTGTAAGGACACATGCTTTTACTCAGCTCTGTATCTTGCACTCCAGTGAGCTTTGTTTTATGATTGGTCACTGGGAGATAAACACAGGCTTAATTTGGAAGTCTGCCCAGCTGCCCAAATTACTCATATCTCTGAGGTAATCTCATTATGTGAGGAGATACAGACTATCAACTCATTATTTTACGTATCTTAACTCTCAATCTGGCCATGCCTTGCATCTTGTGTGGAAACTGCAACCGGAATCTGAGCAAAAAGGAGCTGTTAGAATCCTCAGATGGAGAAAGAAGTTGAAAAGACTTAAAAAGCATCTTTTAGCTCAGCAAAAGTTCAGGAGCAGGTGTGGGTTTTATATAAAAACCCTGAGAGCGGATCCTCTTTCTGCTCTTTTCTCTCTTTGTTAATAGTCTCTTCCCCCCCCCCCCAAAGTACTGTAGTCGTCCATATTCATCTGTTCCAGGATCAACCACAGAACCTGAGGGAATCCATTAAAGCAGTGGTTCCCAACCTTGGGCCTCCAGATGTTCTTGGACTACAACTCCCAGAAGCCTTCACCACCACCTCTTTTGGCCAGGATTTCTGGGAGTTGAAGTCCAAGAACATCTGGAGGCCCAAGGTTGGGGACCACTGCATTAAAGAGAGTGAGAGAAGGAGGAAGGGGAAGAGGAGGAGGTAAGGGTGCATGTGCACTGCGGTCTAGGTTGCAACAGCAGTGACAGTGGATAAGTGAAACAGTGGATACCGACTCTGTGGCTATCGTAGTGCCTTCCAGCATATAAGCAGAACTCCTTTGATGTCTCTAGCTGTCTTTACATTAGAAGCTAGGAGATCAAGGGAAAGAATCAGGGCTCAAGTAGCTGTGAAGCATCCCTACAACTGCAGATGGGTCCAGCTCTTTCCTTGGAGTCGGTTTTCCTGTAGAATGTCAAACCTCTTCCTCTGCTGAGGTTTCGCCAGGCTCTAAGTCAGACAGTATCTTGATAAAATATTCACTTAAAGCAGGGGAGGCAACTTGTAGGATCCAGGGGCTGCTTCTGCCCTGCCTTGAATCTTCGTGCACCATGCAACCTCCAACACTGCTCTCTTGCAGCAGCCTTAAAGTTGTAAATTGCCCTCTCACCACTGTCAGATGCCAAGATAGCAGCTATCAGAATCCTTCATGAATTATGTCTAAGTGCTCTAATATTTGAGGCCAACAGCTGGCCAAAGGCATGTGTGTGCTTTAAAAATTGAAGGGCTATCAGCTGTGGTCCATAGGAAGTTATTGGAACTGGGAAAGCTACCTGGGACACCCAAAGCTGGTGTTAATCCTATCTAAGCAAAATACTTTAGTAGTCCTAACCCCATCAAACATGTTCCCATCAGATGAGCACATTAATTTCCTGGTTAGTATTTTCAGCAATGCCTACTACTATCTTCTTCTTCTGCAGGGCTAAACTGTTATAAAAAGAAGTCAAAATACTGCCTGGGCTTAGATGATCTGAGGACTCAGCTCTGAGAGCAGAACATAAATGCATAGAAGAAAGCAGAGAAAAACATAAATTATCTTGGCTCTAAAATAAAGCAGGCATTCACTGTAGCAACGAGGGAGGTGATTTTACAAAAATAAAAATAGCTCCAGCATGCCCTGAAGGCAGACTGAATATAACATAATTTTCATCTTAATGATACAGTCCTGTGTATTATGTAATGCTGTTTTATTCTGACACAATTAGAAAAGCAGAGTGCCAAAATGGGTAGCAGGGAAAATTAAAGAGAATCAATTATGTGCGATGTTGTCAGAATGTGGCCCTTTGAGGTTTGGCTCTGCTCATCAAATTCCCCTGGGCTCTCAGAGACTGCTTCCCACTTTGAAGACTATATTAAGCTATGCCCTGCAGAGCTCACTGTGCATCTTTCTTCTTGGACTGCAACCCTGTCAGATGGTCATCACAGACCTTGGGAAATTCTGCTGCAAATTATGAAAACCAGAAGTGCTCAGAAAACCCACCACTCACCATAAGTTCCATTTGCTATACCTATTGTGAGAGGGCAGAACAAAGTGTACTGTCTTGTTTTGTTTTAAAGAAGCCCAAGAAACTTTCCATTGTCTATCTCTGGCTACTACCATCTCTATAATGAAGTGAACTTTTTGTAGGGACAATTTTACTTTTATTTGCTAGTATACATAGGCTGAGATGTACTGGTGAAATAGCAGGTGGTGACTTTAAACTATTTTCACCTTATTCTTCTACAGTCTCCTGTGTCCCTGAAAATCTGCCCTAGATACCTGCAGAGTTCTCTGGAAAAGAAACCAAAAACCAGTGGAAACTACCTTTCCTCATTCCACCAGACTGGGAAATGCTGCTAGCTTTTGGACATTACATCCAAGTTTATTATGTATTTAGATTAATATGTCTTTGAAATTATGTCTTTAGATAATTATGCCTTTGAATGGAAGAGCTCCTTTCAAGCACAGGCATCACAGGAAGATCCAGACCATAAAATAGATATATTGCCTGCTTTTGAAAATTCCTTGGTTAGCCTTTCAAGGATGTTTTTTAAATACTGGTTATTTTACACCTTTCTTTCACTTTTACAAGGACAGAAGAAATAGTTCCTCCTCTGGTAGAAAGATCAGAGGGTGTATCTATCGTATTGCATGCGATGTTTTGCTGGTGGGACAAAGAAATAGCATTTCAACAATGAATGTGTCAGTTTATCCCACACTTGGCAAACCAAGTTATATCAGTACAAGCCAATGAAAGGTGCTTCCAAGGGCTACATGGGTAAGGTAGTTCCAGGAGAGACTCCATGTGTAGATCCAAATATGCAGAAAGGCTACATTTCTAATACAGCATTGCAGTGACTGCCAGGCAGCCTAACTATATTGCCAGCAAGCAGCAGGACTCCCTCCCTCTTTTTCAAGCCTGAAACATGGAATGGCAGTGGGGAGCAGAATGGAATGGCAGCGGGGAGGCCTCTATTTTGCTTTTTATATGTGTTCTGCCATTTGCGGAAATCTGCCAGGGGGATACCAGGTGAATTCTGGAGGTGGGAGCCCTTGAAATACAAAAACTCAGTCCCTAGATGTTCCTGAATGTTTCTTCTTTTTTGAGAAATCAGAGCTTTGAGAAAGAATCAGACATTTCTCATGAGACTACTAAAAACTTAAGACCTAGCAGAGAAACTCAGTATTCTGAATATTCTGAATGTTTATCATAACATTATATGTACATGGGTTGGTCTGAAATCCTCTTGGCTCATTTCAGCGATTCTCCTTAGAATATATTTGCCCCACATTTACATTCAAGCAGCAAAAATTTAGAGATTAGCTAAAAATAACGTATGAAACTTGAGCTTCTGGGACATTCATTTTCAATTTTCATAGCTTTAATAAGCTGACATTCTGGTTGTATCTACAATACAAACCAAATAATACAAGTTGCTCCCTGGCATCAGAAATCCTAGGCCAAAGTCTACCCTCATAGTTGCATTGTCAGAAGATGTCCCATCCAGAAGGAGACATTTCTTCTCTCCACTCAGCCTCTGCACATCAAGAACAAAATATTCTACTTCTCTCTCACTCTGCCCCCATCCCTACATAGAAGTCTGCTTTGGAGAGCTCCCCAGCTTTTCAGAGCAGGTATTGAGGATGGGAGGGAAGGGGCAAAGAAAATTAATCTCTTCCTAGACCTGCTTATGGACTGCATCCATCAGTGCAAGTTCCCCCATGGATTCTGGACATAGAAACTGTGATTCTTTGAAAAAAGAACACGTGCATAGGTCTCTTTCCCAGCTAATATAAAATCATATACATGCATTTTGATTTATACAGTCAACCCTTGACTTACGAACGGCCCTAGTTGCGAACTTTTCGACTTACGAACTGCTCTGATAGAAAAATATAGCCTCGACTTGCGAACTTTATTTCGAGTTACGAACCAAAAAAAACCCCTTAAGTTATCTTAGGTTAAAAGGGAAAAAAAAGAAAAAAAATTCTGCCCCTAGTGGTAGGAACGGATTAACCGGCTTTGCATTAGTTCCTATGGGAACTAATGGTACGACTTACAAACCGCCCCTCGACCTAAGAACCAAAAACAGCCGGAACGGATTAATTGGTTTTCAATGCATTCCTATGGGAAATGCTTATTCGACTTACAAACCTTTCGACTTAAGAACGTCCTTCCAGAATGGATTAAGTTCGTAAGTCGAGGGTTGACTGTACTGTATTAATTAATTAAACAAAAGGCTAGCGACCCTATACCTTAAATTAACTGTAATCTCAAACAAGGTAAAATGTAAAAATAATCATAGTTAGGACAAATATTTAATATATTTTAGTTCTATAATAATGTTATCTCACAGTAAAAGTGGCGTATTTGTATGTTTTATTCAAGGATAATTTAGAAATTTCCCAAAGAGAAATTCAGACTATGGATCAACCTCCCTTTACTCAAAATATGGATACTTTGATGGACTCTTTTTGTATTTTAAAGTATACTAAAAAAAAATATCACAGCATAATTCCACTAGTCATCCCTACACCCATCCCATCACTAGTAGCACTAAAGAGTTGACATGAAACTACTGTATGATACTTCTACAATCAGGCAACATCTAGAAACAGCAAATTTGCAGCCAAGTCTTATAAAGAGTTACATAATCATTCGCAGTGTTGTCCAGCTAATCCATATTTGGAGAAATGAAATATTACTGTGTTTGATTGGCTTAGTTCTATGTAAGCCCCCCATTAGCAAGGGGAGGCGAGGCGAGGAAGATTAAGGTACAAAAAGGGTATTTCAATATTTTGAGTGAGCATGGAGGAGTTGACCTGCAGCCTGAATTTCTTTGTTTTTGGGAGTGGGGACAGCTTCAACCATAACGTTTTCCATTAAACAAAATGATTTTTCTTTTTAGGGAATTATCCTGCTTTTGGAAACATAGGAATGCATAGATATCAATGTTGGGAACAGAAATTCTGTCTTCACTGAATAAATTAACATAACATAACATGCAACATACTGTAACTATAAATAAATAAAGCAAATAGTTAACAGCAACGTACCTTGAATTGATCTTTCAATTTCTAATCAGTTCCTAAATTGGATCTCTAAGGAAATCACACTGACTTAGAAAGGAAATCAGAATTGCTATTTGAGCCTATCTCTTAAAGATTCTAATTCTGCATACTACAATGTGTTACTCCCAAATCTGCCCCAGATAGTGTGGGTTCCCTATTGAGTTCCCTCCAAAAAAAAATGTTTTTTATAGGATCAAGTGTGTTCCACCACATTTAGTCCTATCCAAAGGGCAAGGGTAAAAATCCATGATTCAAAGGTTGACAAAAAGACAAAAGCACTATTTCTACCTTTCATTTCTGTTGGGACAATAACATGGAAGGATCTCATCAAACATAACTGTGACAGCTGGAAGAAGCATGTAATGTGTTCCTGGATGTACCATTTTTGCAGTTTAGAAAAGAATAAGAGTATAAACATAAAATATAACTATTGTTGGCTGGAATCATGTTGGTGCAGATCTGGCTACGCAAGGCTGATGACCTCATCAGCTGTGCCCTTTTATCTTTAAACAAAGATCCCCCTGATTCTGAAGCTCCCAGAGATTCCTTCTGACCTGAGGAAGCCTTTGGTAACCTCAGGATGGGGGAGGGGAAGTCTTTACTGTCTGAAAATTTCTGCTGCAGTGCCACTCCCAGTCCCAGTGGCAGGCCTGGCAGTGGCAGTTTGCAAACATTAAAGGCTTTCCCCTGTATTGAGGCCAAAAGAGATCCTTAGAGAGCTTCAGAACCTGAGTTGGGGCAATAGGGACATTTTAAGTAAGGATAAAAGGCTGAGATTGATTGCATCATCAGTCTTATATGCTCAGAGCTATGCCAACAGGATTCCAGCCATCACTTTCAGGGTTCAGAGTGTGAAAATGAATTGTCTACAAAACTATGGCCATTATTTTACTCTGGACTGACATATTACCAGCACTGAAAATTCAGTGTTCTCACTGTTACCAAACTAGAAATGGTAAATAATTAAGCTTCATTAACATTTTGTACCTTGTCCCCATGAAATTGATGGGGCTGCCTGAGCAAACTGGAATATGTACATACAATGGTTCAGCTGAACAGCAATCTTTCCATTTTCCCGAAGTAGCTTATAGCAGATGGGGAACATCCTGCTGTTTGCACTATCGCAAATAACACTCTAACCCTAAATAAGCAAGTTTGTTTTCACAATTTTATGCAACAGTTGGTATTATTGCATCATAGCTAGTGAGACTATTGTTACACAGCAGTTAAGGCTCTGTCTTGTTTGTGTTCAGACACAACTTCGTAGTTGGAGCACAACAGACTTCTATTCAGAGAAGAAGAAATACCAGAAGGAAAAATTTAATAAAACACTTTATTTAGTGGGGTTTTGTTTTTAAGTTATCTAGACAAATTGTTCTGGAAATATAGGTGAGGTCAGTAAGGCAGTATTTAATATTGTTTCCTCACTGCTAAAAATCTACAGTTCCGTGATAAATGAAACAACACAAGAACAGTGGGTTTTTTTTCTCCTTACCATTTTTACTGATGTCGAGTTCTTTAAGATTAACTAAACTGGCAATGCTGGCTGGCAGGCTTGAAAGGTCATTGTCTGGAATACTCAGTTTACGCAGAGCTTGACAGTTGAATAATTGCTATAACAAGAGAAAATTGGTTATAATACTTCCATTAAATTTTAAAGTAGTGCTAACATTTACAAGCTGTAATAAACACAATATAAAATAGCACGCATTTGCTCACAACCAGGAAGTATTAAGTGTGTACATGAGGGACTGAAGTTTTAACAGTAGCTTCATACTTCTCCTGTGAGTGAATTCTTCATCTCAGATTCATGGCCTAAATCAGTAGAGTAAAACCTTTGAACTTTAGGGATTTTATGTTACTTGAAATTTAAAAGCCCCTGTCCTGTGACTGGCACTACCATTGATCTTATCTCTATTACTGCTTTTCTTGACAGCCAAGAAAAGTAATCATATATATCATATATATATATAATTGATGAGTGTTTTAAACCATTTTCTTGGTTGTCAATTTTTCATATATATCTGGTATATATACTTTTGGATATATATATCCAAAAGTTTACATTAGAAAAATAGTTGTAATAACTGATCAATTTTACCCTTGGAGGTCACCAACATCACTCTATTTCTGATAGATAGATAGATAGATAGATAGATAGATAGATAGATAGAGACACAAACATATATACATATATATGTGTATGTGTGTGTGTGTGTATGTATATATATATGTATGTATGTATATACCAGATATAGAGATAGAGATATATCAGAAATAGAGTGATGTTGGAGACCTCCAAGGGTAAAACTGATCAATTACAAACATTCTTCTAATGTGAACTTTTGGATAGAACTGAAAAAGGAGCAGAAACACACAGCACCAGATTTCTAATGTTTACTATTAGCACTTATGAAATGCTTGTGAATCAACTACTGGGTACTGAAATCCACTTTCTTTAAAACATTTAGCACATAGATCTACTCTGGGTACATTTTATGATGGGTTCTATGATCTATTAAAAGCAACCTGTTTCAGAATGTCTGAGAGCTACTGAAGAGAGAACATACAATTAGGTTGGTGAATACAGCTAAAAGCAAGCCATCTTCCATTATGAAAATGGTTCTTTTTGGAATAATTTTGTCATCTTTCTGTCACTTTGAAAGGAATGACAATAATGGCAACAATTCAAGAAGAGTAAGAAATGCATACCACTAAAGGATCAAATTACTTGAAAGAGACTTCTTAACAGATAACTTTTCCTCAGAAATATCTTACTTAACTCCAAAAAAATGGTTGTGATCTTGAACATTACAGCTCCAAGGGGGATAACTAAATGCAGTATGAACTTTTTCCTTTTAAGCCTGAACCCAATCATTGCTGGTGCTATTGTAATTTAAGCTGCACAAATTTCTGTGTCAACTGTATTCTGAAAGTGTTAAATGAGATCAATTTATTATTTTGCTCTTGGGGTCTTCTCAAAACAATGAATTAGAGTGACTTAATCATTCCAGAGTCGTGCTGACCCAAAGAAGACCATATATTCCAAAGGGACTCTAGCTTCTCTCTGAGAATGAAATCTATATGCAAAAAGACACTTAGAAGCACATACTTACACTCTGTGCTTGTACCTTTAAAGCTGCAGTTAAGAGACTGTGATTAAAAAGTAAAAAATAAAATAAAATCATGGGTGACTTTAGAGGCTTTGAGGGCTGCAGAAAAGCATCGTAGAAGGCTGACACCTGAAGATAGGAAATGGTGATGTTGAAGAACAAAACCTAAACGTTATGTGCACCGGGAATAAGAGAATGATAGCCTCGTTCAAGTCTGCATACAACGCTTGCAGTATTGGAATAAATGATAGAGTCTGTACTGTACTTGACTGTCAGAACCAAGACAATACTGATAGAACTGTGTTTTTGATTTAAAGAGATGGGGTAAGAAGGGGAAAATGCTGAAATGAACAAAACTCAGAAAAAATTTATACTGAATATGTAGAGAGAAAGAGCAGGCCTTTTTCAGAGCTTTCTATGGTAAAACGGGACATGTGCACTTAGTCTGAAATTGGACAGGCTGGTGGAAATTTCAGGTACATAGAACTAAATGAAGACAAATGTACTTTACCACATAAATGGAAACATTAAAATAAAACACAGTCTTCCTCTGACACCGCCAGATAGTGGGGAGACACGAAGAATTTGCTATTCCTCTCTGGACTGCATAAAATCTAACCGGCCTGAGACACCACGTTGTCTTCTCATGACTGACCATGTTCAAAAATTAATTTTGTAGAGTCTGACCCAGCACAGCAAAATGACCCACCCAGGCTTCCTCCCATCTTTATTCTAATAAACAGAGTCAATTGATGTTTTGCATAGCACAGCAAAGTGCAAACCTAGCAGGATGGAATTTTAAATGAATATTCATAGAATTTAATAACCAAAAAGATAACTAAGGAAAAGAAGCTCTGTTGTTTTTACATAGAAACCAAGAAAATGCAAATAAAAGATGGAATAAATATATATTTCATGCCTTCTGTTCTGAAATACACCAAGCTGCTGGTAAAAAAGAAAGGGTCCAACCTGACTGAAAGCTGTCCCTCCCCTTTGCATTTTGCCTGAATGCTGGTTCTTTGAATGGTACCTCTTGCATTCCTTTGAGACAAAGATCCCCAAAAAGCTCTCTTGTGGGGTCTCTCATGAATTCTTCTCGTATATAAAACAAACTGATTCGGCCATCACAGTCTCCTTACCTGACCGCTTCTATTTTTACAGTTAAATCCAGGGTTTTCCCCCACCTCCTTCACATATATAGTACATACTCAACATTCAAGGCCATCCCCAGATTTTTTGATTCAATAGGCAAAGTGCAAAATAACAGTGCACATGATTTGTTTCAGATACACGAGAGGAGCAGAGTGGCTGCTGACCCTACTTCAGCACTACTGATGAGACAGCATCCTTCACCAAATCTCAAGGCAGCAAACTAAACTTAAAGCGATGCAGGACAAGCTGTGTGCATGTACAGTTTTGCCCCCCATTGCCTCCTGATTGCTACCTGAAGCATCTGCCTCTGTCTGCATTGTGATTGTACCAGTCCTACCATAATTTCAGACAGGAGCAGGCAACTTCCTGGGGGCAAAAGGTGAACCGGATCCTCCACAACCCACTAGAGGCCACATTGCTGCTGAAAGTTAGTGCCTACCAGTGAAAACTGAAATTCAGCAGCAACTGCAGGAACTCTGTATTGTGCAGGTGGGGGCCAGAACACCCTTGAATACAACAGAGCCCTATGAATGCTTCCCTGGACTGTGTCCTTCCCTTTGGGAACAGGAAAAGGAAAAATTATTTTTCTATTTATTTAATTTCTAGGCCATCTTCCTCCTTGTGGTGGGACCCAAGATGGCTGACAGTGATTAAAATAGGGTAGGCTAAAACCACAATACATTGTGAAGTTAAAAACTGTTACATGTATTATAACAATTGAAGAGATCATCTACACGAAAGGTGGCTTCTTTTGCAGAGCACAGCATCTTCTAACAGTAGATAACACATACAAAAAAGGATCAGGAGTGTATGTGGTCTGCATGCTTCTTACACCTGGTTTAGGAAGATCCACTGAACAACAAAAACAGGGTGAACATACACATCAACTAGCATGCCTTAGTAGGGCCTAAGTGATGTGTTTATCTGTAACTAGTTTTGGGTAACATTGTTATATGCTGTCAAGTTTTATCTGATTTATAATGACTCTAATGGAATTTTCAAGGTATGTGAGATATTTAAGGAGCAGTTTTCCTATTGCCACTATCTCCACATGAGTTTTCAGAACCACTCTATTAGCTATAACCACAGTAATGTTCTAGGATAATAAGGATTAACTAAATTAT
Organism: Intellagama lesueurii; assembly: GCA_037013535.1. Classification (NCBI taxonomy): domain Eukaryota; kingdom Metazoa; phylum Chordata; class Lepidosauria; order Squamata; family Agamidae; genus Intellagama; species Intellagama lesueurii. The sequence goes on from JBAJHW010000004.1 coordinate 165,307,906, forward strand.
ACTTCAAAGCATCTTAACTAGGAACACATCTGTTTTATTGGTGTAATGAGAAGCAGTTCCCAGCTACTTTCAAAAGTTACTCTTTATGGGCATCTTAAAACATTCTTGGAAGTATTTTTACCAGGAATTATTCCAGTTTTATTCTATTGTATAATCAATCTTCAACTTCCTTCCCAAAAGTAACAGAGAGTAACAAACAAACAAAAAAGAGCCACACAACAAATAATGTAATGAGTCACATTGCCTTCACCAGCTAGTTTCACCACATCTAGCCTAACTTGGAGATGACACTTTAGGCTAGTCTTTGAGAATATGCATAGAGCAAATTAGTAACTCCACACCCCAAATAAGAATCAGTTGCTTATCTATCTGCAAATTCCCAATTATATGAAATACATGTTCTCTCTAGCATCATAAAAGGGACAGTAACAATTATAGTACTGGTCTGGTTAGAAAGCCATCTGCAATTATTTCAAGATATTAAGCATTCTTGTTTCTAGCAGTAGGCATTACTAGTACTAATAGGCATTACTGTTTTTTAACCAATAGGTTCAGGACAAATACAATTGTTTTGTGCCAGTTCAATTCAATTTTTAAAAGCACTTTCTTAGCCCTAAAATTCAAATGTCCCAGACCAATAAACTCTATAGGCTAAATCCAATTATTAGTCCTAACTATAGTAAACACATTGAATGAATGGGATTGGTAGAGCCAAATCTCAAAGTATTCTAATTTACTCAATGGGCCATTTTAGCTGGGACTACTGACTGGACTCATAAATTAATCACTCTGGAACATGTTGGTTTTAAGGTGAAGATAGTGTTACACCAAAGAAATTCCTGGAAATCCAGAAGCTATTTCACCACATTTTATTTCAGCAGCATGCATATTAATTACCACAGACTTACTTCTCCAACAAAATTCTCCAGATCTCCTCCCTGCAACATAATTAAATTTAAAATGCTACTATTTCATCTCTTTCAAGATGCTAGAAGGAAAACCTATTCCACTTAATTAGGAATACATAATTAAAAAAAATCTGTCTGCCTGCTCTTTGTTCACTTCAGTGAACTGCAGACATTGTATTATAGCCAGAAAAGTGTATTTCATGGTGAAGTTCAGAAGGTACATGCTTTTTTTTTTTTACAAGAAACAAAGGCAATGTCTTCTTGTCAGCTTCACTATATTTGCTCAAAGGAAAGTGCTGAGATATTCAACTGCATTTTTTTCTTTTTTAAATAATCATGGATCACAACACCTTTAAAAAAAGTTGCTCTTTGGGGCACTTTTCATCTGCAGCATATCAAGAATCAAACTCTAAAGCCAACTCATTCTTCTTAACAGTAAACTGAACTTAGGCTTCCTGCTTGTTTCATACCAAAATGTCAAGTTGGCTCATATTTCAGCATCACTTACAAAAGAATTAAATTAAATTAAGTTGGTATTAAGACAATCCTTAGACATCTTTCTCTAGATACTAGTGTATTCCAGTAGTGATGCTCTTCAGTAATAAAAGACTTCCTTCTTCTGTTGCACAACTCCAGCAATTTTCATACGATGAAACAGATTGTTCTCAAGCCGCAGGAGATTGCGCTGCACCTCAGAGTTCTTGAAACTGTCTCTTCCTTACTACTGTTCTTGATTAGTTGATTTTCCTCTCTCCTCATTCATTCATTCATTCATTCATTCATTCATTCATTCATTCATACATACATACATACATACATACATACATACATACATACATACCCCACCTTTCTCCTTGAAAAGGACCCAAGGCAGCTTACAACAATGGAAGACAATATTTAAAGTTGAAAACAATGAGCAATGAATGAGGAAGCATCTTACATCAATTTACAGGCAATATTAAGGCAAAGATCAATGAGTATACAAAAAATTTAAAATGTCACTCTGAGAAATTGAGAATACAAAAATGGAAAACACAAGTAGTATAACAATCCAGTCAAATCAGTAATGCATAACAATCTATCTAAAAATCACACACAGGTAGCTGGTTACTGGGGAAAGGCTTGCCTGAAGAGAAAGGTCTTTGCCTGCTTGCAGAAGGATAGCAAAGATGGGGGCAAGTCGGGCCTCCTGTGGGAGGGAGTTCCAAAGTCTGGGAGCAGCAACAGAGAAGGCCCTCTCCTGTGCCACCACCAAACACACTTGTGAAGGTGGTGGGACCAAGAGAAAGGCCTCTCCTTATGATCTTAACACTTCAGCTGGTTCATAATGGGAGATATGGTCTTTGAGATAGCTTGGACCCAGGCCATTTAGGGCTTTATAGGGTAAAACCAGAACTTTAAATTGTGCCCTGTAACTGATCGGCAGCCAGTGGAGCTACTGTAACAGGGGGTTATGTGATCTCTGTAACCAGCCCCAGTCAGCAATCTGGCTGCTGCATTTTGGACCTGCTGAAGTTTCCTGACACTTTCCATCAGCAGCCCCTTATAGTGAGCATTACAGTAAGCCAGCCGGGAAGTAACTAGGGCATGGTGCCTCCTACCAAAGAAGGTAGATGTGTAGAGGGGTAGCTCCCTATAATATACAAAAAACAACTCCAGCCTGTTTTTCATTTCCTTTCACCAATAAACAACGAGACTGGTTTTTTCTCTGCAAAAAAAAGGGAATAACTAAATTACAAATCTCCCTAACAATGTTCTCCCCTCCCCTCCTACCGATACATGTTTAGGCAGAAGGAAAACACCCTGTCTCATCACCCCTGCATCAAAACTGGTACGATTAGATACTTTTGGTCCCATTTTACAATCTCATTTCTCATTGTAATATTAAAACAGATGCCCCACATACTGATTTAAGAAAAGAAAAGAAAAGAAGTTTGACTCTTTAAAAACAGGTAAAATTTAAAGTCCTCTTTAAACTTCTACTGAATAGCAACACATGATTAAAAAGAGGAAATAACTCTGAACTATCCATCAACAAATTGACCTCCATCTCACTCCATTTCATCTCTACGAGGCAGAAAAATATGATTTGGTATCCAGAGTCTTCTCTGTGAACAGACATATACAGCTGGAGAAGTGACTCACTTCTCTATATCACTTTTCTCTCCACCCCCTGGAGAGTGTAACTAAATTGTTTCTCTCATCATAAACAATTGCCCGGTGGAGTGAACAAGCGAGTGCACTGAGCCTCCGAATTTGCTTAACATAGTAGGAAGACACCAGTAGAACAAATAGTGTTGGCAATAACTACTAAAGTTAAGTAGTTTTAAATTCAGCAGGCTAATGTGAAAGTCTTAAAAAAAAGTGAAATCAATGGGACAATCATTTTTAGAATAATTCCAATGTTTGCAACTCTATATGCACTTAATGGGGAATGAATCCTCCTGAATTTCAATCAATTCAGTGTAACTTAGCACTGAATAAACATTCATTTGTTGGGGCTATACATAAACTAAAATACATGTTCTATTTGTATGTTTATCCAAATGTATAAATATATATCCACATAAGAATTAATATCTTACATGAACATATATTTTAAATAAAAAAACCATGAGTGAACTTAAATGAACTGCCAGTAACTGTTATGGGATTTTTAAAGGTGGGCAATACTGTAGTGCTCATGCTGCTGCATTAAGAAAAATGTATGGAAGATTGTGTGTATGTGTAGAGAAATACATCCCAACACAAAGAGAGGAAGAGACAGACTGATTAAAAGCAATGAAAGGTTAAAAATTTACACAGTACTGACAGTATTTTTTTGCCAGTAAACCACGTTCTTCTTAAGGTTTATGCCAGGATGTTCAGGAATTTAAAAACAGAAAGAAGGAAACTACAGAGATCAAAGAAGCCAATTTCCTGCTAGAGCAGAATCCTTATCTTCCATTTCATGTGTACATGTGCCATCCTTGCAGCCAGAGAAAAGACAACGGAGCAATCACTGATGGTGTTACTGAAGACACTTAATTTTTCCTACACCTTTCTGAAAGAGATGGATGAGAACATTGGGGCTCTGCAGCTTGGAGGGCAATTGTGTCCCCTGGATTTTTTTCCTGCCACATTTCTTCAACTGAGCTTCAGCAATTGAAAGCACACTCACAGCAAATCACTGGGGGGTAACACATCAAAACTACTGGAGATGATTACTAGCATTTTAGCCACCCTCCTGCTATCAGTTAGCCCACCTAACATCAGCTTCCCATATTTCTGAGGGTGCTTCTGCACTCATGTCATGACTCTTCTTCATATCTCTCTGTTTGCATTCACCATGGATCTCTTTTCCCTGAGCATTTCCTTGCTTTCTGGAAATCTCTGTCTCCTATATCACAGAGGAACAGACGAACTGTAACATGGAGAGATTGCAGAGCTTCAGAAGAGAGAGGAGGCAGTCATTGCCAGCTAAAAAACCAAAACAGCTTTAAAGACAAGGTGAAGTGTCCTGGGAGCTGGTTTTCCATGGCTTCACCACAAGATGCTGCTCTAACACTGAAAGTCCTAGTACCGAATGAACTGGTCTCAACTGCCAGCCAAAGGAAATGGGTACAGAAATGAGAACATTTGTCTCCCAGGGCAACCAATGTACATTTGTGAGACAACACTGGGATATGTTTCTGGAGTTTTGAGGCTGTGTCACCAGTGTGCTGATGACACCCATGTTTATCTCTCCTTTCCATTGAATTCCAATGAAGCTGTCTCTGTTCTAAAGTGTGCCTGGCGTCAATAATGGACTGGATGAGGGCAAACAAATTGAAACTTAATCCAGAGAAGACAGAGGTGCTCTTGGTCAAATGGAAGGCAGATGGAGGGAAAGGGATGTAACCTGTGCTCTATGGGGGTGCACTCCCCCTGAAAATCCAGGTCCACAACTTGGGTATACTCCTGGATTCATCCCTGAGCCTGGATGCCCAGGTTTCAGCAGTGGCCCGGGATGCATTTGCACAGTTAAAACTGGTGTGCCAGCTGTGCCTTTTTATTGAGACATCTAATTTTGCTACAGAGACATATGCCTTAGTTACACCCCACCTGGATTGCTCTAACATGCTCTCCATGGGGCTGCCTTTGAAGATGGTTCAGAAACTTCAACTGGTTCAAAATGCAACTGCCAGACTGCTGACTGGGGCCAGTTATAAGGAGCATATAATGCACTTGTTACAAAAACTGCAGTGGCTACCAAACCATTTCCAGGTCCAATTCAAAGTGCCAGTTATTACTTGTAAAGCCTTATACAGTTTGTATACAGACTATTTTAAGGACTGTATCTCTGTATTCTTCCCAGTCCTTAAGACCATCAGAAGAGGCCCTCCTCTTGGTTCCATTGCCATCACAGGCATATTTGATGGAGACACAAGAGAGAGTCTTTCTGTGGCTGATCCACAGTTGAAGAGTCACCTCTTCAGGCAAGCTTTTAATAATCATAAATTAGTCTCTGTATACTAGTTTTTAGTTGAGTAAGTTCGTTTTTAATGTTTTCAATGTATTTAATCATTCAGTTTATTTTAATTACTATTTGACTGTTTTAAATATATAATTTCTTGTGTTTAATTTTTTTTTAACACTGAGATGCCTTGAGTCCCCAATCAGAAAGACAGCCTATAGATAAGACAAACAAACATACATTTTGGAGGAACAAATGCACATGAAACCATGACGACATTTGAAACAGCTGTATAAACACATTTTAATCAATGTAAAAGTATGGAGGGATGTGTCTCTTAGGAAAGTACCTACAAAACATACACATTTTGAAAAAGTTGACAGAAAATATGCATAAATTTCCATTGAGGAATTTCTTCTTCTTCTCATGATCAAGTATGTAAATGGCAAGAAATGAGAAAGCCAGTGGGGAAGCTGGTATTCTGGCTGATAAACTGGCAAGTCTTTCACACCAAATGCATGATTAATTGTTGCTTGACCATTAAAACGAACAAATACACACACACACACATGCACGAACACACACACACCACTGGTTTTAAGATGTTTAAATGGGTTCAAAACGTTCTGATGCTTGTCCGGTCTCAAAAATAAAAGCACCACGGCATCATGTTTTCCAGGCAACTCTGTGTGTGTGCATGCCCATCTATCCTACTCTTTTCCCCCAAAGCTTCTCCAAATCTATGGAAAGGAGATGGCAGATTCTTTTCAAATATAGAAGTTATGAGGCATCTTGATATACTAACATGAGAAGTGTGAAAGTAAGTGAGGGTTGAAGCAGGTAACCTGGACTTTCTAGCCTTACCTGCACTTTTGCTTTTCACCAACCTGTCCACTTCTGTAAGTTTTTGGTACCTGCAGATGACTCAGGAGAGGAAGGAATTTCTCTTCATTGCTCCAGCCAAGGTCCCATTGTATTTCTTCTCATCTTATTTCATTAATCCTAATGTTTGTGGGGAGACTCTTAGGGCATTTGAATCTCTCCCTAAAGAGGCAATGTATTCTCTGGTTTACACAGCAGTTGGAAAACAATAAGAGAGAGCAAGAGGCTTCATCTCAAGACAGAAGATAAATGTATTTGTCAGAGGGCTTGGGAGCATGGAAGGGATCTCTCTTATTTGCAGTAGCGTTCTCTTTTCCAACTTTAATGAAAGACTTGAGGAAGCAGTATGTGCCCCTTCATTCTTCTCATCAGTGAACTAAGGGTAAGTGAAATTGTGGATGTCTGGTCAGAGGTATACATTGGCTGGTTTCAGATGTTAACACAGGGAAGGGAGTTCAAATTCCTCTACTCACACTTTCTATGTAATTTTCAAAGCCAGGAACAGTACTCTTAGCCTGTAACAGGATGTATAATTTCTCTGAATTTCCAGATTTCCCTGAGTAGTTTGTGGCCTGATCAAAGCAGATGCCTCCTCTAATCATTTAAGGATGAGCCATTCCCCACATTGCTCACTCCATGAGCCTACACTCCTGGAGGCTCATCTCTTGAGTAGGTCCTTGGCTTAAGTACACCCTAGATGATGCAGCCCTTACTGTCACTCAGGTCTTCATTTTCTCTATATCCCTCCTCCTTCTGCTTCACATGTGTTTATAAGAGGTAAAGGAGGGATGTGGTAGAACAAAAGAGCAGTACAATCCTTCAGTGCTGCAAATCTTCCTCATTACCAACTGCAGCCTTCGATCTACCTTTTCCTTCCAAAGGTCAACAAGCCTTTATATGAAAAAGATTTTTCCCCTCACTTTATAAGTAACTTATGTATTTATTAGATTTTTTTTTTGCTGCCCATCTAGCTAACCAGCTACTCTGGGCAGTTTACAACAGTATAACTAGACAAATATATTATAAAATCAACCAACTACAAACAAATGCTGTAAGTAACTATAACTACTATGCAGAAGAACAAGCAGTGGTAAATTGACAATAAGGTGTTCTAATTATTATTATTATTCTTTCTTCTTTCCTCCCCACTCCAATTAACTGAGGAGGGGCTTCCTGAAAGCTTCTCTAAAATGTTCTGTTTTTAGGAGCTTCTTAAAGCCTTGTTGATGTCTTACAGGCTTCTCTTGATGTAAACACCCACAGGCATGAGGCTTGAGAGGACTGAGTAAGTCGGGCAGCAGAACTTGGAAGATGATGTTTTATTTATTTAAAATATTTACATCTCATCTTTTTCCTCAAGAAGACCCAATATGGTTTACAATATTAAAACAAACAAAATTAAAATTTAACAATATTTAATTAAAATTAAATGCTTAAAAAACAATAAATTATTACCTGATTAGAAAAGAATTAAACAGACGATGAAAGTACGAGCATATGAGATTGGCACTTAAAAACTAAGTGTATTTTCAGGAATGTTTCTGTATTTTTGGAATTATGAGAAGTGACATGCTCTTTCAGCACTTTCTGAAGTTAGAGGGACATTCAGACCCCAATGTAAAGGATATAACTGCCTCACCCCAGTTCCTTTGTGCATTGTATAAATTGCACATTATTGCTTAGCTGGAAAAAAATAGCCATGACCTAGAAATAGCAGCAAACGTTTATTTGAACCTATTAAATGTTTTCTCTCTTCAGCACAACTGCAAGTGAGACGAATTTCTCAAAATAGTAAAAACACCTCTATCTACACACACAATACCTTTTGTTTGCTATTGCTAATTAGCTACTAGAGAACCAAGTCTTCCTCTCTGCTTGTCTCCAGCTCCCCCTCTTTTGACTGTTGAAATTGATAGAGATTTAAGTCAGTGGATAAGTGTTTGTCTATACAGTCTACATACAGTATATCAAACAGCAGCGGTTGTATAATAAAACCTACAGTACTAGGTTCCAAGAACAGTTCTGGTGGAAGAGTTCCAAAGCCCATCTAACCAACTTTCCTGAATCTAAGATACACTACTCATATTATTTGAGCAGAAAGTATCTTAGGACAAGCAGTTGCAGTAGGTGACTCACTGGCCTCTACTAATCCTGTAGCAAGTTCCTTTGCCCATCACTAAAACAAAATGTGAATCTGATGCTAAAATCATGTTACTTAGTGTAGTAAATCACACTAGAACACACCCATTGAATCAATGGGGGATTGGTGAGTCAACTCTTCTATAAGCTCCAGTTCACCACGACTGAGTCTTGAACCTACAAAGAAGTACAATAATTCATCCTGAGCAAGCAAAGTATCTCACAGACAAGCAAAGTATATCACATGCTTACTGAGTAGCTGTGATTCAGGGGCTACGTTCTATGACATTCTAGCTTAATACTACAGCATTAACTAAGGATTTTGAAACATTATCCTTGCAGGAACAAAATTCAAATCCACATCTTTATTTGTGGTAGTAAAGCTAATAGCACTATATTTTCCAATGTCCAGAAAATATATTATTAGTCACCACACTGAGCGATTGAAGTCAGCAGTTCATCTATGCTGAACTTCCTTTTAATACAAAGCATTCAAGCATACTTTAAATGTTCATCTAACAAGACAACTGTATATTAGAGAAAGGGCAGGGTTTACCTTAGGTAGCTCTTCAATTTGATTGGCATCTAGATAAAGCTCCTCCAATGTCCGTTCAAAGTTAAAAACCTCCTTTGGCACCTGCTGAAGGCTGCAGTGGGAGTAATCAAGCACGGAGATGATTTCTTCTTCCCCTCGAAAACATCGGCATGGCACCAGGCGGCCAATAATTTTTCTTTTGGTTGTCATCTCCAAATGCTGTGCTAAAAGGGGGAGGGGAATGGGGGGTAAAGAAAAGAAACTGTTTCCCCAAATCATTGCTTGTTTTACTAGAAAGAAAAGTAACACAATGCCCATGATTCTTTTAAAGAATATATTTTTGTGTGATCTGTCAGTTTTAGAACATATCAATATAAATTCCGTATGGCAGACTGAACAAATGTCAACTTTCTGCCTTTCATGTTTTCAGTCTTTTCCAGCTTTGTTACTTTTGCACGGAGCTTGCCAGCCAAGGTAGGAAACCAGAAGAGGTTCAGTGCTCTTGTTATTTTTCTTAAATATGCAATGAGTACAAACTCATTCATTCTGATAGCCATTTTAACATCACTTTCAAGCATTCAATTGCACAGTGGTACTTAGTGTCATTACAGAGTGTAGTAAGTTGCAGACCACTACATTTAGTTACCACCTTGGGACCACAGAGGAATCTAGTGAAAGCCCCTCCACACTTAAAATAAAAACCTCAACTATTTCCCTTACAGTGCTACAGTATAATCTTAGGCAAAAGAATGAACATGTGCCTAAAAGAAAGAAATGTTCCTTTCTAACTGGTCATGTTATCTACATAGCTTCTCATTGACTGTTGGACAGAAAATCAGTCAGTCAGTTTAGATCCATTTCACCTGATTCTGAAATCTAAACCACCAAAGGCAGGTAATGGTAGTTCAATGGCAAAATTTTAAAGGAAAGACGGGAAAAACATGTTTATGGTCAAGGAACTTGGAGCACCAGAATTACCATATTTTATTCCCACAGTAAGAGACAGCAAATAGGTGGCAAATATAAGCAATCACTTGATTTTGTATATAATCATCACCCAGCTATTTGTTATGCAGGACAGGCCCCGTTCTGTAGCAGGGTGAAACTGCATCTTTAAAGAAGTTCAAGTTGATGAATATGAATTCTGAATTGCAAACTCATGTATTCACCAGTTACAGTTCATGAAGTTTATGAATTATAATGTTTGAATATACTGTAATTTGCAAAATTATTAACTTCGACTTTAATTTTTCATTTCATTTGCAAATCTCATTGTGCACGGTGCCAATTTGAATTAGACCAGCATATCATAAATAGATGATGATGATCAACATTACATACCTCACTTTGAATATTCATGGTCTGCATTGTTTGCCCTGATCTATATGTGGCAACCAGAACAAATGGTGAACAAGGAGTCTAGAGAAGAGAGAGAGATCAAGCTCTGTTCCTGGCAAATGAAGTTGTTCATTCCTGAAAATAATAATGGTTTGGAGGTTGCTGGAGCCTCCAAAAGCTATAACTGAGGGATCTGAACCTTCTAAAACAACACAAAAATATGGAAGTGGAATTGGAAAAGAGGGAATCAGCAAAACTGGCCTACCTAGTTTCCCTCATGAGAGATATCTTCACTAGATCTTACTTCTATACCCAGTCCTTGCACAGAAGGAGCATTTCTAATCAGTGTGGGGCAGGTCTGCTCTAACTCATTTGTTATCAGTTAACCTGTCTGTAATTCCTAGAGCCTCACAGGCACAAGTATACAGATAAAGGTATAGATACACAGAACATGACACTGCTGCCTCTTCAAAGGGACAGAAATATGGCTAGCCCAATATATTTTGCTGCCGATAGCAGAAGACAAGATGGTGGCCTTCCCAATTCCACACACAAAAGCCAGTTGGACTGGCACCAGAATCTTACTTCAGTGTTGGCAACAGGATAGTGTTCATCACAGCACCTCAAAGCAGTACATTAGGTGGTCCAGCAAAAGTTGTATGGCATGGACTTATTTAAGTATTCCAACACATGTTGTGTGACATACACAAGTCTCTTGTCAAAAACAAGGAAGCAGCTAACGGGTCCAGAAAGACCAGCAGTACGATTTCATTGCTGATGTCCCCCAGCTTCTACTGCCTGAAGTAACTACCTAACTGTGTCTAAAAGCAAAGCCAGCCCTGGATGGAAATTGTTCACCATTTTGACTCAAACCCTCTCCCCTATTTGTATTACATTTGTGGACTCTCTTATACTTGAGAGACCTTTGTCACAATAAGCAAAATTACCAGCGTAGGTTGGCATAACTTCATTGATTTAATTATGAATTGAAACAAATCACTGAACCGAGACTTTTCATTCAAAGTAAATACATTTTAAAAAAGAAAATTAACACAATGGGTAAGTAAACAATCCTTGGTAAATGAGAGAGGTTCTAAAATGATAAGCTATTACAGCAAAAATGGGTGGTAGTGGTGGAGACTAGCACATATATTATAGTTCAAGCTTTTGTAGAATGTAAACAACTTTATCAGATGCATGTTAGAAAGTACTGACAAGGACAATTTTATTATTAAGAGCACCTATTGGTCTTTGTTGCTATTTAGAAACATATCCTGGCAATAAACAGTCCAAGTAATACATGTTGTGTGATTTGAATATGAAATGAACAAACTTTAGCCCACATTCTAGCCCAGTGGAGGCAAACCTTTTTGGGCTCGCGTGCCCAAAATGAGGGGGGGGGGGAGAAACCAGTGGCTGTCGTGCCGCCCGGAAGACCGGAACCAGAAGTGGCGGTTTCAGGGGGAATCATAGGGACGGACCCAGAGGACCAGGAACAGGAAGTTTGAGGGGGAATCATAGTGACGAACCCAGAGGACCAGGAAGTAGCAGCGGAAGGGGGAATCATAGCGACGGACCCAGAGGACCAGGAAGTGGCAGTGGAAGGGGGAATCCTGGCTGCAGCCGGCTCATAAGGTGTGCCTCCACAAGGGAGGGTGCGTGGGCCAATACCTCGCATGCCATAAGAAAGGGCTTCGCGTGCCACCTGGGGCACGCGTGCCATAGGTTCGCCATCACTGTTCTAGCCCCTGGAGGTAGAATTGAAACATCTTGATGAATTATGGCTTTTGCTATATCTCACTGTATTTTCCCCTTGACATTTCTTTGCTGTGCAATAGCCATGTTCCACTCCTCATGTGGATTCATGTGCTGTTGAGATTCATTTTAGACTGTAGGCAACATATTGTAGAACAATCATGTCCCTTCAGCATACCCTCTATATAAAGAACAGACATTTCTATGACTTGAGAGCACACCAGGAGAGGCTATCAAATACAGACAGAATTGAGCAGATGTTGCAGTGCAGTGTGTATGGGACAAGAGTGTGTAACTGATTGTTCCACTGCATATGAGATGCTCACCTAGCAAAACTGCATGTGTCATTTCACTTCTGTGAATGGTAAAATACAACAGGACCTTGGCCTTAAGTTGTGGGGTGAAGGATTGAGAGATACAAATGGATTGGGTTTTGTTCATGATAGCACTGAATGGTTACACTTTAATTCCTTGGTCAGTTTCTAATTTTCATTTCCTACATGCGTGCTTTAAAAAAACACAAACATTTGTTTCTACCATGATAGATAAATGCATTAAAGTTGTTTCTTCAGCACCCTTATGCAGCCTCTGTACTGTCTAGCTGCAAAGAACACTCAGGTTCTTCATTGGCTCAACACAGTAAGAATTCTGCCTGCCTCTGGCACTCACAAGGAGATTAACATATGAATGCTGTCAGAGCAAATCCCCTTTTCTTCTTCACAGATTCTCAAAATGTGAAGAACGAGTGACAGAGGCAAAAATGAACATCAATGAGACGAACATGCACCTGGTTTCATGTTTATCTATGCCAGTAACAATGTTTCTGTCTGGCTGCTTTTGGCTTGGGGGTATGAACTAAAACAGAGCAAGGAATAATGCAGTTTTATAATTTAGCTGGACCAGATGCTGACTTTCAATGTATCATACAGTAATTACATTTTTAATTAGGATCAGCTGTCAAATTTTAAACATGTTTGAAGTGTATGCAGCTCAGTCTGAAAAGTTTTGATCATTCCACTTCCTCAAAGTTGAGTGAAGAAAAAGGGGAGTTCTTAATGGACTCCCTCGGCCTTGCAGGACTGGGCCCTCATTGCCTCTGGCTGCCCCATCCCCTCCTCAACATTAGCCACCTGACTCAGAGAGGAGAAGGGGCTTTATAAGCCAGAGCCTGTACCAGAGCCCTGCCAGACCAGCATTCCTGCCCTTGGGGGAGTCTTCATCATCTGCCATCCCTCAGGCACTGAGTGAGAGACAGTGTGGCTGTGCTGCTGCCGGTTGCCAGCCTTCCTGGGGGAGTTTGGCTTGAACTCCCTCGGCCTTGCAGGACTGGGCCCTCATTGCCTCTGGCTGCCCCACCCCTCCTCAACATCACCCACCTGGCTCAGGGGAAGAAGGGGCTTTAGAAGGGGTTTTAGAAGGGGTTTTTATTGTGATTATCAGTTGTCATCAGGTTACGTACATAGAGACCCACAGTGGATCTGTAATCATGTAATTCATCATGTAATTCTGGATGAGGGTGCTGATCTGGCGTGCATTACTGAGACCTGGGTGGGAGAGGAGGGTGGTGTTCCCCTCTCCCAGCTGTGTCCGCCTAGGTACTTGGTCCAGCACCACTGTTGCTCGGAGGGTCGGGGAGGGGGAGTTGCTATAGTCTATAGGAGTTCTATCTCCTTGACCAGGCTTCCTATCCCTTTGAGAGGAGGTCTTGAGGGCCTGTATTGCGTGTTGGGCTTACGAGACAGATTGGGGATTCTGTTGGTGTACCGCCCACCCTGCTGCATACCAACAGTCTCCCTGCCTGAGCTGATGGAGGTAGTCTCGGACCTGGTGTTGAGGACTCCCAGTCTGTTGGTGCTGGGGGACCTCAACATCCATGCCGAGGCTGCCTTGACTGGGGCGGCTCAGGACTTCATGGTTGCCATGACAACCATGGGGCTGTCTCAATGTGTCATCGGCCCGACATATGAGAAGGGCCATACCTTGGACCTGGTTTTCTCAACGGGACTGGAAAATGGTGGTTTGGATGTGGAGGGGCTGGTTGTGACCCCATTGTCATGGTCAGACCACTTCCTGGTCAAGTTTAGTCTATTAGCTTCTTCTCCCCTCTGCAAGGGTGGGGGATCTATTAAGATGATCCGCCCTCAGAGACTAATGGATCTGGATGGTTTCCTGAATGCTCTGGGGGATTATCCGTCTGATATGGTCGGCGCTCCTGTCGAAGCTCAGGTCACCCTATGGAATAGGGAGATGACCCAGGCGGTTGACACAATTGCACCTAAACGCCCTCTCCCTGCACGCAGAGCCCAGACAGCTCCTTGGTATACATCTGAACTGCGGGCGATGAAGTGAGAGGGGAGACTGCTGGAGTGCAGGTGGAGGAAATCCCACTGGGAGTCCGATCGAACACAACTTAGAGCCCATTATCAGGCCTATTTCGTGGCAATACGGCTGGAGAAACGGCAATATTTCTCCAGCCGTATTGCTTCCTCAGAATGTCATCCAGCAGAGCTGTTTCGGGTGGTCTGGGATCTTCTTCAACCGGGAAATCCGGTGGAGGTCCCGGATTGCTCATCAGCTCGCTGTGATGAGTTTGTCATTTTTTTGAGGGAAAAATCGCTCAGATTCGCAGTGGGTTGGACTCCACCATTACTGCAGAATCAGAGGATGTGTCCAGTGTGCCATGCTTAGGTCAGGTATTAATGGATGAGTTTCAATTGTTGAGACCTGAGGATGTGGACAGGGTGCTTGGATCTGTCCGTTCTACCACCACTCCGCTCGACCCTTGCCCATCTTGGCTAATTGGAAGATCTGCCAGGGGGGTTCGCACCTGGGTCCAGGAAGCCGTGAACGCCTCTTTGAGAGAGGGAGTGGTCCCTACCACCTTGAAAGAGATGGTAATTTGGCCACTCCTAAAAAAGCCTAACCTGGACCCAAGTCTGGTGGTTAACTACCGACCAGTGGCGAACCTCCCTTATTTGGGCAAGGTGTTGGAGCGGGTTGTGGCCAGGCAACTCCAGGCGCTGCTGGATGAAACGGATTTTCTGGATCCATTTCAATCGGGTTTCAGGCCGGGTTTTGGTACGGAGACTGCCTTGGTCGCCCTGTACGATGACCTTTGCCGGGAGAGAGACAGGGGGACTGTGACCCTGTTGATACTCCTGGACCTCTCAGCGGCTTTCGACACCATCGACCATGGTGTCCTTCTGGATAGGCTGACTGGGTTGGGAGTTGGGGGCACCGCTTTACGGTGGTTCCGCTCCTTCCTGGCTGACTGTGTCCAGAGGGTGGTGCTGGGGGACAGTTGCTCTGTCCCATGGCATTTATGTCATGGAGTTCCTCAGGGCTCGATACTGACCCCCATGCTATTTAACATCTACATGGAATCGCTGGGAGAGGTCATCAGGAGGTTTGGGCTGAGGAGTCAGCAATATGCTGACGACACTCAGCTCTACCTCTCGTTTTCCACCAATTCAGGTGAGGCGGTTTCTGTGCTGAACTCGTGTCTGGACCTGATAATGGACTGGATGAGGGTTAATAAATTGAAACTCAATCCAGACAAAACGGAAGTGCTGTTAGTGGGTGCTTCGCCGGACAGGCTGGAGGGCCATTTCCTGCCCTGAATGGGGTTGCACTCCCCCTAAGGGACAGGGTCCACAGCCTGGGGGTGCTCCTGGACCCCAGTCTAACTCTGGAAGCTCAGGTGGACTCGGTGGCCAGGGGCACCTTCTTTCAGCTGCGGAAATTATACCAGCTACGGCCCTACCTGGACTAGCGGAGTCTCATGACAGTTACACACGCACTGGTAACATCTCGTATAGATTACTGCAATGCGCTCTACGTGGGGCTGCCTTTGAAGACGGTCCGGTGACTGCAACTGGTCCAGAATTGAGCTGTGCGGCTGGTGAGTGGTGGGGCCGCTAGGGGACACATCAAGCCGATTCTGTTTAAATTACATTGGCTACCAGTTGCTGCCTGGGCCCAATTCAAAGTGCTTGTTTTGACATATAAAGCCCTAAACGGCTTGGGCCCTGGATACCTGAAGGATCGCCTCCTTCCATATGAACCTAACCGGCAGTTAAGATCTAGCCAGGGGGCCCTTTTGAAAGAGCCGTCCCTCAAGGAGGTAAGAGGGACGGCTTGTAGACAAAGGGCCTTTTCGGCAGCTGTCCCCAGACTATGGAATGCCCTCCCGACTGAGATTCGTCTGGCGCCGACGCTGATTACATTTCGGCGCCAGGTCAAAACCTTCCTGTTCCAGAAGGCTTTTAATTGAAATAATATCAACTGTGGGTCCTGATGGCAACTTTTAGAGTATATATTTTAATTGTATTTTAATTGTTTTCTCTTTTTTACTGTAGTTAAATTGTTGTAAGCCACCCAGAGACCTTTGGGTAGTGTGGGCGGCATATAAGTTAAATAAAATACATAAATAAATAAATAAATGTCCCAAATCAGAAGCCATACCATAATACATACAACCTGTCAAAAAGGAGGGGACATTAAAACAGTATTAACCACAAAAATATTCAACTGTATTCCGTAGCACATGGGGAGGCAGTTGTCATATACTGTATCTCATAACACAACAGTAAACAGTGGACACATAAAATAATTTTGCTTCAAAGTTACAGGGTACAACCTTTATTCATACCAGTAGTATATTCTTAGATGCAAGATGTATGATTTTTAATTAATTGGTTAAAATCCTGCTGCTTAGTGCAGTAAGTTACAACCAGAGTAGGCCCACTGAATCATTGGGGATTTGGTAAGTCAACTCCTCCATAAGTTCCATTGATTCAATTGGCCTACTCCAGTAACTTATTTATTTTATTTATTTATTTAATTTATTTAATTTATACTCCGCCCATTTAGACAATGTCTACTCTGGGCGGCTTACAATAAAATAGCATAAAAGCAATTAAAACAACAATTTAAGCAACAATAATATCATTCAAGATGGGGCAAGCAGCTCAAATAAAAAAGTAAAGACAGGAAAATAAAAATAGAAAAGTAAAGATCAAGTAATGACAGGAGGGAAGGAGGGAAGGCCTGCCTAAAGAGCCAGGTCTTACTTACTACACTAAGCAAGATTTCAGCTCATATGTGTAAGGGAGACAGGAGAACAAGACAGAAATTCTGTGCTATCTGAGCAGAATTCCATTTGAACAATTAGATCGTCCTCATTTCCTGAAAGTTCCCTTGACTTTATAAATCTGCTTCAGACTGAGGGGTATCCTGCAACCCCATGGAGCAGATTTTAAGTCTGCTGGAAGGAAAGAGATAAAACGCTTTCTTCTGCTCCTCACATAAACCATTCCATCAGTAGGATGATTTAGCTAGACATTCATCTGGTTTTGATGGCCACCCCCATGGACAGATGGAGTGATCAGGCAAAAACACGGGCACAGCTATCTTTGGGAACTTTTTGTGGTAGTTATGGTAATGGTACCTCCATTAACAAATGAGATATGCCCCCAAATATCAACTGCTGGGTAACCTGGAATAATGCAGTTGAGCTTATTTCCTGTTTATGCACTCCCTATTGTGGTTGTTCACAAATGGCATTTCCAAATCATCCTATTTGTGAACAGAGAAGTAGGACAGACCACTTGCCAGGATTTCTCCAGGGAGAGGATAGCTTCTCCAATGGTTTCTGAGACGTGGAACTCATCATAACTGGTGGTGGTAACACCACTTTGTTCTCTCCCAAAGCATGTTGGATGGTTGGCTGGTTGGCAGCGTTATCACAACTAGTAGCAACAGCAATTGTTCTGACAGCTTGGCCACTATTTAGTTTCCTCAACAATGCCCTCTACCAGATGTAATTCTAGTGCTTTGTAGTGGTTGTTGGAAGAGGCAGAACAAAAAAATCCTGTGGAATTTTTAGAAAAACACCTGCAAAGTGGCCTGCTGATGCTAGGAGAAAAAGAAAAAGAAGAAAACTCAGACTGTTTCTTGGGAAAATGTTTTCAGAGAACTAGCACTTCTTTTCATTCTTTCAGAGTTCAGCGGCTGCCCCAGGGCCTCCCAAATCTTACAAATTCAAAGGGTCATTGTAGATAATATCTTGTCTCTGCTTCAGATGCTTGCAATCCATTTCCACTCCTATAAGCCTTAAGTGGGTATAGAGGGCAATGCTGCATTCAGTTCCAGGAAAAAGATGGAGCTGTTGCTGTGATATTATTTATCTTCCAAAATCCCAGAAGTAATATTGCCGCATGAAAAAAACTTCAATTTTACTGTTGTTTACAAGTTGGCCCTTCTTTCTTGTCTGTCTGTCATCAGGAAAAGGCCTTCCTTTTCTGCAGGCTTTTAAACAATAGGGAGAGGTCTAGGCGATGCTGTATTAATCAAATTTAGATATTTTAAAATGTGTTTAAACACTTTGCCCACCCAGCCCAGAATAACGAAACGAGACACCATATATGGGTTAACTAGGGCCACAGCTTTATTAACTTATTAAAACTTGAACTTCCCCTTTCACAAGGGGGCCTACCATGGTGCAAAACAGGTCTGGAATCAGCGTCAATCCTGACTGACCGGTCCAGACCTCTCTCCAGTGAGTTCCTGCACTGAAAGCACGTTGTCTTACAGCACAACACCCTCTCGGCCGTGCCGGAGTACCCGGAGGCCACCCTCCACTCGAGCCCCTAAGTGCACAGCATCCCCTGGGATCCCCTGTTTTCCCCTCCCCTCTGTTAAACCTCTTTTACTGCAATTCTGAGAGGAGGAGTGCCTTGCACCCGCTAGGTGTCTCCCCTGGAAAAACACCTGTACCTCAAAGCCAATGTGGGTGCAGGTCGAAAATTCCCATCCGGCCCCTCAGCAGCCAACTACTCTCATTCTTAACACATTGGGTACATTTGGTGGGTCGTTTGTTGAGCAGGGAAAAGGACAGCACAGGCACAGACAGTCTTCTTAAAGCCTTGCCTTTAGCCTTGCCTGCCTGTCCTCTCACGTGGCTCCCCGCTTTTGTCTCAGCCAGACGGGCAGGCAAAGAAGTCCCATCCACGCCATTGCAGAGGGCCCTTTTAAATTGTTTTAATACTTATTTTTAACATTGATTAAAGTTTTTAGTATAGTTTTTATATAGTATTTTAAACCTGTTATATTACATAGTTTTAATTGTTGTGAGCCACCTTGGGTCCCCTAAGGTGAGAAAGGTGGCAAACAAACAAACAAACAAATAAACAAACAAACAAACAAACAAATAACCATGTGACTTCGTAATCTAATCATCTGACCTCACTTCTTGACATTTCTGGTCAATTACATGCAAAGCAGCCCCATTGTAATGTTTTTGAAGTATATTCTGGTATGGTATGAACAAATGCCTCCAGGAAACCATCTCTTTTGTGCTTTTTTCAAATCATAGAAGGTTAACAAATAATTGAACAATGACTTGTATTCTGAGGCTTCTCCAGAAACATAGCTTCCCAAAAGCATTCCAAAAACACCTTAGTATTGCATATATTTATTCTATGGTAAAGTTAGCACTTAAGATGAATATCAAAAACCATCTTGATGGAGAATCGCAAGAAACATAGCAGAGGAGATTGAAAATGAAGGTTTTTTTAAATGTAGTGTAACAGAGAGAAATATTACAGTTTTAAAATGTCAGCAGTACAAACACTACTCTATTCTCCTATGTTATTCCTTTGCGTCCAAAGAACATTGCTATTTCTTATTGAACAGATAAATATGTTTTAGTTAAACCCAAGGAAGCTGCTCAATTGCTTATCTTAAGAGACTGATCAGAAGAAAGGAAATTAACTTGATGATTCTGGCCAGGTCTCTAGTCCTGGTCCATCTATTTCGGGCGGTGGGAACCTCTCCTATGATATTCTCTGTGTGTCCTGTGTGTATTCTGTGTAAGTTGCTATGCTGTGGGTGTATGTGTGTGTGTAACAGAAAAGAATGTTAGTTTTGCAATATAAAAATAGTCAGCATTTAAATGAATTTATAGATTTTTGTGGAGAAATGTTATTGAGCTATTCTTCATGCTATCCTTAACTCATGATGTTATCTGTAATACATATTCTTAAATAGTAAGCATCACAGCAGCAGTAGTATGGCATAGTGTGCAAAATGTAAGAAACCATTTGTGGAGGGGTGCAGCTCTTTGCACTCAGGTGCAGTCCCTGGTATGTCCAGGTAGGGCTAAAAAACAAACAAACCACCTGACACTTTGAATAGCCACCACCAGTCAGAACTGACAATACTGTACCAATCCTTTAACTCAGTGTAAGACATCTTCTTATGTTCCTAGATACTACAAGTCTGAAAATTTATTTACAGTGGCCTGACCAGGTCCTTAACATATTCTACTATGGAGCCTGGTATTCAAGCCTCTATAGGTCTGTTCTGGTATTAAATATCTGGGCACACTAAACAGCCAAAGGGAGGGGGTGTATTAGCCAGCCCCATATATTGTTGCTTCCACTGCCCTCCAATACACGAAGCATGTTCTGAAGGCAACTTTCTCAGGAGGATTTCAAACCATATGGAGATCCACCAATACATTTATCTATACACAAGACTGAAATAAACCCCCCTGCTATTAATATACCTACAGTGTGTTCAGAATCCTTGATCTTTATTTACACCTTTAGGTGTACTCTGGAATTTGTGGATACAACCAAAATTGCTTAGGGATGTAATTTTTGCTTATTTCCTTTGTGCAGGTGAGAGAATGAAAACATCCAAAAGTTTTCTTCTTGCCAGGCAAGTTTGCAAGTGTAGATACACAGAAACAATATTTTAAACTGGTAGGGCCCATCAACAGGCACAAAGAAAAATGTCTGAGCATGCATCGGTACAGATGGGCATCGTACTTCCTATCACTGAATTAACAGAATTTTGGATGATATAACACAAGGAATGGATCTCACTTGAATTAACAGATTGTTAGACCTAGAAGTGATAAAACATTTGGAAAACATTCCTGCAAGGCGTACCTACTAGTAGGAATAATGACATCTAAAAGAAATACTCCAAAAGCAGAAATGGGACCCACCTAAAATTAAAATAAGTTGCAATCTTCTGGACAATGGTCCATTAAATTAGATTTTGGATATGCGTCAACCATTTACAAGTATTGTTGAATATTCTTGTTTCTCAGAGACATAAAAGAGCCTATAGCATTAATATATATGTTGCAGTTGCCTAAAATTTGTTGGCTTATTTTTGTTCTGATGCAAGTATTTTGTATTAAATATTTATTTTAAAGTGGAATATCCATGCATTCCTTGACTCCCTAAATAACTGAAAGGGCAAGCATGAAATGGGGTCTATCAATAGTAGGGACAGCAGTGGTGGCGGCAGCAGCAGTTGTTGTTAGAAAAAAATGTACGGCGTGAATGACTCAATGAAACCCTCCTAAATGTTCCAAACGTGCAACCAAATTGCATCATGCATCAAGAAATATCCCTCCCAGCAGACAGCACTGTGATGGAAATTAGCTGTATTTTAAAAGTCTGATCAGTTAATTCATAAACTGACGAACATAAAACCTCATTCAAAACATCCTAGTTTCATGAAGCATATGCCTGTTAACAGACATGACACACCCCGCTGTCATTTCCCATTTTCCTGCCTTTCATTTTATCAGCAATGCTCGTAGTAAACATTGTTATGTCTGAGCAGTACTGCTTTCTTGGAATAGATGAATTTTTGACATTCTATGAAACCAAGCAAGATCGCTTGGCACTTTGTGGGGCTCAATCCACTTTCTGCTTTGAACTGTCCTCTTCTGGAAAATTTTTGCTCTGTCAGCTGGCCAACTGAGACTAGTTCATGTACAAAAGTATTGATAACCTCTTTTCCCATTTAGACCAACTCTTTCTATTTTAAACTAGAGCCAGAAATCCTATATGAGGAGGTGACAGAATTCTTTGTGTATAGAAGAGAAGACAGATAAATTCTTAGTGGGTTACAATGCCCAGGAACATGTCTAACAAATTTCATCTCCTTCATTCTCCTTTTGTTTTCAGAATTTCAGTAGGATCTTAGTTATATTTCTTTTAAAACACACTGAAATATGGAACTGTTTCCCTTCACGCTCTTGAACATCATGCCCAAACTCTCTATGTCACCGAAACACCACCTACAGACATGCATCCCCTAACTTTACAAGAACATTTCACAATAACCCCATGGGAAACCGCCCATTCGAATTGTTATGGTTAGAAAAGGTAGAAGCGGCAGAGAAAAATACCACTTTGGGAGCAAAAAGGGTGGGACCAATTTGAATTAGTGTTCACATCACGTGGTCAGTGAAAAATACTTCAAATTCACCGATTTTATAAGTGGAGCATTTTATCTGTGGTATTGACCATATCATTGCAGCCTTATAGTAAATCTAGTATGCAAGTACAGTAGACTGCTGTTTCCATCTTTTTACACCACTTACTAATATCTTTCAGTTGGTTACTTTTAATGCCATTACATTTCCTATTTATTTAAATAGTTAAATTATACTTTATCTTTTGAATGTTGCATCTTGGAAAAAACAATTGGCATGCTTCCTTTTCGAGCTCTTGTTCATTCCTTGCTACTATTCCTAATAAGAGTGTTTTTGTTTTTGTTTTGGGCTCAATTTCCCATAAATATTGGGCCCCATTTGATTCTTTTATAAAAGACACCCAAAGAGTTTCGCACCACTTCAAAATAATCTTTTAAAAGCTAGGGGAGGCTGATCCCTGGCAGGCAGACCTTTGGGAAGGCCGGTCCACTGTTTTCTATGCCCTTTCAGCAACTAAACCTTAGGAGAGGCATGTCAAAGCTAGGAAACTGCCAAAGGATGATGTCATTAGGAAAGGATGAATACCCCTCCCATAAACACTATTGCTTTGATTGGCTTGAGAGTCCCTTGCATTTTATTCAGATCAAAGACAATAACAAATATGGAGAGGTATTATCACAGGTCTCCTAGATCTTGTGTGCTTTAGCTGTAAGTTGGAAGAATTAAACATGCAGCTGCCATCTTACTCCAAAGCAATACGTTTGAACAAAATGGCAGATTAAAAAGGTTTCAGTTTCTACTCTACATGGTTACTTTGCTTTCCTAGTTTTTGTAAATAAAAGTTCTGTGAACAGTTTTTTTGTTTTAACCAAAATCTCTCTGGCTGTGCTGGCTAGAGGACTCTGGGACTTGCAGCTGAAAAAGTGATCCCCTCCCACAGCTCTGATACAAGTTGAAGAAAAAGGCAGAAGAGCTCTTCCTTTTATCCTTTCCCATACAGGATTTTACATGTTCCTCTGCTTCTGATGTTCAGGCTTTCATTGCTTGCAGCCAAAACAGTGTTAGGCTCACAAAGAGGGAAGTATCAGCAGGCTTGGAGGAACACAACATTTTGCAGAAATACATACAAAAATATGCCCTATTTTCCCTTTTCCCACCACAAAGCCCAATGAGGACAAAAGCCAATTCTCATGAGGAGGGAAACAGAAAATTAAAGGAGCAAATGTCATCAAAATGGAGTGACTGAAATCCTGCACACAGGAGTAGTTACTGTACACTACTACATCTTGTTGCAAACTCCACTGGTGTAATTCTATCTATCTATCTATCTATCTATCTATCTATCTATCTATCTATCTATCTATCTATCTATCTATCTATCTATCTATCTATCTATCTATCTATCTATCTACTGCATGCGACTCTACTGCATGCGACATTGTGCAGGGTGCTTCCATTCAGTCAATAAGTATATAAGCACCACTCTTTAAACCAAAGCTTGGAAAAGCTGTGGTACAATCTGTATTTATACTTTATACTTTTTTCTTTTTCCTTTTTAATATTTTCCTTCGGAATTACAGAAAGAAAGATAGGACAAAGGAAGAAAAGAACTACTGCAGAAAACCAAATGTAAACAATACTATTTAATGTCTTGGTGCTGGCTCTGCCTTTATAATTATATGCAAGGCTTATCCTCTTAGAAAGACTGCATTTAATCTAGCAATAAACCATTGGTTGTAAGGAAATTAATTAAAATAAAACTCATCTCTTCAATTAGAAGATCTTTTGTGTGCAGCAAAATCACTAATCCTTATGTCTCCTTAATCCAGAGATGGAGATGCTTTCTGCTCTGCTGAAAAATTACAAACAAATAATGCTCCCCATCAAAATGAAAACAAACATTCTGTTTTTAGCTATGGCTTGTGCTAGTTATGCGCCATTAAGTCACATTCAACTAGTAGCAACCCTAATAGGGTTTTCAAGATAAACAGATATTTAAGGAGTAGTTTTACAATTGCCATCCTCTCCTTGTGACTTTCCATGGCTAACACTTTCCACTACACCACAGTGGGTACCATAGTTCTACCTTACTAGCATTTATTTTCAAATTATTACAAAACAATCGATTATTTCCAGGTACTTCCAAAATTTTGAGTGACCAACAGCCCAACTGAATTCTCTCCCCCCCCCCCCCCATGCTTGTTCTTTTGTATGTAATATCAAGAATTTCATAGATTGTTTCAGGCTCAATATGTGTTTACCATACTTAAGATGACCTTTTATTCCTATTGTACATAAAGTGTAATTCAAAGAGTTACTGTGCTTAATGTAGTTAGGCTGCTTAAAATGGAAGCAAAGGAGATTTTTTTAAAAAACACATGTTAAAAATACCCAGAAAAAAGAACACCAATGTCTATGTAAAAGAATATCCTTTGTTCCTAGTACCTCTCAAGGATCTCTCAGTGCTTTCTGTATATACCCATAAGGCTCCAGGCTTTATACAAACAATTCTTTGGAACATGGAACCTTTGAAAAGATAATGCTCCCTGGAGAGGAAATCTTACTTTGAAGTGTGCTATGAAAATACTGTTTTTCAATGTGAATTGGAATCAGAATTAAGGAACAGGACAATTCCCTTGTACAGTATGTGCAAAGTTGCTTCAGAAGTTCTCTACCATGTTTTAGTAGCCATTAACAAATCAGATCATCTATTCAGATTGCTTTAAGTACATTTTCAATATTTATGAAGTTTTATGTATCGTTGCAGGCACCCATTACCTAAATCATACTGGTATCATAATTTCCAGTTGTCTAGTCTGTTACTCATACCATTAGAATGTATGTGACCAGGGCAGGGAAGACAGCTCAAAATGTTAGGATGAGTCTCACCCCCTGCTCATTGTTCACAAGCTATTCCTGCTGCTCTTTTATAACACATCGTTTTTCTTATCTGTTTTGAAATATAATAGGTAATATAGATAGGATTTTGTATTGTCAAAATGGCATGCAGTAGACCCCTAAGCTTACCTGCTGGTTTCCAGTGAAATGGAGAGTTGTGCACTACACTTGTGTTAACATTCAACTTAACTATTGAGTTAAAGTTGGCTTCTGTATGTGAAATGCAGCAGATAACATCTTTTTTTTCTCGTCTTGAGCAGTGGAAAGTCTTGTATCAAGCCTGTTTTCTGCTGATTTGTATTAATAACTGTGCAATACATAGCAATATTTTATTTACATTTTTAGTATTTGTACACATCACTGAGATACTCAATGTGATATAGTGGATAGGGTGATGGACTAGGATTCTGAAGACCAGGGTTCAAATCCCCACTTGGTCATGGAAATTCACTGAGGGGGTGGAACTGGTAAATTATGCCTTAAATATCTCACCTTGGAATCTCTCTTAGGGCAACTATAAGTCAGTTCCCAATTGACAGCACATAGTACAGTACGTATCATTGCTGTTACAAGTCTTGTTCTAATACTTTCGTTGTACATCTTCATCACTGTGTGCATAGACACACATGAACAATTTTTCTGGCACTATTAACTTTTGCTCTTACAATAACTGAAAAAACACCTGCCAAAATCCTTATTTACTAATATTAAAGTCTCTCAGAAACAAGAATGTCTCATGGCACACAGATGAACTGCATTTTTCTAAATACTGTCTCTTACTATGAAATCACTTTAAAAAGAAGGCATAAGCCTCATTTGAAAAGGCTTCCTTGTTTAAAAAATTTAAGAAAACATATAAGCACGTTAAAACAACTCCATACATCCCACAGCCCAGCATTTTGCTTAAACTGTCTGCTTCAGAGTGAAGTGTTAGCCAGACACTTCTTTCTTCCTAATGGTGTAATGTCTATAGAGGGTTTTTTTAAGTTCATAAATTTGTTTCCAAAAGTTGATGCTGTTTGTGTAATGGCTAACATTTCAGTCACTGATCTCAGGCTTACACAGATTCCCCACTCTTTCACTGTTTAAATCCCGTACCAGGGTACTGTTAGCACTGTAGCTTGTTTTTCCACTTCCACCCCAACCCCACAGGGCTAACAGAAGTTCTACATTGTGGTTTTGATCAGGGAAACAATATTGCACCCTGTGGTTTTGCTGCTCTCATATCTATCCAAAGAACTGTAGTCTCCATTGGTGTAAGGGAATGGACATAACAAATGATCTGGCAGCACAGAACACGGCTGCACTCTTCTGTTCTGTACTTTCAGACCAATTCACCTCTTAGATAATGAGATAGCTGTTCTGGGTAAAACAGTCCTACATTTTTTCAATGTGATCCAATGCAAACATTTTCTTTGTCCACAACAGCAAGATGGAGAAAGCAGAGGATGGGTGTTAGCTAGAAATGCTAGCATGTGTTTCTCTGTATCAGAAAATTCCATCCTCATCACCACAGCTTGGAATATGAGAAGCATCACTACAAGTAGCAGATTTTCAAAATGGAACATTTATTCTGAATGTATAAAACTCAAAGCAAGAATCTCTGGCTTCAAAAAAGAGGCCTTGACAAACAATGTTATTGGCACACACACACAAATGACCCTGGCTTTCAAGTAAGTTCATGTCCCAGTGGCTTTCCTTTCTTTTTCTCCCATATGGTTTTCTGGGCTTGCATCTAAAAGGGTAAGTGTACACCATTCATGCAGAGTTTTCCCCATAAACATAGGGTTTTTTCTTTCCAAATAAAGCAGAACATGAAAGGTATCCCTCCCTTGAGGTAGAAGTGAGTGGGTTAAAAGCTACAATTTAAACACTATACATTATTCCAAGGCCCCAAGTTAGTTACTGTTATAGTTAGCATGTTTTTAAAATGTAATTCTTCCTTTCCCATTTCTCAAAGGTAATTACCGTATTTTTCTGTGTATAAGACACCCCCATGTATAAGATCCCCCTCCCCACTTTTCTTACACAAAATTAAGAAACCTAAGCGGGGCTTAGGAAGAAAAACCTCCAGAACATGGCCAAACAGCCCGAAAAACCTACAACAATCATTGGATCCCAGCTGTGAAAGCCTTCGAGAAGACACTGTACTTTTTGTTGCTAAAAAAAAAAAATCTGCCTCAGATACAAAACTCCATTTGATTGTCACCTCAGGACCCACAACAAAGCATGAGGCAGCAGCCCGAGATACCACTTGAACTATATTCTGTTCCTCCTCTATCTTTTAGTGAGGTCACCTTACCATAACTGGAAATAACTGAACAATCACATTTCTACTGCAAAAAGAAAGGAATAATCTCTCATTATGTTACAACTGTGAATTATTTAAAAATAACTAGTTATCAGTAATCAGTTACAAGTCACTTGCTATTAGTCACTTCTAAACTCTGTTTCTAAGCAGTGCTTAGCATTGGTGCTAAAACATTTCCTGTTCCCTATAAAAACATGAAACAGTCAAAAAGGGAAGGATAAAAATCAAACAAGACTATGACTTTCAAGACTCAATATCATACTACAAAGGTTTTTGTCTAAATCCCTGAGCAGCCTGGAACTAAGGCATTCCAAAACTCAGCTACTTCCATATGAACCTGCTTGATAGCTTTGCAAGGTTTCCAAGATCTTTCTCATTGTTCCCCAACAAGCCATGATAAAGAAGGCACTATTAGTTCTGATACCTAAATGATGCCCAGTTTCTTGAGAAAGCTTGTGCCTGACCAAGTTTTTGCCTGCTTTTGGGTAGACTCTTAAGTCTGCTTTATTACAGAGTTCTAGATGTGCTGTTCCTGCTGCGCTTTACTAAACTCCTTTATTGCTTATATAGATTTCTATTGGTTTGGGGGAATTACATAGTTTAATTCTGTACCATTAATTTTGTATTTACAGTGACATCTTCAATTTACTTTCAGCATGAAAGGCAGAATATGATATCAACACATTGATGACAAATCATACAAGGTCACATATGTAATAAAAAGAGGATTTGAGAGATCCAGAGTGACTGACATACATCAACACGGGGCAGAACATTAAAGTCATGTCACTATCTGTGACATTACTTTGGAGGGTTATGAAGGCATGAATGCTGATAATATTGATGCATTTTAGTATTACAAGTAATGTTTACTTGCCATTTTATGAATATTACTTTTTGGTAGAATCTTTATCAATTTTGGTCATTTATCTATTCCTTAAGTATATTTTTGTAAAAATAAACGCAAAAATATACAAATAAAATGAAAAGGTAATGAATTGGTAACAGTACTATTGTGCTACTTGTAAAATGATAAAGAATGACTGAAATCCTGTTGCTCAGAGTAAGAAAATTTGTAACATTCAGTCTATTCCTAGCCGGCAAATAAAGAGTCCCTGCCACGATTCTCTTGGTGTATATGCCATCCCACCAAGAATCATGGCAGGGACTTCTTATTTGCTGGTTAGGAATGGACCAAACCTGAAAGTAATGAATTTTCTTACACAGCAACAGGATTCAACCAAAGAGTTAGGGTTTTAGGTCAAGAGTAATAGCTAATACTCTTGAGTGTCCCCTGGACTGCAAGGAGATCAAACCTATCCATTCTGAAGAAAATCAATCCTGAGTGCTCACTGGAAGGACAAATCCTGAAGCTGAGGCTTCAATACTTTGGCCATCTCATGAGAAGAGAAGACTCCCTGGAAAAGACCCTGACGTTGGGAAAGAGTGAATGCAAGAGGAGAAGGGGACGACAGAGGACGAGATGGTTGGACAGTGTCATCGAAGCTACCAACATGAGTTTGACCAAACTCCAGGAGGCAGTGGAAGACAGGAGTGCCTGGTGTGCTCTGGTCCATGGGGTCACAAAGAGTTGGACATGACTTAATGACCAAACAACTAAACAACAACACTAGCTAATACTAGAGATGGGACCTGAATCAGTTTGGGTCCCTTCATCCGAATATGTCACCACGGCAGCACAGTGGCTGTGTGGACCCTCGTCCCTCTGCCTGGACTGGCTGATCCACTTACTTTTCATCGTGCACCACTGGGGTCCTTCTGCTCCAGCGGTGCACCAATCTGGACAGGAACTCAGCCGGCCTGTCCCTGCCTCCCCCAGCAGCCGACCAGTTGACAGCTGTGTGGGGAGAATCCCGCCTCCTCGTCAAAGTGGTCAGCTGCTGAGGGGACAGGCTGGCTGAGCTCCTGCCCAGATTGGTGCGCTGCCAGAGCAGAAGGACGCCAGTGGCGCGCAACGAAAGGTAAGTGGACTAGCTGGTCCAGGGGGAGGGACGAGGGTCTGCATGGCAGCTGTACTGCCCTGTGGACATATTCAGGTCCCATCTCTAGCTAATACGAAAGCCCTAACATACCAAATCCTGGGTGACCAACAATGAAAATAATGGCCAGTGCACTACAATACATACAAGTGAGCCAGGGAAAAGGATAGAGGGGGAAATGCTTCAAAAGGGCCAAAAACAATCTTTGACCCACAGTCAGTATTCTATGTTAATGCAGATCAAACAATCCTGAACACATTTCTTTGGAAAAGCATCCTAATGCTTTCAGTGGAACTTAGCTTAAATAAGTATGATTAGGGTAGCTTTCTTTTTAATATATGCACGTGCATGCACGCGCACGCATGCACGCACACGCACACACACAGAAAAATTTAAAGGCACTTTACATATTTACTATTTATTCTTTTCAGATATTTTTAAATACTTTTAAAAGCATGCTGATGTAACAAACTAAAAACCCTCCTTTTGGTGAAAAAGCTGGCCAAGTAGTATAAAATTTAATTTCTAAATTTGATATGGCTGATATTTGTCCTTTCTGTTTCTTGGGGTTTACTTCAAAAGCCTGAGGCAAGATGATAATTCAGCAGTAGCTTTCTGGATAATCATTTTACAAACATCATTCACTACACACTTCAGTACCCTCATGCTAAACTGCTTGGCATTCACAACACTTCACTATTCAACATGCCATACGGTTTGACTTTTAAGAGCGCATGAGGCACAAAACTGACCCTGGGCAAACTAATGTGCACATCTAAGTTGTTTATAAGTGGCAGTCCAAGCCTAAAGCACCATTTTACTTCTAGTATTACAAACAGAAGGCTCCTTATTGATGCTAAAGCACAGTAAAAGCCACACAGCTTCATCCTGACAGAGAAAATCTTTACACACAGTAATTCCAATTTACATTAGTACAGCCAGCATAGTTGCCTTAGAAATATATAGGACAGTTGCCAGCCTCACATTTGGAAGGGCTATACCTCCATGGCAGATATGAAGGTCATCATATGCAAAAAGTCAGATCTTTCACAATCACAGAGAAGACAACAGATATGCAGAGCCTTCTAGAGGGTACAGACCTTGTACAATACTAGGAGCCTACCCAGAGGTCAACAGTGATAAAAATAATCTGAGTTAGTCACTGTGTTAGGGTTTTCTTTGGGTAACGGAAGATGTGTTTTCAAATTTATTTAAGCTTAAAACTATGTATCGAATGCTAGAAATATATTGGAACTTAAACTCAGTTCTTACACTGATTAAACTGGTGGAATTTAACACTTATCCTCATTTATGTTAGTTTATCACAGTGAAGGAAGACTTGAGTAGCAGCACTAATAATTACAAAGCTGCCTCTGTTTTAATCCCCACTGGTTGTCCACACCATCCCACCTCAGGAGGAAGCAGAGTCTGAGAAGCGAAGGTGCCACTTTTCCCCTTTGAAGCCACTTGCCTGCAGAGAAGGAGAATGATGAGGAAGTTACATGTACTATAGCCCCAATCCTGGCTTTGATTCACATGAGAAATCTCTGAGTGAGTGAGGCCAGAAACAAAAGTTGGGGTAACTAGTAAGCAGATGATGGCTCTGATTTCACTGGGATGGTGAATCTGCTTTGGCTATATGTCTGAACTTTAAAGGAGCTGTCCAAGTTGCTGAAAGTCATTGGAGGATGGGGTTCAATGATTTGGGTATATCATGTGCAGTTTGGACTAAAACCTGGAATGGATTCACCATGCCTCCCAAAAGGAGAGTTATCAACCTCCACTGATGTTAGGATGAGAGGAACTAAGACAGTACTTTTGGGTTTGTAAAAACAGATTTCAAAGGAATCTCCGGCTCAAGTTCTGAAGAACAATAACCAAAAGAACAGGCTAATTTCATACTTCCAGAGGTGAGAGATGCTCGTGCTGTGACACTCAGACAATTTCATTAGTTTAGGAGTCTCCTTTTCTTATCTAACATCACTTTCTGGCCGCAACAAATGGATCAGAACTTGTCATTGGACCAGCTATCCTTTCCCACACAGCACCTTCTGCAGCAAATTCCTTTCTACAATCAGTCCTTCTGATCTTGAAGACTTGATGATGTAGCCTGCAAGTTGGGATTAAGAGATGTTGATGCCTTTTCCCTGGAAACGTTGCTTTTCTCCTGTTTGGGAATAGAATATGTGTAGATATACTTTCGGCAATTGTTGCATTCATATCTAGGTGATTAAAGTCTGGGGCAAATGTTCTCTCTCTTTTAGAATTGCATCATTATTATGGTTTCCAGAATGTATAAATTATGATTGAAATATGATACAGAGGATGAACAAGTTAAAGACTGTATGGTTAAGTGGACACAATATTTTGGTTATAATATTCAAATGGAATAGTGGGAGGGAATGTGGAAATATGGATTGAAATTCACAATGAATTACAATTTAAAAGAAAACTTTTATAAAATGATGTACAGATGGTACTTGACACACACAAAATGGCTAAAATGTATAAAGGGTTTTCTAATAGATGCTGGAAATGTCAAGAAAAAGAAGGATCACTGTATCATATGTGGTGAATGTGTAAGATATCTAAAAAATTCTGGATATCAGTTTACTTAATAATGCAAAAGATATTGAAATCTAATTTGCAAATGAAACCTGATTTATCTCTGCTAATCATAACAGTTAGAAAAGAACAAAGTAATACTTATTAGATACATGACAATGGTGGCAAGACTTGTCTGTGCAATATTGGAAGGTGAAGCAAGTACCAACAGTAGAGGAATGGCTACTCAAAGTCCTTGAAATGGCTGAAACAGCAAAACTCTCAGAGCTTCTAAAAGACAAAGGTCTAGCGGACTTTTTAAAAACATAGAAACTCATATGGGACTTTATATTAGATAAAGAAAATATTGACATACTAATGTGTAATTTTGAATCACAGAATTTCAGATAGCAATATGTCTAGTTTAGATTTCGGTTAACAAACTTTACAATGATTAGCAATAAAGGAAAAAGTGGTTCCAAGGAGAACTGAGAAATGTGTGAGAAGATCCAAAGCATCATATAGTGAAGAAACCATAAAATTGGTCAACCCTCGTGAAACCCCTTTCCTGTTCCCTTCCCCCTTCCCCCCTTTTTTGTATTTTTGTTTCTTCCCTTTTTGTTCAGTATGTATTTACTGTATTTGAAATAAAATTAGAAATGGAAACTTTTTAAAGAATAGAATTGCATCATTATGAATGACGTACGGATTAAAGCTGATCCATGCACAATCCTTTGTATGTCAACTCAGAAGTGAGTTTGACCAAGTTCAATGGAGCTTACTCCCACCGACGTGGATACAGCATGGCAGACTTAATTATGAGGGCTTAACAAAATAAGGATTAATGTCACCACATGATGACTTCATCACCATTGACACAGTGTAGTTGCACCAACTGGATATCATCCAGTGGGAAGAAGAAAATAGCATGCTCATATAGTATTCAAAAAAGTGTTAAGAAGGGTCATGCTGGATCAAACCAAAGGCCTATCTAGTCCAACATTTTATTCACACAGTGGTCAGCCAGTAACCTATGGATAGCCTCCCAGCAGAACATCAGTCCAATTCTATCCTCCATTTCTTGGTTGGTCACTACTAGCTCAGACCCCACTACAGAATATGTGGGCTGGATGGGTCATCACTTTATGCTTGTTTTTACAGTGGTGCCTCGACTTACGACCGTCCCGACATACGACCATTTCGAGTTGCGACCAGCTCCGGCCGCAAAATTTTGCTTTGACTTGTGGCCGGAGTTTCGAGTTGCAATCAAAAGAGGCAGGGAAAAAAGGCGGGGAATTCAAATTAGAGGGCTAACCGTTGGTCGGCGAAGAGCTTGTTTGTAGCTCTTTCGCCCCAACGGTTAGAGTGTGTGCATCAGAGGAGGCTTCGGACTGCCTGGTGCTGCTTTCTGCTTGTAAGTACATTTACTTTGTTTTGCAGCGTGGGTTTGGGTTTGGAGGGTTATGTTTCTGTGCTGTGTGTGGGGGGGTGTTTTTGTGTTTTCCGATGGGGCTGATTGTGGTGTGTGTGGGTGCTTTTTTGCTTTGTTTTTCAGCCCCATTGCGTTGTGATGGGGCTGGCGCTGTGTGTGTGTGTGCTTT
This sequence comes from Intellagama lesueurii, assembly GCA_037013535.1. Classification (NCBI taxonomy): domain Eukaryota; kingdom Metazoa; phylum Chordata; class Lepidosauria; order Squamata; family Agamidae; genus Intellagama; species Intellagama lesueurii. Next base: position 165,341,495 of record JBAJHW010000004.1, read on the forward strand.
TTTGCTTTGTTTTTCAGCCCCATCGCGTTCCGATGGGGCTGGCTGTGTTTTTTTGTTTGTGTGTGATTTTTTTTTCTGCTGGAACGGATTAATCCCATTCCAATGCATTCCTATGGGAAATGGTGCTTCGATTTACGACCATTTTGAGTTACGTCCATCTTCTGGAACGGATTATGGTCATAAGTCGAGGCACCACTATATATTGAATCTAATTTGCCATTTTAATGCTCTTTCCTCCAATCTGGAGACATCCTTTCAGAGCTCTTCATGACTGATTTTTGTTCTAAATAATTTCATCACCAACCTGGCCACTTTATTATTCCTTTCTAACTCTAGCTTATTTATGAAATAGTTAAAAACCATCAGTCCCATTTCAGACCCGTGAGCAGCCCCACTGCTGTCATATGTTTACTGGGAGAAATGACCGTTTATTCCAATGCTTCTGGTTCTTGTTCTTTAGCCAGCACCTCAAAAGCTTTCAACAGATTAATGGCTGCAGACTGTCCATTGCCAAGTTCCTCTCTGCACATTCTCAGCCACATACATGCTCAAGGAATGAGGACTCTTACAGGATTTGTGAAGTGTCATGTTCCAGATAAAGGGAAGAGTAACCAATTACATGGTTGATTACATGTCTGTTAGAGCATATGGTGTATCATTAGGGTTCACACAGCACAGATTTTGAAAAGGCCACACTGGAGACTTGCCTATGAAAAGTCTTATTACCAACATACAGAATGTTAGGCTGTGAAACAGAGCTTACAGTGAGCAGATATACAATACTGAATCAGTTTCTTCATGTTTACGGAACACCTAATCTAGTAATAGAGAATTACAGAATAAAAAGTCTATGTTAAGTATAAAAGATTCTGGATCAGTATCTGTTCCAAAATGTCAGTTTCTTCTTTCTCTGCTTTTCTTTAACATATTAGTTTGAATCCTATTATTTCTGCTAGCATAATGAGATTGGTTTAACTTTCAATAGCAAATTGCTACAATTTAAGAAGCCACTATAAGCACTTCCTATTGCACATCAAGTCATACAACTGGTATGTGTTAGAAAATGTCTATGTCCTTAGCTCGCAAGAATGAGCCACTGAATGTTACAACAATGATGCTAGGCCAGAGGGTATAACTAACAGTATTCTGGCCATTCTGGGCTATCTGCAATATATGCCTGTTCCAAAGGCAGGGGTGGGTGATACCTTTATTAGACCACTAATTTTTTTTTAAAACAGAAGCTAGCTTTTGACCCATATAGGTAGGTCTTCATTAGGCTGGGCACACAGTGCTCTGGATGGTGCAGAAAAACATAGACCTTCTAAAAATCATGGCCAGATGTGCAGGCCAATTTCCTTTGTTAAAAATAATTTTCAAAATAGAGGCTGCAGACTCAGGTCAGAGGTGACGGGTTTCAAATTTCGCTTCCTGTGGTGCTGATTGGAAAGTCTCTCCCAATTTTATAAGACAAAGAGATGCCAGCCATTCAGCATTTGTCAATCAAGATTGGGAGAGATATTCCAATCAGCACCACTAGAGATAAAACTGAAATCTGCACAACCGTGTTGCAGCGCACAGCTTGATGAAGACCCATATGGGTCGAAAGCTAGCTTCTGTTTGCAATTTTTTAATGGTCTAATAAAGCAGTGGTTCCCAACTTTTTTGACTCATGGCTTCCTTGACTTACTGGCCACTGGCTGCGGCTCTCCAATAATATGATATTTTGGGGGGAGGGAGAGAAGTGAGGAGAAAGCCCAGCCTGAGTAGTAATTCCATTTTTTCTCCCCCAAAACAGTGCATAATTATAGAATGTAACAAAAGTAACACAAAGAGTCGGACACGACTTAACGACTAAACAACAGCAACAACAAAAGTATAACATTTATTCAATAAATGTTTAATGCGTTAGGAAATAATGCAGTATTAGTTACAATTTTTTCCATAGGCTTGCATTTCATAAGGTAGTAGGGAGTTCTCCCAATGATCCACCTTACAGGAATCTTGCCAGCTGTGGAAAAATGGTAGAAACAAAATTTACGACTTATACCAGTGGTTCCTAACCTTGGTGTTCTTGAATTACAGTTCCCAGAAATCCTGGCCAGCATAGCTAGTGGTGAAGGTGTCTGGGAGTTGGAGCCCAACAGCACCTGTGTTATCTAAGACAGGGAACCACTGGTATATAACAATGCCCACAATGTCCAGTAGTTCTTACTTTGAATAAAATGTGCATAGGATTACATGCACAAGACTTTGTGCCTATTTACTCAAGAAATAAGCTCACTGCGTCCGGTGGAGTTTATTCTGTGGCACCTGTGCAATTAAGAGTGCATTTCTAAATGTACACTAAGAAAGACCCAAGAAAACACAGACAAGATTAGGCCAGCACAGGTCACATCCAGCCCTTTCCTCTGCCCCTTCCGTGCCTTTCCTGGTCCCTGGACATAACACTCCCCACAGAGGTGGAGGCAATACAAGCGAAAGTGTCCATATCAACCTTGCTGGCTGCTAGGCCTGCCTCTTGCTTTGCCTTGCCTGACCAGAGAGGGAAGGAATAGAGAAGACCGGTGGTGTGGGCTTCTTGGGGCCAGCTGAGTGAGTGGGAGATGGCAAAGCCAGGCAGTCACATTGGTGGTGGGAGGGGGTGAGAAGCGATTCCGCAGCACCCCTGGTTGAGTTTGGCGCCATGGCACACCCTTTTTGGGAACCACTATAATAAAGGTATCAACACACACACCCTCACCTTTTAATTGTATACAACCATATTGCTTTTTTCTTATATGCTGGTTTACATGTCTGATCACAGTGGCCAAAATCTTGTTGGGCAGGGTCTGCCTGGCCAGCGGAAATGATGTCATCATCATCAGTAGATTGCTGCTGATTAAAAGCTTCCTTTTGTGATTTCTGAGGTGCATGTGACTTTATTGCATTGTGTGTGACTTTATTGCATTGTGTGCATCCCAAAATCACAAAAGGAAGTCTCAAATCAGCAGCAAATTGCCACTGCTGATGATAATTCAGCAGTAGCTTTCTGGATAATCATTTTACAAACACCATTCACTACACACTTCAGTATCGTCCTGTTATGCAGAGGGAGCTGTGCAACAGTATTTTAGTCATAAATTGTTGTTTGAACAGCAGGAATGTCTGAGAATGAAATATTACATATGTTCACCAAGAAATAAGTTTCAATGACCAGTGTAGGGTATTTAGTACAATTAATCAGGTAATAAGAAGTGAAAGTACAGATTGGAACCTACACATGATAATTTGAGATAGAAGAAATGGATAAAGAAATGCAAGAAAAAAAAAACCTGTTGCTGAAGAATCTTGGATAATAGTTAGAATGCAACACAACATGTCATTGTATATTTCAACCATATCCAAAGTTATAGTAGCCATGATTACATCCTACCTCCACTGGGAGAAGAACAAGAAGATACATTGCCTTGGAGATATCTGTTCTTCCAAGTTTTAGTAAGGGTTTCTGTGTGTGTATACACAGTACCCTAACCAAGCAGTTTTTAGACCATGGTCAAGAATAAAATATAGGACTACATGGATCCCATCTAGCAAGGTTCTTATATTCTATGAAACAAACACTGCTTCACTTCAGGAGCTGCCATTTACAGTTTCTGAATATGTTTTAAAATAGTGAATGAGGTAGATCAGAGATAAAGAAAGTGCAGCTTCAGTTGCAACTTCCACCATCACTCACTGCTGACTGTGCTGAATATGACCAATATAAAATGCAGTCTGGTAATATCTGGAGTCACATGTTCTCCATTCAAGAGAGATCCTTACAATTAGAAATGGATTCATTTTGGTCTATTATTCTCTCTAAACATTTCAAATCTTTACTCAATAAGATTCTTTTTAGTGCCCTGTAGTGTTGAAGTTGATCTAGGAAAAGTTTACTTTTTTAGACCACAGCACAATGTTATCTCTACAATGTTCAAAGCTGGAGACAATCAGAAGGAAACAAATCAATGGAACCAAATTAAGAAAGAGATGGCTTTAAGCTATACGTATTGTTAGCTGGCAATTCACAGTTACAAATTTTTGTCTTCATCTAATCTGTGCACATTTATAATGAACTTTATTTCTAAAAAACATTTCTTTTTGTGAAAATATGTCATTGTCTTTTAAATGAGCTATCATTAGATTAAAATAATTACAATGTACCCAATGGAGCAGAATGTCCTAATTTTTCTTATCTGAACAAGGTAATGGAATATAACATCTTCTATGCAAAGGTGTCTTCATAATTAGTTTCACACATAACAAATTAGAATGAGATAAATGAAAGTTTTGTTCAACAACAGTATTTTCATTATAACACTCCTGTTTAACATTCTTCTTTTGCTTTTATTTATACCTCAGATTTGGTACTCTAATTAAAAACAACAGGAATTGGGTACTGTGATAAAAAAAAAATCAGAATCTCAGAGCTCTTTTTCATGTTGAAATTTCATAACAAAATACATATCTTCCTGTATGAAAATGTACATTTGTATTGTAAGAAAGACAGAATTTTCTCTGATGTGCTGAACTTGCTTTCAGTGTGAAGGAAGAACTAATTACTATGTTTATTAATGTGGTTTGATTGGTTACTCCCATGTTATACAACACACAGATATTCCACACATCAATGTGGATCTACATTATCATTTGCTTTTTACTGAATGAGAAACATCTGGGCCAAATCTCATTTCCTTCCTTTCCATTAATTCCCAAGATATTAATTTTCATGTTGTTCCAGAATGGCCTAACAGTAATAATTCAAAATGTCCACTGTTAGTAACAAACAAGAACCTCTAATCTCTGAAATCTGTCAGGATTTAAAGTAACATGGCATGGATCCCAGACATAAATCAATTGAAACATTGGCATTAGTGATCTGGTTTTCATATGAAACCCCACACAGGTACGGTTCTTTTTTCCTTCATTTATTTTTAAACACATCATTCTCCATGTTTCAACTGAATGTTTGTTTCAGAATTTGAAGGGCACACTAGAATGCACCTATAAATCTCTGTTTTGTAAAATGCAGAGGTAAATAAAATGAATGAATATATATAATTAATTTAAAGTACATTTGTGAACCCAATGATTAACCAAACTGATTCAAACTGCTGGTTCAAAAATTGCTTCCTGGTTCAAACACCTACTTCTTAATAAGTACTCATTTTTTTACACTAACACTTATACCAAAAATGAAGTTTATATCACATGGAAAGCCAGTAGGTTTCAGGTTTTGTTCCTTCGGAAAACCCCTCCATATCAGTCTACTTGTTACTGGACTCTTGTGTGTGAAACACAATACAGTTGCAAAGAATCCTGGGACAAAAAATTCTAGGATCCATATGAAGTTTACATAGGATACTGCTGAGACTTTACTGGGTTCCACTGATGGTTTGTGTAATCATTCTCTTATGCTCTGCACTGTAGAGAAAAATCAGTAATAGTGAACATTGCTTTCCAGGCAAAAAGTTTATGTTCTCACTGAAGAACCATCTACCAACCCTACAATGAATATAGTTTGAAAGCCAATGAGATAGCCTTTCTGTTAACTGAACAATAAATCCAACACATTTTTAAATTCAATAAATGTTTGCTGGTTTCATGATACAGCACAGGCATGATTTTATTAAATATCCAGTTATTTTACTATATTTATGGTCCCAGTTCCATGTAATTTCTGACATGTACATCAGCTCAGCAAGAGCTTAATAAAAGAAAATTGTGTCCATGCTGCTGAAATAAGCAATATGAATGGTCCACTGATAATAAGTCTAATTAGAAAATGTGAGTTTTAATTACAACTTAAACTACAAATTATCATTATATCATATAAACTGATGTCTAGCAAAGTAACACCATTATTTGTAATACACTCAGACTGCAATTCCAATAAAACAGAAGTTAAACCAACTCATTAACATATTTGTCTAGACTAAATTACTACTTTCTCAGATTAATACACAATAATCTAGAATCAATAAAGAATGCCTATTGGTATACAAGATTTGAAAGCTGAGAAGATTATTTGGGGCTCTTCCACATTTCTGGAGCTTTCCTACTGCGGAGATTGACCAAGCCTCAAAATCTTTTGGAGGCTGTTTTTCTAATATACTGTAAGTTTATTTTTCAAACCTCTGCCAGCTTAGGACCAGAGTTATCTCATGTTGGCTCAAGCTCCACAAAACTAGGAAATTACAAGGTAAGGCTGATGCCTTAACCACTGTTTCCCACTATCAGGAATGATAAGGGTGCAATATCACAAAAGGTGTTTGTATATGAGTCACCCGCTATGTACCTACACTTTGCTTTGTTCTTTCAGGACAAAATCCACATGGAGAGGATGAAATGTCTGTGTCCAGAAAAGGTCCTCCATTTTGTCCTTGTTCTGTATTGTCTGCTAAAACATCTAACTCACACTGTATTGCTGGAGGAATTATTCTGTGAACCACGATAACATAAAAACAATTACTGGCACTAGTGAGAGATTAGTGCCTGTCTTTTCAGGCTTGGCTGCTACCACAAACCTTAGCTGAGTATTGCCACAACTGTTAGGCAGACTGAGATGGTTGCCCCAGGCAGAAGATGTTAGGAGATATTGAGGGAGTACAGATGCCATGCGTCGAAGCAATTCTTCTCCAGCCTCATAGCTCTTTGGAGGCCCCACGTAATCTAAGTCACCAAATGTACTTCATTTGTGCATGAATATGCCCCTGTGCATTTGTTTGTTTGTTTGTTTGCTAATATGCCACCTTTCCTCACATCAGGGAATGAAGGAAGCTCACAACAGGTAAAACAGGAAATTTAAAAACACAATATAAATATCAAATAAAAAAAAACCCAATTCAATATATATTAAGATTAAATGTATGATCTGTCTGATTTTTTAATAACAAAACAATTAAAATAGTAACTTAAGTGCTGTCAGACATTGTTCTTTTTTTAATACATCATCCGTGAGCTTCTTTGTATCACATCTTTGGTACCAGAACTCATTTAATTCCTTTAAGATATGAAATGGAGAAAATGGACCTGTACTCTACAGAGTTCCCAACTGGTTTGGAAGTCCTCTTTAAACAAAACAACAACAAAGCTACCTCCAAAACAGAGACGTTCTGTCTTTAAAATGCTTAGGCACCTCAGGCAGTGATAGATCTGACCTATCAGGATCAGCACAAGACTTCACTGTCCAGCCATTCAGACTGAGGTGACTTGGTCTTCAAACTGCTGAATACAAGTGAACATTCATCCGCCACACACACTGCTTTTGACTTGATGCTTTGTAGTGCCTTCTCTCACATAAAGGTGGGCGGCTATTTTAATTTATTAATTTGCCACTCCCCTCCATTCTTCCCAATAGAGGAATGAAAAGAAAATGGTTGAGAAAATTAGAAAATGGTTGAGAAAAACACAGAGAGAGATAGAACACAATGAAAACACATTGGAAAAGAGTTTTTGGAAAGTTGTTGAAGTTCTTTCCTCATCGATTCATTCAGGTGTTAAAGGTCTAGTGGTGGGAGGAGTCCAGGGAATAACTACCCACCCTCCTTTGCAAAGGAATTCCACATGGTAGGAGCAGCCAACAAAAAAGGCCTCTCTTGCCTGTGAATGGGGTGGGACCAAGAGAAGGCTCCCCTGAGATCTTAAGGGCCAGGTGGGGAGATGTAGTCCTTCAGATATGGGAAGTTTTCCCAGGTCCTGGCAGGTCTTACATGCTTCTATAAAAAGTGAACCTTTCATAGATAAAAACAACACAGAGTCTTGAGGCACCTTAAAGACTAACAGGCTTTATTTAGCATAAACCTCCACAGTTTGCAACCCACTTTTCCGGACAGTAAACAGAATAGCTTTCTGTGGTTTAGGGGCATAAACTCCCATTCTTATTTCTCAATATCTGTCCATGTAGCACAGGACTATTTTTGCTATATTATTATATTGTACTTTGTATGTACATTGAGCTTTCCCTGGGCACTCAAAAGAACGTACATTCCAATTTTCCTACATTCCATCTACTAACATTCTGCAGCCCCCACCCCAACTCACGGTTTAAGCCATTCTTGTCACACTTAATCTCTGCAGCAATCTTGGGATAAATTGAAAAAGCAATTGCCGGCTACTACAGCATCAACTCATCCCTTTATGGAAATTTCCCGGTCCTTTATTTGCATGCAACCCCAATCATCAACCTGCTGTGGAGGCTGATTGGGGCTGGCCTTTCCCATTACATCAGTCAGTTTGACTTTAGCATGAAGTCTGCAAAATTTCCAGGAAATATTCCAGGAATCTCATGACACTGGCATCTACTGTAAGAGCCTATGGGAATAAATTATGCAACCACACTACCTTGTTATAGTAGTAAGACCCATACTTACTTAATTTCTGAGCATATGTCCCTTAGCATTCAAAACTACATGACACATATAAAAAGTGCATCTGAATTTCCAACATGAGGAAGATTTCTAGGAGCTTTTCTTTAGGGTAGGGAAGCTGTCTCAGAAACAGCTTCTCACATTCTTTTAAATCCATCCATCCATACAAATCTGATCAACATGAATAGCTCCCCCCTTTTTTTCTGCACATCTACCCATTTTTTTTTTTAGATTAATAAGAGTATCCTGAAATAAGCAGAAAATACAGTAAAGCAAAATTCTCCCTAAACACCAGTTCTGAGAACCAAATCAAACTTGATGCTGTGGTAAAAATGTGTGGACACTGTGATTGGGTTCTTTTGAAGCTATTGGCTGTTCCTCCATTTTGGCGGGAAGAAGAGACTGAGTCTGATTTAAACAACTATCTTCTTTAACTTTATTAACTTGTGGAGTTTCTAACATTAGACCAACAGGGTCAAACATGGACAAATCAGGCATATGACCATAACTAGTCCACATAGGATCTTCTTGTACAGGCGTCACACTCACTGCGGAGCCAGTCCAAATCTTTCGCGGTCGGTGATCTTGCGCAGGGGTGCGCTCCTCATTGCACACACTGTCCCACAACACGGGTGATGCGCCCAGTCCCCTTCTTTCGGTGGTGAGTTGTACACTGGACCGGGGCATATCACCTTCTTCCCGCGACCTTGTCCCCTCGGAAACACCATGGCTGTCCATTCCAGCGTTTCATACACTGTCTCATCCTCTCTGGGAGTTTCTGGGTCTGGTAGCAAACCTCCTATTTTAAGGTTGGGGAAATCCTTCAACAAATCCCGCGCACGCTCATATTTCTGCTCTCCTTGATCTACTTTTATTGATTCACGCTTCTCCTCCTTCTCTTTCTCCACTCTGCCTCCAAACCTCCTTTCCCCTTCCTCTTTTATATCTTCCTCCCACATTGAAAGCGTTAGCTCCTCCCCCTTCTTCCCTTCTCCTTCATCCACCAAACAAACCTCCACATTTCTCTTTTCCTCTACTAACATCCCCATCTCCCCTCCTGTATCTTTTTCAGTAATGCCTTTATCCTCCTTGGATGGTCTTGCTGCTGAGGACGGCACACTTGCCTCCTGATCTCCTTCACAGACACATTTTTCCAAAGTCAGTCATTTGCTCAACAGCCTGAATCTCCTATGAAACGCTAAGAGAAACAAGTTCCCCTTTCACTGTTGCTATATAAAATACAGCCCTCGTTTGAAATTTAGCACATTAGTAGAGCTACTTAAATGTAAAACTCATGTACCTACCAAATCTGATGTCCATGCATAATGCATAACAAAGGACAAGCAGAGGGCAGTTCAGGAAACTTGATCTCTCTCTCTCTCTCTCTGCCACAAGCAAATATATGCATCTTCACAGAAAGTTAAATCCTACCCTGTCACCCCCAACCAACAGAACAGATACACATGCTTTTATGTTTTTTATGTTTTTATGTTTTTAAGATAAATAACAGTGTTGTTAGATACACAACATTCATAGGAATAGGCTCCCAGCCTTACTGCAGCAGGAAGAAAGTGTTCAGCTCTTATAAACTCAACACTATGGCTTCCTTTATGGAGTCAATCCATCTCATATTTTGTCTTCCTCTATTCCAGCCACCTTCAACTTTTCCCACATAATGGTATGACCCAACTCTGACTTTACAGCCCTTTCTCTTTTCCCATTGTTTCTTTCACCTCTTTTCTTATCAGAGAAAATAAATTAAGAAAAAGATTGAATAGCTGCACAATCACATTGAACTGCAAGCAGTAGGACTCATCTACCTCAAAGCACATATTTCACCTACATTGCACTGCATCTGCATATTGCCTAGGCAACCAAGTGCACCTTACCTTTCAGCATTGCACAGCACTGGGAAAACAAAAGGGTGATAATTACTGGAGACACCAGGCGCAAATTCAATGTACACTTTGCATTTGATGAGGATAAACTCATTCTAGCTCCATGCAATACTTTGGTGGACTGGGAGCTTATGGGAACTGTAACCAAAGAAGCATCTTTTCCAAGTTGTGGTTTTAATGTAAGATATGGTTTTGAAAGATTGATAATGAAGAAAGCTGACAGGGAAAAAAACCACATTGATTTATTTGCAGTGTGGTGTTGAAGGAGAGGTTTACAGCCAGAAAGACAAATAAAAGAGTGAACTCTCTCTAAAAGCAAAAATTACTAAACTGAGCATGTCACACATGGGGCATATCATGAGAAGACTCATTGTAAAAGACAATAACGCTTCGAAAAGTTGAAAACAGCAGGAAAGGAGGAAGATTAATATATGGATTGACTCAGTATAGGAACCCATAACCTTCAGTTTGCAACAGCTGAGCAAGGCTGTTGAGGACAGGATCTTTTGGAGGTCAAAAAGGAATTGACAAAACATAACAATAGCTGCACAGGGAAGTATCATACTAATGGATGCTGTTCAATCATAAAACATTTTATCCTTGTTGTGGCTTGACCTGTGAGATTATATTTTAGAATTATTTCCTAGGCAGTGTTTCCCAGCCTTGGGTAACCCAAGCGTTCTTCGATTGCAACTCCCAGAAGCCTTCACCCTGTGCTGGCCAGGATTTCTGGGGGTTGCAGTCCAAGAACGCCTGGGTTACCCAAGGTTGGGAACCACTGTCCTAGAGAGTAGCTGTGTGAGTTTGCTACAGCAAAAACAATAGAAAGAATGGTGTCACCTTTGAGAATAAAATATTTTCTCTGGAATAAACTTTAATTGGCCACTTCTTTTTTATTTCAGATTTAAAAACCATTGCTGTAGGAATGGCTTCCAAATGAGCAAAACAGATGAAGCAATCAGAATTCTCTTGAGAAAACAGATGGATATGTGACCATATTTGAGCAGCACAGTTTGCCAAGTCAAATAATATTGAAGCAGTATAGCCTGAAATCTTATATAAGTTAAGAAATAGTTGAGACCGCTTTCAAGTTACATCTTCAAAGTGACACTCCTGTGTCTGAGTGGTAACACGGAAAAATCATAAACCACTCACTGGTATTTTCTCACAGAAATTTTGCAATCCAAAAACACACATCTGCTCCCCTCTATTCTGAAATCATATAATATTGGGATATAATGCAGGCCTTGTTTACTATAGAAAAGATAAAAGTCTGACAGAAGTCATTCTGCTAGGTCATTGCATCATAGAATCATAGAATAAATTAGTTGGAAGGGCCCTATAAGGCCATCAAGTCCAACCCCCTACTCAATGCAGGAATCCAAATCAAAGCAAATCTGACAGATGGTTGTTTAATTTTCTCTTGAATGCCTCCAATGTTGGAGCACTCAGTTCAGCACTATTATATTTTATAAATTGGAAACTGATTGGTTTATATGGGCCTTCATATAAAAATAGACTGCGACTAAATCCATTCAGTCCTCAACTGTTTATAACTGACTGATAAATTCTAATAATCCAAGTGATAATTAATTTCTTGCAAACTTGTGGTTAGTGAAAGCTCAACATGGACAACAGTGTTGGCACTGTTAAGTGTTGGCACTGTTAAGACATATTTCTTAAACACATACAAAGCTAAGAGAAAAATGTATGAAATAAAGAGAACAAGCACAAAGGGTTATATTTAAAATATGATTGGGAGGTTGACCAATTGCCAGATTTGTCTTCCTTGAATCCTCTTATTTGCTACACAAAATGACTGATAGATATGCACAGGAAATAAGATCACAAATTACAACTTGTAGAGCCATCAATCTAAATTAGGATGGGCAACATGTGACCTCTGGGACACATCCCAAACAGACGCCTCAGTATACTTGAGGCACTCCAGTACCCCTACAACCCACAATTTAAGAAAACTGAAACCATTTTTCCCCTAGAAAGATCTTTTGTGTTGCTTTGTGGTTATGGGTGGTCATCCCAAGAGAGACTCGGAAATCTACCACCAGGAACTGGGCCTTTTCAGTGGTGGCTGCGATGTTATGGAATACATTGTCTGTAGATATATGACAAGTTCCCTCCTTCTTGATCTTCAGGAAATGTCTAACATCTGAGCTTTCCAAGGAAGCCTTCAGAAACATCCTCCCTCTATAATTTTCTCACTGTTCCATGTGGTTGTATTTAAATTAGTTTGCCTTTGGAAATTCCTTCTTTTTTCTTCTCAGTTTTATGATTTGGGTGTTTTCTGTTGCTGGGTGGGTGCGTGCATGGGTGGTTTATGTATTTATTTGTTGTCAGCCACCCAGAGTAGTGGCCTGCCACTAGATGGGAGGGGAATAAATAAATCAGATTGGAGAAGCAATTTTGCCATGTTTTGAGGGGATTCCAAGCCCCCTGTCTCCCCACACAGTCCAGTTTTTAAATGGGTCCACTAGGGCAAAAACAAACCTTTTCTGTACTGCCATACCGCATTCTTGTAAGAAAAATATCAGTGATGCGGGAAAAGAGAATAGGAGAATTTAGAGGAAGTCCACCCCCTGTGCTCTCCTGGCACCCTAAAGGAAATTGCTCCAGCAATTTTTTGCATTTTGACCAAGTGTAAAGGGCCTAGGTTCCTTAGAGCTGGCAAGGGAGGGTTTTGACCTTATTGGGTGTCTTTGGAAGATGAAACACTGTGCATACCACAGCATACATACGTACATGCATGCCACTGTGCATACCACAGCATACATACGTACATGCATGCATAACTCCCATCTTTTACTATTTCTAAAATCAATGTCTTTCCCTGAACTAATTTCCAATGCCATCCAATAATTCATTTCAGTCACCCAACAATTTATTTTATTTATTTATTTTAATTTAATTTAATTAATTTAACTTATATGCCGCCCACTCTACCCAAAGTGATGCAGAGTATCAATAAGATACTTAGTACTTCATTCCACATGATAGATCAGTTCGGGCATCCATGCTTAGAAGTTTAGCAGTACCTATTTTCTCTGCTGCACATTATTTTACTATATTCTTAATCCCACAAGAAATGGGGGAAGCATACCATAGTTGTTTTCTATTGGTTTTTATGCAGTTTACTTAAATGGGCACTTAATTTGTAGGACAACATCAATTATAGCAGAAGGCAAGTGGGAAATTACATTTTTTCAGGTAATTGTTTCAATTAGATTGAAAAGAACAACTAGGCTTCTAATTTTAAGACAGGTGGGAAAGACTTGGATGTGAGACTATTAGTGCTCTATGTTATTGTTGTTTTGCAGTAAATGCTCTTAAATGCTTTTTTGCATATTGAGAGATCTGCAAACTAGTAGTAGTCTGGTCGAGTGACTGAATAATTAACCTAACTTTTTAATGCAGAAGGATTCTTTAGAGTTTTTATTTTTAAATAGCCAATGTGAATTCCATGCATTGGGGGGGGGGGGTGTTAAACAACTAGAATTAGCAAACACAGAGCTGTTTCAATATTGCAAGCACATTGAGTTACACTGAAATATTTCCAAAGCAAAGGTGTAGAATGGGAAAACATCAGATGAGTATCCAAAGACACCTGTTGGTTTTTCAGGAAATCATGGTGCATGTAACTTTTCTGGTACTACATTTTCCAAGCAGAATATCCACATTCAGGCATTACTCATCTCACAATGAGCTCCAGTCATGTCCACTCTTCTCACAGGGAAAATGACACGTCTGAGGAGGAGACACTCATTTCCATGTGCAGGCCTTTAACATATGTAAGATGTGGAACTCTGATTTTCAAGGGTTCTTGTTCACATTGAGATTCTCCATGTGAAAAGGAATGTCTCATCTTCAAAAACATGAGGAAGGGGGTGATGCATAAGTGGGGCCGGACACTCTTCATGTGTTAAAGAAAGGTGAATAACTCCTGAAAAGATCCAGGTATATGATCAGCTCTGTGAGCACTACAGATACCAAGGTATTCTACAACTTGGCTGTGATGTTGGCAGAACAGACGTTGTTCCTTCAATATCAGAAGTCCCAGGACATTTAAATTCTACTCCCAAGAAAGTGATTTTAGCACTGGGATGAATCAGTTCTATAGTAAGCATGTCTGCTTAGAAGGAATCCCCACTGAATTCAAGTAGATTTACTTCTCAGAATGTGTGGAATTCATTGTAACCTAAGATTGCAATCCAATCATAGGATCATACTTAACCATATAAGATTGCACTGTTATTTTATCTGACTTTTGCTCAGGGATGTGCACATTCTAGAGGTCCAAGGCCTACACATACCTGATTCTAAGAAAGCCAAACCTGCTTCTACTCCCCCATTCCCTTCCAATATTTATCTTAAATGTTTTTTTAATGGAATCTTCACCCCCACACACACACATCATCTGGTGGCAAAATTTGAGAAAAATTAAAAGGAGAATAATGGGAGGGGCAGGCAATTTCTGGGCCAAAATAATTTCTGGATGTTTAACCACATCATTGTGGCTGAAATACTTCCTCTGTCTTTTCTTTGATCCAAATATCTGTACCTAAGGGTTCTGCGATTGTAGAAGCAACACCCAACAACAACTCTATTGACACAGGACACATGAAAACTCAAAGTGGGGTGGGGGTTGTGCATGCTGGTCTGCCCCTCCAACAACCAGTGCACACCAAGCTCTGCCTCTTCAACTCCAGATCACTTCATATTAAGCAAGGAAGTCTGAGCAGGATTTCTACTTTTAATGTTTAACTAATGAGAATAGGACACACCACTAGATCAGGAACCTTGATAAGACAAGCTGTTGTAAGACCACTGTTCTAGCCAAATCTACCTGTCCATTATATAAAGAGATTGTAAATCCCTGCTGTGGGTTATGATGAAGACATTCTATTCTGGCTGTGGACATAATACCTTTTAATAAAAGGAAGGGACTAGATGTTAACTAAGAATATGAAATCAAGATACCTTCGGTTTTGTTACAGAGGGACTGGCGGTCTGACAAGTTTATTTTGAGATTTCTCAGATGTTTATTTAAAGTCCCCCAGGTGTTGAATTTTTTATCAACACATTTTCCTTTTATATTTTTATAGGACAAACGAAGTAAACAGGTGCTTAAATTTTTCCCATCTTTGTTTAACTTCCATACTATACATGATGACTGGGGGGGGGGGACTAGGTAGCTCGAGAAAACAAATATACACAAGAGCTAAACAAGACCTGCAATGTCAGTAGAACCACAGGAAAATATGTGGAAGGCATTAAGAAAATTGCCCAGGACTTCTTTTATAACCAGGCAGTAAGATTTACATCAGAATAGATTTTTATTTATGAGTCCCTTTCATAATGGAAAAAATGGATGTCCTAGCACAATAGAAAGGTGGCTCAATAAACTTCAAAATTGACTTGAGGTTCAGATGCTAATATTTATTAAACAAATGTAAGTGCCCTTCAAATAGGTTTTCACTAGAGATG
Organism: Intellagama lesueurii; assembly: GCA_037013535.1. Classification (NCBI taxonomy): domain Eukaryota; kingdom Metazoa; phylum Chordata; class Lepidosauria; order Squamata; family Agamidae; genus Intellagama; species Intellagama lesueurii. The sequence continues at coordinate 165,357,282 of JBAJHW010000004.1, forward strand.
GGCATGAATCAGAAAGATGGTGATTCATTTTGATTTGTAATTCGTGTCAAATTCAAAAAATCATTAATTATGAATTTATGATTTTTTTTCCTGACGAATCAACATATTGATTCATCAATTCATTTTTTGTTTTAAAACTCTATAAAATGACCCCCAAGCTCCTAGACACACCAAATATGCAGAGAAGCTTCCCCTGACACTCCTCTACAAGCCTTGCAAGTTTGGTTTCAGATATCCCAGTGATATACCCACAAAAAAGGTCTCCCCTAAGGAAATTAAGCTGCTCTGTGATTTTAGCTTCTCTAGGTGCCTGGGGCAAACTTCCCTGGGGAGGGCCTCTTTGTGGGTGTATAACTCAGACATATGATACCCAGTCTTCACCAAACCTGGAGGGATTGTAGAGGAGAGTTAGAGAAAGCTTCCCTGCCATTTTGGTGTCTCTAGGAGTCTGGGGGGCATTTTATAGCCAAATGAATTGATGAATCAAAAATTGGTAAAATTTGTTGATTCGTATTTGCCAGGGCATTAATTCGTATGAATACGTATCAATGAATTAGCGATTTTTAAAAACAAATTTGGTGATTCATTTTTAATGCATGCCAGTCTCTAGCTTTCACATTATATACAACAGACTCCAGTTTATGAAGATGTATCAAATACTTAATCTGAAAACAGAAAACACAGTTTCTTTAAAATGTTATTTAATGGTTATCTATGAAAAAGAAAACATTTGTCATCCAGCTCAGTTCTATAAAATGACAAAAACTGTACATGATTTACTAATTATACATGAAAGTTTATGTGTTGTGGTATATACAAGTGCATGTGAAGTAAACCTCCTTGTTTTTCTCTCAAGAATCTAATTGTATCTTATAGTATAAGAATATGACCTATACACAGCTTGACTTATACTTGAGAAGGGTCTAGTCTAAACCTATCCATGTTTACAAGAAATCATGGCTGAAATATCTCAATAGAATTTAATCCAGTAAGAGTGCATCTCTAATGTCTGGTTCTAAACTATGCCATATAATCACACATCAATAGGGTTAGTGGTTTCAGTTATTTCAAGAAAAGGCAGAACATTGAGTGAGGTTTACTGCTACATTGCTGGATGATACGCAATAGATTTGTCCAAACTGTCTAACAATAGCAGCAACTAAAATGCTTTTCTCTCAAAAATGTCACCACACTACAAGATTCCAGTCCTGTTCTCAGAAAGGAAGAGGAAGCTGAGAAGACAATAGTTGCCCCTATCATTCTATCTGTTTGGCAAATATCAGTTTCTCCTAACTTTGACAGTTTTTAGTGATGCAAGTGAGAAGAGGTATAAAGAATCACCCATCCTACCCCTTGCTCTATTGATAAGACTGCTGAGTGCTATGATTTACACGAATAGCTGTAAATCATAGTAACAACTGGAGAAGGTTGGGAAGGGTGAAAGAGACAGAGATACCGATGTTTGGGGGATTTTGCCAGTTTCATTTACATAGCTGAGAAAGAAGTGTAAAGGCTATAAACCCTTCCCTTTACCACTCTTCTCCCCCCCCCCCCACTGTTTTCTTTCTTTCTTTGGTTTTTGAAGCAAGCCAAGTAGGGTGCAAGACACTGATTTGAGAGTTTTTCAGAGAGACTAATAGAGAGTTTGAAAACACTGATAGTTTAAGAGAACAAAATGCCCTCAAATGGTTATAATTTCTCTTGGGTTAGACTTTGATTACCCAATCATGGCATGACAGAGACAAGTTGCATCCCTGGTGGGCTAAGACACAGGCTGTTTGAGGAGTGGCAGTGAAGATCTGGAATGTTGTGCCAGTGGTAGAAGGGGAGAGTTTGAGCCACAGTCTGTGCTATATCCTTCATTCTAGGGTCTACTATTTCACACTGTGGTATTACTAAGAGATCCATTGTCTCCCCAATGGGGGATGGGGGGACAGAACAAGAAGATCTAAAATCTCATATACTGAACCAGCTACTAGACAGCAGACAAAACCACTCTCTTTTTTTCATCCAAATGCAAAAATAGGCGATACCTATAAAACTATTTTTGCATTTGAATTTTATTTTGTTATGACCACACGGCTGCCCTTTACTTCAATGGAACTACAAGGATATCTCTTTTTTCATGTTATATAGATTACTAAAATGATTAAATTAAGTTGAACTAATAGAATAAAATTTAAATTAGGTCATAAATGAATAGTTTATTGATTAATAATAATTCTGTGCTGTCAAATCAATTCTGACTTATGGTGTGTGAGCCCTTTTCAGGGTTTTCTAGACTCCTATTCCCTCTCCCCCATTGAGAATGGCCACTCTAGAAAGTACTCAGAAGTAGTTTACCATTCCCTTCTTCTAGGGGCATCCTGGGACTGTGCAGCTTACCCAAGGCCACACAGGCTGGCTCCTCTGGGCTGCACAGTGGAGAACTGAACTCCCAACTTCTGACTGATTAAGGGAATAATAATAATATATTGTTGGGCCATGTAACATTTTGAGATAAAATATTGTGAAATTGGGACTAATTTCTCTCTCTCTTCTACTTTATATCCATGATTAACTCACTACAGTGAATAAAAAAAAAAAGTTAAAGCTGGTTATAATGTATGATAACTGCCTATAATGCAAGCAACAATATTAATAACAGTAATAATACCAATAATGGGAAGAACAGCAAAAGATTAAGACGAGAAAGAAACTCTTATTACCAAGGACTTTAAAATTACTCTGGTTCTTTTAATAGGAAGAAAGGAACAAGACACCTTAGAGGAAATAAGTAAAATAGACATAGCAAGTCTATCAGAATTAAACTACTCCAAGTCTCAGCACCACCAAGACAGCTACAGGGAATATTGAAAAAGATGATCTGATAGGGTATATGTTACGAGTTATGGTCAGATATTTTATTTGGTATATGAATTGAAACAGTAATGTGAATTGGCACACAAATAGCTAAAAGAGTAAATAAACCCTGAAATATACTTGTAACTTTTATAACTATGTAGATTTAAAGAGTCCATTTTAAGGAATTTCTGAATAAAAGTGAAATCACTGAACATCAATACAAATGTCTGGAAGTTGAGTCATTGCAACTGGACTTATTTCTTGTTAGGCTGAAACGTTTCACTACTCATCCTCCACATTGGTTTCACTTTTGCCTCGTCTAAATAGGCTTGTTAGAAGGACAAAGAAGTGGGGGTGAGGAATAATCCCACTTCTGCAGTCCTTCTCCACCCATCGTCATGGGTCGTTGATGGTCGTTAACAGTGATCTTTCTTGTGTGTGAGAGAGAGGGGTCAGGGAGGCCATACATGTGCATATAGAAAATCTCTCACTCAACAGGGGTGGAGGCCTTAATCTGTCTTCTGTTTATCATGCTTCCCTTTCATCCATCCCCAGAAGGATTAGGGACACACACAAGAAAGATCACTGTTAACGACCGTCAACGACCCATGACAACGGGTAGAGAAGGACTGCAGAAGTGGGATTATCCCTCACCCCCAGTCCTTTGTCCTTCTAACGAGCCTATTCAGACCAGGGGGAAGTGAAACCAATGTGGGGGATTTATCAGGGATCTCCTACCAACTCTCCTCAGACTGAAGAAGCTGCTTGGATGAGTAGTGAAATGTTTCAACCTAACAAGAAAGAAGTCCAGTTGCCATGACTCAACTTCCAGATAACCACATCTGGATGACTGAGAATCTTCACAGATCAATACAAATGCTCAATGACATATATCCTGAAATAATAGCAAGGCAACAAGAATTCTGCTTTCTAACTGAAAAATTAGGTGTTACAATTACCAGATAGAGATGGAACATTTACTTCAAATTTTATTTTTAAAACAGAGTATGAATACCTCGTTCCTCTTTCACCTTTATATTTAATTCAGGAACGTATATAAAAGATGAAAGAGGAATGATCATTGTTATATTTGTTTATGATATTTATATGACTAAAATGTGGAGTGTAAAATACTGGACCAGTTACATTTAGAAACTTGTATTCTTTTTATATTTTTATGATTATATTTATTATATAATTATATTTCTACAATTAAGTGGCTTAATTGAAAATAAACACATTTTTCTCCAAGAAAAGAAAAGAAGAAAAGAATTTGACCTGGAAGCCAGTATGCTTCCGGGCCAAATTCAAGGTATTGATGCTAACTTATAAAGCCCTTTATGGTTTAGGACCTTGCTACCTGTTAGTGTGCCTCTCCCTCAGGTCATCTTCCTGTCCCAGTCTTTAATGTTGCATGTGGCCACTCCAAAAGAGGCCCGAAAGGCATCAACCAGAAACCGGGCCTTTTCAGTAGTGGCCGCTTCTGCAACTCTCTTCCTGTGCAGGTGCGACTGGTCCCCACCCTCATGAGCTTCCGCAAGCAAATTAAAACCTGGCTTTTTACCCAGGCCTTCCCAAGCACCACCCTTTTGTAAAATTATGTTGGCCCGTTGTCTGCCATCTTATGTCCTAGATGGGTGATTTTATGGGGGGTGGGTAGAGTTTGTTTGTTTTCTTTTTATATGTTTTATATGGTTTTAATAATAATATAAGCTACCCAGAGTAGTGGCATGTTCACTACATGGGCGGGGTATAAATCTAAATAAATAAAGAAAAGAAAAGAAAATCCTCCTTCTTTGCAAAAGAAATCAGGGCATTGAAATGAAGAAAACTTTGAATAATCAGCAGCAGATTTTGTGTAACTTCAGATCAGTTTAGGTCAGGTATGCCAGAGGGAAAGGGATCCTAGGTTTGAAATGTCCTCAAAAGCATTCTATTCCTTATATCTAAGAAAAAGCTTAGTACATTTTGCTCTTGCTGGTGGAACTTGTTGCCCAGTTACAAAACAAAGGCACAGAACATGTCAGCACATGAATCATGTGATTTTCAGGTGATATTCATAGCCCAACCAAGAGCAAATGGACACTTCTGTAACTGTGAACAGGTAATGTTACATTTATGCCTGCAAAAGGAGAGACAAAGTCCTTAATTAAATTGCAACTCCAAGTAGCCTTGCTGTTCTGTTGTTGTTGGAAAAAATGAATTCATTACTATGAGTTATGCTAATTTGTAACTAAATACTTCTAAGCTTGGAAACAGCCCATCCCAGTATTATATTTCAAAGAGCCAAGAGTTGGGCAAAAAGATTGAAAGCAGTAATCCCAATAAATGGGGAAATGTAGTGGTAATGGTTTTTTTTAAATGACTTCTGCATGCACAGAAACTGTACACCTCTTTGATCTCTTAATCTGATGCTTAGTCTGAACTTCCTTTCATATAATTTTTATTCCAGATCTTAATACTAGAAGAACTACAATTTTTTTCCAGAACATGCCCTATGGGCTCACTGCAAAACTACTGTGACAAGTTAAGCACTGGCAAACACCCAGAGGGCTACTTGTTTATTTTCTCCTCAGAATATTTGCTTGCTGCAGATTCCCTTCTTTGCACTACGGATGCACTCAGGAAGGGGAAGGTTCCTACTTAATACTACAGCCAAGCAGCCCTAGAGCTGTTTATTCTTGATGGACAGTTCTAGGGAAAGGGAAAATGGCTAGGTACTGGTCTCTGCCCTTGCATGGTAATGATGCAGCTATCCCCAAATGAACTGTTTTCAAAGTTGTGTTGCAGGACTGACAGACAGGAGTTTATCAAAAGACCTCTGTGTTGTTCCTTGGGTGCCTTAGACAGAACAGGAATTAATCCCTTCCCCTCAGTAATTCTCAAGGTGGCAGTGAACTATTTGGTGCAATGTATTTCAGCAGGTACTAGGCCATCATTAGGCCAGAACCGTACATGAAGAGTTAAACCTGAAAACTTGTACTTGCTTGGAAATAACTCAGCAAACTCAGTGGGGTTCACTTCCTAGTAGACCTATATAAGATTGTTCTGTATGTATAGGACTGGAGTCATCCAGTCTGTATTCTAAGTATGTTTGCTCAGGAACAAGTCCCACTTAGCACAGTAAGACTTACCCTGTGTCTGCAGGATTTTAGCCTTAGTATGTTTATTAGTCACTTCCCAATTTTTTATTCCCTTATTAACATGCTCAGTGGATAATGCATCCCACATGCTGCAAACATCTTGACAACCCCTGTCCAATTAAAACGATTACTACAAAAGCTGCTGTCAGCTGTACAGGGTGTGCTGCTAATATCTATCACAAATATAACTAAACAAGGACCATGATGACTAATTCTCTGCCACTGAGCAACACTTTCTCTGAAAAGCTCACTTATTTTCCCACTAAAAGGTAATGGGAGGGGTGAGAGACACTAAAAGCTGAAGGGAGTGGAATTAAAGGGGCCTGACTCAAAGTAGGGATGTACAATTATCCCCCAACCTGATCTGTATCCAACAATGTGCTTACATTCTAGACAGCCATGCACTTTTTCAGCTTTGAGGAGAGTTACTTTGAAAGTACTATTTTGCATCAGGAAAGGAATACCTGCCAGATCACTCTAAGTGGCTAAGTGGCAGCAGTGCTTGGCAGAGAATCAGAGACTGACATTCTGTATAGGTGATTCTTCCAGTCTGTATCCTACCTTCCAGAAATATGTCCAAGCAAAACACCAAACAGTTTGTTCCCAGGGATACAACTACTTAAGAAGCTGATTATATATTTAAAGAGAAGATTTCAGAATGCAATGGCTAGCCTAAACACAAAGCATCCTCTTCCCTTCCCCCCGCCTAAATGCAAGATGGCCACCCAAGCAGTATATGGTGAACTCACTCTGAGCCCTGCTCTTAGATCTTAGCAGGCTCCCAAGGGAGCTCAGAGGCTGCACTGATGGTTCAGCTGTCACACTCCTTTTCCTGTGATGCTTCTTCCCTGTGCTATTGTTTTAATCCAGACATTGATAAAGTGAACTTGCGTCATCTGTTGGGGTAGCTGGACTGCCTGCATTGTGTTCCACCATACCATTGGCCAAAAAGGTACCAATACTGTACCACTAATATCAGTTCATTTTATAACCTTTCTACAAAGACAGTGCATATCCCTGACTCAAAAATATTTTACATACACCTCTCCTGTACCCTTGAATGGGATTCCTATACAAGTCTTCCTATTCAAGCTACAAGTCCCATTGCCTCCCAGTATTAACTATGATAGGGGAAAAAAAGGAAGTTACTTGTTGTTCTAAGACAAAGCAATGAAGCCATCTCTTCTTGGTCTCTCCTAGCTTCATTAAGGAAGATTAATATTTTGTATTTCTTTTTTGGAAGAAGATGGATTAGTTTTGCTTTCCATAATCTTCTCCAGGTTTCAGGTCATCTGTATGCCCAGAGACATATTTTTTAGGCACTTGATGAGTTATATATTAAAACATATGTTATGTGTTGTCAAATAACATTAGATAACCATAATAGGGTGTTTTTTTGAGGCATCTGAAATGTATTAGGAGTAGTTTTACCATCACTGCTCCCTAGTGGGTTTTCATAGCTGAGCAGGGATTTGAACCCACATTTCCTGAGTTCTATCCCAGTGGTTCCTAACCTTGAGTCTCCAGATGTTCCTGGACTACAATTCCCAAAAATCTTGGCCATCACAGCCAGTGGTGAAGGCTTCTGAAATTTTAGTCCAAGAACATCACGGGAACCAAGGTTGGGAACTCTTGCTCTATTCACTGCACACTGTCTCATGCTATCAAAACATATAGGCATGCTCTTTCTTCTGCTTCTTTAATGTGACCCCTATGAGATAACTAGTTTAGTTCAATGAGAATGTGTGTGATACAATTTATTTATTTATTTATTTATTTATTAATTTTATTTATTTATATACTGCCCATCTGGCAGCCAAGGCCACTCTGTTGTTCAACAACAGAACATCCTTGTGTTTAGAGCTTTCAATAACATAAAACTGAGGTGAAGCTGATGGCAGTGTTGTATGCAACAGGTGGAACCTGAGCCAAATGCTAATGGCTAGAATTAAATTTATTTCCTTCAAATGAGTCTAAGCAGAGCCACTAAATTACACCATTCATGCAGCAACAATATTCATTGAAAAGCCAGTATCCTTGCTCTTGGGTAGATACCTTTATTGTATTACATATGTCAGCATTAATGATGTAGTAGACTATGTTCATGCATTCATCAGTGTGTTATGTTGCTCTATATGAGAGAGGATAGGGGAGGGTTGGAAAGACTCATATTATGAAGTTAACATAACTGCTATAGATATATATGTACAAACAAGCCAGTTATCCATAAACAGAATGTTTGTATTTAACCTTTAATTTGCATATTAATAGTGGTGAAAGAGTGAGCAGACCAAGTCAGCTGGAATAGGAGGATAGAAAATATAACAGAGCCCTTCAGTGGGTAGCTGAGGTAGAGATCTCTGTGCCTAAAAGCCTTAATGAGTGTCTAGAAGAGACAAGTCTGAAACTGTGGATTTTTTTTTGATTATGGGGATTTTTTTTTCAATGACATTCCTTGACAAACATTCTATAAAAACAGATACACATTCATACATTCCTTCTTTCCATTTTAAACATATGGAAAGTGTTACATCCACAGTAGCGCTTCCATTCTATGGGTCTGGTCAGTAAAGTTTAGTAAAAGCAAGAACAGGCATATGTTGCATAAAGGGTTCAGGGTTGGCTTGCACCTGAGAACTACGTTTCAGCCTATTAGTTGGCCCAGGAATACCTCTCTGGGGAAAAAAAAACAGTCTTTGCAAAGGTCCTCCTTTTTTTTTTCATCCCATGAGGTCCTGACTGTGTCTATGCATTGAAACAATTTGCTGCTCATATAAAGCACAACAAATACTCCCTTTGCCAGTTTAAACTGCAATAATATAAGGAAGAAGAAAGCAGCAGACAAAAGGTCAAAGCTGCCTATGTGGAGCTCATATCCATTTCGAACTCTGCTGTGTGATACACCCAGAATTAAATGTCAGTAAATATTGGATAACATGCATACATTTGCCCGTGGGTTCCCAGAGAGGTCACAAAGGCAAGAATCTGGACAGATGCTGTGATATTTGGAGGGCAGACAGAAGATGACAATAGAACAAGCTGAGTCTTTTCTATCAAAGACAGTGTCAATGGTGTCAATAGGAACTCTGTTGTCTGTTGCCAGTGGGAAGGTCAGCTTCCAATAAACCAGGCAGGATAATTCCTGCACACAGTACAGTACAGCCCACAAGGGACTATGTTCAGGCAAATGGTAACTGGGGATCCCAGTGAGCAAAAGTATAAGCAAGTCACTGGAGAGTGAAAGACAAACAGTATGACCCCTTAATCTCAAGGCCTAGAGGAGCATCTGGCATGACCTCTGTCGTGTCAGGCTGTGCTCTGGAAACTGTAGCCAATTTACAGGAGAAGTTGCCTAAAGGCGTATGTTCTTCACACTTCCATATATCTAATCTGCTTCCCCCACACATATGCTCTTACAAGGAAGAAACCTGGGATCAAATCTCATAGCTGACAAAGGGCAGCAGTCTCTTCTTTTCTCATGTTTCGCTATATCTGGGATCCTTTTCTTCACCTTCAGTCTGAGAAGAAGCACCTGCAACCATTTATGTTACGATACACGCTCTTCAAGTGTCTACAACACCTACACAATACATTTTAAAAAGTCATACAATAAAATAGACCTATAGGACCAAAGTGTATAAGCAATCTAAATATGTAAGATCTGATCTGAAAACATTTTTCCACCCCCACCCAGGTACATAGAATTGTGATTATTCCATTTGGGCGCAGAACTCTCAAACTTGTAGAAGCAGCTGTGGTTTTTAATGGTACAGCTTTGGAACTCCTGTCAGTGGAAGGTTCTCTTGGAGTCTGCTTGGTAGATAACATGCTGCTAATAGCCTGGGGAAGCAAGACATACCCTTAAATAAATGTTATTCTCAGTCAAGTGCAGTATCATTTTGCAGAACAGTTCTTTCTAGTGAACTTCATTAGGGATTTGAGAAGAACAGGAAGATGATGTGCCCCTAAATGAGACTGGGACACCTTTAATAGAAACTTCCCTTGCATCCATGAATTTTACACGATTTGGTTTGTAACAAAATGATAGTATAGTACCATTTGAGAATTAGGTTTGAACAGCAATGTAGAAAGCTATTTGTGATAGCAGTCCCACATCTGTCAAACTCTCTTTTCTGTTCAAGGCTGAGTGCTTTCAGGAATAGCCGGTTTCTTTCAGGCCTGGCTCCGATAGTCATGATTAGCAGTGAAAAAGTTTGATCTCCTTTTACAGAGCATAGGATGTCTACAGAATGTTCAGATGTAAGTCCCACTGAGTTCAATTGATAAGTCTTCTTAGTTTGGAACCTTTATTGGGAGGTAGGGATATCATGTTTAAAATGTTGTTAATTGTCACAAACCTGGAGGACAAAAATACAAATAAAGGTAGTTTCTTATAACTGAACTGGGGCTATAGACACTTGAAGAAGCCCTTTTATTTAATTTAGAATCTTAAAAAACCTCTGCCCAACATATCTCTTATGGCTCCTTGCCTAACAACTAATTTAAACAGGAGAACATACCAAGCGTCTCAAGCAGTCTTTCTCACTTGGAGGAATAATGCTCAACAGTAACTATCACAAATCTCAAGGTCACTGTATATGTTTCTTCAGATAGGAGTGGAAGTGAATCTAAGCTATAAAATATCTTAGTATTGCCTAAGCTCTAGAACCTAGATATTTAATTTTTTTTCTAGGCCACTTTCTATTAATAGAAGTAACTAAAATCTAGTGGAAAAGATAAAAGCAACAAAAATAAGTGGATATCTTCCACACAACACATAGAGATGAAAAAGAATCCTAGTGGTTTCAAGAGTTGTGCCCCTTAAATAATTATTATTCTCAGTTATAAATGTTATTAGTAATTACCCATTCTACACTGCCCAAACCTCACTGCAGGGCACAGCACAATGTGCCTTAAAAATAAAAACTTTTGCAAAATTTACAGTACATTTTGTATACATGAAATAATGTATACTGATTTAAATATACAAATAGCCAAAATGGGCACAATTGAAAATAGACAAAACCACACACAAACACACCCTTATGAATGGGAAAAATGTGTACAAAAATTGGACATTAGGAAGAGTGCGTGTATGCCCTTGGAAAATTTCCATATAGGAAGGAAAAAAAGGTCTCTCTGTCAGACATGAACAAAAGGTGGGGTATGAATACAGAAGAGGGATAGAGAAATGAAGTTTGTTACATTCTCAAAAATATAGGTCTGATCTGTAAAATCAAAATACATGGGGCTCCTTTTGAAGGCAGTTCAGAAGCTTCAGGTGGTTCAAAATGCTGCAGCCAGGCAGTTACAGTTACAGTTATAGGGAGCATATAACTGTCCTGTATCAAACAGCTTCACTGGCTGCCAGTCTTTTTCTGGCCAAATTTGAAGTGCTGGTTATCACTATAAAGCCCTATATAGTGTGAGTCCAACCTATCTGAAGGAATGTATCTCCCCATATGAGCCTTCCTGGCCCTTAAAATTTGCAGAGAAGGCCCTTCTCTTGGTCCCATTGCCATTGCAGGGACATCTGAGGGGAACACGAGAAAGGTGTTCCCCCCCCCCCCCCGTGGCTGCTCCCAGGTTGTGGAATGTCTTCCCTCAAGAAGCTAGGTCAGTCCTCTGATGTTCAGAGTGATAATGTATGACATACACTGGACACAAAGAGAGTTTAGCAATCCAAACCTGTAGGCATAACATGCTTAGTTCAATGACGGCACAGCACTTTAATAATAATTCTACAGTAAAAAGAACAGGAACCATAGATTAAAAATTATGCCACAAAACACTCCCCTTCTCAAACAGATGATCATACAGAGAAGAGAAACAGTTGCCTAGGGAACTCTGGGAGTTGTAGTCCAAAAATACAAATCTGCACACCTCTAATAGGAGCTACATGAGTTTTTAATATTTGTTCAGATCCCAGCTTAAATAGACAAACTGAGAAATGCACGGGTATTTATTTCTCTGGAGTTGGCAATACCTATCATTCAAAAGGAAATCTTTGACTGTGTACGGAAGATAGCTTATCAAATACAGAAGAAGTGATATTACAGAGCTGCAATGATGTATTGCATCTTTTTTTTTTTTAACATGTGTATCAGTTCATGTTCAAAATGCTTTTTCAGGTCAGCTTACACTAGCTACAGCAGCCTAACATTTGGCAGCCAGAGGACACCAGGAATTCCATGCAGGCCTGGGAGCAGTTTGGTGAAGGACAGAGCGCCCCAACTGTCTTCTTTGCCCAACAGAAACAACAACCAACCGCCTGCCCTCCCTAGCATAGAAGTTTACTGTTTCTGCAGTTGAACTATAAAATGTACCCCCAGTCACCAACACTTGAGATTAATTTAAGTTGCGGCTACAATGTGCAGGGTGCTTATTCTACCACCTGTATACTTTCATCCTCGGCCATTGTGGAACAGCCAAAGACTGAGTGGGAATTCAGCCTGTTCTAGACAGAGGTTGCACTCCCTGTAAAAGGAGCTTAGGTCAGCAGCTCACAAATTCCACTCATCCTGACACTGGTGACAAATATCCCAGTCCCATCTGCAACACAAACTGGCTTTAAATCAGTCGTTGGTATTCCTGGAAAAGTGATCTGGGCACACTTTCCTGTATTCTGCTGAACACTTAGCTTCAGTTACCGTTCCAACAATAAGCTCAAGGAGAAATAAATAGCTCTCTTGCACACTGTACACATGCAGGTCTCCATGCTTCCCATGCCAAACCACAGGAGACTGGTTCACATTTCTGCATGTTAAGTAACTTTGAGGAGTGTCTTGTTTTTGTTTTTAAACAGGGATAAGCGATGGAAGTGTGAGCATGCATTACCTGTGACAGCTGCTGAGTGTCAACAACAAATAATGGACATTTGTCCACACTCCATGAAACACTTAAAACTAAGGTATTTGTACATAAAAGGAAAAGTGAATATACATAGTAGTTTTTTAAAAAATTAAAGACACAAAAGAAGTATGACATCCCCCTGAGGAATAAATGAACTAGTCCAGAAACAGCTTGCAGCCTAGCCTCGTTAACGGTTGACTTCTGCTATCAAACTCAGCTACAGTTCAGAACCATATATTTTCTCTCAGCAGCAAGCCTCATCTGCACCCACCACCAACACCACTCCAGAATCATTAACTTGTTGTCTGTACAAGATCAATTACTACTGTGCACTAGGCCAAAGACACGTTTCTCATACTGCTTGAAAACAAAAATCACAAAAGACTTAGGCTAGTATTCTGCTGCATATCTGTCACTGTGCAATAGGATCACATAACTGGCCAATGCAGATTAACATTGATAAAAGAGTTTATTTTTTGATATAGACATGTGAGTGATTTTGTAACATTGAGTATGAGTCACACACAGCCCAAAATAAAAAAAGGAACTCTTTACTTAGCAGCAATCTGCTGTGGCCAGTAATATTACCACCATTATGCAGGTAGCGGTATTCAACAGGACACTGCCATTATCTCATGTATATGACTCAGTTTAATGGAGTAAGACGAGATTCTTAAAACTGAAGACAGCTATTTAAAATATTTACACAGACTGAAGAAAAGAGAAATGGAAGAGCACACCCGGTTTCAATCATTAGGATGCAAAGAAAGACAGAGTTGATTCATGTTATTATTTTCCACAATGGTATATAAAGCAACTATTTGAAGAATAATCATAAAGGGTTATTTGTTTATTCTGTAAACCAACAAGGCAAGGAAGTAATGAGAGACATGTGAACCTGAGATAACAGTTTCAGGTTAAGTGAACAAAGGAAGCAGTTCACCGTGAAGATAACTGTTTAAAACAAAAACCAAATGTATTGCAGTATCTCTAAGAGTAACATATTTACTTTGGTACAGTTCATTTCTTCAACCACATTCATGAATGCTCACACTGGAATAAATTCATTAGTCTTAATCATAAAGGTGCCACAATACATTTGCTTTTGTTTTGTTGTTGCTGATTAAAACTCTCTGAAAACTGTTTTAAAACAATTCATGTTGCTTGTGAACCTGTGCTTCAATACAGGAAAATATGAAACCACTATTTAAAAAACACACACCACCAAACATTGAATGGAATCCTATTGCATATTTATGCCAGCATAATTCCATCAGTGTAAATATCAGCTGCAAGTTGCCACAAGATGTCAGTGGTGCCTCGCTAGACGATGTTAATCCATTCCACGAGGATCGCTGTCTAGCGAAAACATCGTCTAGCGAAGCACGTTTTCCCATTGGAATGCATTGAAATCGCTTCAATGTGTTCCAAGGGAAAACGCAGTCGTCTTGCGAAATTTCCCATAGGGAAACATCGTCTAGCGAGTGAGGGTCCCCATAGGAATGCACTGACAGCTGCACTGACAGCTTTTGACCACTAGTCGGCGCACTCCTATGGGGAAACCTCATCGTCTAGCGAAAATCGCCATAGGGAAACATCGTTTTGCGAAGCGCAGTAGCGCTCGCAAAAAGGCATCGTCTAGCGATTTCCTCGTCCTGCGAGGCAATCGTCTAGCGAGGCACCACTGTATAAGCATTTGCTATTGTGCACCAAGACTATTATGCAATTGCAAACACCAGCACTGATTTCTTAACATGCAACAATTCACTGCTGAAATTTAAACTGATAGAATTAATATCAATGGGCATAACTTACAGGATGTTGGCCAATAGATACTATTAAGTACATCAGTGTGTGTGTGTGTGTGTGCATGTGAGTTTCAAGTCTCAAAACACAGCATCATCAAGATTCCCCAAGTGACATGTTATGATGAATGTGTTCAAATCATTCCTTAAGTGTAACAGAAGGGTAACAGGGGTCAGGAATAAATGGTAACATAACCAACCAGGGACAGAGAAGGAAGTGATAAAGATAAAATGGATAAAAACATGCATGCACAATATTTAAAGCAAAGTGGTCCTGAATGAGACTGAAAGACTTGTCAAGGGTTGAAGCCCTTTCTGGAACTCCATCTTCAAATGACAAGCATATCTTTAGGAAGGAATAATGCAAGCAACATGCCTTTTTGCCAGGCAACGACAGCCTGTAGAGGCAGCCACAACTGATAAGGAAGTGTTACATCACTTTGCATTATGAAAAAATAAAATACTATTCCAATGAAGAATTTCATCATGCTAACACAAAGGGCAGAATGCAACAAAAGACATCTTATGAGCGATGGCTCTGGAATATAAAAAGCCCCTTTTAAATCAGACCTCCTTTTTTTTTACCTGCGTAGCTGGGATAAAATTGGAACAGGACAAAACAAAATTCACAACATTTCTCTTGGCTTTTGCCTCTCTCTTCTTTCTCTCTTGGTTATTTCAAATTTCAAATTAATGTCCAGCTAACTTGATGAAATGTTTTTCCATGAAGAACTCAATTATTTCCACAATGCCATAAAGCTGTAGTGAATACAGTGTACAGTTTCAAAGAGTCGTCAGATCAGAGCTCCCATTAGCCATAGCCAACATTATCAGTGATGAAGGATGATGGAAACTGCAGTTCAAGAACATACATGGGACTGTATGTTTCCCTTCTTTCCATTAACCCATGTGGGTTTCCAGGATTATCCAAAATGGGGGTCTTGTGTATAGACAGCTCTTCCTGTTTTTATTTGCCATTGAATTTGGTGATGTGTAACCCCCAGTGGATGCTGAGGAAGATGAAGGGACCGACTTCCAGACCTGCAGCAACAATTTGTGTATGGGAAATACATAGCCAAAAATACAGAAACCAGAATTAAAATGGAACCCCCAAAACTGTTTTATTTTGTAAAACTGCTTATTTTTAATCCAACCTCATATTTTAACATGACCATAAATACATGCAGTTGTCATGAATAGGATGACTGATCAGACCTAGAAGAGTGAAGCTGAGGCATGAAATGTTTACTTTAATTATTTGCTTGTTGGGAGCACAGTACAGCTCACAAGCCATTTACAACTAACCTCATTCAGCCGTTCTTCAGTGTTTAACAAGCCAAGTGTGGTGGAGGGGATAAGGATAAGCATACCAGTTCCAGCCCCCAAAAGCTACACTCCAGAAGTTATGCAGAATAATCTATGAAACAAGGTGCTTTCCCTAAATAGCCCTGATTCAAAAGCCAAGTATGCTCACACTTCTCCAGGCGTTACAGTCCTGTCCTGTTTCTGACAGATTCCAAGCATTTAGGAAACTGTACTACATTTGCAGTGCCTCATATCTTGAGTACAAGAGCAAACATGGTTGAATTCCATTCGTGCTAGCAGACAAAGGGAAGGGAAGCTTGCAAAGGAATTGTGTCTTAGGATCGCAATATAACTTTAGATCACAATATAACTTCCGTTTTAGATGGCTTGTGGCATAGTCTGGTTGGATCTATTTTCTGGCAACTACACAATGTACAGGAAATCCCAAATCATCCCAACCCTGCTCCATTCTCAATCCAGATGTTTTTCTGATCGAGCAACAGGGCTCCTCTCTTTTTTGGTGCTGGGCTGAAGCAATTGGGACCAGATGAGACACATGCATGGAAGAGTTGTTTGAAAGGAGCAAAGCAACTCTTTTTGGTGCAATTCAAGACAATTCTGCATTGCTGTCTGATCATATCTATAGTCAGAAAGGACCAGACCCAACTGGAATCAGGCTAGAACTAGCCAGAACTCATCATAACTTTGGATGGAGCACAAATGAATGCATGAAGGCTTCTAACCTCTTACAAGTGAATAAGGGAGGCTGAGCTAGGAAACATGAAATAATGAAATAGAGAGATGCATCTATACATGTGGAATGGGGGACAGCTTCCGACCCATAGACTGGATGCAACCTAAACTTTCTCCTTTCATTCTTGAACATGGAGATCTCTTACCACCACCCCCATGTAGCAATTTCTAAAACCTCCACTGGTACTAAGGAAGTGATGGGCTAACCTTCCCATCCCAATACACTTTGTTTCCTCTACTCCAAAAATCCCTCATGCATAAATTAGGCTTTGAAAGATGAACATCTGCACCACTTGAGGCTTTTCAAAGGCCTTACTTCCTCCAGAGGGAGCACAGCAAAAGAAAAATCCTACATTCCTTGTCTACTCCAAATAGGTATGGATGAGTACTCGCATAATTTCTTGTGCTAAGTGATTTTCTGAGTCTTGCTGTGAAGGTCAAAGGTACGACACTCAAACATTGACCTTAGAGCACTATAAATCTTTATAATAGTTCTTAGTAGCTTGAATATGTGGTGGTATGTCACAACTGATACTTATCCCTTAACGAGTTAAATTCAGCATGGACTGCTTTGGGAGCAAACTGCCAGGAGACCAAATTGCTGGTGAATGATTTTGGTGAGATACCAATTTGCTTTACTTGCATTACAGGACTGTAGGCATTTCATGGTCTAGGAATCTTTCCCCATTGTTTTTATTTTCTTATTGTTTGTTTACATGTTCACATGCAAGTGTTCGCTTGCTAAGAAAGAGATACTGTTCAAGGCAATGCTATTTTACATTGACCTTGCTTTCCCTGTGATGGCTTGGATGGAGAGCTAGCTGATTATTTAGCAGTGAATTCTGCACACAGATGCTCAAATGTCATTTTCTTAAGCAAAATGTACAATTTCAGGGTTGCACTTTTTATAATCCCCTTACTTATTTTAGCACTCTATACATACGGAATTTCAAACCTTGACATTCTCATGTCAAGACAATGAGGCGAGTTAGAAGGAAAAGAAAGGAGAAAGAGAGAATGAATAGCATAAGAGATAGCAAATTGAATAGAGAAATATGGGGTCTGAATAGGTTACAAGAAAGAGTGAGTATGGGGAGATGACTGTGACGTTTACCCTCGTGTTCCTCCCTCACAAAGGCTCACGTCGCGTTTTTTTCTCGCTGCCACCAGTGGATTACCTCAATCCACAATATAAATGACGTTTGTCTGAACACTTGACTTGTGAACAGAAACAGATTTATTGAAGTGAAGCAGTTTGAATAATAACAGAAGACTTTCAGATACTCAGTATACATAAGCAATTCATCAACAGTTCTCTCAGTACATACTTCTTTTCTCTTGCAATATCATTACCACCCTCTCTACCTATTTTCCTAACCAGCTCTATCTCTCTGACTAACCCTATCTCTCTGACTAACCAGCCCTATCTGACTCCTCCTTCTCCCACCAAGCCTCATGTAGCTGCTGACTCTCCTTCTCCTGCCCTCTCATAGGTTCATGCAAATCAGCTCATGAATATGAATGGCATGACTGATGTGGGCGGTTGCCACAATGACCTAGCCCCTATCTGCTTCCAAATGTGACCTCACCCATTTTGGGCCTTGCTAGGACACAGACCCCAGAAATACAGTAATTGGGCCAAATGTACCTCTCAACTTTGGTATAAGATGTTTTGCATCAACAAGCCCAGAAGATCAGACTGTTTGAAAGAGAAAGTTATTACCTTAAAACCAGAAATTTTGATTAATCTGAATTTATCCAGGATAAATTCAGGCCAAACACTTGTTTTTTTGATATAATTTAATTCGGATCAATGAGAGCTGCTAAGATTACATTTATCTTGTCATGCTCCGCACAGTAGAGGGGTTTGTTTCAATTAATTGTGTTTTATGATGTTTAAGAGACCAGATTTCCTACATAGCCTGAAGAGATGTAGCTACATTTTGAAAAACTGTCAAAATAATAAAACAGGGCATCTGTTACTCCTTTTAGTGCCCTTGACTGCAAATCAACATGTAAGAGTCCTATTGATATAAACATGCATGCTATGAACAGAAGGAAATTGATGGATCACTGGAAACAAGTTCTTTAAATCTTGTATTTATGCCCATCAGGGAAAAAGGAACAATATTTCATTTTGTCTGAAGTATACATTAACTCTTTTTCTGTACAGGTCTGCAGCAGTTTGTATTTACCCATTACTCAATGTGTGCAGGGAACTGTATGCACACCTGTCCGTTGGTCTACCTGAACCACCATAAAAATATGGCCTACAATTGAAGTCCACTGTATGGGCAGCATGTGCCAAACCTAGTGTCCTGGATAGAAGTATAAGGATACCAATGGCAGTATGTCTGGTGATTGGGGAGGGTAAGTCTATTCATATTTCACAGGATGTACTGCACCATTGGATAAATAGCTTTTGATCCAGTTCACTGTCCCCTACATTCTAAAATAATAATCAAAGTAACCCGATGCTTTATTGACTGTAACCTTGTACAGTGGTGCCTCGACTTACGAACGTCTTGACTTGTGACCAATTTGAGTTACGACCAGCTCCGGCCGCAAAATTTTGCTTTGACTTGCAACCGGAGCTTTGAGTTACGACTGGAAAAAAGGCGGGGGGAAAGGCGGGGAAATTTGAACTGCTAACCATTGGTCGGTGAAGAGGCTGCTTCTTTGTCGCTCTTTCGCCCCAGCGGTTAGAGAGTGTGCATTCAGAGGAGGCTTCGGACTGCCTGGTAAAGTACTGCTTTTTGCTTTTTAAAAGCTGCCTGTTCTGGGTGGGTTTTGCAGCGTGGGTTTGGGCTGGGTGGTGGGGTTATGTTTCTATGCTGTGATGGGTCTTGCAGTGTGTTTTTTAGTGTGTTTTTTAGTGGGGGGGTTTCGGCTGGAACGGATTAATCGCGTTTCTGATGGGTCTTGCAGTGTGTTTTTTTAGTCCCTGCTGGAATGCGTTTGTTTGATTCTGGGGGGGGGGGTTATGTTTTTGTGCTTTGATGGCTCTTGCAGTATGTTTTTTTTTAGTGTGTTTTAGTGTGTTTTTTAGTGGGGGGGGGGTTTCGGCTGGAACGGATTAATTGTGTTTCAGTGTATTCCTATGGGAAATGGTGCTTTGAGTTACGACCAATTTGAGTTATGACCATCTTCTGGAACGGATTAAGTTCGTAACTCAAGGCACCACTGTACTACCTTCTTGACCATACAGAGTATCATGCTTGAATAGTACAAAGAGGGAAATGTTTAGTCTTCGCGCCAAGACTTTGTTTGGCTTGGCATTTAACAACTACATTTCAACAATTGCTGGATGTAGATACACATCTAATTGTATATACTGGTTACTTTTTTCTTCTGTGAAAACTCAGGAAACAAATGCCGCATGAGTAAATATGTGTATGTTCAATTAAGCATGGAAGTATTAAGCACATTATTGAAGTTTTGCAAAGGGCAATTTACAATGAATGTACCAATGTGCTAAAGAGCAGGCATCAAGCCAAAGCTAAGCAAGTCAGTATTGGAAGGGACGCTTGGTAAAAAGAGGCTGATATGAAGAGGGTGAGCATTTCCACTTGTCCCATTCCACTACCACAAACCCTGATTGATGCGTTCTTGAACATGGATATCTCTGAAGCCTCAGTCCAACAGTCTAACCACTACACAGGCTCTTATTATTCTGCCATAATTTACAATTTCTATGTAATACTACAGCATCATGACAACACAGAACTGATTCCTCTTCCCCCGTAACATCTGTGAGATTTATTTTCCAACCTCTCACAATAAGGAATGAAAAGACTTTCAAATTGGCTGAGTATCACAAAGATTAAAAATGGCAAATGGAAAGTAATCATTCTCCTGGTTTGATATATTTGTCATTTATTATCACGGCATTCTCCCTTTGTCCATACTACTTCTACCCTCTAACTTACTGCTGCTAGTGCTGGCACATATGATCAGCCAATTTTGAGCATAAAGGATAGTCTTGCCATAGAAATGTATATTATCAGAGGAACCAGTTCTCCAGAAGAAGGAATCAAGCTTTCAAAGAACTTAACAGCCCTGAAAACATTCTTGCACCCCTGTTATGTTTTCAACACTCCCACAAAATACCTCTGTGGGAATCTCATTACAGCAACTGCCATCAAAAAAATGATTTTCTGACAGAAAAAGAATAATTTAGCCTACAGATGTAATGCGTGCATTGAACTTGGCCTGCATAATACCAAATTCATTTCAAACTCCCTGAAGTATGAGTCACTCTTACTATCACTAACACTCAAATACAATATAAATATCAGTTCTAGAATATTTATCTTGTGGCCACCCAATGGGCCATAAATGCTTAACAAATATGAGCCAGTTTACAGTGTCATATATTGGTATAGAACTGGGTGATTATTAGGATTTCTTTACAGGTTTTCTTTAATTAAAATCTGAACAAAATTAACATATAATTATAATTATATGCACACAGCTCATTAACAACCAGATAGTGCACAGTATAGCTAAACAAATCCATCATATATCAATGTTTTAAATCAAAATAACCTCATGTAAAAGAGCTCATTTTTCATTCTGCAAGACTGTGAATAAAAGATAAAACACCATAAAACATTCCACTGAGGAAAGTTACACAACACATTTAGATATTTTGTGCACCTCACATGATCCATGCTTAGAAAATCCAAGCAGCACAACTTCATAATCTGAGCTACCCGTATACAAATCTTCTGCGTTTATGCCATCAACAGATCTTCAAAGTCAGTCACAGAAGAGGAGCTAAGGCAGTAACTTGTCGAAGTATTTTGCCAGAAGATCAGGCTGATTAACTCGAAGTGCTGACTCAGAGATGTTAAAGATCTCCTTTTTAACATTAGCCTTTTCCTATCCTAATTTCCAATTAGCACTTGATTGCTACCATAGCTTAATCCTGAAAACATGCTGAGCTCTCAGTTTCTTCAAAATCTGCTTTTATTGCTAAACTGAGTTCTGAGGTTTGGCACTAATTTTGTTCATAAATAGAATGGTCTAGACCAAGGTCAGTACATAATGATGCATGTTCAGCAGCAAACAAAAATATACTACTTTTAATTTTTAAAAAAAACAAAACACACTGTTACTTGTTAGCATCAAGTGCTAAACATTTGGTCCATTAATTCCTTAGTCCTGATAAAGACCATTTAGAATGAACCTGAAGCTGTTTACTGGAAGAGTGATCTGCCTTGGAAGACTCGCTGAAAACTTTATGAGGGAAATGACAAGTTGTACAACCCATTCCCTAGACAGAAGCTAAATGGAAAGTCAATTGAAACTTTTCTTAGCTCTGGCAATGGGACATCATTTGTCAGTGCACCTGAGGACAGCAAGATGACTTAGTAGTGCAGGTCAGTAGGTAAATTCATGTGGCACATACATCCAACACTTTTTCATGATCTTCTCGGCCTATTGGAATGGTTAGCACTGCTACGTTCCATATCTGAGATTTAATTTCCCAGGAAGAGCCCCAGCTGATTATGCTATAAACAACTCAAGATTGAAACTGCTCTTAGATATATATGCAGCATAAGGATCAAACCCCACCATCACTCCAAATATCCTTTAGAGACGTATACAAAGAACCAATCTTCCCAAAACACTGGATGTTCATGTTCGACTCTAAAACTGAGATTAAAATGTTCTACAGATATCTTTCAATGGTCCTAATTTGACAGTAGGAGAATGTAGTGCCAATTGGGTACGGGGAGTGGTAAATGCCTCCTTGCAGCAGGGTAGGATCCCTGCTTGCTTAAAGGAGGCAGTAATAAGACCGCTATTGAAGAAGCCCGCCCTGGATCCCAGTGTAATGGATAACTACTGGCCAGTCTCAAACATCCCGTTCCTGGGCAAGGTACTGGAGCATGTGGTGGTTTCTCCGCTCCAGGGATTCCTGGAGGAAGCAGATGATCTAGACCCATTTCGATCTGGTTTCAGGCCTGGCAATGGGACAGAGACAGCTTTGGTCGCCTTGGTGGATGACCTATGCCGGGAACTGGACAGGGGGAGTGTGTCCCTTTTGGTTCTGCTGGACCTCTCAGCGGCTTTCGATACTATTGACCATGGTATCCTTCTGGGCCGTCTCTCTGGGATGGAACTTGGAGGCACTGTTTTACAGTGGCTCCAGTCCTTCCTGGAGGGGAGAACTCAGTAGGTGGTGCTGGGTGACTCCTGCTCAATGCCCTGGCCATTGGCCTGTAGCGTTCCTCAGGGTTCTGCTCTGTCATCCATGCTTTTTAACATCTACATGGAACCGCTGGGAGAGGTTGTCCGGAGTTTTGGGGTTCGGTGTCACCAGTATGTGGATGACACCCAACTCTATCTCTCCTTTCCACCTAATTCCAGGGAAGCTGTCTTGACTCTAAACCAGTGACTGGCATCAGTAATGGGCTGGATGAGGGCAAACAAACTGAAACTTAATCCAGACAAGGTGCTCCTGGTTAGTTGGGAGGCAGATGAGGGAATATGGATGCTATCTGTGCTGCATGGGGTTACACTCCCCCTGAAAACTCAGGTCCGCAGCTTGGGTGTACTCCTGGATTCATCCCTAAGCTTGGATGTCCAGGTCTTGGCAGTGGCCAAGAGTGCATTTGCACGGCTAAAGCTGGTGCACCAGCTGCACCTGTTCCTTGAGATGTCGGATTTGGCTACAGTGACACATGCCTTAGTTACATCCCGTTTGGATTACTGTAACACGCTCTATGTGGGGCTGCCTTTGAAGACAGTTCGGAAACTTCAGCTGGTGCAAAACTCTGCAGCCAGACTACTGACTGGGGCCAGCTACAGGGAGCATATAGTGCACCTGTTACAAGAAC
This sequence comes from Intellagama lesueurii, assembly GCA_037013535.1. NCBI lineage: Eukaryota > Metazoa > Chordata > Lepidosauria > Squamata > Agamidae > Intellagama > Intellagama lesueurii. The sequence continues at coordinate 165,380,832 of JBAJHW010000004.1, forward strand.
TGCACTGGCTACCAGTCCGTTTCCAGGCCTAATTCAAAGTGCTGGTCATTACCTATAAAGCCCTATAAGCTTGGGTCCAGGCTGCCTGAAGGACCGTATCTCCCTATATGTGCCTTCTCGGCAATTAAGATCCGCAGAGGAGTCTCTCCTCTCGGTCCCATTGCCAGCACAAGCACAGCTGATGGGACATGGGAGAGGGCCTTCTCTGTGGCAGCTCCCAGGCTATAGAATGCTCTCCCTCAGGAGATCAGGATGGCCCCTTCTCTTTTATCCTTTTGAAAAAAGCTAAAGACCCATCTCTTCAGGCAGGCTTTTAACAGTTATAACTGAATCCCTGAACCCCATTTTAGCAGATAATTTTAATCTTTTCATGTTTTCATCTTTTAATTTTATTTTAATCAATATATTGTTTAATTTGTCTTTTAATATTTAACTTATTGTGTTTTTAATTGTGTGAATTTTAATGTTGTGAGCCACTTTGGGTCCCTTTTTGGGAGAAATGCGGCAAATAAGTAAATAAATAAATAAATGATGATGACGATAATAATAATAATAATAATAATAATAATAATAATAGTAGTAGTAATAATAATAATAATAATAATAATAATAATAATAATAATAATAATAATAATAATAATAATAATAATAATAATAATAATAATAAAAAATAGAACAAAAACATATGGCAGAGTTAGTCATAAGATATTGCTTTTATAGAATCCATTTCCATGTCCCAATGCACTGGGCGATCACAGATATGAAACTTAGTCATGGATGGGAGAACAGAATAGGAAGCAGGATTAGCCAGATTGCTTGGATATGCCCAAAGATGTAGGAAATATACCTCAGGGAAGATAAAGACAGTGATGGGCTGTAAGAGTCAGGCTTGAGCACTACTGGCTGAGAAGCAGTTCAGAATCTGGAAGTTGAGCCATGGCAACTGGACTTCTTTATTAAGTTGAAACGTTTCGCTACTCATCCAAGTAGCTTCTTCAGTCTGAGGAGAGTTGGTAGGAGACCTCTGAAATATCCTCCCCATTGATTTCACTTCTCCCAGATATATCAGGAGTCTCCTACCAACTCTCCTCAGACTGAAGAAGCTACTTGGATGAGTAGTGAAATGTTTCAACTTAATAAGGAAGAATTGCAGTTGCCATGACTCAACTTTCACCCGGATGACTGAGAATCTTCACAGATATATAGTTGTTCAGAACTATACAGATTTGTCATTAACTTCAGTTTTAGACACCAAACAATATCTAGCTAGCCAAAAGTAATTCAAGATTTCTTGAGTAAAGTTCAGAAGTGCTCTGAAATCTTGAACGGGGGATGTATGTTGCATGGTGGTGGCCTGGGCCTTATCATATCTGCAAATTTAGGTTTAGCTGTAAAGGTTTTGCTAACAGCATCCAGTCCCAATAAAGAGCACCCAGGGCAGGGTCCAAAAGGTCAACCAATCCATAGACCTGATTTTTCTGGTATAATGATTCCAATTTAAATAAAAATGAATTCATGTTCTTCAAGAACACTACGATCTGCCAAATATTATTACATATGTCTTGCCTGTATTCAGCTGCTAGGAACTAACTGCAGGGCCCATCTGATAGTCAAGATAAAGACTGAGCCCATCAGAGGAGATATCAAATACTATTTACCAAGCTATATACTTTCCCTTCTCCTAATGCAACCAAACAGAACAAAAGTTTCTTGTATCTTCTGTTTAATAAAATACAAAGTGAGATCACTGAACATTATGTCAACCCAGCCATCGTGACCCATTTCATCATGTCTCATCAGAAAAAGGAAACAGCCATTCCACTATATGTACCTACACTTTAAACTACATCAAGAGTGTGTTGTCCAAAAGAAACACAATAGTCTAGAGCTTCAGAACGTTTATTTCATATTTTGTACTGGAACATGAAAAGGCTTATTTCCTATTTCCTATTAAATGTTGCTCTGGCAAAATGCAAGGATTTCATTAACAGGAGGACTGCTTTAGCCTCTGTGCTGCTATTCTCCCTTGAGGGGGAAAACTCTGAATGTTTGGTGATCAGCCTCAGGGCAAATCTGCTTACAACATTATCTACTTAAAGGGCTAGTTGGAGCTTATTATTCCTGAATCTGGCATCAAAAACATGCAGCAGTTATGTCTTTTTGTAGGAAAGTAAGGGTCATTTTGTTGCCAGAGTAATCTCTGTAACTGTGACAAGTCAATCTAAGTACATAACCTAACATTACACAGTGTGACAGTCAGAACATTGTGAGGATGTTCTAATATTAAACATTGTTAATTTCGCAATATTAATAGTAATTCAACTGAGTTGAATAAATAAGAGAAAGCACTTTAAGCTCCAGGTTATTCAGTATAGGGAATAAAACAGAATCTGCACCAGATCTTTTGTTTTGCATGTAAGAAAAGGAAGACAGTAAGTCCACAATGAGCCTATGACTTGATTTGAATTACTAGGGAAAAACAAGCTACCAGTCAGGTCTTCAGCTGTTATCTGTGGGTCAGCAGACCTCAAGCAAGGTGAAGAAATAGCAATATTTAAAAAACTGTCTGAAACGCTATTCTGTACATACTCTAGAAATGCTAAACTTTAATTCAAATTGACTATTAATTTAGAGATGTTTAAGAAAGGGGAGATAAATACTTCTACATTCCCATACACCTGTGATTTTCCCACATCTTAGTTCCAAAGTCCTTCACTCATTTATGTTAGATATAACAAAAATAAAAGCAATACAGAGATGGTCATGATGGATATTTGTGTAATGAAAAGCAAAAACTAGATGAGAATTTTTCAATAAGGAAGGTATGACAAAGAAGTCATGAATGGTCTGGAGAGGAGTAATGACATTTGGGGAATTTTTTTTACCAAGTTAAGGCTTCTCACTTCTGAACTATCCATCTTGCTTTGAATGTAAGCAGTGTAGGACAAGATATGTGTCATTGTTTTCTGCACTCAACAGTCTGCAGGCATTAAATCTATAAAATATAATACCAGCCAGAAAGCATCAGGTGTGGCAATGAAACAAATAGAGTTATGGAAAAATCAAAGCGAGTACACTTGTTTCCTATATCACTCAGTGTAAGAACTAGAAACAAGCACACATAAAAATCATTTTAAAGATTCTGCATGTATTCCAGTACTGTGCACCATTGATCCTCTTTTCATTGTAGATGGAAAGATGTAAAATAATGTAACTGAATTCAGTTTCTCAGGAACAGGAACATTAGCAGATGGGGACTTCCTTAAGATTTTGTGTTTCCTGTCCGTAATACTTTAATCATTCTGGAAAATGGAGCAGGTGAGGCTAGATCTATTGCAAGACTAGCCTTTGGATCTGAGAGATCCTACACAAGGGGAATGGACAGTAGATCAACCTGGTTACATTCTAGTACATTAGCACACATCAGATAGGATGGTGCTAAGATAAACCAAGGCATGCAGGCATGTGTGAATGAGAGCATGGACTGCAGAAACTATACACACAGCAACCGAGCTGAAGTGACTAATAAAGAACTCCGAGTGGAGTCATGCCAAGAATACACAAAAAGCAGTCAGTTACTTGATGCAATATAACTAGTTGCAACTCTGAGCCATACATAGGAGCTGGAAAGGTTCTCAGAGTTTGAAAAGGTATTAGTTGCAGCTACTATTCCAAAACCTAGAAAAACAGTCAACTAATATGAGGGTTAGAGTTTAAAAAGTAACTTTTTATATCCCTTATTATTTAAACTGAACCAGTTTTGTGGTGTTTTTTTTAAAAAAGGTTATTAGTTTAAGAGTCTTGTTGTATTTTGTTTTAAATTAGAACACTACAAGCCTCTGATATGTGGTACAAGCATACCAGAAAGGCCACAAACACACAAAAAATGTAAAATGAATTATTTTAAAAGTTAGAGTTAACTGCAAAAGGGTTGTTATCTTTCATTCTCTAACAATAATTTGATTTGGATAATTCTTGGTTACTGCAAAACAAAACAAAACAAAAAACCCTTTAAAATAACTAATTGGCTGAAATCCTGTTGGTGTAATGTTCACCACTTAAGGTTGATGGTATCAGCAGCAGTGATCACTTTTTACAACTTTTACATTTCCAATTGTCAAGAGTGTTAAAATGACAGTGTGGGATGCAGGAAAAAAAAAGTGCCCTAAAGTTAAAACTTGTGGCTGGAAAAAATTGTTTGCATAAGTTATTGCAAAACAATCTACTGTTTTTCAAAACAATTAGTCAGCTCCAGCAGAGCAAGGTCAGTGAAATATATACAGTCATAGCAACTGAATGGATTGTTTGCTTCTGAATTAATGTTTTGTTAGAATTTGTAAACATTGATATGAGATTATAGTAAATAACAAAGTTGTGAATGATGTAATGAAATAAGAAATTAGTACAACTTTACAGCACCACTTACATTTTTATTGAACATAAATTCATGAGATACAAGATCTCCATAGCCAATTTATTTCTGAACTGTTAGTGGCAACAGGTAGAAAATAAAAATCTAGAAAGGACAGTCAAAACATAGATGTTTATCAACATACAGTATGTTTCCTCACCCAGGAGTAAGAGTGATGTCTATGTGATATTATATTACAGAGGAAAGTATGGCACTGGCACAGTAGCAGTTAAATCTAAAAGAATGAGGGTCAGATGTTTGAAGGCTATTCCTCCTTCTAGCTCTGTCGCCGATGGTCAGAACCAAAGTAACTCACTCAGCCATCCATCCACACTATCCTTGATGTTGTTAAATGCCAGATCTGTCCTGAATAAAGCCCAATTTATCCAGGACCTGATCCTGGGCAAAGTGGCAGATTTAGCATGTATTACCAAGACCTGGGTGGCTGCTGAGGGCGGTATAGCCCTATCACTAATCTGCCCACCTGGATATTCCATCCACCATCAAGGTAGACTGGAGGGTTGGACAGGGGGAGTCACCATTATTTATAAAAACATCTTAGAGGTTCTCAGGCTCTCTGCCTTGACAATCCCAGGCCTGGAGGCCCTCCATGTGTCGGTTGGAGCCAGGGCGGATTTGGGATGGTGCTGGCTTACCGTGCTTCCCACTCTCCTTTCCAGAGCTGACAGGCTTCATCTTGGTGGCGGTGTTGAGGACCCCCATGCTTCTTGTCCTGGGAGACTGTCTGCTTTTGTATTGTTTGTCTTTATATTTTGTTTCATGGTATTATGTTAACCGCCCAGAGTGGACTGGGTTGCCAGATGGGCGGTATAGAAATTGAATAGATAGATAGATAGATAGATAGATAGATAGATAGATAGATAGATAGATAGATAGATAGATAGATAGATAGATAGATAGATAGATAGATAGATAGATAGATAGATAGATAGATAGATAGATAGAGTAGCTCATAAAGCAATTCCTTACTATCTGAAGACCTGAGTGAGCTGATAAGAAAATGTTTATGGAAAAAAAAAAAGAAAACAATTGGGAAAAGGTATAAAAACAGTTGAGAGCATAGAGCCAGATAGCCTTTCAAGAAGGATCAAAATTATGCCGGACGAGCATTGCTGGAGGTAAGGAAAAGATGATGAAGTAGCATGGAGAAAATACACAGAAGATATGGATTTTCCTCCATAGATTTTAATTGGTAAGGCTGGCTGAGCAATGAAAAGTTGCAGGTGTTAAACTTAAATTATAGACAGTTCTGTCTATAATTTAAGTTTAACACCTGCAACTTTTTATAAGTTGCCAGGATGTATTTTTAAGTATATGTGCCTTAAGTTTTCTTCATAGCTGTAAGACTTTTTTATTTTATAACAACTCTGAAGCAATTTTGGACAAATGGAACATAAAAACAATGTAGATAAATAAAGTTTGTAGAAATAGACAAACTAAAGTCTGAAATTATTGCAACACTGAAAACACTTACATTTTGATACTCATATGAATATTAATATAATTGTCTGTAATTGTTTGCTTTCATTCTGGAATTAAGTCTTTATTGGGATAAATGTTAGCTGTGATGAACACAGACAGCCCTGTGATCCCCCCCCCCCCCGAGGTCTATGGAATTTCTGTAGGACTCCTAGGGAGAGTCAAGCACCTAATTTCTGGGTCTGACACAACTTCTGTCCCAAAGTTTTGGGGCTCCTGTGTAGAGATGGGGGTATTCGTATTCGTATATGAATATCGCCTCATAGGTGGAAATAACAAGGGTCTGGCCCCATGGGGCTGGACTGTCCCACTCACCATTCCGCCGCTGACATGAGCCCAATGGAGTCTTCCTATCACGCTGTTGTACACAATAGATTAGCCACTCTTGGCAGGAGGCAGGATGACAAGCCTCTCTGCCAGGTCGCAGGGTGGCTAATCCATTGCGGAGAACGGCGCGATAGGAAGGCTTCATTGAGCTCGCGTCAGTGGCAGAATGGTGAGTGGACAGTCTGGCCCCATGAGGCCGGACCCTTGTTATTTCCACCTGTGTGGGGGGGGGATATTCGTATTTGTATACGAATATGAATACCTCCATCTCTACTCCTGTGTAACACTCTTCACCGTTGGGAAGCCATGAGAACCATGGGATAGGAAAGAAAGGTCTTTAATTACCAAAAAATGCTGCCACTGATAAAGAGACTCTGGTGGTGGCAATTTTTTGTAATTAAGGACTTTCCCTCCCCTCCTGTGGCCCCATGGCTTCCCGGTGATAAAAGGAATTCCTGGTGATGAAAGGAACACAGTTGACTCAGGGGGTTCAGGACAGCACTCAAATGTTTCATTGTGAAAAACCACTGTTGCTGATGATGAAATCAGCCTCACACAGCATAAGTTATGCCAATAGGATTTCCAATTGTTACTTTCATGCTTTGAATCAAATGCATGGCTGCCTTTTAACCATGGTGTTCAGCAGGCATTAGAACACTAGGGTGCAATGAAGATTCAATATAAGTGTTAAATCCAGTCTCCTTAAAATAACGTATGCATTATTTTCATAATGCATAAGTCAACAGCATCCAATCCCCAGGAGACAGAATTGCGTTGCACTTGCAGGTAAGATGTTTACCTTCAGAAATGAATTGAGAGGGGAGCCAGAAGTGTTGTCTTATCAGAACAGCAGGCTACAAGTAAGCACATTCTTCTGTATAAAATGTAAACTACCTAACAGTCCATGTGTAGAAAAATAGTTTGAACACTTCAGAAATTACAGAAAGGATTGGCTTTTGTTACTGAGAAGCTACAGTGAAATACAGAAGTATCTGGAGTCTACTTCTAGAACTTTTTAGGAATTTAATTGCTTCCATTTTAGTCTTGTAATTTTTCTTTTAAAAAGAATGCAGAACAGTCTTCCAACAACTTATATGCTTCTAAATAGCCTTTGGAAAAAGAATTCCAGCATTCTTAAAATAAAGCATTTTTAAATGAATTTTTTTCCTACTTTTGACTGTCAGCCACAATAAATATTATTAGATTTGATATCTTCTCAGCATTTACCGAATCTGAATTTGAGCCATCTTGAACTATAGAAAGGTGCAATGTAAGTTACTGGCACAGGTAAAAACAACAACCACAAAACCTACCATTATTTCATGCTCTCTATTGAGTTGTTTATGTTTACATTCTTAAATATTTTACTGCCAGAAACTGAAAATGATCAATAAGTAACTAGTGAACTGACAGGAGGAACAAGTATTAAGAGAATATTTCCCCAGAACTTTCACAACTTTAAATGGTTACTTCACTAATTATGCAAATTTCAATGTCAGTCGTAGTCCAACAACAGAGAAAAAGAAAACAGTAAAAAGAAAGCCTCTACACTTTATGTTCTGTAATTACATTAGATCTAATTATTAAATGGTGAAACTGACAAAAAAATGAGAAAGTTAATAAAAGAATATATAACCTTCAGTAATACAGCATCATCATCAACTTCTAGACTCCATGAATATGTGAACTATATAAACATAAAGGTTCTAAAACATTTAGATAGTCTGAAATTTAAAAAAAAGGGTTGCCTGTGAATATAGATTTTTGCCAAAATAAAGTGAAATGGGTAAAAAGAATTGAGTTTCTGGATTCCTCTAAAAAGGAAATGAGTGAGGTTTTTGTGCTAAGAATAACAATTTAGACCCTTGGCCTCTTAGCAAACACTGACCTTAAAACATGCAGTTCTACCTCCTGGCAACAAAAACTTATACATATGACAAGTTCAGAACATTTTATGTAAAGGCAGAAATATAAAAAATGCAAAGACCACTTCCCTTTTATATCTCTGTATACCCCTACAGGCTTGGTAAGAGGCATGGACACGTAAACAGCCCTGTGCAATGAACAACAATTATTTTCTTCTTTCTATACATGCATTAGTAGTTGTTTTTTTTAAATGGCTGCATCTTTAGAAAAGACAAACTGGAAAAACCCTGCCAGTGAACCCTGGAAAGGCTGGTATGTGGATATAGTGTAGGTCCCCCAGTAGGAAAAGGAGAAACAGCAGCAGGCTTAACATGTTGGGCTGGGGAAATGTTTAACAGGCCCATTCCAGTGCTGCAACTACAAAAGGTATGACATGACTCTGCCAAACTGTGGTCACTTTTCAAGGAACTTAGATGACCAATATTTTGTTCATGAATGGCCAAGCCAATTTACAAAATACTTCTATAGCATATTATTCTGGAGTTTTAAATCTGGGATTGTGTTTATATTTCCACTGAAGTACATGGGAGCACTGATATTAAGCATATTAGCTGAGTATTGGTAAGAAGAAATAAAAACAAGACCATGCCAATCACAGGACACTTTTAAATGCTATATTTCAGCCTATAACAGTTGCAACTGTGTGCCAATGTCAGGTAGAAATTTGCTGTCAAGGAGTATCTCTGAGAAAGAACTCTGTTCAAAATCTGCTGGACTTTTTCATTTTCTTTTGCATCTGGATACATATTGTAACCTCCCTTCCTACTTTCACTTTTTGACAAAGACAGCCCCACCACTAGGCAGAGGATGTTGCCACTTGAGATAGGAGATGCTTGGGAGAAGTGGGCCATTCTTCATGAGGTCCATCTCCATTTTTCTCAAGCCCCTTGACTATTCTCATCCACCGTTACCTGCATCTCAGTGGCAGTAATGATTGCTCCTTGATGGCTTTGGCTAGGTGGCTGCCCAGCTCCACAGATGGCCATCTGTAAGAATTCTAACAAAGGAGAGTCCACCAGCTTTCAAAGTAATTTATTCCATTGTCAGACAGCTATTGCCGTAAGGAAGTTTTTCCTACTGTTTAGTCTGAGCCTTCTTTTTTTGCAATTCAAAGCCATAGATTTGAGACTTGCCCTCTGGAATAATAGGACAAATGCTTGCTTTATCATCCAAGTGACAGTCCTTCAAGTATCTGAAGATGATTATCACCTCACACCACGTCTCAATGTTTGTTTTTATTCTCCAGGCTAAAAATATGTAACTTCCTCATTCATTGTCACAGGGCTTGGTTTCTAGGTCTTGTACTATCTTGGGGTCACTTCCTGTGGACACACTGCAACTTCCTGTTACCCTTTTTAAACTGTGGTGCCTGGAACTGGACATAGAGAGATCATAATGATACTGATTCACCTACAAGCTCTTGCATTTAATCATATTTGTCAGTTTACCAGCTCACCTGGAAACATGGGTCTGAGTGCTGGTTTCATATTTATTTGGGCTCTATTCTAAATTAATTTGGAATAGAAATTAGAGCAGTACAAATCACGCTCACTGTTTGATGTATCGAACAGATTGGACAATGAAGAACACAAAGAATATATATTATATAGAAGAAGAATTAAGCTTCTAAATTGATTTATATTTTGTTATAATGTATATAGATTTTATTGTGCTTTACATCGCTTGGTGAGATGTTAATTACAGGACAATGAATAAAAATCATAATAGAGCACAATCATCAAATTACCCAGGATTAAACCCATGGAATTCAACAGAAATTTATTCTGAGTAGCTCTTTATATGGCTGACGAGACTCCAACTGAGAAAAGGATGATACAACGCTATTGGCATAAATTTCATCTGGGAATTGCCACAAGTTAACAAGTCAGCAAAAGTATGGTTTGTAACAGGAAATGCCTATGGTGTCTTCTTAAACTGTGACAATTCACATCTAACTGTTATGCTTATATTTTTATGCTGCAGGTTTAACTAATAGGATTCTGGCCACTATTGTTATAAATATATGCTTCATTATGAAAGTGTGTCACTATGGATTGTATTGCAGATGTACAACACTGTCACTAAGTATCCACTTGATCTGGTCGTTTTATCAGATTACATGAGAAATAATCTAATGGGCTATGACTTTAGTGTGCCATACATCTGGAGTAACTACTGTAGAATAGCCTGATTGCTCATAGAATAGTGCAAGATAGATTGGCATATTAGCATTTGAACATGATATGCACCTACGTATCTGGAACTAAGCCCTACTAAACTATAGAATTTATTTACAAGTGATGATATATAGGAATGAGATTCTATCAAGGTTTAAACCTAGAGGAAAGATGAAAGCAAGCCTTTCATATTTTACCTTCACGGAAAACTTTGAATTCACTGGCTGTTTTAGAATATACCCCTAACATCATTAAAATATAACTGAAACCATACATATTGGCTTTACTGATGCTTGAAATTTTACCATTCAAGTTTTACAAGTCTTGAGGATACCTCTGCTGTCTGTTCAGTTCTTACAAGTGATACAGTTAAGATTTCTGTCATATAGATGATTCTGAGAATAACAGCTGTTTTACTTATTTCAAAATCGAATTATCCATTCAGTCATATCTGACCCTTGGCGATTTCATGAGCCAGCTCCCTCCATGATTTCCAATGTTGTATAGCTTCTTTCAACCTCTTTCAGTTGTATAGCTTCTTTCAGCTTCTTTCAGTTGGCTTTGATTACATCCGGCCAACAAATTCTTTGGTGTCCTTCTCGTCTTTTACCACTGACCATTCTGAGCATAACGTCTTTCTCCAATGATGTTGATCGCATGACATGGCTGAAATAACTGTCTAAGTTTTGTTATTTTGCTTTCCAGTGACACGTATGGTTTTATGTGCTTCAGCACTTCTTTATTCGTTATCTTTGCAGTCCATGGAATGCGCAAGAGCTTCCTTCAACACCATAGCTCAAAAGAATCAATTTTCCTTCTGTCCATCTTCTTCATTGTCCAACTTTCACAGCCATATGTAGCTATGGGGAACACGATGGTGCAAGCTAATCTGCACTTGGTCATTAAGCTCTTTGACAAGAGGCCAAATTTCTCACTTTCTTCTTTGAGTTTCATGATCAGGTACTTTAGACCTTCTTGGATTTCTGAGAGGAGGGTTGTATCATCTACATATCGAAGGTTACTGATGTTTCTTCCACCAAAGCTAGAAGAATCAAAAACTCTTCCCCAGTTTTGATTGTTCTAGTTCAAGCTTTCTGATTATCACTATAATCACTTATTTATCCTCTGTCTAACCTAGAAATCTGCTTTCTATTGAACTAGATTTGGAATGTATGCCTGAAAAGTTCATATTTGCTAGGTATACCTTTACTTTTTCAAAATTGGAAAAAAAAGCCATAGTAAGGGGTATGAATGATAAAAAGGTATAGTCAGATGATTCAGCTGAAGTGGCCCCAGAAGACCATTTAAAAAAACTTCTTGCCCTTCAGAAAAGGCAGACAGAAAAGCAATTTGGTGTTCTAAAAGTATTTTTCCAGTGATAGGTTGTCTTTTACTATTCTGTTTTATAAAATTATTATTGATATTTATTTGCTCTTATAGAAATTCATATTTGCTAGGTATACCTTTAATCTTTATAGAGTATAGAAATTTGTCTTAGATTTCCCTAACACTGTCCAAAATCCTATATTTGTACCATCATAAACCTGATCCAGGCACCAGAATCATTGATCTAAATTAATCGAAAGCTTCCTACACCCCCGCTCAGGTACTACTTTTAAAGGCTCCCCCCCCCTCCACTGGTCCCTGGGGAGCCTTGGAACCTGAAAAAGGGATATAGGAAGGTTTCAATTAAATTAAATTAATGATTTCCAGAGCCTGGATCCAGTTTACAATGGTACGCCAACAGGATTTTGCCCGGCATCCAGTTGAGGAAGTCTAACTGGATCTTTTGAAAGAGAAGATCTGGAAAACAAAACATATTTATTCATTTATTTATTTATTTACATTCCTTCTTTCAATAACATTTCTACAGTAGCTTACAAACAGACTATTTAAAAGGTAAATGCATTCCCTATCCATTGATTCTTTGCAGGTAATATTAGCATCACTATATAGCTTCCTGGTGCAATTAAAGAATTGAATTCCAAATATCTAGCCACCTAATGTTAAATGGAATGCATAGTAAATATTAATGCACTGGTGATAATACATGAAACAGAGTTGTCCAGATGGTGAACAGACACCATCTATTATTTGCATTTAAACAAGTCAGAGAATCCAGTAGCATATTTATTATCATTCAGTGACTATCTATGCACATTTGATACACAATTGCTGAATACAATACCTAAATTGAGATTCTGAGCTACTTTAGATTGATAGGAACTTTTATTCCCTACATGGTAAATTCAGCTGTTATTGCATTTATGCAGTAGAAAATGTAACAGACACAAATGTTTTGTTTTGCCATCATTTTATTTTATGAAGCAAAACGTCTAAAATTGTGCTTTACCCATTGCTTGGGAAAGCTACTTTTTGGACTACAGCTCACAAAAATCTGGCAAGCAGTATGGTGGAATGATCATGATATTTATATATCAGATCTACCACAATAAAGGTATAGTGGAAACATTTAGAGGAAAACCCTTCTGCTGTCCTTTAGTTATGCTCCTCCCCAAGGGCCCTCCATATATTCTGCTCTCCTTTAAGATGCACAATGGACTACCAAAATGTGGGGCACTCTATGTAGATCACACAGTCTTCCACTTCTGTGTATGAGCTAGAGTATAAGTGTATTTGCACTCATTTTCCTTGTGATCTGGCAGGTTCCAGACAAGAATGTTGAAAATGAGGAGGAAGTAAGTCCATTCTCTCACTAGCAAGTAAGCAGTCCAGCTCCACTTTGTGAATACTATGCAATCCAAGATAACTATGCCATCCATGCTGCCTTACCTGCATGTGAGCACAGAAGGATATCTTAGAATAAGGAAAGGCAAGAACACTGTTGAGGCTCTTCTTCAGGTAATAGCATCGGATCTCACCTAGATTTCAGAAGTATTATGATTCCCAAATGTTACAGGACCTGATTGGAACTCTGAATTGAGTCACAATGGGAATGGCTCATATTTCTTTTTCTGAGGCCAAATGGGTTCAGGTGGAGTGTGCATGCAAAGATAACTACATGGTAAATGTATTGCTATGCTTATAAAAATCTCTTCCCCAAAAAAGTAAAAACTTTTCATTTAAAGCAAAGGATTGTGGTTAAAGCTGTACAGCAGCAAGTAAGGAAATTCAGAACACAGATCAACCCCACCCACCTCAAAACATGGGTATATTGGTGCACCCTCCTTTACTTTGTACACTGTGGTTATATTTTTAGTTAGGAGTGACCTATGGTATACAGTTTCAACCATAATTTCTAGCTTGTAGGAAAAAAAAGTTTTCTCCCTTTTGAGAATTTCCTTGCCTCATGAAACAGTGGCCAAAATTCTCTTGCATAACTTCTTTGAAACAGCTGTATATCTAATGACACTACACTCAGTGACCCGGGGAAGGAGTTAATATTAAAGCTTCTATCTTAAAGAGATAAGTCCTACATATTAAAAAGTGTCAGTCACAAATCTGAATAGCTGGCATGCTGTTCAAAGTCACCCCCTTCTGGAAACACATTCCAGGTTTAGATCTGTTCCATCACAAGCTACTCCTATCAAAGCTGAGGGAGGAGAGTAAAAACCACAACTCTCACCTCATAATTACCATTCTGAATTGTCCATTCGGATAAAAAGGCACAAGTATACATTTCAAGCTTTCAGAGGACAGTTGGACTGAGAGAGAGAACTGTAGCATCAGTGAATAATGGCCATAATAAAAAGGTTGCAAGCAAGCAAGCAAGCAAGCAAGAAAGAAAGAAAGAAAGAGAAAAACACCCACAGTTTCCACCATTAGTTTAAATCAGGGAGATAACATGGGAACCTTCTATCAACCATAATAGTTTAGTGGCTAGAGCCTCCATATAAGGTATTTTGTACCCCGGCACTGTATGTGTAAAAAGAGAAAAAGCTTCCTGTGTGGAATTATAACAGCCAAGCACTCTGTAAAGAAACGGCTATGTTAATCTCTTTCAGCATGTTGGCAAAAGTAAAGGGAAAAAAGAAAGAAAAATAGAGAGACAAAATATGATAGCACTTTTAAGATTAATAGATTTATTTTACTGTGATATTGTGAATTAAAATCCACTTTTCAGACACAAGGAGTGGAAATATATGTCCTCTACCTTTATATATACTGCTATAACCAGGTGAAGATACAGATAATAGACAAAGTGGCAATGGTTCATTAATAGAGATTGGCATGAACCGAACTATGAACCAAAAAATCCCCACAAACCGAGCTTCGTTTGTGCATTCTGTTTTGACAAAATGAAATGTCAAACATTTTTCCATCTGGTGCTTCATTTTGCTTTGACAAAATAGATGGTCCAGCCCCTTTCCCACTGACCCCATCACCCCCCTACGTGGTCCTGCCACCTCTTCCTCTTTTTTCTCTTCCGCCACCAACTTCAGAGACAGTGGCCCAGCTTCCTTTCTGGGAGCCGGGCCTGCTGTCTCCATGCATGCACCAGCCTATTAACTGAGAATAGGTATCCGCATGTGCAGAAAGAGCAGGCCTGGCTCCCAGAAGGGAAGCCAAGCCACTGTCTCTGAAGACGGCAGCGACAGAGAAGGAAGAGAAGGAGGTGACAGGACCAGGTAGGGAGGCGACAGGGCAGCAGGAAGGGGGTGGGGCATTAGGTTCCCCTCCCCTCAAGCACAAACTGGAAAAACAAATGATGAATATCTGGATGTTGAGTCATGGAAACTGGACTTCTTTCCTATTAGGTTGAAACGTTTTGGTACTCATCCAAGTAGCTTCTTCAGTCTGAGGAAGAGTTGGTAGGAGACCCCTGAAGCTACCTGGATGAGTAGCGAAACGTTTCAATCTAATAAGAAAGAAGTCCAGTTGCCATGACTCAACTTCCAGATAACCTCACCTGCATGACAGATAAACCATGAATAGGTTCATTTTCCTGGGGTTCATGGGTGGTTTGTGGGTAGCCACAAATCACCCTGATTCAGCATGTTTCTACTTCATGCCAATCTCTATTCATTAATACACAAATGGAACTATCAAGGATTTAATTACCTGAGTTAGTAGGCCCCAGCTAGGTCAGAGGAATGCAAAGATTGTTTCTAGGACAGAGGTCAGATTCTGTCAAGGGGTACCATTTTTTCGTGGGATTATTTTTGCTGCTGCCAGGCATCTTGTCTGTGCCAGTGTGCCTCTTTGGGATTATTATTATTCATTTCTCCCTCAATTCTTTTTGGATATTGTTCTTCCTTGGATGTTCATTGTTGTTGTTGTTTGTCCATAACTTTCTTGGATTATATTTACTGTAGCGTAACCTGCCTAATAGGGATGTGGTGGCGCTGCGGGTTAAACCGCAGAAGCCTCTGTGCTGCAAGGTCAGAAGACCAGCAGTCGTAAGATCGAATCCACGCAATGGAGTGAGCTCCCGTTGCTTGTCCCAGCTCCTGCCAACCTAGCAGTTCGAAAGCATGTAAAAATGCGAGTAGATAAATAGGTACCACCTCGGTGGGAAGGTAACAAGCGTTTCGTGTCTAGTCGCGCTGGCCACGTGACCACGGAAACTGTCTTTGGACAAACGCTGGCTCTATGGCTTGGAAACGGGGATGAGCACTGCGCCCTAGAGTCGGACACAACTGGACTAAATGTCAAGGGGAACCTTAACTTTACCTTTAACCTGCCTAATGCTGCTGTGGACACAAAGAAAATATGGTATCAAGTGGTGGCGGGAGAGATATCCCCCTATATTCTAGTAATGTTGCTTTGGTCAGGTCTTTGATTGTGTTTTGCCTTCATTTGCTTGCTTGCTTGCTTTTCTTGGGAGACAGGATTCTATGTATGTGTGTGTTTGTCTTTAAGTTTGCCATTTTCCCCTCTGTATGGGGTGCTTTTCCTGTTTGTCTTGTCTTTTAAAATTATTATTTGGTTAATTTACAATGAATTTATTCTGTAAGAGTGTATATTTTGGTGGGGGATTTGGGGGACTTTTTGTGTGTGTGTGCTTCTGGGAAGATGTAGGCCAGGGGAGTTGGTTTTGTGCCTGTGCCTGTGTGCCACTGGGCTGCGAATGTGCTAATATAAACTATTGCCTGTATAGGTCAGATTATTATTATTTTTCTTTTTCATGTACTTTTGCCTCATTTTGGAGTAGATTGATTCCCTGTTGCCTTGCCTCTGCTTTTTTGCAGTAGTAGTTTTTAAGGGTTCTTTAGAGCTTTTCAAGTGCCAGAAAACATGAATGGGGAAACATGAATGGGAAACCCCAAAAGGTTGGGAGAGCTATAGTGGTTTATAGGAACATAGGTATTAGAAAAAACTTTTGCTAGCACCAAATGAATACAACTATATACAATTTAAGCTTTGTTTGTTTGTTTATATGCAACCTTTCTCCTAAAGGGTCCAAGTCAGCTCACAGTATTGAAAGAAGCAAAGTTAAAAGCTAAATGATAAATTATTATAACATTTTAAAAGCAATAAACAGATATCACATTAAAACTCATAAGTAAGGGCAATATTCGTAAAAGCTCATGTAAAGCAACAGAATGAAACAATCCCTTTAAAAAGTCCCCTTGGGCAACCAGTCATTTAAAGGAAAGCCTGCCTGAACAGAAAGGTCTTCATCTGCTTGTGGAAGGACAGTAAAGATGGGGCCAGTCTGGCTTCACATGGAAGGGGGTTCCAAAGTCAGGGAGCAGTGATAGGGATGGCCCTCTCCCATGTCCCCACCAAATGCGCCTGTGAGGGTTGTGGGAATGAGAGAAAGGCCTCTCCTGATTATCTTAATACCCTTTCATTTTTCTTTCTATCCTCTTTCTTCTGTTATCAAAATGGCTCATAATTAAAGCAAATTATCATTAAAGAACTCTAAGAGATTGTACTGAATTCACATGATAAATGTGATAAATCTGGTACTAAGGCACTCTGTAAGATCTGAGGTTTAAGCTTCAGTCTGTCACTGAATTCAAGCACTTAAGTGCTTAACTACAGTTGGACTGTACTCAGCATTGGTGAGTAGCTATGTATTTATACACACAAAGAGAATAAGGCACTAAAATAGAAAGAAAAATACTTCAAACAGCACACAATTCTGGGCATCTGGGTTTTCAGTATACCTATTATTGTATTGACCTGATTTAAAAGAGCATTTGTGAAAGACCACTTGAAGCCAGGATTTCTGAGTAGGATATATAGGCTTTCCTGAGAAGACAACAAGAGTATTATTGCGCCCATTTATTCCACTTGAAAAGATACATAGTTTTGATGTCTGATCAGATTTACTCAGACCTGTAGGCTTGAAACTTATATGCAACAGATCTCCAAATTGCAACCCTTTAACAAACATATGGTGTAATATATGTGTTCATCTTTAAGATGGCACAGGGCCTTTTGTTTTGATAGGGCTATGTGTGTGTGACTAGTCAAGGTACCAGAATACTATAATCAATATACCCTCAAATGTGATTCCATATACTGTGGAATAGCTTGTGCAAGGTATTCCTCCTCTATGCAATTTCTAGTTTTACTCTTGCCTCTTGTAGCAGGTGAAGAGCTGGATCTCTAAGCCTATAATGGCAGCCTCAATGCAATACAATGTATTCGAACTGCACACATCTTACCTATGCCCCACAATCTGTGTCTTTTAATCAGAAACATTTGAAACAAAAAAACCTAACATACAAGTTTTGTAGATGTATAGAACTCGAGATATGGTGTGTACCAATTCTGTAAATGATGCAAGTAAAATTCAGCTTACCATTGACCCCAAAACAAAGATATATTCAGGTCATGCTGCAACAACAGATGCCTTTAAACTAACCTTATTTGCTATTCAGTGATCCCTAAGTGGTGTTGATGCAAAATATTTAAATTGGTAAACATCTGGCATAATTGTACAGCACACAACCCCTCAGGGATGTGGCATGAGCTGATTTTGATTATAGTAATTAATAATTATTATAATAAAATTAGTTAAGAGTAACTGTATCTTATTTGCTGCAGATATGACCGATCTTGATAGCAGCAGAGGGACTTTGAAAAATTGTTACATTAAGTGGATAAAAAACCAGACAATCAAATCACGAACACCAAAATACAATGAGAGTGTCATGCATGACAAACAGCTCTAATATACTTGTAAGACTCATTCAATTTTAACCCTTATATACCAGGACAAATGGAACATATGAGTCCCCTGGAGTTATGTTTTGTCATAGAATTCACACGGAACTAGACTTACAAGGTAAGCATTTTGCAGCACTGTCACCTGAACAGTTGTAAACAATCCTACAAGCTTCAACCAGCTGTCATTCATATTTCTCTTTGTCAAAACACTGAAATTTTCATTCGGATGAGGCACTATCCCACAATTCACTAAGTGCAATGTGTGTGTGTGTGTGTTTAAATCCTACCACATAAGAGTTAAGCAGTTTAAGGTTATTTCAATTTTCAGTGACAAAGAACTAGAACATACTGGGAATTAGAAATGAGTTCAATGATTTTAGGAAGACTGGACTTTCTTAGTTTGGCAGAATAGCAACATGTAAAATGAATATTTTACCTAAGATTAATTTTTTATTTATGATGCTACCAATAAAGATAACTGAAGAAGAGCTGAAAGACTGGCAAAATGTGATTAATAAATTCTGTAATGGTGATAAGAAAATAAGGATTAATAAGAAGATATGGTACAAATGTCAAAAACAAGGAGGTATAAGTCTAATTAATTATATTATATAGCTAATCAAATGAGACATGCCTGAAATTATATCTCAGGTTAATAATTTAATATGGTTAAGATTTGAAATCACAAGAAACTGGTGAGAGCCCTGAGAATATTTTTTTTAAATAAAAATAGTAAGATCACTGTTTAAAAAATTGAAATCCTTTTTTTTAAAAAAAATATGTTACTGATTTGGAACAAGTAAGGAAAAACATTTATTCCATTAAATTCTCCATTATATCCAGTTGGAGAGTTGGAGAGATTTCCAGGAAATTTGAAATGGAATTTGGAGAATTTATTAAGGAAGAAACAAGATATTAAGTTAAAGGATTGGTTGGAAAAGATGGGTAAATAAAGAGCAAATGATAGCAGTATTAGAATTGGAAACAATATTTTGATTTAATATTATTCAATCAGAACAGACTAAAGGATTAGTAAAAAAGATAAATGTAGGCATCTCACAAGAATTCAAGAACTGGTAGTACAGAAGGAAAAGGAAAAATTAAAATAAAATAACGAAAGAAATAATAAGAAAAACATGTAAGATTTTAAGAGACACAAAGGACCAAGAAGCAATATGGGAATATGATATGGGAGAAGAAAGAAATACTGAGGTATAGAAGAATATATGGGGAAAAGAAAATTAAAGTGTATGTACATAAGGATAAATGATTTTTTAAATAAATTAATCTGGAGATGGTATTTAATTCCAGTGAAATAAAATCATATAGATACTAAGTATTCTAACTTATGTTGGAGAGAATAAGTAGGTACTTATTTCCAGATGTGGTGAGAATGTAGGAATATACTGAAATGCTGGAAGTTGGTCTTTAAGGAAATAAATGAAATAATTAAGTTAAATATAGAGATTGCCCTAAGATAGCTCTTATCAATATTTGATGAGGATCAATGGAGTTGGGCAGTGGAAGAGTTTATTTCAAATGTATTAACAGCAGCAAGATTAATGATAGCAAGGAACTGGAAAATTAAGTATGATTTTCATTTAGATGAATGGTATAAAGAAGCCTGGAATATAACAAGGTTCCCTCTAAAGTGCGCACCTGTGCGTGACTCTACCCCCCTCTGCGCAGCCTTCCTCCTCCTTCTCCATGCACAAACACTGATTGTTTTCAGCCTCTTTGGTTCTAGTCATGACGGAACCCCTTTGCAGGGTGGGCGAAGTCGCACACACGAGGGGCAGAGCCCCACCCAATGGGGCTGAAAATTAGAGGGAACGTTGGAATATAGCTATTAATAAGTTAACATGGGATATTAAACTAAAGAAGAGATAAATAAAGAATCTTTTTATTGATATTTGGGGAGATTTTATTGACTTTGTGTTAATAAAGGGAAAGGATTGTGCACCTTCACAATAATCAGTGCAGTTTTGGAAGGTGTATGGGGCTCCATGAATGGAAGAAAAATGGCTTATATCTCCAGATGGTTCCAGTGGAGGGGAGCACATTATGTATTATTGTATAGTTTATGGGGTTTTGTGTTTCTAAGTTTTTTTTGTAGTTATGCTTTTTCCCCTTCAGCATCTTTTTTAGCTTTCAAAAAAAATAATGAATTGAGTGAGTCTTAAATTGCAATTGCTCATGTTTTGATTTTAGAAGTATACACATACGTAGCTCAATTCTGTGTGAATGACACCATATTTGATGTGGAGTTGGAAGGAACTCCAAGAATCCTATAATCTAGTCTACCAATAGAGGAAATCTAGACACATCATATCAAGAAAAAAAGCAACACTGGAAATAATATAGGGGGAAATTGTATAACTTGGAGTATATGACATACAGTCATATACATATGACTATACATATACGGTCATATATGACATACAGTCTCAATTCTAAGTATCAGTACTTAAAACATGACTTACTTGTTCTATTTGCTTTGATTATTTTTGAAGTGCTGAACTGTACTTTAAAATGAGCACAGCCAGAAACTTAGGTTAGCCAAAATCCTCTTCTGTAAATTACCTTGACATAAAAGAGATCATATCACCAGCAGCAGCAGATTGCTGGTAATTAAAGATTTTCTGCTTCAATCCTGGAGCTCACATGACTCATGCACAATCAATTTCATTGCATATGAGTTTTGCAAGATCCAGAATAGAAGCAGGAACTTTTTAAGTATTGGCAGTCTCCCTCTGCTGGATGACAGTATGGGCAGAGGCAAACTGCAGTTAATTAAAGAGTTCCTGCTTTGATCTCAGGGCTTGCACTGTTCAGTGATGTCATCTGGCGTCTACTGCTATAATTTACAAAACAGATTTTTGGTTCCTAACACTATATGATGGCTCTAGTGACCATATAGTTATGGTTAATGACAGGTTTCCATGTTACCTTCCCCACAGAAATGAGTAGTGGAGATCTCTAGAACTGAAAACCATTTTCTAGCTCTGAAATGGATGTCTGCAAATTTTATAAAAAATATTATTCACTTGCTAGTATACTTAGTATATGTTTTAGATACACAACATGTGTGTAGGCCTGACAACTTTCCTTTTGAAAGTCAACCCTCGACTTACGAACGGCTCCAGATACGAACATTTCAACTTACGAACCACTCTAATAGGAAAAAACAGACTCGACTTGAGAACTTTTTCCGAGTTACGAACAGGAAAAAAAAAAACCCACGGGGAAGGCAGGGAACCTCCCCCCCCCCCCGCAGCAAGCGCCACTTTCAGAAGCCTCCCGGGGGCAGGGGAGAAGCACCATTTTTTAATTTCCCTGCCTTCCCGGCAGCCATTTTGTGCTCTTCTCCGCTCCCACCCCCCCTCTCCCCGCCTCTCAGCTGATCAGCACTGGGTCTCAGAGGCTTGCCCAGCAGGTAAAAAAGGCAGCGGCGGGCGATGGGGGTGGGGGCGCCAGTCCGGTATGCTCCCTGCCCATCCCTGGCGTGGGTCTACTCATGAGTAAGCGCCACGGACAGCGCGGGTCTACTCGTGAGTAAGCGCCGCTGAAGCTGCGCAAGAGGAGGAAGGAGAAGCCGCGGGTGCTGGTGCTTTGCTAGGGAGGCTTCCGAGGGTAAGGTGCTGGTTTTTTCTTTTTAAAAAGTTGTTCTGGGTGGGTTTTGGAGGGTAGGTTTGGGCTGGGGGGGTATGTTTCTGTGTTGGTTTTTTTGGTGATTTTTTTTTTTGCAGTCCCACCGTGGGACTTGCTCAAATGTTTATTTTTGGATGTTTTTGTTTTGTGTGTGTGTGTGTTTTGCAGTCCCAGCGTGGGACTGCAAGTGTTTTATTTTTCATTTCTTTTTTGGGGGGGTATTTTTTTCTTCGGCCGGAACGGATTAATGGGTTTTCAATGCATTCCTATGGGAATGCATAGTTCGACATACGAACTTTTCGATGTACGAACGTTAATCCGGAACGGATTAAATTCGTAAATCGAGGGTTGATTTACAAACCATATTTGACTCACTGTAGCTAATCCTATTTTTAATTTCAGTGCTTCCTTCCCTCCTTTTGCAGTAGAAAATATCTTGTTCAAAGAAGAGTCTGAGAAATTAAAAACTATGTACATTTTTGTGGAATTTAGTTGGTCCCAAAAGAGATACTGGCCACTTATGGGATGGGAGTTTTTTTCAAATTCTTGATAAGCTTTACTCAAGCAAATCCTGTATCTCCACAAATAGGCATGGAAGGCCAAAACTTCAAGTGCCGTAAACAATAACTCTGGTAACTCAGACATTAATACTACTAACAGAGCAGGAACATTCTACAGTGAAGCATTCTGGAGCACTTGACAATGAAAATTTGCTTTCTGGCACTAGGAGTTTTATACATTTGACTCTTCTGGAGATCTCAAAAACTTATTCAATAGACTCTTAGTAGATAATTCTAGGAATCACCCCAGGGTTAGTTTATGTGTATTAACACTGCTCACAGTAGTGCTTGTTCCAATTTGAATGTCACCTCAATGTTTTCACATCCCTACTATCCAGCAGTCCCCACAGAATCATTTTTAACAAAATGATAGTTGGGTTTTTTCGTAAAAGAAATTACACTGACAGAAAAATGGTGGAAATGGTCTTTGACACTGTCAGTTTCACCATATAAGTAACAAGAGCCCTGCCCTGTGGTGCCTGGTTAAATGGCAGTACTGCAATCAAACTCATGATTGGTCATGATGACCTGAGTTCGATCGTAACGGATTCAGGTAGCTGGGTCAAGGTTGACTCAGCCTTCTATCCTTCCAGAGTTGGTAAAATTAATACCTAGCTCACTGGAGGGCAAAGTGTTGTTTGTATAATTATTTTGTAAATCACCCAGAGAGTGCTTTGGCACTATGGGGCAGTATAGAAATCAAAACAACATACAGGGGCAGAGGAAGCAAGAATAAAAAAATGGCCACAGTCCCAGAAAGCACAAAAGTATTGGACAATAAAGCTACAGAATGACTTCTAATAGTGGCCATTCGCACATTTCCTTAATAGATAGCAGGGATTAAATTACCATCCACACAGCAATACAACTCTATGCAAATGCTGGGGATTGGAGAAGAACTCAACATGCACTTCAAGTACTAGGCAGCTATTCACAGGTGACAAAAAGGAGAAAACAGCCATGCAGTTATTAAGTGTACATTGCTACAGGGCCAGATGAGAAGCTAGCTACAACAGCAGCAAGACTCTAGTGCTTTAACCAGCACATGTAACATCCAGTCCCAATGATAACATATTTGCATTTCATCATGTATTTTCCAGATGAAAGTGGTGATTAATCTTGGCAGTTTTGTTATTTCATATGGCTTACCATGTAAACAGGATGTTAAAAAAGAAACCAAGATGCTTAATATCTCTAACATTTTCTTGTCTTACCTACACTATGTCTGAATAAACACTGAAGGAGGTTAGAGACAAGTATTTTTATATTAAGGTAATAGCCAAAATCCTGTTGCATGGTTGTGCAGAAAAGTATAACTTATCATGTCTAATTGCTATATGTTAAGAAATCTCTATAGGCATTCTCCGCTGCACACCAAGTCACACAACTCAGTATGCAACATGTAATACCTATGGAGATTTCTTAATTTATGGCAAAAGTTATGCCTTTTGCCTAATTGCACAACAGGATTTTGCCGACATGTGAACAGCTAAAAATATAGACACCTTTGGTACTAAATGTAAACTTAATTTTTAACATCATAAAAATTAGTATACTTAATTTGCAAGCTCCTCTCCAGTGAGAGGAGCTACACTCTGTCTTGCAGAGTGGACTCAATGTTCTTCCGGACTGGTCCCGATTACATAATTCTCTGATTGTTTTATTAACCGAAGAAAACAATTTTCAAAAGAAAAAGCCTAAGGTCAACATGAAACTGTATCTTTGGATATAACTTACGTTATTTCCTTTAAATCAGGGGTCTCAAACTCAATTTACCTGGGGGCCGCTGGAGGTCTGGGTGAGGCTGGGCCGCATCAGATTTTCCGCCAAGCGGAGCAAGAGCCCGAGGAAGCCGCCCAGGAGTTTCCTTAGCCCGGCTGGGGCTCCGAGGAGGAGGAGGAGGGGGCGCGAGCCCTCGTCGCCGGCCACGACCCCCTCCGGCTCCTTCTTCACTACCACCAGCAGCAGCAGCAGCAGGACGAAGAAGCGGAGAAGGGAGGGAGCGCCAGCGACCGCCTAGCCAGGGGGGGGGAGGAGGGCACGACATAAAATTAAAAAAAAAAACCTCACAGAATTCACCTTGCCAAAGGAGAAAAGCCCCCACTGGTACCCGCGAAATTAAACAGAACGGGGCGGCCCCCCCCACAGGTGTGCGCGCGCGCACGCACACAAACACACACACACACACACGGAGGTCCGGCAACCTTCCTCTGAGGGCCCCCCTCAAAAAAAAGGCGCACTCAGCAGCAGCAGCTACTACTCCCACCACGACAGAAGAGCAAACTTTGTGAGGCGAGCCTAGGCAGCTGAAGCAGGACGAAGAGGAGGAGGAGGAGGAGGAAGCACCGCCGGGTGCTGAGGCGGCCGCTGGCCGGGCTGGTGCTGGGGGTGCCGAGAGAGAAAGAGAGCCAGAGAGCCGCTTCCCTGGAAGATGCGGCGGTGGCAGCTGCTGTTGGCGGCTTGGAGGCGCTCTTCAAGGAAGGGCCGGGAGCGAGCTCCGCTCTCAGGCATCGCTCAGCGGTGGCTCGGGCGCTCGGGGAAAAGGGCCAGCAGCGCGCCTCACTCGCCAGCTCTCCCCCAAGACAGCGCATCTTGCACCCTCCATCCGGAACTGCAGCCTGCCAGCCGGCAGACAGGCAGGCTGGCTGGCAGGCTGCAGTTCTGGATGGAGGGTGCAAGAGGCGCTGTCTTGGGAGAGAGCCGGCGAGCGAGGCGAGGCTTTTTTTGACTCTTGACAGCAGAGGATGCGTGGGCGCTTTAGGGGGGGCATGCAAGGCGGGGGCCACAAACTATCATCCGGCGGGCCGCAAATGGCCCACGGGCCGCATGTTTGAGATCCCTGCTTTAAATGCACTTGCTATCAATGAATATAAAAATCTCAAAATAAGTAGAAAGTATTGCATTGTACATAGGTAAATGATTACAAATGCAGCAGTTAGGTTCCCAATGAAATAAATGTGAAAAGTTAGTCATGATTCAGATGCTATTCATTTCACTGGGACCTCAATGCTACTCTTAGTCTTAATCCTAATGGTGGGGATTGAGGAATTCAACATGTGCTACAAGTACTAGTCAGCTATTCATAGGGGACAAAAAGCAGAAAGCAGCCAGGCCGTTATGTCTATGTTACTGCAGGGCCAAACTACTTAGCATTTCATTAATCCGAAGATCAATTTTTTCCCCATGGGTTAGTTCATTCTACTTGTAATACTTCAGGTGAATACCACAACATATATTTCCATATTTTGTCACACCAGTACAGTTTTCCTAGATTTCCATCCTCCTTCCCCCTATAATCGTAATAATTCCTCGATAAAATTTGGCCTTTACCCCTTTTGTTTCTTACTGCCTTTAGCTTCTCTTTACAGCCAATTGTCACAACACTTTAACCAATGTAGAATACAAATAATTAAATTCTAAAGTATTTCAGCTTGTTTGTTCCATAGTGACTGCTCAACATTATAAAATTAAAGAGCAAGTTAACAGGTCTTAAATTGTTGTACAGAGAGTCACTTTGTGAATATATAGAAACCTTAAAACCACCCAACAATGCTTATACGCTGTTAAGTGGTTATGGAAGTGTGAAACCTGTTTTAGTACTGGAATAGTACCGACCCTTGGGTTATAATGAGCAAGGATTTATTAACCCATTGCCACAAAATAACAAAATCAGACTTTGCTCCAGTTTACTTTCCATGTAGCTTGCCACACCTTGTTAATGCGCCAGATCAGAAGCAAATTACAAAATATGCAATATCGAAAATCTGTTTTAGGCAGCAGGACTTTCATATCTGACAAATTCAAAATCATAATTGCTGCTGTAGTTGATAGTCATGTTTATAAAAGAGGAAAAAATACCACATAAGGACTGTAGAAAAAATCCCATTTAAACCTTGAGTGTGGGATCAAATTAGCTAATATGGAAATTTGTTCTGTTCTCTAACACCCACAAGTCCCAGAACATTAGGCTGAAGTGCTGGCATGAATAAGAACCATTTGTCAAACACAAAAAGAAAAAAAAATCACAGGGTTGTCAAGAGTTTTTAAAGTGAACTATTTAAAGGTGTCTTAAAAAACAATTCCATTGCAATGGAGATTATTGTATTAATGTTGATATGCACATAGCAGATGGTTCATTTTCTAGATTTGTTTTTACAAAACAACCACCAAAACCTGCATATTAAAATATGTGTCACTTTACACAAACATATTAACAGTCACAGGCCCAAACTGTTGCATACTTACATAATCAGATGGGAAATGGTGTAACTTGCAGCAGCAAATTGCTTCCAATTAACAAGTCCCCACTTAGATTTTTGAGTCATCCAAGCAAGTCACTCAACTGGTGCACAACAAGGAATCCCAAAAGGGGACTTGTTAATTAGCAACTATTTGTCATTGCAAGTCATGCCATTTCCCTTTAGTTGGTATAATTTTGCAACAGGATTTTGGCCTTAGGTTCTTGAGGATGAAGTGACAAACAGGAAAAGGATTACACTGAAAAAGAAGAAAAAAAAATTGATGGACTTGGAAACTGCTACTTTGGGCTGTGTTTGCAGATGGATGTTCAAAAATAGCTTTACTGCCAATGTTCTTTCCCCTGAGAATAGATGCAAAGGGACAGCTTAGGGGGTGGCTTTGGATCTGTTCAGTCCAAAGCCATTCCTTTCTTCTACTGTGATCTCAGGAAGGCTGCATATTATCCACTGCTGGACTAACTAAGGTAAAGTTGTCTTGTTTACTCCCTATTCTTCTGCTGTCAGTATTCTGTGGATCTTTAGGCTAAACAACAAGTTGCAAATAGTTTTCTTTTGGTGCTTCATTTTTTTACAGAGTGCAATTGTTGAGGCGATAGTCTGCAGTGAAAGGGGTGTGTGTTAATTGCTGTTTATCTCCCCAGTATCTATACTGAAAAAACAGAAGCAATTCACCTACACAGCATCTCCCTCCCCCCAAGAGAAAATATATAGGCCATATCAAGCTAGGTTATGAAAATTTTATCTTACCTGTTTTTTTTAAAGTCATCTTTTACGGGTTTTATAATACACAGTCCTTTTGGCATTTGGCACATTTTAGAAAGGATTATAAGAAGTGTTAATCCCCAGTACTATGGAACATTTGAAGGAGCTTTTTATATTTTCACACGAAGGCAAAATAATGACAGCAGATGAGAGAAATCAGTGTTGAAGCCTGCTTTTTATGGAACTAATAAATCCACAAAAATATGACATCAGGATGCAAAGGATAAAATAGGAAAGATAAAAGATGGAACACTTTATGATAAACTGTGTCAGCCTAGAACATCAGAACTATACAGGCTTTCCCGACCAGCTCACATCCAGATTGGCTGAAATGCAACTCCCCTCATGACCAGCTAATGTGGGTTACACCGGTGAGGGACTATGGGAACTGTAGTCTAACACATCTGGAGGGTGTCCAGTTGGGACAGCCAGAACACTGGCATGTACTAGATGTTCAGTCTGCTTTCTATATTCATTTCCAATTTCCTGTATTTTAGCAAGCTACTTAAGGCTTGATACCAAACACACTGTGAAGAAAGACATCCACTGACTTCATTGACCTTTGAGTCAAGCCATTCATCAGTCTGCACTCTCCATCCCTAAAGCATCTTCCAGCAGGACTGTGTGAACAGCAGTGAAATGTGGGTTCCACCTCCCTAACTACTTATTGACAGAGTAAATGTGATTTTTTTGTCAAAGACTCGAGCTCTAGTATTCTAATCAGAAGCTCATAGCATTTAGACATTTATTCCTCCTATTTCCTTCTCTTCTTCATTGTTGCAGGCATATATTTAAGGATGTTATAGCCACATGTGATAGACAAGCAATAAAACAAACTGAAGAATGAAGATAATTTTATCATGCTTCCCAAAATTTCAGTATTAGAACCATTTCAGGATTTCTAAGGAACTAGTAAATTGATTTTTCTAACAGATTCTAAACAATTTACATCATCTTCCCCAGCTGTGGCTTGTCAGCCACCATATTTAAACAAGATTTGCAAATAATGTTAATTAAGCATGCAACTGAAATGTGCAGACTACAACCTCCCTGGTGTCTTAACACATTACACCAGCCTTCAAACATAGTATATCATTTGTGGGATCAGTAGGCTCCAAATTTTAAGATTACTGGTGTAGATTCCCCTCCCCCCGACATATAAAACTGAACTTTAGAATGTGAACTTGGTTACCTTTTAAACCACCAAGGTTTACCAGCATATGCAAGATCATCAATATTCAAGTCATGCGTACTATCATCACAGAGCACTGCAGCTTTCAACACAGCCTAATACTTTAAATAAATAAATAAATAAATAATGGGCTGGGCACCTTAGCAAGGATGTAATCATCACCTTTCACGATTATGCCACTTTTTCTAACTAAAAGTAAAATGCCCTTTTGTAGCACTGTCACAGTGTCAGCTGTACTCTCAGAAAGCTTAGCCCTATCTTCCCTAGGCTGCCAATCATTCTTCACACAGACACACCCTTTACAGCTGCTCCATCTCCAAACAATTTTCCTTTCTCTATAACAGCTTTTTCCAAAACATTTAGAAACAGTATTTCTCATATGGGAACAAGTTTTTATTTTAGATATGACAGCCACTATCACCTTTCCATGTGTGATCTACACCATGCAAGAGACTGTGCCTGTTCCAAACATTGACCAAAACCCTGTTGCTGGCATAACACTTTTCATGCAACTTTTGCAGCAAGTTACAAAGTCATTGTATATATCATTAGTTGTGTACTGATTTGCCTGACTCAGCATACAGCAAATACCACTTATACTATGTTACCTATAGGTTTTGAGTCATTATGTGCTGTCACAATATGACCCACAGGCTCCTGTTTTGCTGAAAGGAGGTACCATACTTCAAATGTGTTCTCTGTGCATGGTAGGGCCCAAAATATATAACATTGAATTGCACAACCAAGTTGTACATCTAAAGCTGACCTAAGCTGATCTCCTCCCTTGAACTTCAATAACTATACTGTCCAAAGTCAGCCTTTACATCTGAGATGCTTTTCTCCTCCACCATTAAACAGAAGCAAACCCTCAGCTCTGTGAAACAACCCAGTTAAGTATCCTTCACTTCTGTCCTTCACTTTCTTAATCTCCAAGCTTGTTGGTTTTCTATATTCTTAAAAATTATTTGCTCACTTCTGCATGCTGGTTTCAGGGGAAATCAGGAGAAGTTTGGGAGCAAAGCCTGAATGAAGGGCAAAACCCTATGATGTTATACTTCATAAACATGTAGACGCAATCACAGTAAGAAATGTAGCATGAGACATTAAAGGGAACATAGATTACAGCCCTCTATAAAACTTTCTTGGGCTCCATGATCACTGCAGATGGTGACAGCAGCCACGAAATTAAAAGACGCCTGCTTCTTGGAAGGAAAGTGATGACAAACCTAGACAGCATCTTAAAAAGCAGAGACATCACCTTGCCGACAAAGATCCACATAGTCAAAGCTATGGTTTTTTCCAGTAGCAATGTATGGAAGTGAGAACTGGACCATAAAGAAGGCTGACCGCCGAAGAATGGATGCTTTTGAATTGTGGTGCTGGAGGAGACTCTTGAGAGTCCCCTGGACTGCAAGGAGAACAAACATATCCATTCTGAAGGAAATCAACCCTGAGTGCTCACTGGAAGGACAGATCCTGAAGCTGAGGCTCCAATACTTTGGCCATCTCATGAGAAGAGAAGACTCCCTGGAAAAGACCCTGATGTTGGGAAAGTGTGAAGGCAAGAGGAGAAGGGGACGACAGAGGACGGGATGGTTGGACAGTGTCATCAAAGCAACCAACATGAATTTGACCCAACTCCGGGAGGCAGTGGAAGGCAGGAGGGCCTGGCATGCTCTGATCCATGGGGTCACGAAGAGTCGGACACGACTTAATGACTAAACAACAAACAACATAAAACTGCAGTTATAAATGCTCCTAATTTACACTCTAAAAGAGGAAAGATAGTCCTTTTTTTTGTGCTGCTCTTTAGCCAAGGAAGTGCTGACCCTTCCACTGATTTTCACACTAGTGGGATCTCACATTTCTCATGCTGTCGCAGGCACCAGTGAGGCACTTTTTAACATCTAAAATCCTAGCCACCACTCCTTGGTGCCACTAAGGAAATAAAAACCATTCACAAAACCCACATTCAAGTATTTGAGTCAGGCACTCTTACTCTGGCAGACAAGAACTGTGGAGACACTCACTGAGGTTAACTGAGAACTCCACTGAGGGAGAAGATACCAAAGGACTGGTGAATGTCTCTCAACTCACACCTCTCCAGGGTGTAGGAATTCTGCAAGGTTGTATTATAACTGTGAATAAAGCACCCACGTGTTTGAATCCTGAAGTTGAGCCCACAGAGTTTGTTCCAGGGAACCCAGCTGCTGCCAGCTCCATAACACTGGAAGCTGACGGTGCCCACAGGCACAAATTTAACCTTAACCAAAAAGTGCTCTTTTTCTCATTTTCGCATGGAGGCAAGAAATCCCAGAGGGCTTGAAAATTCCTGCCTGTGGTGTCTTGTGGAGTAATTTAGTCTGCATTCTTTGCATCTCTACAGTTAATCCATCAGTTTCATTGCCAAAGGACAGGAAGCATTTTCCAAAAGGACATCTTAAGTGGGATGTCAATTCCAGTCACAAAGGCAAACCTGATTAGCCACACCATTTCCTCCTGCAAACGGAGGAGTACACACTGTAGAGGAAGGTTAGCAGCTGTGGCTGACTTTTGGGAAAACTTGTCTACCATTTTCTACCATTAGGTAGACCTAATCATTATTCCAATATAGATGTTTCCACAGATCATACTTGGAAAGCCTAATATATATTTTAATTTTTTTTATACTACACTTTCAAAACTTTTATGGAGGGGGATACACAACTAATCAAAATAAAACAAGTAGATAATCTATTGCACCACATGCTAAACTTGAAAATGTATTGTGCGTGCACACACACATTTACAGAGAGAAAACTCTCTTTGAATAACTTCTAACACTGAATCACTCCTACATTTGAGACCTTTTCTCCAAATATGATCTAACTCTTCTTATTCATAATTTAAACTATTTGTTTCATGTCCTTTCCTCAGTACATACAGTTTGCCATCATTCTCCCTATATACTCTGATGCCATCTAAATATTTGATAGTTACCTGCTTTCCCCCAGTCTCACTGCCTTTGTGCAAAGAACATGACTTCAAATCTAGACCTTTTAAAATTCTCTCAGCTTTCTTTTGAAACTTTTGTAACAAGGATGGGGAATTTGTAGGAGCAGATAAGTATAACCATACTGGCTAGATGCATTTAGCGGTATTTAGCCGTGGAACCTGCAGTTAAACTTAGTCACAAGATGGTGAGTGCAAATTTGATTAGTCAGAGGTAGGTGTGTGGTATCACATGACATATAGCAATGCCTGCTGAGATAACAACAATCAAATAAAATTCCATACTGTCCCAGTGTCCACACATAGCTTCTGCCTCTATCAAGAAAATGCACATGTGCAAAGATACATAGGTATCTGTGCCTTTCACAGAAATCAAGGAAATTCATGTATTCAATGGAAATCCCACATGATAGGGAGTTGCTGAATTGGCACAATAATATTTTGAAACTTTTCCCCACAGAAACCTGTTTTGCTGACATTAGCAGAGTGTGACAGATCCCTAAATAGCTACACAATGAATTGTTGCAGTTTTCAAGGAGGCTATGATTGCCTGTTGGATCAATACACTGTTCTACTTAAAAGGTGGGTTATGCTATTTTATGTGGCAGACTCTGATCACCCATTATATATAATTTTAGCTTGGAGGAATATCCAATACAGTTTAATTCTATTGAGTTTTACAAATAAAGTTACCATACAGAAAATGGCAAAAGTGCACCAGCATTGCCAAATAATGTATACGGACACTTTGATGCCCAAAATGCTGTACAAGGCTGCCCACTCGAGGTGTGTCAGTTACAGATGGTCTAGTGTTTTTCAATAGATAGAAATATTATTACACAAAGCAGCATTATAAAATGTGTAGTAAAAAATTTACCATACTTCCTGTTTTACCCAGGTAAAAATTAGCTCACACCTTTCCTGTATTATTTAAATCTCTCTTAATATGACCTTGCTTGACTTAGTAAGATATTCCTCAAATCTAATACACTACATCATGTTTCCTTTGTTCTTTATCTCTCATCAGTTGCTGAATACTCTTCCTGTGTGTTATTACCATTTATGGAGTTGCTACAGTCAAATTCAGTGTAAGAACTTGGATTGGGACCATGCAGAACATCTGTTAACATCAGCAAGGGAACACATGTATATGTATCTCTGTTGTCAACAACGTTATTCCCCTAATATCATTTCCAGGGCTTGAAAAATTTTAGAATGTCTCACCAGTCAGTCAAAAATTTCACCAGTCCGCATGACCGGACTATAGCCTTGCAATTTATGTTCAAACTGAAATTTAAATTTAAACTAGGCACTTTCTACATAACAATGCATACAAACCCAAAATATTTATTTATTTATTTATTTATTTATTTATTGCACTTATATGCTGCCCATCTAGACATTATCTACTCTGGGCAGCTCACAACAGACAAGATAAAAACAGTTAATATATAGTAACAGTTTTACCGCAATATACAATGAAAACAATAGTTCAAGATGGGAAGAAGAAAATTAAATACACCCTCAGACTTGGGTTACTTTATTACCTGTGTGCCTGTGGGGTCATGAAGCTTGCATTTTGAATGCCTTTCTTTTGAATGTCTCCAGCAAAAATAAAACTGAAAGCAAAAGCGCCCGGCCTCTTAAGGAGCCAGGTCGTTCGGTTGAAATTGGGAGCAGGGAATCTCCATACTCTCCAGCATGGGACTACTCTACATTCTCCTGCAGAGCTATATATCTATGTGCCGCTCAAACTCTCTTCTTGCGAGAAGAGGGCTGTTTTTCCTTTTGCAATGGGAAGGGGGAGGGGAGGACTGCAGGATCAGAGAGAGAGAGAGGGACTGAGGGTAAGGAGGCAAGGAGGGAGAGAGGGAGGGAGGGAGCTGTGGCTCATCAAGCAGCGTTTTTTCACTCGTCACAGACGAGTGGACGAGTGGATTTTTCAAGCCCTGATCATTTCCTATCTCCCCTATAGTTCTAATGTTCTCCCCTATATTTCCTATGTTCATGCCCAAGTACTATTGCTATACAGCCAAAATGCTCCTCACAAACATGGTATCAATAGGTGTGTGAACTAAGGCAATGAGCCTCAGAAACAGCTCAGTGAGTGAGAAATGCTGACTGACTTGCAGGACTGGGATGATGGAAAATCAAACAGGTGAAGGAGTTGAATGGAGTATCAGGGAGAAAAACATGACTATCTGAGCAGCATGACTGCACAGCACATTTTGTTGAGATTTTTACTTGTTACTGACTATAGATCACATGCATTCCCAAAGCACTTCAATTACCCATCAGTATTAGTGTTGTTACTGCATGCTGTCAAGTTATTTCAAACTCATGAGGACCCTTAAAAAAGGGTTTCAAGATATATGAGATATTCAAGGAGTGGTTTACCATTGCCAAACTGTGTTGAGTTTCCATGACCAAGAGGAGATTTGAACTTGGGTCTACTGAGTTCAAGTCTGAAACTCTATCCACTACAGCATATTGAGTCATTTGTATTACTTCCATTCTTTAATTTAGGTGCAGCTAGATGCCACTTTTTTCCTGTGGTGATGTATGGAAGCGAGAGCTGGACTATAAAGAAAGCTGACCGCCGAAGAATTGATGCTTTTGAATTGTGGTGCTGGAGGAGGCTCTTGAGAATCCCCTGGACTGCAAGGAGAACAAACCTATCCATTTTGAAGGAAATCAACCCTGAGTGCTCACTGGAAGGACAGATCCTGAAGCTGAGGCTCCAATACTTTGGCCATCTCATGAGAAGAGGAGACTCCCTGGAAAAGACCCTGATGTTGGGAAAGTGTGAGGGCAAGAGGAGAAGGGGACGACAGAGGAGGAGATGGTTGGACAGTGTCATCGAAGCTACCAACATGAGTTTGACCCAACTCTGGGAGGCAGTGGAAGACAGGAGGGCCTGGCGTGCTCTGGTCCATGGGGTTACGAAGAGTCGGACACGACTAAATGACTAAACAACAACAACAAGATGCCACTTGGAAGGGTTCCACAAATGTTGGCTTGGGCCAGTGACCAGCTGTCATCATTAGTAGTAGTAAACAAGAGGGGGGAGGTATTTTCTTATTTCCAATGGAAATTGGAAATGCTGTTTCTTATCTCCTCCAAATATCCACAGCACAAATGAGGTCTCTAGGAACCAAGTTTGTGATATCTAAGTTCTCTTCATCAAAGGGCCCCCTGAATTTATTGACTGTCAGAAGCACAAGGATTCATTACTAGAATTTCCCCCCTCTTTTCATAAACCTGCATAATGTTTAAGATTGCACTGTAAGATGGAAATTTTCTCTAGCTACTGAGTTAAGAAAGATCTAATCTGAATTGATTTGGGGGGGGGGAATAAATAGTACAGATTAGCACTGCAGCATAATGAACAAAGAATTTGGTGGCACCTTAAAGACTACAGAGTTCTGTTTGGCATATTGTGAGCCCACATCTTCGGATAGAAAGGGCTGAAGTCCATGAAATCTTATGCTCAATAATAATTAGTAGTTCTCATAGTGCCATAAACATAATTGGTTTTGCTGCAACAAACTACAGACTACCAACTGGAAAAATTTACTTTGGTTATGAAAGTAAATATGCAAATATTAAGAGACTTTATAAAGCATTTGTTCACATCTTCTGTTTTGATAGATACCATTTCCCTTTCTTTTCCTAACCTGGATATTTTCTAACGAAAACCATCACCTTCCTCCACCTCTTATACCACTTAAAAGTCTTCAGTACCATTTAATCCTCACATGTTCCAAACATACACAGTACTGAATACACACACTGCAAATAAGTAACGCCAGGGGAGGAACAGATAAAAAAAGAATAACAAAGTATGCATTTTGTTGATGAGCTTTTAAGAGAGCTTCTACAGAGTTGGATCCAGAGCTGCATAAGTGGAAGACTCCCTTCTCCTTCCTGCCATGTCTCTCAGTAGCTGGTTCAAGGAATTTGAGAATGAAGTATATAGCACAAACTGAAACTTGCTCAGGGCACCTCTGCCAGTTCTTTTCTGACCACCCCAGCCAGCCCCCCATGACATAGCCGAGCCATTCATTAAAGTCTCAATTCTAGGGCATGCATATAGAGCTACAGTGAAAAGGAAGCAGGAAGGTCCTATTGTGCGAATCGATTTCCATTTATGCACTTTTTGACCATACCTTAAGAGCTCACACAATTTTTTTTTCAAACTCTATCAGAAAAAATTAAAATAGAGACTGACTTGAAATCCACATATACCTAACAAACAAAAGAAGTCAACAGAAACTTCATAAAGTGACAACACGTTATGGAGAATATTTCCTACCAACAAAAATAAACATTTTAAAATGTTTCAGTTCTGAACTTTCGGTTAAGAGTGACAGAATTCTTAAGAGTTAGTTGCCTAAGAGACACATCCAGTCAGGATCATACGTGGCTGCTCTGTATAATATATGTATCCCATACATTTGCTATGTTTCTCAACCACAATTGCAGAAACTGGGTCATCTCTCAGAAAATGATCCTCTAACAAGAAAGTCACAGTGGACTACTTATAAAATAAGGGCATAAAGTTAAGTAGTTTAAGCAGAAAGCAGAAACGCAAGTATGTGTCTCTCTCCCACAGGAACCTGCAAGCTTTTAAGTCAAAGATTGTGCTATTATTCAGTATGTATCAATATATAAGCTAGTGAAGCACTTCTTCAGAATTAAATACCAGAGTCCCCATAGAGGGAACAACAAAAATGCAGACAACCACTACTCAATTATTGTTATGAACCTTTCATGAAATAGAATTCTGTTTGTTCAGTATCAATGTGTTTGCATGTACATAAGTGAATTATAATCTGAAACTACATAGCTTTCAAAGAGGTCTGAGATCTTTTCAGTCATTTTGCAGACTCTACTTTATTCAAAGTTCACAAACAGAGGGATCTCTCAGGATTTGCTGCCTTAGCTATGATTGGACTAGATGACCCTTAAAAACCCTTTCAACTCTACAATTCAGTCAGATCGTGCCTTTTCCTCTAAGGAATTATAAGATCACCCAAAGATACTTAAATTCATTCAGATTTATTGCTTAAGTAGACTTCAAAAAGCATTCTACTTTCCGCGGAATATCACATTTTAAAAGACACTGACTCTTCCTAATTTGCTTTCACTAAACTTTTTAAAAAGAGAAATCTGAAATCATTGAAATTTAAAAGCCACATGAGGAAGGTTGTGGTCTCCCTGTCAAAGCAGATATAATTCTAATCACAACAAGTGTTTTGCACAATTTATTTTGGTGGATGATACATTGCTGTGTTGCGATATCTTTAAGAAGGTGCCACTTTTTTTCTAACACATACAAACTGCAATGTTTGGTGAAGGAAGAGAGAGTGAGGTTGCCATGGTAAGTCTGCATCTTTTGTTGAATACTGAAATAAATTGATGCATAGAATTGACACCCACATAACTTGTCAGTACAACTTACAGGGTTTTTTTTTTTAATACCCGTAACACTAACACGAATGTGTTAAATGTAATTGTTGTTATCCCTGTCTTCCTTTCTCTTTCTAACTGCCCACAACACCCCAGCCTAAGAGAAACAAGAATAGAATGCTTTGCTGTGCTCTCCTTAGGTGAAAATGTCAGAGGCCAAGTACAAAGCATGAAAATGTTACCATGGTGACGACATTATAAATACCTAAGATAAGAATATAGCTATATCTCTCATATTGGGAACTTATGCTCTAAACAGGGCTATAATACTTCTAAGTGGGCCACAAAGAGAGCCATCCTCACATATCTCAATCTGTTTTGCAACAAAAGCAAGAATGATTAAACCATAAGAACTGGAAATAAAATCCTCTAAATCCAAAGTGACTTGTGCATCACAGATCTTCTGAGACGACTGTCAAAGAAACTTAGGAAACAATCAAAAAAAGAAGCCCTGTCCAAATGCTAGAATTACCTGGTTTCTCACACATGCTTCAAGGCAAGTGCCTAACTGCATTTCCTTCATCATCACCTTCACTCAGTGATGGAGGAGCCTGAAGAGGAAAATTTCCTGCTCACATGTAGGCTCTACATGCAAGGAAGAACCCCAGGAAATCATTATTCTTACTGGTATGTAAGCCTACATATGTGCAGGAACCTCTTCTTTTCAGACTCAGTTATCATGTGAAGAAAAAGATAACTGGTGTGTGTGTGTGGGTGGCAAGACTAGACACTACTCTTAAAGCATGTTCAGAAAACCAGCTACTCTAGCACATGAACAGAGCAAGACAATTTACTCCCATTGAAACCATTTAGCAAACAAACCCTGATTTTTACAGAAATGTACTGGAATCAAGATGACAGAGCCAATTCCTGCTTTCTCTTATTGTATGTTGAGAGGTAAATGTTTTATTTCTTATTGTTTCCTGTCTCACTAAAGAGGTGTCTACGTCAGGCAGGAAAATCTTACTTCCTTCTCCGCAAATGGATTCAAATGACAGAGGAACATATGGGAGGATATTCTTGCCTTTAAGTTATGAATGGAAAATAAGAATGGAGAGGGAGAGAGATTCTGTTCCCTACTCCAAAACAGGGATGGGAAGAAATCACAACCATGTCTAGTGTCTTAGCAAGACATCTTAACAGAGAGCCTGTTGAGAACTCTCCAGTCTCTGTGAGACTTCTGGCCTCCACCACAAGAGCAAGAAAGCAAATATTTTGGTCAACACTTTGTGCAAAATACATCAGCACAAAACTAGTGCCTTTCCCAAAAACATATAAAAATAACAAGCACAAAATGACAGATTAATTCACACCACTATTCATGCACTATATAGTTTTTCCATGCAGATTGTCTGCAAGCAATATACAACATTGACTAGATGAACCACAAGGAGCCACACTATGGTTCTAAAAATGGTCTATGTTCATGAGGAGCAAGCTGTGGATATCAGTTAAGTGTTGCTGCAAATGATTACACAAGGATTGTCAAGGTGTCTTTGGTCAAACAGATGAAGTTGGCAATATGTGGAAAACAGCTACATGTTAAAGAATTCATTCACTTACTAAAATGTATATATAATAATTGCAAAAATGAAAACATCATTTTTCTTCAGATACATTGCAAAAATGTTGGTCTAAGATTAAAGATACTGATATTACTATTAATCATCATCTGCCAGTTACACAGCCTTTGTAAGCTTTTACTGAAAAAGGTACAATCTCTTAACAAATGGTCTTTACAATGAGGTAATATCTTCCACACTTCGTAATGCACATCTATCTATATTGTGTCTCATCAAGGAAAATGGCATACTTCCCCTTTCTTAAAAATGGCAAATTGTTAAATCTATTTCTAAAGTTCAAAGATTAGTGTCTATGTTTCTTGGTGTTTCTGTCCCTAGTCAAAAACAAGAGCCTTAAACCTGAAAAACAGTGGAGAGCACACAGATTGACTGACTGTTTTTTTTATCTATCAAGATGGAAAAAATCAGATGATTTTATATTGCCCCACCATCCCCAGGTGAAACCAGGTACCCTCACATCTTAAGCTGATTCTTCAAGGTTTTTATCTCTATCTTGCAACTTATAAGGTTCATTGTGTGACTTGCACAATCCTGATTTGGCCTACATTTCTTTCATATCTGTTTATGGCCATGGCCAAAAAAAGGTTGAGAATGGGTGCTCTTCAGCACCCAACCTGATGACAAGTCCCCAAGACTTGAAAGCTCACCTTGGTAGGATATTATAGTGGTCCACTTTTCCAACCCTGACAGTGATTGTTTTATATGATAAAAATAGCACCAAACATGCACAAGAGGAAGGTATCAACAAGCTCGGAGGAAACATCAAGTTTTGTAGAAATTCAGAAATGTGTAGGGGAAAACACTCTTAATTGTTTGAGGACGGTCAAAACTGGTCAGTGAAGACTAAGCATAGAAGTACTCACTGGCTCTTGAGGAGGGGAGGACAGAAGCATCAGTCGTGGAAAGGAAGAGACCACCCTGGCATGACCAGCTCATATCTTGAACAGAAGCATCCCATTATGCAGCACTTTGCTGCAGGTTCTACTAGCAAGATTTCCCAATATGATTATTTTTTAATCTCCTGGAGCTTCATTATAGAAAAAGTTTTGCATTTTAAAAAAATTGTCCATGGACATAGGTGTGGAAAGAAAACCTGAACCATGTACACACCTAATAATGACTCAATCTACATGTTCTCTCCTAGACATACTCTCTTGGGGAAAAATTTGACTGAAATATTTGACTGAGTAAGTGCCCTTTCATTTGTGCAGACAATTACTACCTGCATTCAGTATAGTTTTCTACATTGGCAGGTGTGTTGTGGGTATTTACTGAGTAGAAATGTCCAGGAAGGAAATGTAAAGCAGGGTTACAGACATTTCTTTTACACAGACAACTCCCCCCCCCCCCCCAGCATAAAAGGAAAGGAAAGGAAAGGAGAAAAAAAAAAGATAAAGCCATTCTGAGTCACGCACTACTGGGGAGAAGAAGGTGGAGAAAGAGGGCACTTGGTGGGTTGAAATAGCTGAATAGCACATTTATGAGGCTGTGGATATTTTTAAAAACATTTTCACAGTAGCAGGAGTGCAAAAATAAAAGAAATATATAAACTAAAATCACTGGTGGTTTTCTATTATTAAACAAAAAGAGAACTGTGATGCCCACATTTCATTGCAGAACAATTACCACTGGGGACAGCCTGCACTGCATTGAAATCAATGCCATTCTAGATATGGGCCCTCCCATTTTGTTTTCACACACCACTCTTTTGGTGAATTGTTAAACTGAGACAGATCCAACTGTGGTTTTGCCTGCCTGTAATGAAAAAACAAGAACAGGCCTGTGTGTATGTGTGTTCGAGCTTCCCTTGCATCTACAAGATCAAACTATCTGATCCTTTTACCTGTACATCTATTTTTTTTTAAAAAATCTTCTAAACACATTTTGAAGCCAACAGTGAATGTTGGACTAAGCTTCTGAATCTAGATCCAGCAGATCTTAATACTGGTGATGACCCAATATTGTCAATCAGGGAAACCAGCAAAGGTCAGCATGGTGGGGCAAAGGCCAACATCCCAGCTCTTGAGACAGGTACACAGACATAGTCTAGCTGCTGCTGAGATGCTCAGCCTTTATTCTGGGATACCCACAACAGATCTGAAGCAGAGAAGGCTAGTGCCTCCACTCATTCACTCATTTCTCCCAGGAAAACCTGAGCCCCCTGGCACTGCCCACTCTCAGGTGTACAGCTCTTCTCAGTCAGGAGGCACAGCTAGGCCAAGTGTCCATTTCAATAGCACACACAAACACAGAGAGCAATTGAGCCAAAGACTTTCTTGTATAAGGGCTAACAACAGAAGGAAGTGGGCCTAGTAAGCAGAGTGATCTCAACTGCACAGGGTTACTTCCAGATTAGATGTCACTAACACACATTTGGAGGGAGGCATCCTTCTTCTCACCTTACAATCATCAGAAACTTCCCATGCCATGCCAAGAGAGAGTAGCAAGGAGAATATGAAAAAGGACTGACATCTGTAGTGCTTCTTAGAGAGATATGCTATCACCACCCACTCTGTTCATGATAGAGCACACAGGCCTGGCCAGATCTCCCACCATTCATGCAAAGAGCAACTGCTGCATCTTCTGCCCACTCACCTGTGCTCTCCTCCTCTTCCCCCTCTCAAGTTGTGTGGAAGTGGGGTCTGCCCACCTCACTGAATAACTGAAGGGAGTCTGTACTGGCTTCTACTCATCCATGTGGAACCTGCTGGGTCCAATCCCCCATTCTGTGTCACCCAAACAAAGAAGGGGAATAAGGTTCCTTGTAGTCTTCACTTGTGCTATCATTCCTACTATGCTACTAAGAGAAGACATTGAGCAAAAATGCCAGAATAGTCAATGATCATGCAAGGACCAGCAGCAGCTGCTCCCACATCCTCTTCCTATTTGCCTAGCTCTCTTTGTAGGCAATGTGGCAGAAAGGATTGGTCCCAATGCTGTATTGCCTTAATGAGACAACATAGGCTGATGAGAGGAGAAACCACTGCCTCCATTTCCCTGCTCTCCTTCTCTTTCTCTGTGGGATCCAGACATGAAGGAGCAGAAGCTCTCTGCCTGGCTGCCCTCTGGAACTGCATTCAGTTATCACCGTTGTGCCTGTGTCACCCAAAAGGACCACAGGTGAGGCTCTTCTTGGTGGCAATACACCATGGTCACTTACTCCCCTCCATGCTCTCTTTAGATGCTGTGGTTCTGCCTAAAGAGAGTGAGAGTAAAGAGGCAGTAAGAATATCTGCTTCTCTCT
Source organism: Intellagama lesueurii (assembly GCA_037013535.1). Classification (NCBI taxonomy): domain Eukaryota; kingdom Metazoa; phylum Chordata; class Lepidosauria; order Squamata; family Agamidae; genus Intellagama; species Intellagama lesueurii. Next base: position 165,422,972 of record JBAJHW010000004.1, read on the forward strand.
TCCTCCCCGCCCCACTCGTCAGTTGCAAAGGGTCCAGTTCTTCCTCCATGCTGCCCAGAGACAGAGAGAGAAAGAAAGAGTTCTCAAACAGCTATCTCTATTCAGTTGCTCACACCCTCTCTCTTGGTGAACTGAGCCCCCACCCACTGCCAACCTGGAACTGGCCCTGCAGGTTGCAAATCTTCCCGTGCCCAAGTGCCAAGCAGGATCGTCTGTGTTGCTGCTGTTCAAACCAAAGAACAGCTTCTGCCACCTTGCTCATCCGCCTCATCCTCCGCCCACCCCGCCCCCCTGGAAATCCACACGTCTTTTAAGAGGAGGGGGCTGCACAGGCTATGGAGGAGGAGGATCATGCAGACTTCCCTCTTGCCTTCCCTTCTTTGCAGTGATGCCTTCTTCCCTTAGCAACCACTGCATGTCATCTGGTTGCCACCAGCACCCTGGGGTGCTTCCTTCACTCCACCACTCACCCATCGCATCCCCCATCCACCCCAAACCACCCTCCGTGACACCCGCCGCCACAGAATGCAGGCAAACATCCAACATTATTAAGGGGGAAGAGAGAAAGAGAGAGAGAAAGAGAAGGAAGCCACATAGGTAGCTACTTCCTTCACTCCGGATCGCCGGCTCACCCATGCAGGAAAGCCGGAGCGCGCGGCTCTTCCGCGGCTAACACGCCCCTAGAGCAGCCCCACCGTAGGAAAAAAAGGCAGCCCCTTCCCCAAGAAAGGACGCAGCCCCAGCGGGAAAGACTCTCTCACACACATTGCAGGCTGGAGCGAACGTCCACTGCCTAGAGACAGTTCACAGCGAAGGCTGCTATTATCCTGTAAAGACATTTTGGGGGGGGGGGGGGGGAGATGGTCCGAGGTTTGGGAAATGGAGGAAAGTGGGGGAGTCGGGTAGGGCAGAAGAAGGATGGCGATCGCCCCCTCCCCAAAGATAGACCACGATGCGGAATACCCTTCAGGTGAATATTTGGGTCTCTTCCCTCCTCCCGCACCAAGCAGAGATCTGGAGAACAGGTACCTTGTCAGCTGAAGTCTCCTCTCCGTTGGCCAGACCCCCAAGGCAGCAACCAGCCCCAAAGCAAGCTCTTCATCCAGTAAATCCTTTAGGACCGAGCAGGTGAGCGAAGAAAAACCGGCGCCTGCTGCCGCCAGCACCGCCAGCACCACGGCAGCCGTGGAAAGCGCGATGGGGAGAAACGGGGGGGCCCAACCACCCCCTTCCCGGCGCATTTGCCAGAGCGGGGCGCAGGAGCGAGACTCCACAAGGGCACGCGGGGAGGAAGAGGAGGAGGAAGAAGAGGAAGGCTGCTGTTTCACATCTCCGCGGCGACGGAGCGAGCCACGAGGAGGAGGAGGAAGAGGAGGAGGAGGAAGAAGGCAGCCGAGGCGGCGACGGAGCCTCCCTCAGCCCGGCAAGGCTCGGAGGCGGGCGGGTGTTGCTGGGGTTTTTGTTTTTTTTACCCCCGCGCGTGTCAAGGGCTTCCTCGCGGCGGCAGCTTGGCTCCTTCACAGGTGTAAATGGTTGCGGAGCCCAAGGGGGCGGGAAAGGAGAAGGCGGCGGCTCCGGCTCGGGCTCCTCCCGCCTCTGACCGAGCCCCCTTCCCTGCCGCTCTCCTACGGTGGGAGCCGGAGAGCTTCGAAGGGGAGCCCCCGTGTCCGGCTGCCCCAGCAGCGGGCAAAGCGGGGGGGGGGGGAAACGTCCGCTGCTCCTTGGAGAGGGAGGGCGGACGGGAGGGCGGGCGGGCGGGCGAGGGGAGTGACCCTGGGCCAAAGGTAGGGCCGGAGGGCGGGCGAGGCAACGGGGGTGCCTCTTCCGTGGAGGGAGGGAGGGGCGCTGAGGCTGCTTCTCTCCCTCGCAGGCAAGGGAGGAGGGGGCGCTCGGAGGCAGCCTCCTCCCGCTTCGGTTCTCCTCAGAGGTGGGAAGCGGCGGAAGGAGAGGGAGGAGAAGCCGCGGGGCCGGTCGTCACAAGCTCCGCGTCAGAGCTGCTGCCGCGGCTTCCCATGGTTTTTTTTTGGTGTTTTCTTCTTCTTCTTGCATCCCCCCCCCGTCTTGTCAGAAGAAGAAATGGAGTGGGCGTGAACGCCAGTGTGCAAAGGCCCCGCCCCTTTCAGCTGCCCGCCTCCTTCTCCTCCTTCCCCCCCCCCCGCACCGTGCTCTGCACGTGGCCAACACGGTCCCGCGCCGCAGCACACGCCCCCTTTTTCTCCACCTTCGGTGCCATTCATTCTGCTCTGGCATCTCTGCCCCACCTGTCTCAGCCCACGTTTGCCAGCCTGCTAGATAAGAGGCAGAGTGAGTCGAGTCCCCCACTGCGTCCCGTTCTTCCTGTGCGTATGTGTGAATGCTTGTCCGCTTGCCTGCAAGTATGCATGGGTGTGTGTGTGTATGAATGTCTACTCTTGCCCTCGGGCCTGTCTGTCATCTTTGGCTCTACCCACCTGTGCGGTGCCTTCTGCCCCACCAACTGGAATGAAGGGCTGTGTTCCTGCCATTTGTGTTACAGAAGAAGCAAGTCCGCCCCCTCACTCTCTGGGAAGGGGATGGTAGTGTTGAACCCAGGGACAGCATGTAGACCAGACCAGCCCAAAATATTTTAGTTGCCTGAAATGATGGAAATGATGCCCCCTCCCATTCCGTATATAGAAGACAGCCAGATTGGTGATTGAAACTTATTTCAGCACTAGTGAGCAATGGACAGCGGTCTACAAGCATACTTGGACTAAGCAGGGAAACTTAAACAGCTGCAGAACTTTGGTCTGTCAACCCTTCTGTTGTTAATTCTAACAGGCAGAGATTTTCCAAGGCTTCAGGCAGGCTTGCTCTTTAGCCGTACTTGCAGATCCCAGGAATTCCCAAGACATTCCCCTTCCAACCAAGCCCAACTCTAGCCCTAATACAAGCTTCTTGGGTTATATCCTCTGCTGTATTTCTAAAAGACAAATAAGTGAGGAGAGGAGGAGCTTGGTCCCTGCCTCTACCTCGTCATCCCCCTCCCCTTTCCTCTGGGTAGTGCTCAGTATGAAGATTCAGGGCTAGTCCTACCATGAGGCAAAGTAAGGCAGCTACTTCAAGTATTAGATGCTGGTCAAGTGGCACAAGCTGTCTTTCCCACATCATTTCTTCCTCAGCCTCTTTGCCTTAGCTATATATGCAGCACAGCCCATGACACAACTCTAAACCACCCTGCTGCCCAAGGAATGTTCTCTAATTGCCAGCATTGAACTAAATCCAACAAAGGATGCCCCATTGATCCATAGGTGTAAAACAAAATCCAAAGTCCAACACCCACAATTGGGCAATACCTTAATTAATATCACCTGTAAATGCATGGGTTATGTGAGCTTCAAACTCCATAGAACTCTTTATCAGGTTCGATGATAAAAAGTAAGGGAGGAGGAAAAAGGAAAAAGACTCTGAAGTCCAGATTTATGACTAGGTGTTCCAAGCCATCGAGAAATGTAAACAAAGTCCTGGGTGGCAAAATGTGGCTTGATCCCAATGACCCAACTGATTTATATACCACAGAGCCTAATGGGCAGTGGTCACATTCACTGCAAGGACAAAGACTATAGCAACATGTGTCTATGTTAGCCATGGATGAAACACACAGGTTCCTTCGTAGGCATTAGCAGAGGTGCAAAAAAGTGTTGAAGTAAGACTCAGTTGCTAGTCAAATTGCTTCTGCAGGTGGAGTGGAGGAGAGTTGGTCCTTTTCTTCAGGCAGCAAAATAACTTTGGCTGGCCCTGGGAAGTTTGGGGCCTAAGGAGGGCACAATGGAGTGCAGGTAACAAAGACATATTACTGAGAGCCCTTTGACTTTGGGAGCAGGCAGAACACATGAAAAAGGAAGGCCCACATTTGAAAGACTAGGTGGTGTGCAGTGGATCCAGCTAGTAGCTTTCCCTTAGCCACTGCTTAGTAATGGGTTCCAAAACAGTGTACTCTCCTCCCCCATTATCATATATAAGACAGGGCCATTGTGTAGGGTGACCACTCATTAGATGGTGTCAAGCCAATATATACCATTGGAGTGATATGACCACCTTTGGAGCGATATGACCACCTATCTCTGTAATGTGCATGTTTGCAGATGTCTTTGCAATGTAAGTACTTTACATATTAATGTGCTCATGTACAAAACAATGTGTAGCGCCCCAATAGCCTTGGATAATGCAGTGGTCTCCAGAGTTGCTTCACATGGAACAAAACTTCTACATGGGCAGAATGTCTATGCAAAAATTTATTGTGGATATTAACAGGCAAGTTTTGAATGAAGAATTGAGGCAAAGAGGGAGGGTCTTGTGCCTTTTGTAAAATGTGAACTGCTTCCTGGGGTGTTTTCAGAAGTGATTTTTACATCATTTCCCCAGAAAATCTTCTATCCTCACTGGTGTACATGTAAATGACAAAATGACTTTGATCAGGACACTTCTTGTTTTCAGAAATACAGTATGTCTGAAGAATACATTTTATTCCAGGTCATTTCAGATTATAGAGACATCTTTGCTACTTTGTATTAATTATATTGTACGCTATTACAAGGTACATCTGCCATGTTCTTGTGACTTCTCATTTTTTAAAAAAATCCACGAGACTGGGAATGTTGTCATATACAACATGACATATAGGATGTTTTTAAAAATGTATTTGAGTGTTACTTATTCATTCTCCATTTATATCTGATGTGAATGCTGCTAATGAAAGAAAGGAGAATTGTTTTGAAGAACAATCAAGCCTACACTGAAAGTAAGATAGATCCCCAAGGCCAACTTAAAACAAAGCTGGTTTAAGAGGAAAATGCTCTCTGTGTTCATCCTGCTTTTTACTCTTTTTATTCACTGTTATCTCACTTTTCCTTCTTTCGCTTCCTTTTTGCTTTTTTGCACACACTGGATTTATAGAAGATGGAAATCAATGGGACAAGTTCATCCTGACTAGCCATTGATTTCAATAGATCTACTCTAACCATGACTAAATCTGAACACAACACATTGTTATTATTGCCTTTTCCTTAGCCTAAATCACAGCTGTGGGCCTCCAGATATTTTTGGACTTCTACTTCTATCAGTCCTAGCCACCATACCCAGTAGTGAGGGATTATGAGAGATGAAGTGTTGTCGTATCTGATGGGCCACATTTGCTTGTCCCATCCGAAACAGAACCTTTATTTCCTCATATTCTTTTTAATTCCATTGGTTGTGCAGCTTTTGGTCCTGTTTCTCCTTACACTCTTTTTAATCTTTAATGTAAAAAAGCACATCGACCCCCATAGTTCAAGGCACAAGCGCCTATGTTTTAACAACAAGATTTTTCCAGTGAATTGAGGAATAGCCACAGGTCTCAATTAGATACAGGTTGTCAGGGGAAAATTTCAAAAAGAAAGCCCAAATTATCTGTTCTCAGGGCTGTTCCAATAACAACAAAAGAAAACCCAAGCCTTATTCTTAACACAATTCTGGCATCAGCTTTGATGCAGTGCTGGCAGCGAGATGTCCTGTTCTGTCCCATCCCCACAGCATAGGTAGCCTTGTTGCAGGGGAGAATCTTGCTGCAGGAAGAATGAGCTCCTTATTTCTCTGATTTGGTTCTAATTAAAGAACAGTGGTGTAATGGAACCTGGGTATCAGAATCAAAGCCTCAGAACTTTCTGAATGGCAAGGACTATGTTGTCTTCCACTACCACCCCAGACTTTCTTATTCCCTCTAAGCTTAGCTGCTGTCCTCACAGTAACTGGAACAGAAATGGATTTTTTTCAGAAATAGTATATTGATGCAAACTATCCCCACTGTAATGCGAAATATTTCATGATGGTTTGGTCTTGATTGATCAATTAAGAGCTACGAACATTACAAAAGACCTAACACCCTCATTTGTTAAGATGAGCCCATCCAGTTGCTTGCATTTTTTGACTCTCCTTTTTGTGGGCACTCTACTGATTAGCACCTGCGCATCCCAATTTACCACTACACCACTGCTAAAGAAAAGAAAATTCCTATAAATGGAGGTGGGAAAGGGGTGCATTTACAGATGTTTGGCCATTTTTTAAAAGACTTTCACATGAGTTGCACAGAGAAAAGTAACTTTTGAAAAGCAGAGAGTGTTTAAATAAGTGCCAGAAGTACATGGGTATAGGGAAAACAACAAAAAGCCTTGACAAATGAATACATTTTATTTGGCATAGGCTTTCATGGACTGCAGCCCATTTTGTCAGGTGCATTTCTCCAAGGATTTGATGCAGCTGGCTACAGTCCACAAAATCTGATGCCGAACAAAACTTGGAACCCCAAGACTCTACTGTTGCTGCAACAGACTAACATGACTACCCCAATCCCCCCTCTAAAAAAATGAGGGACAGTTGTGTCAGTCACGGTTAGCAATGGGAGAGGCACCATTCTGTATTTCAGGGGTGGGAAACATGGTTCTTTAGAAGAATGCACTGCAACGTCTGTATGTCCTTCTCAGCATATGAGACTTGTGACCAGGACAATTCTTTTTAAGTAGGTCTTTTCTCCTGAGTACATCCCCTCCAAAAACATATAATCTACATAGGTCCACAATGTAATGTGTAAGCCGAGTTTTGAAAAGGGAAGGTTCACTACGTACTCTATGGAGTTATTCTGGTACTTGTTGTCATTTCCTAACAATGTCCTTGTACTAGCCTCTCTCCAGGAACCACTGGATAAAAGCCATATTCAGTTTGCCCATCATTATACTTGGAAGGCTTTAGCTGCTGCCTGTGCAAGGAGAGTGCATTAGAAGTGGGAGAGAACTGGGAGTTCGATGTTTTAGAAATGTCAAAGAGAAGATAACTTGCCTCAACACTGTCTTTTCAAATTGCTGATGCTAGCTATTTTAAATGGTTTCTATAACCATTTCTGTAATGTCTGGCAGAGTGTTGTGGACCCTGTAGATTTATTGCCTTCAGTATGAAGTGTTTGCCGGCATTTTTAACAGAAAAATTAGTTCATGAGCACTTCAGCTAGCACTTTCACAAGGTACATAAATGAAAAACAACTGTGGGGCTAAAGTGGCAGATCTTATTTGGGAGTAAATTATGTGAGCAGGATTGGACTGAGGTTGGAACCATTATTATTTTGGCCACTGTGACTAGCCATGGCTAGGGTACACTGGGAATTGTAGCCCCCAAAAGTAATTTTTTCAAGATCTGGTAGTGGACCGTATGCAGAATAAAAAGGAAGAGCAGTCATTAAATGCTTTCCCACAATTTCCAGGATCTAGAATCAGGATTCTAAGAACCACTTCACCGATAACATTTTGTACACATGCAGATAATATGCATCACCAGGCAATATGCATAGTTATAGAAAGAAGCACACACAAGTGCATATACATGTGCACACACACTCACCGTGTCAACGATCTATTATGGATTTAATGCACGTTCCAGGCAGCAGGAAAAGAGAAAGACCAAACATGAGATGGATACCTCAACAAAGGAAGCCAGGGCCTTGAGTTTGCAAGACCTAAATAGAGCTGTTAATGAGAGGACCCTTCAAGAAGTGACTTGAAGACAAATACTAACAACAGATTTCATACAATGAGTTTGATTTCTCACCGTAAATGAGTATATATCACAGTTTCAGAGCTGCAGTTGCATCTCAACCAGGTGAGTCATTGCAATGTAAAAAAAAAAAAAAACACTGAAAATCATGCATTGGCTAAAATTCTGGTTCTTACTGTAGTATGTACTAGCCTAAGCCTAATGAATCAGGAACTGGAAAAGACTTTTAAGTATAAGGATAAGTCACTGGAGTCCAAGGCCAAGATCATCTCTACTACAGTATTCCCTATTGCTATATTAATGTGAAGCTAAACAATGACAAAAGGTGACCAAAACAACAACAAAAGCAAACCAAAATGTGGTTCATTCAAAAAGAAGTATTAGAAGAGTGTTTGTTTGACCAAATCTTGCTAGAAGCTAAAATGACTGTACTGAGATGATTGTACTTTGGACATATTAAGAAGACTTACATGAGATGGACTGACTCAAGTCAAGGAAACCCTAGCCTTTAGCTAGCAAGACCTGAGCAGGGCTGTTTTTACTACAACTTTTTGGAGTCATTGGTTCACAAGATCACCATGAGGTAAAGCAACTTGAAGCTCCTACTCTACTGCTGAGATCAAGTTTTTCAGAGCAATACGATTTTAAAAATATGAGAGTAGGCTGACAGAAATGTTTACTCCAGCAATTGTGTAAGCTTTCCCCAAGGTGAGATTGTTTTCACATATCAAACTAAATGACACATTTGAGCCTCTAAAAATGTCAGAGCTTGGAAAAGTTACATTTTAAAATTTTGGCTCTCAGAATGACCCAGTCAGGATGGGCACTGGCCATGTTGGGTGGCTAGGAGATGCTGAAAGCTTTGGCTCAAAAAAGCACCTTTTCCAGGATCTGGACATTTCACACCAAGTGTGAAAATAGTTCATTCCAGATGAAAGAATAAAGAAAAGAAAATCACATGTAATTTCTAGTTACTATAGTTATCTGGGTTTTATAGATCAAATTATGAACAAATTGATTTAAACAAGAAGCACTCAATCATTTGAAAAGGTAGCTATTATGTATTACGAATTGGTATTGTTATTAAATGTGAAATATTTAGTTAACATAATTGTTACCAACCTTGGAATTGTAGAGTCTTTTCCAACAAGGGAAAAAGTGCTGTTCTTATCAGTGTAAATAGGATTATATAACATCACTTGAAAAAATGATTTTACTTGTTCTTTTTTAAAGTTTATTCAATTATTGCTTTCATAAACCACCTGTTTAACAATTGGATTCAGCACAATTCATAGTAAGGTTGAATAAAAATGTAATTAAACCACAAGAAGAGGTGAATATATGGAAGCAGAACCAAATGTGGTTTTACATAGAAACAAAATGCTCTTTGAGACCTTTTATATTGAAACAGGTGAGAAAGAAATGAGAAGAATGGTTATGTTGTCATAGCAATATAGTGGGTGTGGGCAGGGATGTATTAATAGGAATAAATCATAATAAAAAAAGCAAACATTCTGGAATATGTACATGAAAGAATGTGTGTTATGTGCCATCAGGTTGCATTCAACATATGGCAATCTAGTAGGGTTTTCAAGATAAGTGAGATTTTTAAGGAAAGGTTTTACTAGTATCATTCCCCCAGTGAGTTTCCGTGGCTGAGCAGGGGTTTGAACCCAGGTTTCCTGAGTCCTAGCCTCTCATACTATCTGTTTTACCACACTAGCTCTCAACATCAAGGTAGAATGCTTGAAGTACTACAAGCAATGTTCATTGTAAACTGTGAGAGAGCTTTCTCACTTGTCAGAGCTTCTGGGAACAGATTTGGTGGATTTTCTACCCAGAATAAAACGGAGTTGCATTAATGTTAACCATACCTCCACTTCATCATCATAAGTGAAGGAGAATGTTGCAGAATAATCAAGGAAGATATTGCACACCTGCGTACATTGGTTTCTGAGGGTCTCCTATGTATCTTAGAAGTGAGCAGCTGCAGTAATCCAAGTGGCAGCTCAGCAGCATCAAATCAAATCAAATCAAATAAATTTATTGTCATTGTAAGTATATACATAGTATACCCATACAATGAAATTCACACAGACACCCAGAGACCAGACCCACATGCACACCCATAAAAAATCCTCAAACACTCCCCACCCGCTAAAAATCCCCCACTAAGAATCTACACCGCAGGCCAAGTAACAGTGTCCAACTATTCACTACTGGTGGTCTTTAAGCTCATTATTAAGTGCAATTATAGCTCTGGGATGTCTGTCCTCTCCAAATAATAGGACAGCCCATCTGGTGGGTACTTGGGTGAAGAAGTTAAGATCTTCAGCCTGATTTTCTGCAAGAAAATGACAATTTTGCTTGAACTCTGGGTTGCTTTCTCTCTGCAAGCATGTGCCCAAGATGCTTTTGCTGCTTGCTCTTTAGAAATTTATTCTTGAGTCACCAAATCTTTCGCTGACAATGATTCACTTCTCAGCCTAGTAACTTTTCAGTGTTGGCATGGGTCCAACTCCAAAGGCGGATGTGGCGTTTGCCTCTCCAGAAGCTTGGAGTCAGATTTGGATAATGAAACTTCCAAGAGCACTCTGTTAGGGAAAACAAACCTTGGAGCCCAAGATAACAAGTTACACAGAGTCTCTTATCTGATAGCTTCAAAACCTCCCCTTTATAAGCAGAGCAAAGACGCAGACGTATAAGGAAAAACACGGAGAGAGTTCTGATAAGACTTATAGCATAATATATTAGACTTCATATATTAGCATTGGTCAGACATATATACATGACATTATATACAAAGGCTTGTGCATAGATCTCTCAGAGCAATATAACATTCACAGAAGTAAAGTAATGACCACCAGATTCACAACTGAGTGGCAAAGTGCTGTTCTCACTCTCTTGCTTAAATAGTGAGAGCAGCCTATCACTGCAGACATAGCAGCTGAACGTGGTTAACAAGCACTACCTAAGCTTGTTCCAGCTGCATGCCATCAGTCATCCATTGACTTTACAAGCATGACTTTGCATTCTCACTACAATATTACATTTAACCTCTTGTTCACTTAAAGGAACAGATCTTGACATTCATACTCTCTGTGATTTCAGCCAGAAGGCAGAAAGAAGTCTTCAGACCATCTGAAGGTTTCAACATCATGCCCTTCTACTCTTCAGTGTTGCCTTATCTATGATGAGAAAATAGTTTATGATTTCTTTGGGCAGATCCCACTCTAGAAAATTAAGCCACAAATTTTAGCCTCCCAAATACAACTTCTAAAACAAAGATCACAGCTAACTTTTTAACAGAAAGCTCCTTGTTCCCCATCCAAATCCCCACACCAAGTTCATATTTTCTTCCCCTGTAGGATGCCATAAGGCAGTAGTTCCCAACCTTGGACTAAAACTTGGATTAAAACTTCACCATTAGCTGTTCTGGCCAGGATTTCTAGAATGGTAGTCTAAGAACATCTGGGGACCCAAGGTTGGGAACCACTGCCATAGAGGTTGTTCTTCATTTAATTGGCAGTGACTAATTTCCATTCCTTAAATTTAGATACACATGACTCCATATTCATTAATCCAGAATAATTATTATTCTGTGTTTGCAGTCAGTAACATGTACTTCACTATTTATTGATCACAATTACATCCACATAGAAGGATTGACCAATGTGGGTCAAAAAGGGTGGATAAAGTCCATTGTGGACTTTGCTTGAGACAAATAAAATGACAAAGTCAGTTTGTGATGGTACATATTCCACAAACATTGGATTGTCATGGGACTAACATTGCAAAGGCAGATTTTGTAACACAGGGGTCTTGACCCATGTCAGGGTTGATTAGTTAAAACCAGCACTTTCAATTAGAATAAAATTGCCAACCAGTGTAGACAAGTCAGACTGGACCTCTACTAATCTGACACCCTTTTTAGCTGAAGTTTCTAAACTGTCTTGAAAGGATACCTGTTATATAACACACTACAGTAATCTAATCGAGGAGTTGCCAGATCATCAGGCTAGCCCCATCCAATTAGGGTCTCGGCTAGCCAAAGCTGAGAAAAGGTACCATGGACATGATCTGAACCTCCACTGACACTGATGATTTAGGCATATCCAAGCTGCACACCCACTCCTTCAGTTGAAATATGACACCATCTAGCACTGGTTGCACTCTCCTCAACTGAACACATGAGCCATCTAACAGCAGCACTTCATTCTCCTCATGAGTATCTCATTCATTCTACTACCAATATCAGACACTGCTTCAGTAGATGTACTGCCATACATTAGAGTTACCTGTTGGATATATTTTACCCTCATATGATGCCTTTAAGGCGTTTTTAGCTGGGATGGACCTTTATGGACTCAGGGTGCTGTCAGTCAATTCAGTGGCAGCCAATTGTTCCCTCTCTACCTCAGATTCTTTTCCCCACAGTCAGGGTTCAGTTATTGTTCTGTCAATGTGAATTATGGAGTCAGAAGTGAACAGTTAGAATGAAGTGTTCCTTTAGCAATGTGTAACTAGTCAGTTAGTTAATAATGAAGTGAATTAAGCAGTTAAGTTCAGTAATGTAACAAGTTAACATTTCCACAAAATATGATGTTTGTTTTTGTATAAGAAGTGTAAGTAAGTGGAAACATTTTGTTCTTTCTAATTTACCAGAGTCTCTGAGTGAATACAGGTGTACCTCGGTTTACGAATGCCTTGGTTGATGTAATTTTCAGTTTACGAAAGAAAATCCATTGAAAATAATGCTTCGGTTTACGATTTTTTTTTGCAATACGAAGCAAGTTTCCCCAGGATACATTGCACCTGGGAGGTTTATAGCGCTGCCCCCGTGCATGTGTTCCTATGGGAAACCATGTTTCAGTTTGCTAATTTTTCGCAATACAAAACGTCCTGGAGAACGCATTAAATTCGTAAACCGAACTATGCCTGTATAGTGAAACAAATAAGTGCTAGTTGAGGTAAACTAACAAATAAGGAGTAGTCTACTAAAGAAGACTGTAGTTCAATCTGCTCTGTAGGTTCCTGCCTGAACCATTTTATCTGTTGCATAATAAGAGGTTTATTTAATTCAATTTCTGCACACCAAACTCTGTCAAAACAAACCAACCTCAACATTACCTTTCTGACCATACTTGTAAAAGACCCCCAAATCCCCTGAAGTTTCATGTAGACGACAAACAGAGCTGAACTTTGTGGAACTTCATATTGGTGATTCTTTAAGGGCAAGCAGTACATCTTAGCTAAGCTCTGGTCATCACCCTTTAAGAAGGATGCAGATAAACTGGAACAAGTTCAGAGGAGAGCAACAAGTATGATCAAGCCACTGGAAACCAAGCCCTATGAGAAAAGACTGAAAGAAGTGGAAATGCTTAGCCTTGAGAAAAGAGAACTGAGGGAAGATATGATAATACTTTTCAAATACTTGAAAGGCTGTCATACAGGGGAGGGGCAGGATCTGTTCTCGATCATCCCTGTGTGCAGGACACATAATAATGGGCTCAAGTTCCAGGAAGCCAGATGTTGGCTGAATATCAGGAAAAACTTTATAACTGTTAGAGCAGTATGACAATGTAACCAATTACCTCAGGAGATGATGAGTGCTCCAAAGGTGGAGGCATTCAGGGGAAAATTAGATGATCATCTGTCAGATAAACTTTTATTTGGATTCCTCCATTGAGCAAGGAGTTGAGCCAAATTACCTTATTAGCCCCTTCCAACTTCATTATTCTATGCCAGCCTGAAAACACCCAATCTTGTGTGATTTCAGAAGCTCCACAGGGTCAGGCTTGCACTTGGATGGGAAACCACCATGGAGTCCCAGAGAACTCCACGTAGTACCAGAAACAATCCTGCCACAATACCTGAATGGTTGTGGCCGGTCGGAGTTGACACTACTGGGCCAAATGGAGCAATGATGTGACTCCACTGCTCCCAAAGTACCACCCTCTGGATGGTGTTTTCCAGGCAGGAGCAGATCACTACAAAGTGGTTCCCCTCAACTCCCAACTCCCAAGCGATTAAATAATTTAAGGCTTGATCATTTTAGTGATAATGAATCTATACTAATTGATACACTTGTCTGTCTCCATTGTTCTGAGTGCATGTGAACAAGAATCACAACCTGTTGCTTATTACGCCTGTTTAAGGGCACCTACAAAATCACGTTGCTGCTTAGCATTTTTTTATTATTATGTCATACAAGATAATATAACACAGATTTAATTACTGTTCTGTATCTGCTAATTGCCATGTCATACAACTAGGGTGGACTTTTTAAAGCCTGTCATTAACAGTTTATGGGTGAAGTGGAGATTCTAATATATTTCAGTGATGCTGCACATAGCACCAAGACAGTAAATACAGAGAAACTAATGAAATAGAGCCTGATATTTCGCTTTTGTGTAGCTGTTTGATGTATCTGATGTTTACAAAGAAGGATGGATGTATCTGATGTTTACTAAAGTGTTTAGAAGGGATCTATTCCCTTTAACAGTTAAATCTTACTTAAAGGTGTATCTCAGATTCTCCAGTTATTACCAGATGCAGCATCTAATATTATAAACAAGGGATTCAGCATGCTGAATCAAAGTGGTGTACATGTCTTTGCCAGCTCACAATCACCCACACAAACACAATTATTGAAAGCTCTGCTACCTGCAGTATATTACATCTTTCCCATCAGAAGGCTTATGGCAGTTTTGCACAGCATTCATGTTTTATTTTTAAGGTTATTTTTAGCAGCAGAGCCTGGCACAGAATTTAAATTCATCTGTTAATTCTGCAATGCATACAGTTTTACACCACGCAGCTTTAGCCAAAGACAACTACATATTACGCATCTAGCATGCAGTACTCGCTTTCCTCAGAATAGTGTACAAAGAATAACAGTCCACCAGACTTTCATCCCACTTGTATATCTGTTGACATAAGAGCAGCATTAAGGGCAAAGGTATACTCTTTTCCCTCTTGCATATCCTTTGTTGGTTTCAGCCTTTACAATAATTCTAATATATGCTGTGAGTGTAAGATGCTACCACGACTCTCACCAGCATGGTTTAAACTTTTCATGACATCTAAGTTACATCCTCCTGGCTGAAATCCTATTGCTTAGCATAGTAACTTGCAACCAGAGTAGCCCCACTGAATCAATGGGACTTATGAAGGAGTTGACTCACCAAATCTGCACTGATTCAATGAGAATTTCAGCCCCCCTTTTTTGTACTCTCTTGAACACACAATCTTATACACCTCTACTCAGAAGTAAGCTTTGGCACCTTGAGTGGATCTTCTCTCAGATAAGAATGTAGGGACTCAAATGAAATGTATTCCATCTTCAGATTTTCTAATTCTGTTCAATCTCTTTGCTGTGTTATATAGTTATTTTAACTCAAATAAAGTAAACACATTCCTATTTCTCTACCTGTTCCATCATCACCTGTAGAGTTTACCATTTGTAGTTCAAGCACCTAAAGGCCTTTTGTACAACCCTTTAAACATGTTGCAGTTCTGTTATTCCGCAGTGAGGAGTATCTTCTTGTACATCATGTACAGGAGAAGACCAAAGGATTTCCTTTCTCTGTTTCCTGTTTAACCTGTCTTGCATTTTGATTGTTTAGGCATGCTTCTGAAATAAATCCCAAAAACAAAATGTGAAGCCTTTTAGATTTATATATAGATAGTCCATTTCCAATATTATTCCAGGCAAGTCAGAACATCCTCATTTCATGAAGCTGCTTTATATGTTGTACATGTATCTAAATTTCTATGATTGTATCTCACACCAATGTAAGGGTCATGCTTCTGGAGCTGCATTCTTCTCTTGTCAAAAAGTACTCAGAGCCAAATTACATGCAGTTGAGTGTGTCTTTTGCTCAGTGCTTTGGTTATGTTTACTGAAAGGTAGCCTGAGGAGTTATAATCCATTGTAAAGTAGCATAAATGGAAAAGCAAGCAGGGTGGAGGCACTGATTGTGAATGAATAAATGACAGGAAGCAAAAACATTGCTTCTCACCCCATCACCCTTCCATTTCATGTGTAGCTTCAGAGGTGGCTTGTTTTTCCATGAAACAAAAGAATCCAGACAGTCTCAGAGATAAAGGGATGTTTATGTGTAAGATGTAGTTTAGCTTCCTGTCTTATTTTTTTTTCAGATCCTCTTTAAGAAATTTCACAAGCAGTGTTTTGTTCTGTCCTCCTATGCACACTCTAAAAACATGTGACATACTGCCTGACGTTTATCTTCTCCAATACATTTCAGATTAATTTTAAAAACTGTGCAATTAGAATGTACTCTCCGGTGTTTGAAAAACATTCTAGTAACAAAAGAATGCACATCCCTCCATCTTTAGTTTTCACAACAATGTCATGTCCAGGGTTTGACAAATTCATCTTAAAAAAACCCCCAAAAAATAAATGAAATAATAGGCTAAAGACATCCATAACCAAACATTATTTTATCACTGCTCAGTTATGGATGGATTCCACATGCCATTATATTCTACATTACGTAATAATAATTATGTGCTATTAAATCAATTCTTATGGTAACCCTTTTCAGGGTTTTCCAGGTAGAGAATATTCAGAAGTGGTTTACCATTCCTTTCTTCTGGGGTTACCCTGAGACTGTGCCGCTTGCTCAAGACCACACAGGCTGGCTCTACTCACCAGAGACCCAGTTGGGAATTGAACTCTCAGACTTTAGCTCCACAGCCAGATACCTAAACCACTGAGACATCCATCAGCTTATATTCAACTATAGGCTATAGTAAGTCTTGTGCTGTATGTCCAGGTCTCTGTCTGAAACTCTGTTGCTTAGTGCAGTAAATCAGAACTAGAACAGGATCATTGAATCAGTAGGTAATTGGTGAGTTAGCTCCTCTGTATGTTGCATTGATCCAATGGGCCTACTCTACTTGCAACAGGATTTCAGACAATGTTTGTAAATATTGCCTGAAGCACAGCACAATTAATGTTACAAAGTCAAAGTTATTAATACATTACTTTGACAATTCAATGTCAAATTTTGTTTCCACTCTTGAAAGATATGGGCAATGTTACTACTCAGTTTTATTCTTATGGAATACGGGATAGTTCAGTGGTTTAGGTATCTGGCTGCAGAGCCAGAGGTTGAGAATTTGATTCCTCACCATGCCTCCTTGATGGGCGCTGGACTTGATGATTCATAGGGTTCCTTCCTGTTCTGCAGTTCTAGGATTATGATTATTCTAAGATATTTAACTATCAATGTTGTTTACAAACATTGTCACATTGTATAAGAACAAAGGAGACGGGGCGACTGCAATAACTACCGTGGCATCTCTCTTCTCAGCGTTGTAGGGAAGCTGCTTGCCCATGTTGTGCTGAAGAGACTCCAGGTGCTTGCAGACAGAGTCTATCCAGAATCACAGTGTGGATTTCAAGCTAATAGATCCACCACTGACATGGTGTTTTCCCTCAGACAGTTGCAGGAGAAATGCAGGGAACAATGACAGCCCCTCTTTGTGGCCTTCATAGATCTTACAAAGGCCTTTGATTTGGTTAGCAGGGACAGCCTTTTTAAAATCCTTCCCAAGATTGGATGTCCACCTCGACTCCTTAACATCATCAGGTCCTTTCATGAGGAAATGAGGGGCACTGTAGTTTTTGATGGCTCAACATCAGATCCCTTTGACATCTGAAGTGGAGTGAGACAGGGCTGTGTCCTCGCGCCAACCCTGTTTGGGATCGTTTTTGCTGTCATGCTGAAGCACACCTTTGGAACTGCAACAGAAGGTGTCTATCTCCAGACTAGATCAGATGGAAAGCTCTTTAATCTCTCTAGATTGAGAGTGAAGACCAAAGTCCAGCTGAAATGCATGAGGGACTTCCTCTTCGCCAATGATGCAGTGTCACGTTCTCAGGGGATTCAGCAGGCAAAAGTCCGATAAGCCAGTCCAAGGTCAGAAGTCCGGGAGATCAAAACAGATGCTGAATTGTCAAAACCAAAACACAAACCATAGTCCGAAGTCAGAGTCCGAGAGCCAAGGGTCAGAAGAGCAAGGTTCAGGTAGTTCAGGATAAACAGGAGCGTGGACGCAAGCCAGGGAATTGACTTGTTGCTTCCACAAGTTTCCAGACCTCTGAGTACAAGTTATATAGAAGCAACAATCATCTCATTCCTGGAAACACTCCATCCTGCTAAAACTCTGGGCTGGTTGACCTGATATTCCTATGAGAAGCATGCATGCGAGCTTCAGATCTCTTTGTTGTAAGTCTCTGCCGAAGCTTATCTCTCGCTCTGGCTAGTGGGGGAGGAGAATCTGGCGGTGATTCAGCTGTCTGTGATACCAGAGGAGCCTGTGGTTCCACTAATTGCCCTGCATTTCCCTCAGCTGCAATTAACTCCTCCAATTCCAGGTCTTCTTCAGCTGAACTCATGACATGCAGCTGTTGTTGCCCATTCTGCTGAAGACCTCCAACAACTCATGAATCATTTTAGCAAGGCCTGCCAAGACTTTGGATTAACAATCAGCGTGAAGAAAACAGAAGTCTTTGGCCAGGGTGTGGACTCACCTCCCTCTATTACCATCTCCACACAAGAATTGGAGGTTGTTCATGACTTTGGGTACCTTGGCTCAACGATCTCTGACACTCTCTCCTTAGATGTCGAGCTGGATAAACGCATCGGCAAAGCAGCTACCATGTTCTCTAGAATCACAAAGAGAGTATGGCTTAATAAGAAGCTGACGGCATAGACCAAGATCCAGGTCTATAGAGCCTGTGTCCTGAGCACACTCCTGTACTGCAGTGAGTCCTGGGCCCTTTGTGCTCGGCAGGAGAGGAAGCTGAACACGTTCCATATGCGCTGTCTCCGACGCATTTTTGGTATCACCTGGCAGGACAAAGTTCCAAACAGAGTAGTCCTAGAACGAGCTGGAATTTTTAGCATGTATACATTACTGAAACAGCGATGTCTATGTTGGTTTGGCCATGTCGTGAGAATGGCTGATGGTCGGATTCCAAAAGATCTCCTGTATGGAGAATTAGTGCAGGGAAATCGCCCCAGAGGGAGACCACAGCTGCAATACAAGGATATCTGCAAGCGGGATCTGAAGGCCTTAGGAATGGACCTCAACAGATGGGAAACCTTGACATCTGAGCATTCAGCCTGGAGGCAGGCGGTGCATCATGGCCTCTCCCATTTTGAAGAGACCCTTGTCCAGCAGGCCGAGGCAAAGAGGCAGTCCCAAAACCAGCAAAATCAGGGAGCTGGACAGGGGACAGATTGTATTTGTCTTCAGTGTGGAAGGGACTGTCACTCTCAAATTGGCCTCCTCAGCCACACTAGACGCTGTTCGAAGTCCTCTATTCAGAGCACGTTACCACAGTCTCTCAAGACTGAAGGATGCCTAATCTAAATGTTGTTTAAATAGTATATAGTTCTTTCAAATGTTTATATTTATATATTGCCCTGGATCTTCTCTTAACAAACCACTCAATATGTAAGTAAACAAAGCATACATATCACCTTCTGATTATGGTTCACTTGCTGTTTTGCTTGATTCCTTTACTTTCTGCTACTGAAAGAAATGAACCAGCAAGTCAAAATTGCTTCACTGAACCAATGTGCATTTAGTATTAGTTTGGGAATGCAAGGAATATTTTCAGTAGCACCATCCATTTGCAAGCAGAACTCTTTGCATAGATAGAAGTAATTTGTGTCCAGTAAATAGAAGCCAAATTATCTGAATATGGGACTGGCCCCAAATATTTGTTGTCTGGGGAAGAGGCCAGCCTATTCCATGTGTAGAAGCCAGGTGGACTGCCAGTTGAACTTTTCTTTCAATGCCTGATATGGGGCTTTGGTCCTCTGCCATACCTGAGGGCAGCAAGCCACTTTAAGATGTGGTGAACAAGCTGTATGGCACACTTTCTCTGAGGAGTATAAAGGGGTTTCAAAATAACAGCTGTAAGGCCTGTCACTGTTGCTGTCCTGCTGCTTGCCACCTGAGGTGGTTGTCTTACTCTTACTAAAGGTAGGACTGGCCCTGTTTGACTACAATGCTCTAATACCAACACTCTCAGGCTGTTGGTATACTAGTTCATTCATAGAATCAAAGAGTTGCAAAGCTGGAAGAAATCCCAAGGGTCACTGAACCCGGCTTCCTGCAGAGGCATGAAATCAACCCAAATTAGACCCAAATTAGCAACCCTGGCAGGTGGCCATCCAGTCTCCACTTAAAAATCTCCAGTAAATGAGAATTTACTACCTGCCAAAGGAGGCTGTTCCACTGTCAAACTGGTCTAAGTGTCTGGAAATTCCTGCTAATGTTTAGTCAAAATTGTAATTTGGGTCCATTACTCTCCTGTAATTTAGTTCCATTACTTTGAATCTTACCATCCGGAGTTGGAGAAAACAGGCTTGCTCCATCTACCATATGATAGCCCTTCGAACACTTGAAGATGACTATCATGTCACTCCTTAGTCTTCTCCTCTATAGACTAAACATGGCCAATTCTGTCAACCATTCTTCATAAGTCTTGGTTTCCACACTTTTTATGATCCTACTCACCCCTTTCTGGACAGATTCTGCCAAGTCAAATTTCGCCTATCCTACATTTGCACATCTCATTTTTCCCACCTGGGTGAAGGATTTTATATTTTTCCTTCCTGAAATTCATTTTGCTTCTTTTGACCCTATTCCCTAATCTGTCAAGACCATGCTGATTTCTGATTCTATTGTAGAAATATTGGCTAGTCCTCCAAGTTTGGTGTCATTTGCTAATTTGATGAGCATCCCATCCAAACTCGCTCCCAAGTCTTTTATAAAAAAATGTTGAAAAACAGAGGAGGGTCTAAGACAGAATTCTGTGGTTCTCCACTTGTCACTTCTCTTCAGGATGACAGGGAACCTACAGTGAGCTCTTTGGGCACAGCAGGTCAGCCAGCTACAAATCCATCTAACAGTGCAATGGGCAGATCTACATTTGACTAACTTGGCTGCTAGAATATCACGGGGAGGCTTGTCAAAAAGCCTTGCTGAAATCAAGTTGTACTATATGCATGACATGCCCCTCATCTACCGAGCTTCAGACACTATCATAAAACAAGATACTATTTGTTTGGCAATTACAGAGGGCAACAGAGAAAAGGCAGAACTGCTGAACACCTATTTTGCCTCCATATTCTCTTATTCAACTTATTTTTGAAACCCATACTGCATATTCTTTTCTAAGTGCTCAAAGTCCAACTGCTTAGTGGTTAGTTCTAGTACCTTTTCTTGTAGCAATGTGAAGCCAGCTGGTAGGTAGTTGCCTGGCTCATCCTACCCACCCACCCCCTTTTTGAACAAGGGGACAACATTTGCTCACCTCCAGTCCTCGGGGACCTCACCTTTTCTCCAAAACCTCTTGACAAAGTCTGTGTGATTTGATCTGCAGGTTTTATTTAGTACCCTTGGATGCAGTTCATCTGCTCATAAAGACTTGAGTTCATTTTAAGTAGTTAGGTTTTAACCTCTTGTTAGTCTCAGTTCATCTGGGGTGTTAGCATTTCTAACCTTCTTTCTACACATGTGTACTCTTTCTTGATGATTTGCCCCTTCCAGTTCTTACAAATCACTCTTTTAAAATTTAACACATCTGAAAAATCAATACACAGACAGCCACTCCAGATTCTTCTGATTTCTCACTTCTTTCTTTTTCATATGAATTATTAGTGATCGTGGCTTCAGTATCTCACCCTTAAGAAGTTTTCATTCACTGTGGACTCCCTTCTTTTTGAATATTTCTCGCCATGGGATCTCACCTCCTTTTTCCTTAAGCATGTTCATTGTTCATATTTGTTGAAAAGCAGCCTTGACAATTGCTTTGTGTTTGGGGAAGAAGTGGTTAACTGATGAAAAAAGGAGTCAGCTTCTTGGATTTCCCCTTGCTTCGTGTCACTTTGTGAATGGTAGTGAGACAAGAGGGTATTATGATGATAATAATGATGATGATGATGCCACATTTCTCCCAACAAGGGACCCGAAGCAGCTCACAACATTAAAATTCACACAATTAAAAACACAATAAGTTAAATATTAAAAGCCAAATTAAACAATATATGATTTAAAATTAAATTAAAATATTATAACATTAAAACATGGAAAAGATATTCTGTAGACCATCTTGACTGCTGCCATTGGTGTTGTCAATATTCAGGCTGCCTTTTGCTATGTAGTGCTTAGCATCCTTTTTCCTGCTGGCGATGCAGGCATGATATTGTGCAACAATATTGGGTCATTTCCTGGTGTTTTGAATCATGGATACAGAAGCACAATATCCCACATTCATAAACCATAAGGTTTTTTTTTAAAAAGAATTGAATTAAAACAAAGCATTTGTGTATTTTTTTCAGGAATTAACAAAAGAATCCAAAAACAAAAGTAAGAGGCTCTTTTGTGTTTTTCCTCATTCATGTTAACCTGAAGGTCCTTCCCTATTTGAAACATTACTGTATAGGTTTCTGATAAGTATCTGTATTACTTTGTGTTAGCATGTACAGCAACATTGAAAACAAGAATTGTGGCATATTCAAGAATAACCTATTTATTTTGGTTTGAGCTTTGGTGAATCACAACCTACTTCTGCAGACACATTGGGAAGGAAATTATGTTCCAGAAGAGCTCACACTGAAATAAATAAATAAATAAATAAATCTTTAAAGTGCCATTACTCTTGTTTTTATTTTTGCTATATTTTCTGTGTCAGAAACAGCTGCTGCCTTATTGCTTGTTGACATACAAAGAAAGATACCTATAAACTAAATCCACTTTATTCTTTGCAGTTCATTCAAGAATTACTACATGGTTAGATTGAGACAGTGTCTATCTTCCAAAGTAAACTATGAAAACATCATAGTATCTTTGTCTTCTTTTATTGCCTTCAAATATTACAGGATTGATGGCATAACACATTACTACTTCTGCCTGTCTGTGATATGATCTATAAGATAGCAACCTAGTTTATGTGCTTGAACCTTTGAGTTATTTGCATTCCATCAATATGACACAGCTGTCTTGGTGTGCATGAAATAATTTTGCACACACTAGTGTTATTTCTCTGATGTTTTATACCACACTACTGTATCATCTCTGGTGGAAGGGGACCAGGGAGAGAGATTTCAGAATGTACATAAAAACCTAGTACTACTACTACTGGGTGATCCTACTTAGGTGTAATTAGAGTAGCATATTATGTCACTTTTGCTTCAATCTTCCCATTTTTAAGGTGGATCCAGATGTTCTAGTGAAGAAGAAAGAACAAGAGAGGCAGGTAGACTTAACATACCCTGATTTAATGTGTTTTTGCCATTCAAGTCAAACATGGTGTGTACTGAATTAGGATGAAAGATTGTAACACTACTAGAAGGCCAGAAGTGGGAAGTGAACAGCAAAGAGATACTGGCAACAGATTATGAGACCATATTCTATGTTATGTATGCATGCATCAATGGATTGTTTGATTTCATAACTTGGAAAAACTGATTTTTCTACTACAATTTTCAAATCCCGCAGCCACTATAGTTTCTTAGCTTGCAGAGGATTCTGGGTGATTGTCCAAACATTAACTTTTCCAAGCTCTCAAATATTTTTAAGGCTACCTTTCAGGGTGAAAATCCTCCCAAACCAACTGAAATTAAGAATGTAACAAATACTCACAAATTTCATTCCATATCTTCAAGCCTTGTTCAGGCATTACAACCTGAATCTAGGTAGGGTTTGAAGTGTGGTGGGGACAGGGTGTTTACTTAAGCCCTGCCCCTATGCCCCTACTACAGGAGCTGCTGCAGACCTTCACTGTGAACACTGTGCCTTGCCAAGCACACCAAGTAGTGGGACTTTCCCATTCCTCTCCTCCCTCTCAATCTTGCTGTCTCCCTCCCCCCTAATATGTCTCAAGGGGTCACCAAAGCTTCCAGAGTAGATTTTGGAGGGGTGATTGCAGGGATAAGGAAGAATATGTTATGTTAATCATGTACTGTATAATCCACTCATGGACAAACACAGCTGGATATAATTTGTTGTGAAATAAAATACATACATTCATTGATATATGCATACAAGATGTTGCATCATAGACCCAGGGCACACAGAGTCAGAATACCAGAACTCTGGGTTAAAAGGAACAATGTCTCTATCTAGCAGGCCAACACTGCCCTCCTCTCTCTGTTGGGATAACTTGGTTGTGGCGTTCGCCCTTGTGGCCCCTGCTTGTCTTTCCCTCACAAAGGCTCACGTCGCATTTTCCTCTCGCTGCCACCAGTGGATTACCTCAATCCACAATATAAATGACGTTTGTCTGAACACTTGTCTTGTGAACAGAAACAGAACTTATTTATTGAAGTGAAGCAGATGGAATAATAACAGAAGTTCTTCAGATACACATTATACATAAGCAAATCATTAACAGTTCTCTCAGTACATACTTCTTTTCTCTTGCTATATCATTGCCACCTTCTCTACCTATTTTCCTAACCAGCTTTATCTCTCTCTCAGTATCTGTTCCCTCTCTCTCTGACTAACCAGCCCTATCTGACTCCTCCTTCTCCCGCCAAACCTCATGTAGCTGCTGACTCCGCCTCTCCAGTCCTCTCATAGGTTCATGCAAATCAGCTCATGAATATGAATGGCATGAGTGACGTGGGTGATCATCACATTGGTCTTTGGTATGTCCCATCAGCTTTACAAAATACCTTCTGATAAATAGGAAAACTGTGCGAACTTGTTTGTTGATGAGGATTGTCTTGTCATGGCTGAAAGGACCTCTTTTGGATTCAGTGACAACAAACACAATGGATGGAGGAAAAGGTGCAAAATGTCATTGAAGAGACAGGAGACGGTACAGCCAAAGGCATAATCTATGCAATAGCAGAATAAAGACAAAGATCAATGTTACACACTTGCTGCATGCCGGAAGCCCCTAAACAGTGGCAGCAGTGACCACTGCTGGGAATCACTAGTTGTGCAGCACCTCTTCAGAGTAGATCAGTGCCAAGGCTCCACAATGGCCCAAATACTTCACCTTTCTATATCTTTTAATTAACTCATCTCTATACGGACAACTTGTTGGATGTCTACCTTTCACTAATTGGCAAAGTGATAGCAAAGCTATTGAGCAAATCAATAGTAAAATCAGACTACAGAGGATGGTAGAGTTGGACATCAAAGCATGACACCTTTTGGGACTGTCTGACTGGGCAAACCTTATCACTTCTCACGCTCTTCACCCCAGTTGTGGAGTACCCCTTGGTACTTGGCCAAATGACTTCACTCATTTAGCCTGATAAGACTGTTTTCTGCCAGCTTCCACTGTTGAAATCTTTCCCAAGTAACTTCTAGTAACCTCTGATGTCTTATCAGTGTCCAACAGTAACCTGAACAATTTATAACAACTTAAGCATTATTTACAGAATCTTAAGCATTAGCATTTACAGCATTTTAAGTTTGGTCACAAAAAGGCCTATTGCTGCATACCACACAAAATTTTCTCACCATTACAATGGTCTTCCATAAAGGTCACTATGTGGATCAACCAGGTTGACTGCATTTTTGGACTCTTCTCTGGGACACAACTCTGGGAGTGTAATGATAAATGACTGCAGTTCAGAATAGAACTGTACCACTGCCTGGGATGCTAGAGTGATTGAGAGGTGCAGCCACTATGGACAGAACCAGAAACCTGAGCACCATGGCCAGTATGACCATGGGATTCTGAGGAGGACTATACTTCACTGAAGACAAGAAAGCTATTGATCAGGCACCTATGGTCCTCACCATTGGCTATGCTGGCAAAGACTTATGGGACCTGCTGCCCAGGAACATTTAGAAGGCCATGCTTTACCCACTCTGACCTATAGATCCACATAGAGTGAGTCAGGTAGAGTTATCAACTTCATATTGTGCTTGGAGTGATTAAATGGAGATGGCCACCTTTGATAAGTGTTTCTTCCAGAAAGTATATATTAAATATGGCAGTATATGTTACTGAAGTCCTTTTTTAAAGGTACATTTTACCTATCAGTGTTTATAAAAACATTTAATCTTTTAGAGTACATTTTGATGTATCCCTTTCAAAATACAATGCAGTCTCATTTATAAGGCAGAAGGCTTACCTAGTTTAGATAAATGAGATGGTGATATATAAATAGATGCAGAAGCCAATGAGGAACAAATGCTTAGATAATATTCAAATAATATCAGTTCTAATGTATATTCTCTGCCAGGTGAAATTAAAGCTGGTGGGATGACTGTTTCTCTAAACATAACAATCTAATGTACAGTTGTATTAGAAAAAAAATGTTCCTGGTGTGGAGAGGGGAAAGGAACCAAAGGGGGATTAAAGGTATCAGCAGCATTTAAACTTCCACTTGGCTTTCACATAGCTGCTATATGTTCTACCTTTCTCAAGACAAATGGGCAAGGCATTGCAATCCCACCCACCTTTACATGAGTGGTTTGGTCTCTTGACATTTTTCTCATATTTTTCCAATCCCCATTTTTGTGTAATTGATATTTTTTGTTTTGTTTTGGTAACGTGTTTATGTTTAGACAAGGGATAAGCAACTTGTGGAACTCTCTGATTGTTGGATTGCAACACCTTTTGATTCTAGCCACCATGGCCAATGATCAGGTATAATGAGACAGGTAGTCCAGCTTGAATAGAAATCCCATCACGGATAGGTCTAGACTCTAGATTCTCAACCTCTAGACTCTAGAGGTTAAGAATACCATATCCAAATAAGACCATGCCCAAATAAGGATGCTCATATTGGTGCCTGCCCTGCCCTTCGCCTTCCTGCAAGTAGGGAAACACGAAAAACAAGACCAACTGACGGGCTTAATGATGCAGGCAGGACAGAAAGGCTTATAGCCAAATCAATGGCAGTCTACAGACTGCCCTTCCCCCCCCTTCTTTTTTCCAGTTATCAGAAAGCTCTGATCTCACTGTTAAGCAGAACAGCGTCTTAAAGGAGTGACAAAGAAGTAAGTGAGTGAGTGAGAGATTTTTTAAGGGTAATGAGCTTGGCCCTCTTTCCTTCTTAAAAAAGGCAAGGCACAGAGCTAGCTCTCCTCTGCATTTTTCTCTCTCCCCTCCCCTGTCCTTTCTTTTCCTTGCATCTGAAATATATGATACACAACATAGGCTGTCATGTTTTAAATCAATGACTTTGCAGCAGGAAAGGCAAGGAAGGTTCATTTCCAAGGTGGAGAGCTTACTCTCCTTCTCCATTGCTGTCAGCTCAGTGTTTTATTTTTCTTTCTCCACTCCGAATAGCAACATGTGAATGCTGCACTTAACATGAGGGATCTGTGGAGGGTACCACTCTGACCTGTTAATGCTTCTGGGCATTTTCTCTGTCATGTGATCACCCCTTAAAGGAACAAATACTCTTCGTTTTGTTCATATTTACGTATTTGGCTAAAGATAATGCACATCCTTGCTGCTCACAGGATCAAGCACTTTGTCGGTTGTGCGCCTGATAGTCTTCTAGTTGGTAAATTGCAGCAGCTGGCAAATTGCAAAACAAAACAAAACAAAAAAACAAAAAACAAAAAAACCACCTATGCAGTATTTTACAATAGGATTTGGGCCTTTATTGCTCAAGCTGGAGTAACAAATGGTGGATGCATTAAGGGGAAAAATCTCACAAACATCTCCCCATCCTACATAATAAAAATATAATACAAGTTATAAGTATAAAAGATAAAATATGTTACAATTTTCTGCCCTTTCATAAGAGTTCAGATCCACTGACTGAAGCTGTTGCCTCACCCTTTTTGTTGTTTAGTCGTTAAGTCGTGTCCGACTCTTCGTGACCCCATGGACCAGAGCACGCCAGGCCCTCCTGGCTTCCACTGCCTCCCGGAGTTTTGTCAAATTCATGTTGGTAGTTTCGATGACACTGTCCAGCCATCTCATCCTCTGTCGTCCCCTTCTCCTCTTGCCTTCACACTTTCCCAACATCAGGGTCTTTTCCAGGGAGTCTTCTCTTCTCATGAAATGGCCAAAGTATTGAAGCCTCAGCTTCAGGATCTGTCCTTCCAGTGAGCACTCAGGGTTGATTTCCTTCAAAATGGATAGGTTTGTTCTCTTTGCAGTCCAGGGGACTCTCAAGAGTCTCCTCCAGCACCACAATTCAAAAGCATCAATTCTTCGGCGGTCAGCCTTCTTTATGGTCCAGCTCTCACTTCCATACAACACTACTGGAAAAACCACAGCTTTGACTATGCGGACCTTTGTCGGCAAGGTGATGTCTCTGCTTTTTAAGATGCTGTCTAGGTTTGTCATTGCTTTCCTCCCAAGAAGCAGGCGTCTTTTAATTTCGTGGCTGCTGTCACCCTACCTAATGGTAAAACCAATCATGATAAACATCCACTCAGTCATTCTACTGTCAAGGTAGACTGGAATTTAGATTTCTAAAATTCAAGCCCAACCCATTATCTGCTGGATCACAATGCTCCTTTACTGTAAGCTTTCCATACTGAAGTGGGGGGGGGGGGAATCTCCATATTAAAACTTCATATTGTTTTATCACCTGAAGCACAGCTAACTCTTGCCTATTATTTAAGACTCAAATAGTTTTTCAGCATCTTGTCCTATATATGATTACATTGTAGCTCCATTTCCAGCGACATCATCTTTCACAAATGACATTTATATTAAAGCAACTGCATAAACATATTGTGACTGGCTGAATCCAGGTTAAAGTACAAGAAAATACCTTCAAGGTAAACAGTGGCTTGAAACTGAACAAATGATACTGAAACAGAGACTATAGTGTTGGAACTAGAGGAGGCTAGTGGCATCTTTTTTAAAAAGAAAGGCTCTTACTTAATTTTTGCAGAATGAACATGGTGCAGGTTTAATTAATTAAAACACCCACTAAACTCCTAAGACCTGGAATCCTGCCCCACACCCTGAAAATCAGAGGCTTCTGAGTACCCAACATACATGAAAAATATCAGTGGAGGAATATCTGGGGGGCTTTTTAAGCACATGTAGTCCAGGATACAAACAACAGCACAATTGGTAATGCATGTGGAAGGATGCTTCAGGCTTTCATTTATCAAACAAGCTGCTACCCAACTGAGCTACATAGTTAGCAATCCACTTTTGATATTCAGGAGTCAGTTGTGATATGTCATAGCTGTTTAAAGAAAATATAACATCCCTATTTTTTTTCTGACACACACAAGAATACCCCTTACTCTTTCATTAGTTCCTCTCTAGGCTGATTTGAGAGCCTGGATAATTTATTTGGTATTAATACTACTTCCATAATCCCTTAGCCAGCATAGCCATGCTTCCAAGGAAATTCTAGGAGCTGCAGTCCAAAAAGTAACTTTTCTAAGAGCTATTCTATTGTATCATAGCATCCCACAGGTATAGTAGCTGCCTGGATGCTTTTAAAGTAACTCTTGGGATCCCAGCCCCAGAATATAAAGCCCTAAACGGTTTAGGACCTTGATACTTGGCAGATCGCCTTCTCCCACCTAGATCTACCCGAATCACTCGCCATAGCCAGGAGGGACGGTTGAGGGGCCTAACGCCGAGAGAGGCCCGGAAAGAAAGAACAAGAAACCGGGCCTTCTCGGCAGTGGCCCCTTGGTCTGGAATAGCCTTCCATCAGTGATCCACCTGGCTCCCTCGCTGGGTGTTTTTAAGAGCCAATTAAAAACTTTCCTCTTCAGGCAGGCCTTCCCTCCTGTCAATACTTGACTTTATTTTTATTATAATTTTCTGTTTTTTCCATCTTGAGCACTACTAACATTATTGTTTTGAATTGTTTTAACTGTTTTAGTTTTTATAATGTTTAATGGAACCCACCCTGAGTAGACTCTGTCTAAAAGGGCGGGATAGAAATCTAATAAATAAATAAATAAATAAATAAATAAATTTGCCCTTTAAAATATATTTGCTTATTCTTTGCAGGTTAGGAGTCCCTTTAACTAGCAAACACTCTGAGGATTCCCCCCCCCTTTTTTTTTTTTTTTTTTTTTACTGGCAATGTCATATGAGTAACAGTATTACAATATCAGGCTAGGGAAGTGAGCTGGCAGTGAATCAAAAGTGTGGAAATGCTTAGATCGGGACGATGCTGGTAAACGGTGTCAATAATGCCTGGTGAACTCTGCCTGTCCTCCCTTCCCAACAGGATCGAGAAGTCAAGCTGCAAACATGACAAGCTTGTATGATTTAAGAAGATTTGGCAGGAATCGGTGTTAAAAATATGAATGTGAGAAAAAGAGACAGCCCATTTGTGCTTATGGATTAGATGCTGTAGTCTTGAATGCAAATGGAGAACCTGTTGTAGTCACCACTGATCTAGACATTTTTGGAGTGTTAAGAATGAAGCCAGCCATCCTGTCCCTGTCAGAGGACAGAAGCCAGCTGAGGATTTTGCATACCTTTTATTGTTTATTTTTACATGAAAGGCTATTCCTTTTAAAATGACGTTGGTACAATAGCCTTATTTAATATGATGAATTCCTTTTTTCTCCTATGTTAGTTTGCCTGAAACGATTCTTGACATTTTAGAGGAGTTTAGCAATGGCGGCGGGGGGGGGGGGGCAGAAGAGAGAGAGAAGATGCCACTCACTCCAAAGTGTCGACTGGTAGACTAAAGAGATGCACTAATCACACTTTGGGCCCACTACTCCTGCTGCTCAGCCAGACACAGAATTTGCAAAATAACCAACCGCATGGTGACTCACAAAGCTGTGACTTGCTCTAAATTCTTCGTGATTCATTCCATGCTTTTTCTTCTCCCTTACCTGTGTCACAACTGCACGGACATACACAGTAATAGTTCTCAAATAAATAAATAAATAAATAAATAAATAAATAAATAAATAAATAAATAAGTGTGCATAAATTATTCTCGACAAACATTCCATCACGATTTGGTGAACAGACATCATTCTCAAATCTGACAATAAGAGCAAGACAATTAAAAGAGGCATGTTTTCTTGGGTGTTTTCATTTCTTCCTCAGGATAATGTGAATGTTATTAGATTTACAATGGTGGTAAAAATTTGAATTTTAAAATGTTCTACTATTTGCCTAGTGTTCATTCTTGCATCTGTTTCTATCCAAAAGGCTCCTACTTTTTCCTGTTTTTGTTTCTTTGCTATACTTCCCCTTATAGCATTCTAAAACACGTCATTCATCCTTGGAGTCAACATTTATACCACTATAATGCCATTAAATGGTGTCTGAATTGTTGCCGAATGAAGCTCTTTATATTACTTTCCTAATATTTTGGCCTCAACCATAATTTTTTCAACCTTCCTAACTGACATCAATGTCATCTTGAATTATAGAAGCTGTACTTTAGCTTAAAAATAATGTCTTTCCCTCTTGTATAAGGACATGCAGTTGACTTCTCAGCAGTTCTAATAGTCTTTGTTTACCACATAGTCATTAAGGTATTGGCACTTATTTTTCTAGGCAGCCATGTGTCTAGAATCTCAAAGAATCCATTTATACCCATTGCCCCCTCTCCCAAAAAGCTCTCACCCTCCACACCATATTGGTCCTCCTTGGGTGTCTTTAACATAAGAAGTTCCTTTTATTGAGTTAGCTCATTGGTCTATCCCACTCAGTATTCTCTATACTCTATAGCAATATCTCTCCATGGTTTTATATAGGTAGGGATCTTTCTCAATTTTACCTAGAGATACCGAGGAGTGAACATGGGGCTTTTTGAGTGCACCACTAATATCATGACCAGAAATTAGTAAAAACTAGTAACCTGCTAATATCTGGTTACCTGTTGCTGGTGAAAGTAGAGCTACCAGTACCATCTACACACTGAAATATTGTCAACCGCAATGAGATGCAATGATGCTAAGGTTCCCATTTGAGACCCTTGCTGAGAAGAACTGTAGAAAAGGAGGGAACATGCAAGATTCTGGACTGGACTCCTTTCACTTCCATGAGACCAACAGTAACCTATAACTACAATAATTTAGCTTATGCGTATAAGTAATATTGTAGGCATTCTGACTAGACTGTGATTATTGACTCGTGTAGTTTCTTGATAGTTTAAGAAATGAGATTAGAGAAAGAAAGGAGGAGGGACAAACTGAAATCTCTTGGAGCAGTCCAAGAGACCAAGAAAAGGAAGAGGCAGCCATGGGACCAAAACCTTCTGGTTATGAAAGTCAAAGCTTAGCGAAGATGTGGTCTGGAGGGGTGATGCAGAGGTTGCAGAGGCTTAATTGCTGGGATGAAAGAGAGCTAGTGTGGCATAGAACATAGAGTGATGGATTTCAGAGGTTCAGGTTGAGGTCTCCACGAAGCTATGAAGCTTACTGCATGACCTTGGGCCATTCATTTTCACCTGTCATTCTTATTGTTTTGTGGATAAAATGAGACAGTCACATTTGCCTCCCAGAGCTCTTTGCAGGAAAGGTAGGATATAAATTTAACTTAACATGTAAATAAATAAAAATGGTGTGATGTGTTAGAAAAGCTGTGATCAGAATGAGCTCGGAAGATTTTGACAAGGTGATAATGGAACAGCAAAAAAACAAGGGTCAGGAAAGAAAGGGGAGGAGCTGAATCCAGGGGACGACACTGGAACCAACAGTCATTCTGACGGGTCTTGATCGTATGATGGCTGTCTTAGGTTTTGCTAGTCACTCCAATGCTAGAGAGAGAAAAACAAAATGTAAAGGCAAGCTTTTCATGAAAGGAAAAGGCTTGCAAAGCACAACCAGATGGTTTAACCAGGCAGCCTCACATTACGAGACCATTTATACAGCTCTGCTCTCTGATGATTAATCCAAATTATGTTCTCACAGTGTGGATGAAGTAAAGAAGAAAGTGGTGAATTTCAAACTGGCTACATATTTTACAGTTTCTTATATTAGAAAAAACATTTATAAACTTGAAAAACATGACAGCAAATGGCTAGTTCTATTACCAAAGGCTTCTGGTATTTAAAAAGCCATAAAAAACATAGCTCTAGTTATACGTACATAAGGTTAAATCTACAGTTGCAAACCACAAAAGAAAATTTCCAAATTACACTAGTATGTAACAAATTACTATGATATATAGGCTACAGTCCTGTCACACAGTTATAAAACAGCATAACTTTTGGATGTGAATTGCCATAAATTAAGAAATCTCCATAGACATTATCTGTTGCAAGTTGAGTAGTGTGAGTCAGTATGCGACAGACAATATCTACAGAGGGTTCTTAACTTGTGGCAAATTGCATCTAAATGTTATACTATTTGTATAACTGCACAACAGGATTTCAGTCATATATTATTATTTTTGATTGGTTATATTATTTGCATATCAAGATCCTTAACTATGGTTCCCCCAAATTAGGGATAATTTCCTTCAAATAACTTAAATATAATTTTTATAGATTTCTCATTTATTAATGGTATATTGTTTGTATATATCTACTATTTGTAGCTTGTATATGTTTCACATCTTTTCTTCAGTTGTTGTTGAGTGCCACCAAGTCACATTCAATTCATGACAACCCTAATATGGTTTCCAAATGTATGTGTAATGTCCAAGGAGTGGTTTTCTATTGCCACCCCCCAGTGAGTTTTTATGGCCAAGCAAGTATTTGAAACCACATTTTCTAATTCTTAGTTCAACAATCTATCCACTACACTACACTGACTTTCATATATTTATTTGGCAACTGAAAAAGTTAAACTACTGTGGATAGCACCAGAGATTGTCTGATATTGTTGTGAAGCACATAACCTAAAAAGACCAGTCTAATGACCAGCATAAATACTGCATGATCAGTGTTGTTGTTTTATTCAGACTTAGATTCCTTCCTTCCTTCCTTCCTTCCTTCCTTCCTTCCTTCCTTCCTTCCTTCCTTCCTTCCTTCCTTCCTTCCTTCCTTCCTTCCTTCCTTCCCACTATAAAGTAGTGTTCAATGTGGTTTACAAACTTCATAAAATAACAAAAAATAATAAAACCAAATGTAACCTAACCATAGAATCATTAACATTTTATAAAATCAACCTTACCATAAAAACTGTTAAAATCAGTTTAGGTGTACTGTAGATTAAGAACTGAATGGAAGTAGAAGTACAAACAACTAAATATGTTATTCAGTTGCCATTCTGCACAGCTGAGCTATACTTATCCAGTGGTGGATCACAAGAACCTTCTCAGACCAATGCCATTTTCATAAGACAGAGAATGCTTATATAAACCTTAATTAGTTGTTAAGACTCCAAGCATCACGCTCAAATGGTGTGATGTGGGAATGTTCAGCACAAAGGTCTGTATAGTTTCTGTAATCAGCAGCCCTTCCATATCAGGTCTGCCAATCATAGAGAAACATGTTTAACTGAAGCTTATAATACCTATATAAATATTTATAGAATCATAGAATCATAAGACAGTGAAGTTGGAAATGGCCTACAAGGTCATCAAGTACAACCCCCTGCTCAATGCAGGAATACAATCAAAGCATATCTGCCAGGTGATTATCTAAGTTTTTCTTGAATGCCTCCAGTGTTGGAGCACTCACCAACTCCCGAGGTAACTGGTTCCACCGTCGTACTACTCTAACAGTTAGGAAGTTTTTCCTGATATTCAACCGAAATCTGGCTTCCTTAAACTTGAGCCCATTGTTGCGTGTCCATCACTCTGGGATGATCAAGAACAGATCCTGCTCCTCCTCTGTATGACAGCCTTTCAAATATTTTAAAAGTGCTCTCATATCACCCCTCCAGTCTTCTTTTCTCAAGGCTAAACGCCCAATTCTTTCAGCCTTTCCTCATAAGGCTTGGTTTCCAGCCCCCTAATCATCCTTGTCGCCCTCCTCTGAACTTGTTCCAATTTGTTAGCATCCTTCTTGAAGTGTGGTGGCCAGAATTGGACACAATACTCAAGGTGAGGCCTAACCAGTGCTGAATAGAAGGGGACTATGAGCACCTTGCGGGATTTGGAAACTATACTTCTATTAATGCAGCCTAAAATAGCATTTGCCTTTTTTGTAGCCACATCACACTGTTGGCTCATATTTAGCTTGTTATCTACAACAATTCCAAGATCCTTCTTGCTCATAGTTTAGCTGAGCCAGGTATCCTCCATCTTGTAACTGTGCAATTGGTTTCTTTTTCCGAGGTGCAGTACTTTGCACTCATCCCTGTTGAATTTCATTCTGTTGCTTTCAGCCCAGTGCTCCATCCTATCAAGGTCATTTTGAATTTTGTTTCTGTCTTCTAGGGTATTAGCTATTCCACCCAATTTGGTATCATCTGCAAATTTGACAAGCATTCCCTGGACTCCCTCATCCAGGTCTATAATAAAAATATTGAAGAGCACTGGGCCCAGGACTGATCCTTGGGGTACCCCACTAGTTACCTCCTCCCAATTAGAGAAGGACCCATTAATTATTACCCTCTGAGTATGATTCTGTAGCCAACTCACAATCTACATGATTTCTGGGTAGGGTAAGGAGATGGGAGCAGGCCTTACATGTGTTTGTCTTTCCCAACCACACTTCTAGCACTATTCAGTTTCAGATATAATCCTTGAAGAGTGTTGTGGTCATTGTGGTTACAGGGCACAAACATCAAAAGACAAAAAATACAATTATTTGATGCCACTCTTAGTGAAATAAGCTTGGTGTGCTCTTCTTATATCAGTTCCTTGTTCCATATTCTTTATTGTTGATGCTACACTGATTTGCACAGGATAAAATAATGGAGGGAAAAAAACCTGTGATAAATAATATGGTGAAGAATCCTAATCCATATTCAGTTATTTCTTGAATATGGCAGTGCAGCTAAGCTGACACTGGGCAGCATGTGCCTAGCATTTACAGCATGGCTTATTTCTTTGAGAAGGAAATATAAGCTGAAAAAGGAGAGAACTCCTCAACTCCTGAAAACATCTGAGTGGATGGGAGAAGCTTTTTTACATCAAATAATCTGCAGATCAGCTTGCTTTGTTTCAGAATTCGTATTCAGGACTTTAGCATGGGATTTCTTTGAAATCTGATTTCTCAAATATGAAAGACTGTCTGAGTCAAGTTTCTGCAATATTAACATGACCAGCTCAGATCATGTGCTATGTATAGCATCCATTTCTGCCCAGAGTCCAGACACCATGCCAGGTCCAGAAGCCCTCTAAACTCTAAAGCAGGGATCCCCAATCCCTGGTCCGCAACCCAGATCTCCTGCCCACCCGCGAGCACTCCCTGTGAGCGCCGCTGCACGCATGCGTGCTCCACCCCTGCGAGCGTGCCATGCACATGCACACGAGCACCCCTCGTAAGTGCCGCTGCATACATGCACGCGAGCACACTCCACCCCTGCGAGCACGCCGTGCACATGCACGCGAGCGCCCCCGTGCGCATGTGCGCAAGCACCCCCATGAGCTCCGCTGCGCACATGCACACGAGCACACTCCACCCCCCTGCGGGTGCGCCACACCCCCACGAGCGTGCCACACACACCGTGCGAGTGTGCCACCCCCCCCAACCAGTCCGCGTTTGGAAAAAGGTTGGGGACCACTGCTCTAAAGGAAGAACTTCAGATAGCAAAGAGTCTGTTATTAACCTTCTTT
Organism: Intellagama lesueurii; assembly: GCA_037013535.1. Lineage (NCBI taxonomy): Eukaryota > Metazoa > Chordata > Lepidosauria > Squamata > Agamidae > Intellagama > Intellagama lesueurii. The sequence goes on from JBAJHW010000004.1 coordinate 165,459,111, forward strand.
GATCCCCCCCCCCCCGCATACTTGTGATTTGTGACATTCCACTTACAGTTGATACATCAAATCCTCTTAATCTACTGTGCTAATCTTACTTGGTAGGGTGTTGGGTCAGTTAACTACATCACAGAGCCAAGAGAATGCTTTCCCAGACAGGTCACCAGTTACCAACTGGTGGGAACTGAGACAGATAATGTCATTGTCCTTCAGATACCTTGGCTTTATTATTCCCATACTTGCATGACTCCTATTAGGTCACAGAATATAAGAAGAGAGAGTCTACTCTTTAGCCTGTGCTCTAGAATGTTTGATAACATTTTGCAGAATTCATTAACTTCAGTTCTATGCCAGAGGATAGAGCAAAACTCCCAGCTTGGCTTTGTGAACCAAATGGAAATTAAAGTTGTCTGCACAGTCAGGAGAAAGAACATGTCTTCATGCAATGTTCTGTACAAAGTAATAATTCCGATGATTCAGCTGAGTAACAGTTAATGATGGGCGTTCTGCACAGCAAGATGAAGAGTTCACATTGCCACTTTGATCTCATCTTTTTCTTCTTCCCCTTCTGTTACAGAATTAATAAAACAAACTACTTGGGTTTTGAATTTGTGTTTATTTTAATTTTTAAACAAGCTAGCTCAAAGAGCATACTGTGTCCATAGTTGAACAAACAGGGCAAAAAAGTTGAATTTATGTGCAGTCAAGTATTCTGTGTAGAGCTGAAGTCTGAAACTCATCAGGAAATTGGAAAATAAACACCTGTGGGTTCGATTTTGTTTTGTTTTCAGTAAATATTTAAACTAATAACCCTGAACTCTAAACCGATATTTGCTGCGAACAGTTCTCAGCATCCCAGTTTCAATCCTACTGATAATGTCACTGCTTCATCAGTGAGAATCTTAAGCCATGAACATTTAAACTAAGACTGTGCAGGTGCTTTGGCTGACTCCTGAACCATGGCATGATATTTGGCAGTGGGGGTGGGGGGTGGGGGAGGATTAATGGTTGAATCAGACTCAGTCTGAATCAAGAATAAAGGATCTAATAGCCAGTCATATTGCATCCTTGGTAGACTACCATACGGAAGTCACTTGCTCCTTTTCCCTTTGGGTAGCATTGATTCATATTGGGTTTTAGCATAATCATTTTTCTATTCCATTTCCCCTCCATTTTATTTATTTATTTACTGGTTTGGAATGAAGGTCCAGTAGCTTCAGGTATAGAACAAATGCAGGAAATCTAGAAGTGGTGGAAGCACCAGCAAAGTATTTGGGTGTAAGAAGACATTTGAGTTAGTTGTATTGCCATCTCAGGAAGATCACACTGTTGCTTTAATTTAGTGAAATTTATGAATTTGTCAACAGGCCAGATTAATTAACTGAAAGCAATAATCCCTCTAGTGGCCCACGCTTTTTTCAAAGCCAGGATTTATCTCCTATCTGCAAGGCTGGATTAGCCCACAAGAGTAATTTACCATGAATATATGGGTTGAGTTTCAGAGCTGCCATAGTTTGAACCATTCTTGCCTGGATGTTGTGCTTGTGGCTATAGCTGTTAGCATGATGGACATGTTTAGATCCTAAAGGTTGTAAATTCACTGGGGGACCCAAGAATTTCCCAGTCTGGGATGAAATCATTGGAAGTTATTCACCACTGGAATGCCTGGAGAATGAGGAAGACTATATCCTATTCCAAAAGAGACAGACTGAATTCTTTCTTTCTGAGAAACATGGCCTACATATTTCCCATGGGAAATTTCTCATTTTGAACATTTTAGAGCTAGACAGATATAACTGTTATGAAGACTTACTGTATTATGTATATGAGATGTGCATAAGCACACATTTTGACTTTGTTTATTTTTGTCCAGAACTGACAGATTTTACATTTGCTTTATTTCCATATCAGCCTTGCTATCCCTTATCACTGTTTCCACACTGAACTGGAAGATACAGTATTTCTTGGGTCTTAGTTATTTGTATTTTTAAGTAGTGTATCTATTCAGGTTGCTGTACTAATTTCGAGCTCTGGGAACGGGCTTTACAACTTGTTCTGGACAAATATGTCCAGAACTGTAGTCTACAAACCTCTCAAAAAAGCTATAGAAAAAGGTAAACCAGGCTTAACATTGAATCTGAAAATATTAGCCACAGTCCTACTGGTATTCACATATGGTTTCTGAAATTTGCCACAGCTAAATGCAGGTAATTGATAAGAGGTGAATCTTGGCTACATAATCAGGTGCATGACCAGACATGCAACCAAAATATGCTCCTATAGTCAATTAATTGCAACATGTTAGGCAGACCCAATGTGAACACAAACAGATTGTGGCTATATTGCATTGTTTTTTTCTTTTAAAACACTTTAACATCCAGATAGAGAAAGAGTTTTGTGGACTTTTGACGCTGCATACCAAATAAAAGATATTAATTCAGTGACCCCGTGATTTCTTTTCTGCTGGGTCATCAACACTGCCCCGCTTTGATCTAATTATGTGATGTTCATATTAATTTTTTTAAAGATCCTTTGCAAATTGTATTCATCCCTTGGCAGTGCAGGGGATGGCACGGGAATTGAAGCAATAATGATCATCAGCCCAAAGTACGCCAGAGACCTCTATAACTGCAACATCTTAACCTTTAGATATGTTTATCTAAGCAGAACAAGCTGAAATGAACATTTCTTTCTAGATTGCTGACTTGGCATATCAGGAAGGCAAGTCTTGTCGGATATGAAAGAAAAAAAGCTAGCTGTTCAGCCTAGACATTTCTTCTCCTTTTTTAACACATACAATCCCTGTCATTATTCATGTGTGAATGCAGTCATCCTCCTGGAACAGAAGAAACAAGAAGTACAACTTTATTAGAATGGAGCAAGCTGAGCAATATCAATGCCCCTTTGTCCTGTGAGCCACAAATTAATCCTATTATTTTTGTCACCATCAGTCTGCTGTTGGTGACTCGCTCTATTTTAAGCAGCTTAGATTTTCTACGGAAAGCTGGACAGCGATTTGTAGAAACCATGAATCAAGAAAGATGACAAGTGTTCTAGACGTGGACAAAGCCAATGACAAAGACCTATATTTCTGGATTAGCCAAATTTGTGAGAGATAGCTAAACAAGCAAACCAAGAAAAAGTATAGACACTTTTGTATAGATATATAACAGAAAAGGGTAACATTGTTGTACAAGTGTTTATCATTTAAACATTCTCATACAAAGCTTGGAATCCTAGCAATGTTTGTGTAAAGTTTGTGTAACTTGCCGTAGCTACTTGCAGTTAATTGACAAGATACTGGGACTCATCTTGACTGCACAGTCAGGTGCGTGACAATGCACACAACTGTCATGGCACTTCAACACTTAGCTACAATTAGCCATAACAAGTTATGCAAACCTCAGGTGAACATCAGGAAGATGCTAGCCCAAGTCATTGTACTTAGAGCTAGTGTAGAGGTTCATAAAAAGATCACTGCCCATTCCTCCTAGGAGTTCACCATATCCTATTTCTGGTTAGGAGACACGTCTTTGAATGTCCACATGAAATTGTGTCAAGGAAAAAGCCCATCTAGAACCATTTTCCTTTTCATGCTCATGTTCTTTGGAGGATGAGGTTGGCATAGGAGAGTGTTCAGACACAGTCCCCAACTACTTTCAGAACCCGTATAGCCATCAAAGGACTGCACCCCCTCTTTTTTCTGAATGTGTGACCTAGCCCCTCACTTACAGGCAGTAGTGACCTCTAACCAGCATTTGGAAAACTTACTGGGGGCCTGAACCTTGTTGAGATGAACCTCTTGCACAATGAACTTAATGTTACCAGTATGACCTTTACAGTCATTGCACAAGGAGGAATCCAGTATTGGCTTGTGCAAGCACAAGTTGGACTCACATATCAGGGTTCTCTGTTTGTGTACCAGTTTTGAATATGTATAGACGAGATTCCGTGTTACTGTGTAAGTGCAGCATTACTCTGCCAGAGCCCAACATGATTCCCAGGCTTGAACTATAATCCCCTGTAAATATAAGGGATTTTGGCCAGACTGGCTAGAGAATTCTGGGAGATCTAATTTAAAAAAGTAGCTTTTCCAGATGATGTCCAGCATAGATACTGGAGTCATAAATTGAAAAAGGCTGTATTGCAGACCACATAGGCTGGCTCTTCTCCATAGAGGCACAGTTGGGAATCAAACTCTGGCTCCTCAGCCAGATGCCTAATTCACTGAGCTATTCAGCCAGCTTGCATTCATGCATACTTCCAGTTATATACATGAATCTGATGACTTTGGCTGGATGTACAGTATATCTTACCTTTGAAAAATGACCTGTGCATAAATAGCCCAGGGCTATAATACTAAGCATGCTGATCTGAAAGTATGTCTCAGCAAAATCAATTGTACTTGCCAGCAACTTAGAGCTGAGCTTCATATGTACATAATTTTTGAAACTAGGTGTGTGCCCAGACATAGATCTTCAAGCTGTCATTTTTCTTTTCCTTATAGAAAAAATTCTAAAGGCAAGTTTAAGGCTGGCATGAACAGAGTTATAAGAAATTGTTTTCTAGAACTGCTGTTGTGTGACAGCACTGCAGGCCAATGTGAAAGTCTCCATAGGTCAAAGAGAATCAGGTTGACTCTTAAATCACTATCCTTACACAAAGTTGTTTATGCCTTTACTGAGACAGCTTTAAGGTCAAGGTGTTCTGAACTTCAGAAAATTTTACCTAGTGGTGGATTTTCTCTCATAGAGAAACTGCAAACAAGATATATCATCATCATCATCATCATCATCGCTATCATTGTCATCATCATCATCTGAAAATACAAAACATAGTCTTTGACTGGTATTATTAACAGATACAGGTTTTAACCAAAAACTTAAGTATAAGTTGAGTATTGGTATAATACATACGTATGCCGTTCGTAATATTGCTGCTTTTTGCAGCTCTATTTCAGAGATCTGCAACTGATTATATTTTTAAAATTTCTGCGGCATTGTTCCCAATCCCCTGATGACTATGGGGATGACTGAAATACATTTCATTTGCAAGTGAGTTATTTCTATTGCCAGTTCTTTATCTTCAACTCTAGCATGCCCTGGAATTGCAATGTTGGTTATCCAGACTTTTCCTCATTCTGTTACTTTTACATTTTGTGTATTATACTCAAGGTGTCTGTCGGTTTGAATCTGAAAGTCCCACAAGATCTTAACTTGGTCATTATCTGACACTTCCTCTACTTGATGTTCCCAGGGATTCTTGGATACTGGCAGATTATATTTTTTACATAATTTTGCAACTCTGCTTTGTAGTCTGTCTGTACAATCGTAGAACATTCACAGATGAGGTGTAACACAGTCTTATCTTTTTCATGACAGAGTCAACATTTGTTTTTTACACTAATTCCTTGAATTTTAGCTTTCATGGCATTCGTTTGGAGTTCTTGTTCTTGTGCAGCAAAGATCAAGCCTTTGCTTTCTTTCTTGATAATCCCCAGTTTTAGCCATGCTGAAGTTAAATTATGATTGTGTCTTCCATTAATAATTCTCAGGTGTTTTCCATGCAGTGATTTATTTTTCCAGCTATTTAATTTTTCTTTAAATTCTTGTTTTTTATATTCAGTCTTTGTTTCTGTTATTTTCAAGACGTTTCTCATTTTCACTGCTTTAAGTAACTCCCCCCCCCCCACTTCTATTAATATAATCATTTAGGCTTCTTTTTTTCTTCCTCTGCTACCTGTTGTATTTGTAGTAATCCTTGACCTCCAATTTTCCTCATTAAATATAATCTGTCCACATCACTTTTTGGATGTAGTGTATGATGCATGTTCATTAATTTTCCTGTTTTTCAATCTAATTTTTCTAATTCACTTTGGGTCCAGTCTGTTATTCCAGCTGGGTACCTAATTACTGGAACTGCCCATGTATTGATGGCTTTAATTGTATTTCCACCATTTAATTTTGCTTTTAAAATTTTCAACAGACTTTTGGTGTATTTCCTTTTTGTCAAATCTTTAACTTTTGTATAGAGGAGATTATCTGTTTTTAATATGTAAATACATTTATAATTGTCATCGCTTGATAATTATTTTATGATATTGTCATTTTTTTAAAGCTCTATTCCATATAGTTTTTAAAATCTTGCCATGTTGTATAGAGAGAACTGTACATTTGGCAAATCCAAATTTCATCTGAATGTCTTTGCTAAACATTTGCATCATATTCTTATCTTGGTGAAACTGTTTATATAAAGTTTTATGTCATCCATGTATAACGGATGTTTGATTCTTCCTGCTTGAACTGAAATATGGTATCTCACTCCAGTTTCGTTTAAAATCATTGACAAAAGGATTGGTGAGATATTAAGCATCTCATCATCATCATCATCATCATTATTATTATTTACCAGGTACAGTCAATCAAAATTATAAAAACATTGACTGATATTATATAACAGATATATAACAGTTTTAACCAAAAACCTAAGTATCTGTTAAATATCAGTGCACTATGTATGCTGTTCCTAATATTGTCACTTTTTGTAGCTCTGATGATGTTATTTCTGAGATCTGCAATTGCTTACAATACTGTGTGAAATTTCTTGTTGTGTTGTTGTTGTTAAAGAACTTGCTGTGTCTTCCTTTTTTTAACCAGGAAAAACACTCTTTACTGACAGAAGTATTCCTCAATTTTAGATGGCACATTGCCATCTAAAAAACATACTGTTAATATGTCTTCCATTTTTTACTTTTGAATTTACATGCTATAGTATAAGTATATTTTCCTGCTGGGTCCCCTAATATGTCTTGCCAACATTTCTTCAAAGAACCCATGTGGTGCAGGTGTTAAAAGTGTTGTGCTGGGCTACAGCTTAGCCATGGAACTCAGTGGGTGCCCTTGGGCCAGTCAAATGCTCCTATCCTACCTCGCAATCCTATTCCTTTTGAGGGGGAAAAGGCAGGAAGAGGAGAAATGTGTTCCCTCTTTTGAGTTCACTGGAGGGAAGGCAGGATGTGAATGTATTTAATAAATAACAACAATAATTTAAGTGTTTTTTGCTGTCGTCACACTACTGTCACATTCTTCATGCTTTTTCCTCCAATTATGTAGATTGTGTGTTCCATATTCTTATCCAGTCCATGATTTCTACCCTCTAAGTATGAGTTAAATATCAGCGCACTATGTATGCGGTTCCTAATATTCTGGTCATTGCAACTAAGGAAAAATAAAAAATGCAGAAAGGGGTAACTAAAATTGTCAAGAGACCAAAACTACTGCCCTAAACAGAAATATTATAACATTAGGAGCTGTTTAGCTTTGGAAAGAGTTATGAAAGGTAGATATGACTGAGGTATATTAAATTATGCATAGTGTGGAGAAAATGGATAGTAACGTCTCCCTCTTTCATCAGATTTTGAGGACAGAGAATCATCCATTGAAGCTGACTGATGGCAGACCTAGGACAGATAAAAGGAAGTAGTTCTTCATGCAACACATAAATAAACTGTGGATTTCACTACCACAAGATGTAGTGATGTCTGCCAACTCAGATGGATTTAAAAGGTTTAAATAAATTCATAGCTGGCTGGATAGCTCAGTGAGTTAGGTATTTGGCAGTGGAGCCAGAAGTTGGGAGTTTAAATCTCCACTGTGTCTCGTACAAGAATAGCCAGCCAGTGTAGCACAAGGCAAGTTACAGAACCCCAGAACACCCCCAGAAGAAGGAATTGGTAAACACATCTGAGTACTCTATACCTAGAAAGCTTTGGAAAGGGCTGCTGTAAGTTGAAATCAATTTCATGGTACTTATTTATTTATTATTTACTTATTTATTTATTATTAAATTAATTCATGGAGGTTAGGACCATCAATAGCTACTAGTTACAATGATTATAAATCACTCCCAGAGTGAAAAATAGTAATAGTTTGTTGTTACTTGCCATGAAGTCGCCTCTGACTTATGGTGACCCTATGAATGAAAGATATTCCAAATGTTCTGTCATCAACTATCCTGCTCAGTTCTTATAAACTCAAGCCTGTGACTCTTTTAGCAAGTCAATCCATCTTGTATTTCGTCTTTCTCTTTTCCTGCTGCCTTCCATCTTTCCCAGCATTATTGTCTTTCCCAACATTATTGTCTTTCCCAAAGAATACTTCCTTCTCATGATGCACCCAAAGTATGACAGCCTCAGTTTCATCCTAGAGGTAAAGAGATAGTTCAGGCTTGATTTGATCTAGGACCCACTTGTTCATCTTCCAGAATATCCACAAAGCTGCATGCATGTCTTGCTGGTGGGTTCCTCATAGGCAACTAGCTGGCAACTCTGTGAAGAGAAAGCTAAACCAGATGTGCCTTCATTCTGATCCAACATGAATCTGCTTATGTTCTCTTCCCCAATGGGGATACTGCAGACCACACAGCTATAGTAGATTCAAAGAAGGCCAAGGGAATTCTCTTCTGTATATCTAGCACACATGCAAGAATGTTTTAAAAAAACTTTACTGAAGATGTGTATGTGTGCATATGTCTACATAAAGTTTTCCATGATTACTGTTGGATAATAAGCAAGCACTGATGCAGGAGAAATGTTAACTTGTGGTTTTAGCCCTTTGAAATTTGGAATGATTATCTGAACACTCTTCGTCCTTTGAAAAATAATCATGTTTGCATTTCTCTTCTCTTTCTTGGAGAAACAAGAGAAAGATGTGAGAAGGAAGGGTGTGAAATTGACAACCCTAAGAACAGCAATCTAAGGTCAAAAGAAGGTCAGCACAGGTCAGAGCAAGTGAAGGACAGTCAAGAAAACCCAAGGCAGTCTGCTGTCTCTGCTCTTCTTCATGCAAAGACATGCAGCTTTCTGAGTATAAGTTGAGTTTCAACAGTTACCTCTACCAAAATGGTTTCCCAGGTCTTTGCTATTTAAACCAGGCCATCTCCCCTTAGTTCAATCACGACTAAGCTTGGATAGCTAGATTTTGTCTGGCAGGCAGTACATTTTGCAGACAATATTTTGTGTAAGACAAGGTGCCTTACAAGTTTCCACATCACCTCATCTGTGCTGTATGATTTGACAATAGATGCTGACTGGAGTTGTGATATATATTGATTGGTCACCCCCTCCTTCCCTAACTTGTGGGGGCATCAGCTGAACAGCCACATGGCTCATGGTGAATCTAGGCATGATTACTGGGAGAAGGGATGCAATAATTTTAAAGCTGAAAGTTACAATACTAGAGTATTGATTTTGCATCTTTTCCTGTCAACTTGCCTTTATTAAACAAGCACTTTGATGGCCATTGGGTGGCAGCTGAATTAGTGCTTGACATCATGGCCATTGTTCTATGGGATCATATAGATCTGAATTATTTTTCCCTGTGCTATCTGGCTGCAGAGTCAGGAGTTGAGAATTCAATTCCCCATTGTGCCTTCTATGAGTACAGCCAGCCTGTGTCACCGTGGGCAAGTTGCACAGCCCCAGGGCACCCCCCCCCCCCAAGAAGAAGGGAATGGTAAACCACTTTTGAATACTCTATGCCTAGAAAACCCTGAAAAGGGTTCCCATAAGTACAAATGGACTTGACAGCAGACAGATATTAATTATACAACATATAGAAACCATTGGGACAGGTAATCTCAAAGCTTGGGTTGAAGTGGCACATAGAATCATAAAATCATAAAATAAAGAAGTTGGAAGGGGCCTATAAGGCCATGGAGTCCAACCCCCTGCTCAGTGCAGGAATGCAGTCAAAAGATATCTGCCAAATGGCTGTCTAAATTTCTCTTGAATGCCTTCAGTGTTGGAGCACTCACCACCTCTTGAGGTAATTGATTCTATTGCAGTAGTGCTCTAACACTCAGAAAGTTTTCCCTTATATTCAACCAAAATCTGGCTTCTTGTAACTTGAGCCCATTATTATATGCCCTACACTCTGGGTTGATCGAGCACAGATTCTATCTCCCCTTCGTATGACAGCCTTTCAAGTACTTGAAAAGTGCTATAATATCTACCCTCAGTCTTCTTTTCTCAAGGCTAAACATGCCCAGTTCTTTCAGTCATTCCTCATAAGGCTTGGTTTCCAGCCCCCTGATCATCCTTGTTACCCTCCTCTGAACTTGTTCCAATTTGTCAGCATCCTTCTTGAATTGTGGTGTCCAGAAGTGGACACAATACTCAAGATGAGTCCTAACCAGTGCCGAATAGAGGGGAACTAGTACCTTGTGGAATTTGGAGACTATACTTCTGTTAATGCACCCTAAAATAGCATTTGCCTTTTTTGTAGCCACATCACACTGTTGGCTCATATTCAGCTTGTGATGTACGGTGATTCCAAGATCCTTCTCACTTGTAGTATTGCTGAGCCAGGTATCATCCATCTTGTTACTGTGTGTTTGGTTTCTTTTTCCTAGGTACTTTGCACTTATCCCTGTTTAATTTTATTCTGTTGTTTTCCGCCCAGTGCTCAAGCCTATCAAGATCTTTTTGAATTTTATTTCTGTTTTTCAAGGTATTAGCTATTCCACCTAATTTTGTGTCATCTGCAGATTTGATTAGTATTCCCTGAACCTCCTGATCCAGGTAATTAATAAAAATGTTGAAGAGCACTGTGACCAGGACTGAGCTCTGGGGTACCCCACTTGTTACCACCTCCCAGTTTGAGAAGGAGCCATTAATCATCACCCTCTGAGTATGATTCTGTAGCTAACTGTGTATCCACCTGACAGTTGTTCTATACAGCCCATACCTAGTTAGCTGGCTAATCAGAATATCATGGATCACTTTGTCAAAAGCTTTGCTGAAATCAAGATATACTATGTTTACAGCATTCCCTCTGTCTATCAGGGAGGTTTCCCAATCAAAAAATGAGATCAGATTATTCTGGCAGGATATGTTCTTGACAAATCCATGTTGGTGTCTAGTTATTACTGCATTGTTTTCTAGGTGCTTGGATAGTGACCGCTTAATTGTTCCAGAATTTTCCCTGGGATTGATGTCAGGCTGACTGGTCTGTAGTTCTCAGGTTCCTCCTTTTTGCCCATTTTGAAGATAGGGACAACATTAGTCATCCTACAATCAAGTGACACTTTTCTATCCACTCCAGAGGCTGTCACTCTCCAGAATCAGTGCTAACTATTGGTTTTAACTTTTAGAGTCTATAATGCCAAATATCAAATTGTACACATTGTTCCTCATCCAGTTTGGAATGGCCCTACATGAAAAAATGATCTCGGAAGTCCTGCTGTTTACAAAATGGAAGCAATGAACCTTATATTTCAGGAGTTAAATATCAGCCATGGCTGAACTAGAAAAAACATCAGCAAAATGCCTGAGCGAACCCTCTCTGCATATGAAAGTGACTGAAGATCCAATGCAAACAATGCATTCCTATGTGGATCTTATCCAAGATGGGTTCTTCAGCCCTGGGGACAAGGATAGTATTTATTTATTTATTTACTTACTTACTTACTTACTTACTTACTTACTTACTTACTGCTTTTCTCCCCATAAGGAACCCATTTTTATGTATGCCGGCATAAATGCAACATCTTAAATCACAGCAACAAACTGCCATTCATTAAAAGTTGTTTGTACCTTTCATCATGCTCCAACTCATGCAACTGGCACATGAAGATGGAATACTAGTGGCAATTTCTCAAGTAATGGCAATTTTTGATGTGATTTATGCTGCTGCACTTACACCAGCATATGTAAGCAATAGGGTTCTAGCCAAAATATTGCACAAAATCAACAATACAGATTTTTGCTAATCTGCTGACTGCACGGTTCACAGGGGGAGGGAGTAGCTCTCCAAGAATATCCAGGTGGCTGCAGAAATGCGCTCTCTCTTTTTCAGTCTGACAAGGCTCTTCCCATATCATTATTCAATGTGTGCAAGCCCATACTTCTGTTCCATGACATCTCCCTTTGATAACTGGAAATGACACATGTGTATTACTATGTATCTATTTGGTAATATGAAAATGACAGTGCTAACAGTTCCTATGAGTACCTGGGTTTGGTCATATGTGTCATGTGTTTCCTGACACATGGATCTGGGAGGTGTAGGTGGGTGGGCGGGCGGAATTTGGCTCAAGCATTCTATGTTATAAAAGCCTTCTAAGCTGGCATGGCCTCTCTTATACAGATTTTTGCTAAAACATAACTTGAAAAGTTTTAACATGTGAAATCAGAGGAAGAGTCAAGTTTGACTTAGATGCATCATCTTAACACTGTGATAATGGTATTGAGGGGTTCTCTATCTGACCTGGGCCTTCTTTCCACATCTTTCCTTATGATAAGTGTATTATTGGCTGGCTTTTCATGAGAACAGGCTTCTTCCAGCCCCCTCCACGACAGGACGTTAAGTGGTCTTGCTCTTTACCCCTCCTTGTCAGCAGATAGCAGCATCCAGAATGCAGTGAGACATGCCGTAAAGTTACTTCCGACTCATGGCAATCCTATGAATGAGCACTCGCCAACATGTCCTGTCCTCGGCTGCCCTGCTCAGCTCTTGAAAACTCAAGCCCATGGCTTCTTTTCGTTTCATATTTGGCCTTCGTCTTTTCCTGCTGCCTTCCACCTTTCCCAGCATTATTGTCTTTTCCAGAGAATCCTGTCTTCTTATGATGTACGCAAAGTAGGACAGCCTCAGTTTCAACAGTTTTGCCTCCAGAGATACTTCAGGCTTGATTTGACCTAGGACTGACTTTCTTTTGTCTTTCTGGCAATCCAGGGTATCTGCAAATCTCTCCTCCAGCACCACATTTCAAACAAATCATTTTTTCCCCATGTTAGATTTCTTAACTGTCCAGCTTTCACACCTATACATAGTGCTCAGAAATACAAGAGTGTGGATGATCTTGCTCATGACCTCCTTACACTTGATTATCTTTTCTAGTTCCTTCATTGCTGTCCTTCCTAGTCACAGTCTTCTTCTGATTTCTTAGCAGCAGTTTCCATTTGGATTGATGACTGAACCGAGGTATAAATAATCTCTAAATATTTCATTTTCTTCATTGTCAGCATTAAACTTGTGTCGTTCTTCTGTACCCATGATTTTTGTCTTTGTAACATCCAGTTGCAATCCTGCTTGGCACTTTCTTCTTTCACTTTCCCTAACAGTCACTTCAAATAATTGCTGCTTTCTAGCAGTAAGATGGTGTCATCCACATATCTAAAATAACTGATGTTTCTTCCACCAATTTTCACTCCTCCTTCATCTGATTCCAGTCTTTTCCAGGGGTGGGGACTTGACTCACGGAACCCGCTATCAAGTCTCAATTAAGTCACACCGGTGATTCGACTCGGACTCAACTTGCTGTTTTTTCCCCCAATGACTCAGCCTCAACTCATGACTTGGTATCCACACACTTTTCCCTCTTTTTTTGGGGAAAAGAATTTGTTTTTAATAGGGGCTTGGACTTGGAACTGGGACCCAAAGACTTGCCAACAACCCTTGCATTTTCTGACTTAAAGTGAAAGTGTGATGGATTTGTTAGACGCATGGACTTCAATATTTTTGGTGTAAAATTCAGAAATTTCAGGACCTTATATTTGACAGAAATGTTAGCGTAAAGCTGAGCATTGATAAAGATTAATGTTGTAATATTATTTATCTGTCAGTAAGAGTGTTTCTGGCTTTAATAAATATAGTACCTTCTATGGCTAATTATGCCACCTTCTTGTTAGCCAAAGGACTATTGCTTATTATCTAGTGTAATTCTGTATAAGAATTCATGCTGAAGCTTAGATAAACCATGCTTGCTGGTTTTATCACAATGACATTCAAGTTGGCCTTGTAATGTGCTTGGCCATTTTGTATTATTCAAATGGATGTGCTTTTTCCCCCATTGAACTCCAAATTGGACCTTTCACAATTTGACCTATTTTCTTCAGTATTCCCCCTCCCACCAAAAAATAAAATAAAATAAAATTGCTGATGTGTTTTTCAGAAATCCAGTGGGCTAGAGATTGCTCTAACCATGTTAAAAGCATGTCTAGTCATATATTTTCTTCATCTCCATGCTTCAGCTCCATACCTAGTTCCAAAAACATTATTTTACAACAGAAAGTTGCAGTGGCTACTGATCATGCTCAATCCTCTCTAGGCTATTTTGGGAGTTCCCTTTTACTATTCATCCCCAAACAATGTTGTTGCACTTACACAGCTCCAAGGGAGTACAATACAATGCATTTCATTCTCATAATGCCCTCTCTTTAATCATTCATATGCTCCTTAAGGTGTTCAGATCTCAAAATCTCTTATCAATTGTTTTGTGCTCTTTTATGTGCCTATTTCATATTAATGGTATATGAGTTGACACAAGATGAGATGAGATGACTGTGTATGATATATATCTAAATAAACAATGCCTAGCTTACAGAAAATAATTACATTCCTTAAGTATTTCCCCCATCACAGCATGCTTAAGTGTAAGTATTTACTTTATGTTGAATTGCATTTCATTGATAAATGAGTTCTGTAATGCTCTACAACATAAACCTGGAACATTTTTCTGTTTTTTAGAAAAACTATGCATATGGTTTTGAAGCTATATTTATTTATTTATTCATTTTATTTATTTATTTAACTTATATGCCGCCCAGAGACCTTTGGGTAGTGTGGGCGGCATATAAGTTAAATAAATAAAATAAAATAAATAAATAAATATAGCTTCAACACCGTATGCATAGTTTTTCTAAAAAACAGAAAAATGTTCCAGGTTTTTGTGTGACATACATCCATTTTGATCCACATTGTTTGCCTACGTTGTTTTCCTTGTCCTGAGAATTTTTTTCCCACAAATTCAACTTTAAAAAAAAACTTTTGAATATCTGTGTTTAGATCCATATACTCTCTGAATTCATGTTTACATTGTTGGTTGAATTCTCTCTACAACAATTCCTGATCTTGGGCCCCCAAATCTTCTTGGACTACAACTCCAAGAAATCCTGCCCAGCTCAGCTAGTTGCAAAAGTTTCTTGGAGTTTTAGTTCAAGAACATCTGGAACCCATGGTTGGCAACCACTGCTCTAAGAACTACACTGGATTTTCACTGATTATCTGATTAGCATTTTAGGAAATTCAGATTTTCCTAAATCTCACTCTTTTCCCATTGAACAATGTTGTTTTCTCAGAGTGGTGCCATTGAACGTTGCTAATATATACTGTGGTAACTCATTCAAAATCTTCCCAGTTTTGTTCTTATCCTGCCATCAGTCTTAAGACATGTGTACCTTGCCCTATTTGGCTTCAACGTTTAGTAAAGTTTATTACTAGAGAGTGCATATAGACTTTGCATCCATCTCTGTGCCTCTGGTCACTGACATCATAGATAAGGGGAGCTCTTTCCAAAATGGGTACAGTTATTTTCTTTGCTTTGCTACTCTTTTATTGAAAAACATGCTTTCCACAGCTTACTGCTAAAAGCCAATTTTCTCCATCAGTGACTCTCTCCTTCACATTTTCAAAAGAAATGGCTATCGTGGTAATCAGTGGGAGTGCGTGTGCACACACACTCAGGAGCTGGGAAATGAGCAAACCTTGGGGGCATTGTACTGTTTGCCAGTTAAGTAACAATATAATAAAGGGACTAACTAGCAGCTGTTAATTGGTTTGGCCAGTTTTATCTCAGCTCCAGATTTTGGAAATATCAGCAAGAGATACCCTAGTTCGCTAGTGGGGTTTTTTTTTCAGTCTTCCAAATGTCTTGAGCTATAACTCCCACAATTACTTGTCACTGGCTGTGCTGGCTGAGGCTTCCTGTGGGTTAAATCCTAAAATGTCTGGAGGGGCAATGATTCCCCCCTTTTACCTAATGGCTTCCTGATGATGGGCAGAAATGGGTTGCAATCCACAAAAGCTGGTGCCAATAATACAAGTTGGTATTTAGTGTTTCTCTGCTGGTTTGGCTGCATTATATTCCAGACTGACCTGGGCTACTCCTCTGGTAATTTCCATATAGCTATACTAAAGAAGCAACCTGTCTGCACTGTAGAATTTTAAAGTAATGAACATTTTGGGCATACTATGCTCTTGGCATCAGAATGCGCTGAACAAAACCAACCAACCCTCTCTGAAATAAAAAGAAAAAGAGGCAGGGATTGATATGATGCTTGAACATGAAAAGCAGAATCCTGGAAGTGCTCACCAGCTTTACAGGGTTAACAACCCATGGAGTGATGTGTCAATAACAAATAGGGGCTATACTTTCAGGAAACAAATTTATCAACCAGAGTACCCAGTTCAGCAGTCAAATACTGGCTGAAATCCAGTAGTAAGGTGTAACCAGAGTAGACCCATTGAATCAATGGAATTTACAGAGGAGTTAACTCACAAAATCTCCACTGTTTTGGTGGGTCTATTCTAGTTGTGACTTACTACAGGGTTGCATACTGTGTCCCTGACTTTCTTCTGGCACTATGAGTGTGCAGGCAGGTCTGTGAGACTTCATATGGAATCAAAGGGGCAGTTCTGAAACTGCTTATACTGGAATATCTGCACTCAAATCAATGGGAACTGTGGCACGCAGCAATTATCTGAGGACTGTAGCATCCTTTAAGAATGATGTTCCATCCATAATATAAATCATCTGCTGAAACCTCAAGGAGAAATGCACTGATGGAGAAGGTAATAACCCTAGCTTAGTTCACAGTGCTATACTGCCTATACACTTCTTAAGAGCATCATAGAAGAATATTAGTGATCACAGACTTGTGGACTTGTAGAAACACTTTGGAGAAAAAAATGCACTGAAAAGTGCATGAAGTGGTTGACCTCCTACACAAACCTGAAACTATGCCTTCCTTTAATGAGTTCTTGCTAGATTTGTAGCTTTTTCCTAGGGGTTGTTAATGATGGTGAACTATTCAAAGTTTTTACAACAGGTGCCATTTTTCATGGGAGAGAGGAAGAGGCAGTGAGAGAAAGTTTCCTAGTATAATATGAAAAACAATGTGGGATATTCATTCTGAACTGGATACATCCAGAGCTTGGAAAATTAATTTTTAAAAGAAATTAGTTACCGTGATAGTTCCAAGTGCTACACCAGTGTTGGTTACTATTATACTACATTCTATTTTCTTTTTTCTCAAAAATTATTTATTTTTAGTGGGGTTTTTTTTTTTAAAGATAGCTAAATGTCTCAGGTTGTTAGCCTTTGATATAAAGGGTCAGTTTTGGACTTCCCTTGGACCAGATTTGTCAGTTGACTGTGCAGAAGGTCAATCAAATCCAGTGTCATATGTGGTTATTTCATTTCTGTGACCTCTAGTGACATTGTAAGTTGGACAACAAGTGCACTTTTCTCCCATCCATATTGTTGCTGCCTTACAACACTTACAACCTTTGAACCATGGGATATGCTTTCTACACCAATTAGTAAAGCTGAACTCCCATAATTGTAAAAAGAATCATAAAGGAATGAAGTTATCCCTCAATACAACTGTAATATAACATAGTTATACTATTGCTACTGGAAAAAATGAATTCATGCCAAATAAGTAGTGTCCAACTAGTTATTTGCATATCAGGCAAAAAGAAAAGAAAAAGAAAAAATAAAGAAGTAAAAAATGTTGTGACACCTTAAAGACTAACTGTTATATTTTAACATGAGCTTTTAGACAGGCTCATTTTAGGAATGGCCCACAGCAGAAACATTAGTATTACCTCTCTCATTAAATTGCTCTGCTGGTATTTTATAACTCTTCCCCACCATACTTTTCAAGTTCATAAGCTGCCCAAGTCACCTTTCATATGATGACCATTGAAGTCTAATGTGGAGCTTGTTAGTATGCTTGTCTGGGTGTACCTGGAGAGCTCCCATAGTCAAAGAGAGGGGTCCCAAGCACAGGAGTTCTGTAACCATGTTCAGCTGAATACACTTAGAGGCTTTGTTCAAAACCTTCATGTTTCTCATGTGAAAGGAGGGGCATTTTTGTTGTTTAGTCGTTAAGTCGTGTCCGACTCTTCGTGACCCCATGGACCAGAGCACGCCAGGCCCTCCTGTCTTCCACCGCCTCCCGGAGTTGGGTCAAATTCATGTTGATAGTTTCGATGACACTGTCCATCCATCTCGTCCTCTGTCGTCCCCTTCTCCTCCTGCCTTCACACTTTCCCAACATCAGGGTCTTTTCCAGGGAGTCTTCTCTTCTCATGAGATGGCCAAAGTATTGGAGCCTCAGCTTCAGGATCTGTCCTTCCAGTGAGCACTCAGGGTTGATTTCCTTCAGAATTGATAGGTTTGTTCTCCTTGCAGTCCAGGGGACTCTCAAGAGTCTCTTCCAGCACCACTATTCAAAAGCATCAATTCTTCGGCGGTCAGCCTTCTTTATGGTCCAGCTCTCACTTCCATACATCGCTACTGGAAAAACCATAGCTTTGACTATGCGGACCTTTGTCGGCAAGGTGATGTCTGTGCTTTTTAAGATGCTGTCTAGGTTTGTCATCGCTTTCCTCCCAAGAAGCAGGCGTCTCTTAATTTCGTGGCTGCTGTCACCATCTGCAGTGATCATGGAGCCCAAGAAGGTAAAATCTGTCACTGCCTCCATATCTTCCCCTTCTATTCGCCAGGAGGTGATGGGACCAGTGGCCATGATATTAGTTTTTTTTGATGTTGAGCTTCAGACCATTTTTAGTGCTCTCCTCTTTCACCCTCATTATGAGGTTCTTTAATTCCTCCTCACTTTCTGCCATCAGAGTGGTATCATCTGCATATCTGAGGTTGTTGATATTTCTTCCAGCAATCTTAATTCCGGCTTGGGATTCCTCCAGTCCAGCCTTTCGCATGATGTATTCTGCATATAAGTGAAATAAGCAGGGAGACAATATACAGCCTTGTTGTACTCCTTTCCCAATTTTGAACCAATCAGTTGTTCCATATCCAGTTCTAACTGTTGCTTCCTGTCCCACATATAGATTTCTCAGGAGATAGATAAGGTGGTCAGGCACTCCCATTTCTTTAAGAACTTGCCATAGTTTGCTGTGGTCCACACAGTCAAAGGCTTTTGCGTAGTCAATGAAGCAGAAGTAGATGTTTTTCTGGAACTCTCTGGCTTTCTCCATAATCCAGCGCATGTTAGCAATTTGGTCTCTAGTTCCTCTGCCCCTTTGAAATCCAGTTTGTACTTCTGGGAGTTCTCGGTCCACATACTGCTGAAGCCTACCTTGTAGGATTTTGAGCATAACCTTGCTAGCGTGTGAAATGAGTGCAATTGTACGGTAGTTGGAGCATTCTTTGGCACTGCCCTTCTTTGGGATTGGGATGTAGACTGATCTTTTCCAATCCTCTGGCCACTGCTGAGTTTTCCAAACTTGCTGGCACATTGAGTGTAGCACCTTAACAGCCTCATCTTTTAAGATTTTAAATACAGTAGTTCAATTGGAATGCCATCACCTCCACTGGCCTTGTTGTTAGCCATGCTTTCTAAGGCCCACTTGACTTCACTCTCCAGGATGTCTGGCTCAAGATCAGCAACCACACTATCTGGGTTGTCCGGGACATCCAGATCTTTCTGGTATAATTCCTCTGTGTATTCTTGCCACCTCTTCTTGATGTCTTCTGCTTCTGTTAGGTCCCTACCATTTTTGTCCTTTATCATGTCCATCTTTGCACAAAAGTTTCCTTTAATATCTCTAATTTTCTTGAACAGATCTCTGGTTTTTCCCTTTCTATTATTTTCCTCTATTTCTTTGCACTGTTCATTTAAGAAGGCCCTCTTGTCTCTCCTTTCTATTCTTTGGAAGTCTGCATTCCATTTTCTGTAACTTTCCCTATCTCCCTTGCATTTTGTCTCCCTTCTCTTCTCTGCTATTTGTAAGGCCTCGTTGGACAGCCACTTTGCTTTCTTGCATTTCCTTTTCTTTGGGATGGTTTTTCTTGCTGCCTCCTGTACAATGTTACGAGCCTCCATCCATAGTTCTTCAGGCACTCTGTCCACCAAATCTAGTTCCTTAATTCTGTTCTTCACTTCCACTGTGTATTCATAAGGGATTTGGTTTAGATTATACCTGACTAGCCCAGTGGTTTTTCCTACTTTCTTCAGTTTAAGCTTGAGTTTTGCTATAAGAAGCTGATGATCAGAGCCACAATCAGCTCCAGGTCTTGTTTTTGCTGACTGTATAGAGCTTCTCCATCTTTGGCTGCAGAGAATATAATCAATCTGATTTCGGTATTGCCCATCTGGTGATGTCCATGTGTAGAGTCGCCTCTTGTGTTGTTGGAAAAGAGTGTTTGTGATGACCAGCTTGTTCTCTTGACAAAACTCTATTAGCCTTTGCCCTGCTTCATTTTGAACTCCAAGGCCAAACTTACCTGTTGTTCCTTTTATCTCTCTTGACTCCCTACTTTAGCATTCCAGTCCCCTATAATGAGAAGAACATCTTTCTTTGGTGTCAGTTCTAGAAGGTTTTGTAAGTCTTCATAGAATTGGTCAATTTCAGCCTCTTCAGCATGGGTGGTTGGTGCATAAACTTGGATAACCGTGATGTTGAAAGGTCTGCCTTGGATTCGTATTGAAATCATTCTATCATTTTTGAGATTGTATCCCAGTACAGCTTTTCCCACTCTTTTGTTGACTATGAGGGCTACTCCATTTCTTCTACGGGATTCTTGCCCACAATAGTAGATATGGTAATCGTCTGAATTGAATTTGCCCATTCCCGTCCATTTTAGTTCACTGACGCCCAGGATGTCAATGTTTATTCTTGCCATCTCCTGTTTGACCATATCCAGTTTACCAAGGTTCATAGATCTTACATTCCAAGTTCCTATGCAGTATTTTTCTTTGCAGCATCGGACTTTCCTTTCACTTCCAGGCACGTCCGCAGCTGAGCGTCCTTTCGGCTTTGGCCCAACCACTTTATTAGCTCTGGAGCTACTTGTCCTTGTCCTCCGCTCTTCCTCAGTAGCATGTTGGACACCTTCCGACCTGAGGGGCTCATCTTCCAGCGTCATATCTATTAGCCTTTTGTTTCTGTCCATGGAGTTTTCTTGGCAAAGATACTGGAGTGGCTTGCCAGTTCCTGCTCCAGGTGGATCGCGTTTAGTCAGAACTCTCCACTATGACCTGTCCGTCTTGGGTGTCCCTGCATGGCATAGCCCATAGCTTCTCTGAATTACTCAAGCCCTTTCGCCACGACAAGGCAGCAATCCATGAAGGGGAAGGAGGGGCATGGGATGGGGTTTATGCATGTCTCACATCCACAGTACCATTTTAGCCCTATTCATGCTTTCAAAAATAATACCTGAATGGGACTAAAATGTGGGGTTGTTATGTTTTCCATACATACACAGCATATTTATCATAGCAAATTCTATTTGGGTGCTGATATTAGAGAAACCACATTGAGCGTCCTTCAAAAATCATCACCAAATTAGACAAAAGAGGATATAGATTTGCATACGATTTCCATACAGTAATATCGAGCTAAGTTTAGAAGTAACTGCTGTCATTTAAATCAAAACACAAAAGTTTTACCAGCAGTGAAAACTGACCTGTGTACTGATGCCTCCTCAGTCTGCTGTGCAGGTACTAAGTGTTGCTGGGCAACTTCAAGAAACCTTCTCTTTATCTAAACTGGGCTTGGGCTAGATAGCTCTTCAAACAAAGGATCCTCTCAAATTTGATACACTTGGACAAATGAAGGAATATAGGCCTCCCTGGCTGCTCACAGATCATCAACACTAACGAATGACAGTAATCTGTTTCAGCTATGAAAGAAAACCAAGGCCTTCAGCAGGTCAGCCATGACAATCAGCTGCCATGAAAACAACAGAATTACATGGCACTTTAAGAGTGAATTTATTATGGAATAATTATTTGTGAGTAGCATAAAGATTGACAGCAGCCTGAAGAGGTCCTGTCCTCCTGGATGGATGAAGAAAAACATTCATAATGGCCTAGAAACTTTGCAAACCTTTGCAGCACCATTTTGAAATCCTCAGCTTCCATTCAGCCTCCTTTCAGTCCCTGGTAGCAGCAAAACAATTAGAGTTCCTGTTATGCTTGGTTATGTGTCAAGGTACGAGTACTGTTGTGATGGTAGGTGTATTGTTTGAACTGAATTGGTTTGGTAAGTACGTGATGGGAGGGGTGAATGAGGAGTGTGGACTGTTAATAAGAATGGTTTTGATTGGCTGGGAGAGAAACTTGATAAGCAGGGATAGTGTGTATGTTAGACAGAACAGTCTGGGGGCAAGGTTTCTAAGAGAGAACTGTTATTTTAATAAAAACATACTAGGTCTATTCAAGCTGAGTGGTATTGAGTTAACTATCTGAGGGCTGGCTATGTGAATGGGCCTGAGTAAAGAGGCAAATATAAACTCAAAGGGACAGCTGAAGGCTGGTGACAGCAGAAGAGGAAGAGAGCAAATTTGGAGATATTTAAAGAAAATATGTTTATTCCTGTGGTGATTTACAGAGATAAGTCGTAATGTCTCCTATACAAGTTATAAGGTTGCACTTTAATAGTCAAGTGACAAGGCAAAGGGAGATTTGATAACGTTATCAGAGAGGAAGCGTGTGACTCTTCCCAACATCCTATCAGTGAATCTGCTTCATCATTAGAGTGAAACAACCCTGTGAATAGACCTGGAATGTTGTTGTATGAAAGTGTGAAGCAATTTTTCTGTATGACCCACATTTTTCCAGGGTTGGCCCAAACAGAGCAAATGATTCTTCCTTGTCAAGGAGCAAAGAAAGCACCTTTGAGCTAAATATTGATTTTAGTCATATAAAAGCAAGCAGCAAAAGCTGCTTATCAAAGAGCAAGTGCCTTTTGGCATCATGCAATTGTCTTAAATTATTTGAAGGTCTGTTATATCACTGATGTGAATGGTTTCACCCAGGCTGGGTGATTTCAAACATGTGGCCTTTCACCATTGTAGATCACACAGCTCAACCACACTGCTGTGTTCATAGCAGTTGATGAGTGACCCATCATATGGTAGCCAACTTTCTGGTAGTGGATATTTGTATTTAATTAGGCTTGTGCTTGGGGAGCAGGCAGATGCTCCACAACCTGGGACCATATCTGAAGCATTGTCAGCTTGCTTGAACCTGCCAGAGGTCATGCTGTGCTGGTACAACCCTTAAAAGCCTATGGTCACCTCCATGTCACAATGAGGTGACATAGGAAGACTTTGTGGAAGGTCATGTAATTTGCTGGGATAAAACAGGAGGCATCTACATTAGCACTATCGGGGACTGAGAATGTTACAAGTTACAAGGTTACACTTAATCAGAAGAAAATTGAACCAAAATCTAAAAGATGCACAAAACAACATTTTAGCTATTTGCTCAAAAGTGCCTGCCATCTACTTGCATTCTGTAGTGCTGCTGGTTCAGCTTTTTAATCACCAAAGAAGTGGTATGCTAGAATCCTGTTGCCTGATGTAATAGTATATGGGCAATTGCATAAACAACACAAGCCTGTTTTCCTATTATCCCTTGTACACCAAGTTTTTCTCTGGTGGCAGAATCAACACGCAGCCCTGAAAAAGTGGAAAGTACTCATGTGAATTCCATATACACTGTGGAAAACTGATATAAGAATCTTGCATCATATTTAAGAGCAAGTTTTATTTGGGCATAAATATAGCCTGCTTTTTCAGATGCATGGACTAACCCATTTGAACCACAGATTTCTGTGCACACTGGTTCTGGTGTACATATAAACCAGGGTGCATCTTATCCTGTGGCTTGGTTATTGTGCTCCACACATCTGAGGAAGTGGGCTATGTCCATGACAGCTCGTGCCAAGCAGAACGTTTAGTCTCAAAGATGACACAAGACCCTTTTTAGTTTGGCTGCAGCAGACTAATGCAGCTATCTCCACGGAAAAGAAGGGACTGTTTATAATCTTTTTTTCCCTAGTTACAGTGCAAAGAATTTCCTATAAAGTCACCCCAGATTTATTCCTAGTTAGACTGGCTGGAGGACCAAACAGATAAAGACCTTTGTCTTCCATTTCCTGAAGCCAAGTGCTTCTTCGCCATAGCAGTTCTTCAGGGAAATCCACACTCATGACTAACAGCAAGCTCCCTCCCACACAGAGTTCCCAATATAAAGGTCAAAAAATCAGATCAGGGATAAGGTGTTGGTATTCTTTAGCAGAGAAGCATAAAACAATAGCTGCTCGTTGAATTTTGGGGGGTTTGAAAGGATGTGTAACTCAGAAACAGTTCTGTCTGTGGAAAGATCGGGATGTACCATAAAGGCAAGTGGCAAAGAAAATGCAATTCATTGCTGCTAAATGCAGCTTAGGTGTTATGAATAGTGGACCCAGATGAGATGACCTGTTGTGCGATCTATCCCCCCCCCCCCGCTGCCCAAGAAAATCCAAAACACAATTAAAGGTTTAAAAGGTTTATTAATAAATGAACTGATTATAGATAATAAAAGGCCATGGCTTCTATTAGCTACAGCGGAATACTGAAGGTGCATAATAAAGAAGTGAATCCTTGCACTGGATGCGAATACAAATATCAGCACTACAGGTGCCTTACTGCTCGCCACACGACACGCGTGGCAGGCATTCTCGTTGTGCCAATCTGAGAAGCAGCCCAGCTGGTGCTTCCCCACCAGCCAACCACTCCAGCAAGGGGGCAAGATGACGAGTCTTCCCACTCAGCTTTTGAGCGGTCGGCTGTGTGGGGAGGTTGGGAAGTACCGGCTGGGCGGCTTCCCCAATTGGCATGATGAGAACGACACTAGCTGTGTGTGCCATGCGGTGAGTGGTAAGTGCACCTGCTGGTTTGGGGGAGGAGGGTCCTACATCTAGTCTAAACCTATTTGGTACCCCCTACCCCTGCTGATGTTGTTGCGAAACAGAGGAGAGGGTCATTGCCCTCCCTGGCCTGGCCTGGCCTTCAGATCCTCTTCACCAGTGAAATGGGGAGAGGATCACCTGGCACTATGGACCTCCACAATGAAAAAGAAAATGCCCCAACATTTAACAAGAAAGGACAGCTACAGAGCAGATCTCTAAGAAAAAAGAAATGAACTCAAACAGAAAAAACCCCGCTTATTTTTCAATGCCATATTCAGATGGGAGGGTTTGGTGCACAAGAATCTGTCAGAAGAATGTCAAACACTTTCATTAAAATCTATCTGAACTAAAGACTGGACAGCCTATCACCTTTTCCCTGCTTTCTTACCACTCCCCTTGAAAACTCAGTCTGCTAAGGGATAAATAAATCTTTCAGAATATGTACAATGCTTAATGAATATGTTACATTCAGAAATCATTCATGACTCTAACACTTATATCTTTAATAATGGTGAATGAAATGATTGAACCCCATTATTTCATTTCTTTATGTTATTTTTCATCTATTCAGAAATCAGTGTGCACCCTATCAGCCTTTGCTACTTTCTGTGTTTTGGGATCTAATTTTGGCATCTAAAAATGATAAACTAATTTTGGCCTCCCTATCCCATGCCATTGCTACTTGCATATTTAATTTTTTAATTAATAAAATAAGGCATTTAAGTACACAGTGTTTGCTTTTTGAACAATGACATACGATATAATAGTGGAACCATTTTTTTAAATGGGAAGAAATGGAATAGTAATAGATACTACATTGGTTATACATCTTTATTCTGAATTACAAAAGATAATATATTCATTGCACACCATTGAGATCATTTTAAACTTAAATATTATGGCCAATTTGCTGCTAAGCTTGTATCAACATAAGCCTTTTAATTTGATCAACATGAAAAGTTAAATGCTGTAATCACTGAAGTAGCTTGAGGTTTGTAACAGCCTGACAGATGTGTAGACAGAGAAACTGGATTGAGAAAAAAATATACATAAACATTTTTTGATTATGCATCATATAAGTAATTCTTTACTTGGATAAACTACTTCTGATTGGTGTTTAAACAGCCATGTTTATAATTCCTAATTTGCCCCAGCAGTTGGACTTTGGGATCACTGACGCACAGTTATATTCATTGTGATGGCGACATTGCCTTGATTTATAAAGCAACAAATTCATTGCTAAGTCTTAGCTAAGCTTGACCTAAATTCCAGGAAAAGCCCTCAAATCCAGCACATTTCAGAGGTGTCAGATCTATCAAAAGTAGACGTCGCTCTCTTGAATTATGTATGAAGATGGAATCAATGCAGTATTTAACCACTTGGAGTTTATGGCACCCGTAATTTTTAATTTAATAGCATGCTGCTTCAGAGTACCATATTAAGAGCTGAAAAATTGCATGGCACAGGATGGTGTATGTGGAAATAAAATGGTGTATTTCTGCATTTTTACCTTTCTTCCCCAAATTTTTCAGGGCCAAAGTCTATGTGACATTAAACACATACTTTAATAGAATCTGTTTTTTTTTTTCTTTTTAAGTCATAAATAGCTGCAGATGGGGGAGGTCAGTTCATGGCATGGACAGCAGAACCTGGAAATAATATGTTAAAATTACACTTGTTATATTAATGTGTTGCTTTTAGTATAGTTAGACTGGCCATTCACTGCTGCCTGAGCTTACCACTGCTGAGTTTTGATGTATGTAATTTGTTCAAGCGGTGATGTATCCTTGCCGCACCTCACTGAATTTCTATGGCTGAGATTTGAACCCACATCTCCTGAGCCCTAGTGTGACGTTTAGTCCACTATATGCATCGGTTCACATCAGCACCCTCATATACCAACTCAAATGTCTCTGGTTCTTGCCCACTGAGTAGAGATCACTGTGTATCACTGTGTATTTTGTTCAGTATGTTGCACACTCAGTACCATGTTTCATGTCAAGGTCAGTTTCAAAACAAACGATTACAGGATATTTGTATACAGGTTGGGGTCAGGCTACTTAAAGAACTGTATCTCCCCATATAATTTTATATAAGTCTCTGAGATCTTTGGCGAAGGGCTTTCTCTTGGTCCAGCCACCACTGCAGCCACATTTGGTGAGACTCAAGAGAAGGCATTTTCGATGGTTGCTCTAAGACTATAGAATTCCTAAACAAGGCTTGGCTGACCCCCTCCTTACAGTCAATCTGCCAGGAGGTGAAAACTTTAAAATGGATGTTTAATCTATGAATATCCTGGATATTCATTTTCCATCATGTTGTTTTCAATCTGTTTTACGTTAGTGGGATTTTAAAAGAATAAACTATATATTAATATTAATATCTGGCTTAATGTGATTTTAATAAATTATTTTTAAGTGGTCATTCACCACCTTGAGCCCCTTTATGGCACATAAATGAAGTATATCAATTAAAAAAACCAAATGTGCTCAGCTCTCATATATTAAGTTGACTGGGGAACAAACAAGGTTGCTATACACAGTTGTGCATATTAATTCTCATTAGGCATAAAATGACATTCCAAGTAAAACCAGAAATAATTTCAATTGACTTATTCCTTAGTAACAGTGCTTAGGATTGCAGCCCTACTCTGGTAAACTCAAATGCCTCATTTAGGCTTAAGGAAATGATGTCCTATATTAAAATAACTACATTTTCTTTCTCCCTTGTGGGTGGAAGAAATAACAGAAATTAGCAATGTAGGACCAGTCTAATAGATCCTGCAGTCCAACCCCTCTAAGCTGGGTGAGCAAAGCTCCAGGAGGTTCACAGAGGTTAGGGCCATTTTCCTTGAGGGCCACACCAGCCCCTCCCAATCAAATCAAAAGTGACAGAAAGGTCTTTTCCAATGGAGGGGAAGGGAAGCATCTTTTTTCTTCTAAAAATGGTATTTTGCTAGAAGAAGGTAGGAGGCACGCCTTGTTTAAGGGAAGAATTATGCCCCCTGAGGCAGAATTATCCCTTTATTAATATTATTTAATTCCTCCCACCTGCCCCAAAAAGCCGGTCCCTTTACCTGGAGCATCCTTGGCATGCTTGGGAAATCTTGCTTAAAAACAGCCCAGGAAGGAAATCTCACAACCTCTAAGGAAGCCAATGATAAGTTGTTCTTACCGCTTGAAAAGTAGCTCTGACTAACATTTCTCTCTCTTTTTTTAAGACCACTAGTTCTTGCTCAGAACTGCTGGTGTAAAATGTCTCCCAGTTGGTTCCCAGGTCTGTTCCATATTTATTCATTTGTTACATTTAATCCCACTTTCCCTCCAGCAAGCTGAAGGCAGCATAGATGGTTCTATTCCTCACACTCTTAGTCACACAACTCTGTTAGGCAGGTTAGCCTAAGAAAGTAATTAATCTAAAGTCACCAAATGAGTTTTATGGGTCAGTGGCTTGGACCTCTCAAGTTCCTTCCACTCTGGCTTTCTTACCATAAACTATATAGATGCTCGCCCCATCATTCTTTCTATTCATAGACTTCAGAACCAATTCATTTTCCAACTTCTACATGATGCTGGTGCATGGGAGACTGATGAAATGGCAAGCTTCTTGTGACATGGATTATTCTGTTTGCTCTGGGAGTCCCCTCGTTGTTTCCTGACTCTGACAGATGGACTTTCCAAACCACAGTTTGAAAGCAACAAGCTTCAAGTAACACAGTTACCAATAAGAAAAGTATAATTAAACTACATTTTGAAAGTGTGTAACAAGCTACTTTTAAAACTTGTTTTTCAAGGATATTTTACGGCATTTTAGAGGCATTTTAACAATTGGGCTGCAAAAATTCTAATTTTATTTTTCTTAGCATTTTCTTAGCAGTCTTAATATTTTGTTAAATAACAAGAAAAGCAAAATAATGAAAAATAAAAGAGCCAAAACACGACCCACAAACAATGCAATGAGTAAAGCAACCAGTTCCTTTTTTATTAACAACAATCAATTGCTTCTTAAACACTTTAAGGGGTTTTGGTTTTATACATTCATTTTTAAAACTCTGTATATTCTTGTTATTTTTGGAAGCCACCCAGAGTAGTGACTTGTCCATTAAAGGGGCAGGGTATAAGTTTAAACAAATAAAAAATAAAAATAAAAATAAAAGTAATGAGAATGAAATGGTGGCCTTACTGTACAAGATGAACCAAATAATATTCTTAGGAATTAAACTTACTATTGAGAAAACTGGGGAGTAGTCCACACAGATCATGACTTGCAATGCATGTTGATCTGCCAGCTGTTTTATCTGTTCCGTTGAAGCACTCTTTAGTAGCCATGAATACATGCTCAAATGCAATCTGGGTGTGTGTGTGTGTGTTTTTCTTTCAAATATCACTTTTTAAATTACTCCTTTTGTCCTTTGCTATTAGTAAAAGAACTCTGGTTTTCACGAAAGAAGCTTGTTATCTGTGGGATGTAATGTCAAACCACAGGATTTTATAATGATTCAGTTCAAGCCTTTGGAAGGAAAAAAAGGTGACTCGCTGGAGAAGTTTGTGTTGGACAAGGAAACTGGCATGTTTCCTGTTTGCCCCTGTAAACAGGAAGGTGCTTTACAGCCATTCTGACATTCTGATGTTTGCAGATGAACCGTCCTGAATGGGGGGGATGGAAAAGTTATTTTTCTGGATGACACTTCCTAGAATCTCCCATCCAGCACAGCATGCTGTTTACGGGATTCTGGGAACTGTAGTTTTTTAAAATAATCTTTTTGCACCATGAGCAGGATATATTCTAACTTGGCCTTCTTCAACCTGTGGTCACCCTGATGTGTTGGACTACAACTCCCACCATGATGGAATGGCCAAGGTCCTGTAGCATAAATTATGCCCATGAAAGAGTTATGAGAGCCAGTAAGGTATAGTGGCTAGAGTGATGGATTAGGACTCAGCAGGCCTGGGTTCAAATTCCTGCTTGACCCGGGAAACTCATGGGGGCTGCGGATGACACTGGTAAAAAACACTCCTTAAATAACTCACACACGTTGAAGACCATATTAGGGTTGTTATAGGTTAGCACACAACAACAACAGGGTTGATGACGGGAAATTGCTGTTAATTGAAGAGTACCTCATTTGATTTTGAGGCTTACACAATTTGCCTGCAAATAGTCTCACTGCTGGCAAGTCAGGCAAAATGAAAGCTCTGCTGCTAGCAGTAACAGCCCCTAGCAGAGGGCAAATGCTGATAATTAGAGAGTTCCTCCTTTGATCCTGGGACTCACTTGACTCATCCACAATGAAATGCTAGAGGATTTGGGCCAGTCATTTAAGTTCTCAAACCCAACATCATTACCAGCAGAAGCAAGCTACAGGTAACTATGCATACTTGCCCACTTCAATATCCTGATTTTGTTTCTCTCAACAGAATGCTTCCCCCTCCCTGAAATTCCAGGTATAAAGCCCGAGACCAGGGTTTAGGCCCTTACGATGCCACAGGAAGCAGGTCCTTGAATAAAAAATTTAAAAATAATAGATATGGATATGTGTATGCCTAAACAGGAGACAGACACTCATATTGCGACTGCAACAGGCATACAAATAAGAGCAGTGTGCACATTCCCTGATCCAATCCAGGCGCTGTTTCAGTGGTTCATATCAGAACCCAATTTGACCTAGCATGAGCCAGCCTGCCAATTATTTCATTTGAGCCTGGATTTAGGCTGATTATTTGAATTTCAGAATATCCAGACCTCCCATTCACTTCAATGGGGGCATATAAACAGCTACAACTATGGGGGATTACTACACATCACCATGAAAACGAGCTAGAACGCAATGAGAGGATTCATCCTATCAAACTGCAGGCAATATGTTTTTCTGATATGGGGCAAGGCACTTCCAAAATCTGCTTATTTTCTTCCTTCAATCTTTTTTCTTTTAAGTTGCTGCTATTCTCTAATCAGTTCTTGCCATTTCAGGAAAAGGCATTCTTTCTATTAGAGGTTAGCTCAAGGCAAGGAGGGCTCAGTTCCTGGAGCACAGGCATATTGGCTTTAGCTGATGCCAGGCAGAAGACACCAACCCAGGCAAAGCAAGAGGAAGAGGGTAATCCTAAAACCCATCAAGGGAGGGGTAAGGAAGGGAAGAGAAAGATGGACACTACCATGTGAAAACTGACTGGAACCTAAACAGCCTGGTGCTTCTCCCACTAATTAGTTTAGTGTTTTCCCTCAGAGGTTTCTGAACATTGTCACGTTCCCGCCTGTCCCTTGGTTGTTTCACCAAGCAAAGGCACAAGCTACGTGTCATTCAGCTGCCACCAGTTGATTACATCAACTTTATTCACTATTAATGACAGAGGTCCAGGCAACGTATCATTTAAGAACCAAGTAGAAATTGTTTATTGTTACAAGTGATAAAAGTCCAGTCAATGTCATTAACTCTCAACTAAACAACCTTCTTCCTCCACTCTCAACCGCCTACTTTTTCTTCCCCTCTCTCTCCTTTTCTTTCCCCCACTTAACTCTGCCCCCCACCAACTCCTATTGGTGCATGCAAATATCAACATAAATATTCATAAGCAGGGTGAACGCTACAAACATTGAAAATGCTTGTTGATGCCAAATCTCATTAACCTGCTACTTGTTCCCCCTCCCTCATGGGGAGAGGGGGGAAAACTTACCTTGCAGAGGGAGATGGATTAGGAAGCTCTAGTAATGATAAGAGAGCTTCTGGAAATGATGCCATATGAGGTACTTTTCTGCACTCAGTATTGAGACTTAGCCTCATCTGGCTGGGAATTATGTTTTAGTATGCTTCATTTCCTGCTTAAGAAGTAAGGCAGGCCTCTCTTATCAGCTTTCTTCTGCAGTTTTCCCTGCGACTTGTGGTTATAGGGGTTGAAAGAAGTAGCAGGCATCCAAGAGCAGTGAAAGAAGAGGGCTTTCATTGTCAAAAGAGCCCTGCATCCAATAGTCATCTCAACCATCACTTCCATCACAAGAGGTATGTGACTGTGGCTTGTGCTCTGAGAAGGGCTGGGATATCATCTCAAAGTTTAGTGATGTTCCCCTGCTTTGGTCACAAGATGTCTGGTCTAGTGGAACCCTCTAGGAAGTTAATCACAACTAGACCTGTGAAATTCACTTTACTTTCTTCATTCAACCTCAATAGCTTTGAATTACTGGTGTTAGGCACATATTCAACTGTACAGAAATATGTGAAATCTTGCCATTTAACAAAGACCACATGTTTGTCACCTATAAGAATTTGGAGCACAGAAGAAAGTTCATCACACTTGTTATCAGAATTATGGAAAACCATTTTAGGACTACAGTTCTCTGAATCCCTTAGCCAGCATAGCCCTCTAGCTTTGTTGGTAATTATATAAGTGATGGAACAGTAATGTGGTAGAACTCCTACCCATAACAAGTGGATCCTTTGAATTTACTTCATAAAACAATGTAAGTAACATTTTCCCCCTCCTTTTTTTTTTTTTTTTTTTGGTATAACTCCTTTGAAGGAAATGTGGTAACAATAGGGCTGCAAACTGCATTGGTTTAATAGGACTTACCTCTCCCTCTCCCAAAAGCACACTTAGCATTGCAATCTTTGCCATATGACCAGCCCTGCCAGAGAAGCACCAGGTCAAAATGGTGAATAAGGCTGAATTATAGAATGATAGAATAGTGAAGTTGGAAGGGGCCTTTAAGACCATAAAGTCCAACCCCCTGCTCGATGTAGCAATACAAATCAAAGGATATCTGCCAGGTGGTTGTCTAAGTTTCTCCTGAATGCCTCCAGTGTTGGAGCACTCACCACTTCTCGAGGTAGCTGGTTCCACTGTTATACTGCTCTAACAGTTGGAAAGTTTTTCCTGATATTCAACCGAAATCTAGCTTCCTGTAACTTGAGCCCATTGTTGTGTATCCTGCACTCTGGGTTGATCGAGAACAGATTCTGCCCCTCCTCTGTATGACAGCCTTTCAAATATTTGAAAACGTTATCATATCACTCCTCTGTCTTCTTTTCTCAAGGCTAAATATGCCCAGTTCTTTCAATCTTTCCTCATAGGGCTTGATTTTCAAAGTCAAAGTAGCTAACATACTAAGAGCAGCATGGCCATCAGTCTCCTGATACCACATGGGGTAGTGTGATCATTATTGTAAGACACCCAGAAAATGTATGCTGTTTTTTGGGGGGCTGCATATGGATATGGTCAGTTTTTTATTTTTTTAAGAACTGAGATGCAGTGGTCACAGAGGGGATGGTAAGAGGAGTAATGCTATGCAATGTGACTGAACCATGCATGCACATATGTCCGCGTCTGCACATGCATTGTTTGTGTGCACACATGTGTATGCCTATCCTTATGTTTCTCCATGTAGAACATAATCCATTACCTTCCCTACCTGTGTTTTTTGGTCAGAAGTGCCCTCTCCACCCTGGCTGACTTTCCCATCTGTATCTCCACTTGCACTGTCCTGCTAAGTGCAAAAGCAGGTGGGGGCTACTTCATGTTCCAAAACAGCTGGAAGAGAGAGGCACACAGTCCCCCTTGCTCAGGCCTTCAGTTAGATTTGCAGGACATTTCTGTCTCATTTGGTTTTCAAAGCCCTCAGGAAGCTATTTGTGCTTCTCCTGGAATCCTTTCTAGTTTGACCCTCAACCTTTCTTTTATGATGGCAGATTTGTTTGTGGATACATTTCAGGAGGATGGGAATCAGTGCACCATCCTTTTAAAAGAATATATACCAATAGGCTGTTGGGCAATAACCTGGAAGTAATTTAGCCCATTTTCTGTCTTCACTGATTCAGTATAAAGTGAAAATTAGCACAGATAGATGTCTATGTGTGTATTTCTAAGTGCTCAAGACATCTTGTGAGAGGGAGGAGAAGATTTTACGTTTTCCTTTCCTTGAAAGGTTGCCTTAAAATACATAAATTGCTCATAAGGGGGAGGCAAAAGGACTTTTACTGCATAATAATTTTTGCCCCTAAATTTTTGTGCATATGTTAAAAGCTAGGAAGCCTCAATAGGTTTTTGATTTGTTATTTTTATGAACAAGCTTGGGTACATTATCTCCTAAGACAATCTACCAGCTGTTAAATGTTTGCTTTTTACGAGTCAGGAAGCTTGGCTGTAGAATGCAAAGACATTTAGCAGCTTTTGTGTGCGTGGTGAGGCGAGGCAGTTGATTGTCAAAAGCAAACTCTGCAGCATTTAGCTTCTCCAGAGAAGAGAGTGTGAGCATAGATGGAAGGAGTGCAAATTCCTCAGGCTCCTGGAAGAAGTATGACATGAGCCCCATGGAACACAGGTACAAAGCTGTGCTTAATCTAGGGACATCTGTTCCCCTACTCAGCTATCACAAGAACAAGCAAAGGGGAAAGGAGAAAAAGGAAAGGAGATAGCTCAATGTTTTCAAAATGTGCAGGACAACATGAAGGTAACAGATGTCCTCAGAACGGGTAAAGGTAGAGGGATACCCAATGGGATCTAGCTGGCTGCAGGATTCTGGAACGTACAGTTTTTAAAAAAAGTACCTTTTCCAAACTCTGATTGGGATTAAGGCAAGTACAGAATAATAACCTCTTTAACCAACAGCTTTATAATTGCTGCTCTTCTGTGGGACATAACATAATTATTTATATATCCTTGCAGCTAACAAAGCCAGTTTGGTTGGTATTGGGCATCTGCCCCTTGGCAGGTAGAGCCACACTGGATCAGACAAAGGCCTATGTGTTAGGCTCATTTGATCCAACATCTTCTGTTTAGAGTGCCAAACCGGATGCCTAAGGGAAGTCAGTAAACAGGGCAGGACAGCAGTAGCCCTCAGCCGCTCTTCTTTTGCAGAAATCCATGGACGGGTGTGCTGCCAGTGTTTGTGTCTCCTGAGTTCTATTCAGGGACTGCAGAAGTGGACTACTCCCAGAGAGTTAGGCACACACATACCCCTCTAAGGATATGTGGGATGCTACCACCTTTAACTTGATCCTTTTTTGGTGGGGAGTTCCTGTTTTGGGCAGAAAAACCTCCACCGCCACCCTGGCCTACCGGTCAGAGATAAGGTAACTTTTAGGTTTTTTTTAAAAGGGGTGATGGTGGCATAGGGGGGCTG
Source organism: Intellagama lesueurii (assembly GCA_037013535.1). Lineage (NCBI taxonomy): Eukaryota > Metazoa > Chordata > Lepidosauria > Squamata > Agamidae > Intellagama > Intellagama lesueurii. The sequence continues at coordinate 165,493,985 of JBAJHW010000004.1, forward strand.
CACTGGGAGCCCTTGAAGGCACGCTCTGCTCACATCTGGTGTCAAGTAACACTGTAAGGACTGGGAGAAGTCTAGCCTCATTCCCCTCCATCATCACTTATGTCACTGACTACATGTGGAGGAGGAGGATTCTGAAGGGAGAGGCTCCAGTATCCAAGGGGCTCTCCTGGTGAATTAGTACCCTAATTTTCCAGTTCTAATTAGTGTGAAAAACTGTCATGAATTCAGATAATTCTCACCATCCAGACTTGTTGCCACCACATGTACAGGCAGATAAAACCAGAGATAGAATAAGGAAGGACTATAGTGCTCCCGCTCCATGCATATCGCAATACATGTTTCAATAATGCCTGAATAGGATTATGGGCTGTTCCTGAGGGAACATATTAACTACTTCACATGCTCCTGTTTCACATCCACCACATTCACTTTAGTTTTTAAAAAGAGTATAATAATTGTGATTAGGTCCTGCAGCAGCTGTTTCATAATAAATGTGGAAAACTGTTATAGAATCGTTTTGCTTCTTTCAAAGAACCAAAGTATTTAATCTTGGTATTTATAATTCTTTATAAACATCCTCCATGTTTCTGAGGTAATTCTGCAGTACATAAAGTGCCATGTTACTTCAGTTGCTATGGCAAAATTTCATTTCCCTCCCCCTTCAGCTACAGAGCAAGTTGTTTCTTAAAAATTGCATTAATTGCTGCCACACAGTATAAGAAGCTAAGTAGTTTCTCTGGAGATAAGCTCCTCTCAACCTGTAATCCTTCTATATCCAAACCTAGATATGAGGAGACAAGAGTCAACTGCTGAGTTTCAAATGGGAAACCACATTTATGAGTTTGACAAAGTGGGATATGCATATTCAAAAATTCAGCTCACTAACTAATTAACACTCTTCCCACAGTGTAGACCTTTAACAGGTTGGGGAAAGAACCATGCTCCTTATTCTTCAGTGTCTTCTTTGTGAGTTTCCCTGGCACAAAGCCAATGGCTAGTCTTTCTCCTATCCCTGGCTTTCCCAGGGCCTTCACATTTCAATGCCAAGGAAGAAACCCTCTTGTCATCCTTGACTAACTCTGAGGTGCAGTCTCAGATCTTCTGATTCTGAGCCCTTTCCATTCCATGCACAAAATACAACTGGATTAGTTATAGAATATCTCCAGATTCTGCATGTGGTCCATAAAGTCCAGCTAAAGCCAAATTAGCTCAATGGAGGACCTGCTAGGCCAGTGATGGTGAACCTTTTTGAGCCCGAGTGCCCAAACTGCAACACAAAACCAACTTCTTTATTTCAAAGTGTGAACACTGCAATTAAACCTGAATACTGAGGTTTTAGTTTAGAAAAAAACAACTGCCCCTGCACTGCAAGCGTTAAATGCTTGTCCCCGTCCCCCCCAGGGATGGTATTAACAGAGAAATACTTACCAGTCCTCCAATCCCCCATCAGGCTAGATGGGTAATGGCCGCCCTTGCACCCTTCCGCTGGACCACTGCACCAGCAGAGGGGCATGCCGAAATCCAGGATCGGAGGACTGGTAAGTATTTCCCGATGGCAACTTACAGCTCTTGTGCCCACAGAGAGGGCTCTGCGTGCCAGCTGTGGCATGCATGCCATAGGCTCGCCATCGCTGTGCTAGGTCTTCTATCATCAGGGCTAAGGCATGGCCTTATGCAACTGAATGCATCTCCCAGGTCCACTCCTCAGCATCTCCAGATAGGACTCCTGTGTGAAATTATGGAAAGCTGCTGCCAATTAGTTTAGACATTCCTGAGCTAGATGAACCAACAACCCAAGAGTATAAGTCTCCCTCTCTTTGTGCATGGACAATACATACTTTTAAAAACATTTATTATTATTACTACAGTGGACCCTCGACCTACGAACGTCCCCACTTACGGACTTTTCGACGTACGGATAGCTCCGGCCGCAAAATTTTAAATCGACTTGCGGCCGGAGCTTCGACGTATGGACCGAAAAAGGCAGGGAAAAAGGGCGGGAAATTCAAACCGTTGGTGGCGAAGAGGCTGCTTCTTTGTAGCTCTTTTGCCCCAACGGTTTGGAAAAGGGAGGCTCAGCCTCCTGTGCTTCCACCGCCGCTGCTACCCGCCGCCGGGAGGCGAGCCGCCAGACCATCCCGGCTGGGCTCAGCCTCCCGGGCTTCCAGCGCCATCGGGGCAGCCCTTCGGGAGAAGCCGGGTGGTGGGGGAGAAAGGCCGGATCGGCTCCCGCCTTTCTCCCCCACTGCCCGGCTTCTCCCAAAGGGCTGCGCCCGATGGTGGTTTCAGCAGCGGAGAAACCACCATCCCAGGTTTCTGGGGATTGTAGTTCAAGAACACCTGGGGGCCAAAGGTTGCGAACCATTATTCTAAGCAGGAGTCAGAAACCTGAAAACATATCAATGAAGGTCTCAGTCGTTGAACAGTAAATCTGCATCCTTCTGAAAATCTTCAGGTATATTTTGTTTTGTTTAAGGCATCCAGGTTTGCTCTTGTTTATCTATAGTTGGGCTACAGCTACAACCTGGGGTCACCCACTGATTGCTGGACTCCAGTACTGTCAGGCAGTGTCACCAAAGGAGTAGGAGTTCATTAACATTTGGAGGGTCACAAAGATCCATACTCTACAAACATCCCATTAAGAAGGATGAGAGACTGTCATCAAAAACTGTTCGAAAGCTTCAGTTGGTTATTGGTATTCACCTCTCCCTAAATGATCAATTAGAGGATAAACTAGATTCTGTGTTAAATACAGAATGTACAGGAAAGCTTCATTTTCTTCTTTACTTCCCAGGAAAAGTGTTCAAGGAATTCTTGCTTAAAGCGCAAGCCAGTATAGCACAATGTACATGAAAATAATAAATATCTTTAGTATTCAGAGAGGCAAGTGGCCCCTTGTCCCCCTGAAGACTATAATGTTTCCAAAAGGGAATTCAGAGGGCCTGATCCAGGTGGAGGATTAACTCTTCCCATTCTTTTCTTCTAAATTTGTTATCTATTTGGGGGGACTTATCAGGGGGGGAGAACCCTGCCTTTTGTATCAATGGAGATCTATTCTCTCTGTCTCTCTCACCCCTCAAATGAGGGAGATGAATTTAGGGGGGGGGGGGGGAAACAGCTGGGGAAGACGCTGATCTTTCCTTACCTACATGTGAAATTTCTCATCTGGAGTGGATCTTCATTGGGTTGTTAAGCAGTAAGGAAGAATGCAATGTTTATTTAATTTGGCATATAACCTTAGGATGCATTGTTCACTGCATACATGCCTGTTCTTAAAGTGGTTCCACACCACTTCTGGGCACAAATGGAAGTGCTGTTTTTGACCTTTCAAGATCAGCTGCAGTGTACTTCAAGGACTGTGTCAGGATCTGGCCCGTACTGCCCCGGGAGCTGCAGGATCAGGGCCAACCTGAGCCAGGAATGGCCTGGTGTTTGCACGCTCAGGCCCTGGCCCGCTTCCTTGCATCCCTGGACCTTGCTGTCTTAATACTGTTCCTTCTGCCTTCAACTCCTGGACTGTCTGACCATGATTCATGTCATCCTTCTACTTGGCTGCTGTTTGGACTCAAAACCCTAGCTGGTTGGTCTCTGCTTGGGCTGTGGGGTTGTTTCTAACTTGTTCCTGTGGTCTTGCTCTGGATTGGGTCTTGGTGCCTTTTCTACTAAACCCTTACAGACTGTTGTTTCTGAATGAACCTGCCCAGACCCCAAGATCATCTTCAGAGGTCCTGCTGTCATTTGGGGTAAAAGAATCAGTGAACCACCAGGGCCTTTTCAGTAATGGCCCTCAGCCTTTGCAATTCCATACTCAGAGAGATTCCTCTGACACCATTTTTGAGTGTCAGGTAAATAGCTATTTATTTGCCCAGACTTTTTGATGTTTTAACACTGTTTCATTGAACTGGTCTGGGTTTCCTGCTCTATAATGTTTTATTGTATTTTATTACATTTTATGAGGCTACTTGTCAGTTTAAATTATTATTAAATTAAGCAATTATATTCTCTTCTACAAATAGAAATTCATTTCAAACTTTCTACAGTTCCTAGCCTGTTAAATTTATAAACAGCAACACCACCAACCAGACTCCCATGCACTAATTAAGCATATTTAATAGCTAGCTACAAATTACACAATTTATTTCAGTAGAATAGTGTAATACAAATCTAGGTGTTGCTGCCAGTAGTGCAGAATCAGACCATATGTGGTGCCAACTGGACTTCTGTAAGTGAAAGCGTTTCTTCCCACTATGCCTCCCAGTGTTATCCATTAGAGGATTGGATACTGAGTCCTCTATGTTGTAGAAAGATAGCTTGAAGATTTGCTACTTTCGCTACTCCTACAAAGTACATTTGGCACCAATGATGCAGTATTTGCGGTCTTAAAATATCTAATGGTAGGTGGTTAAGAGCTTTTGCATTCAAGTTGCTTGTGAGACGTGAATTATTGTCACAGCAACGGTGGTCCCAATTAGAAAAACCTCTTTCAGTACCATGGAGACAAAAAAAGGGGGAGGGGACACTTTTGAGAGAGGAATGTAATTGCTTTTATGATGCATGAGCCACGAAATCTGCATAATATTGCAGGAATGTACCTGTGGACACCCACTTGACAGGCAGGTGGGAGTGGGTGTTCTCCTCCCCTGTTCCCAGACAAGGATATTAGGATCTGCTGGCCCTCGCCATCTAGGAAGCTTTATCAGTCCTGGGGCATATGTATGATATCCTGCCCTTTGTCTCAAGGAACTCAGGGCAGCTAACAACCTCATAATGCAATTCCTCACACAAATGCCTAAAGTTTTGTCCTCTCGCTGTGGTCAAACGTCATCCCTTTTACCAAAAAAAAACACAGATTTGTCTCATTATGCTCAATGGCAGGTATGAATCTCCAGATATTGTGATTTTGCTTAGAATTTGGGGTCTGACTCAAACTGTGGCCTCCAACTTGCTGGCTCACAGGACTGGGATCCATACAGAACCTCAGAATATTACTTTTTAAATGTATTTTGTCATAGAACTTACCACAAATCCCCCTCAGTAACTTGCCAGTGTTAATGTTACAAAATAATTGTAACCTGTTTGTGCAACTTATTCCTTTACTCTTTCTTTTTTTGTTACTTTTTGGTTCCTTCTAAAAAAAGAAATCTTCCTTAAAAACTAAGAAAGTGGCTTAAAATGGGGAGGTGTCCTCTCAAAATACTATATAAAAGCATGAAAACTGGCATGAAAAAGAAACAAATTACTTGTTACACAAAAGTAACTGTTTTAGCAGCCAGTCTTTGTTTTGAAAAAGGAATCCAGTCATGTCTTTCTTTTCCCTCAATAACATGCCATGGGTAGCATTGCTACTTGTAATGCATTGCTTCAATCCAAATCTAATCCCAGCTAATTCCATGACCATTGCCCACACCTAGAATCATAGGAGTCTAGAAATGTAGAGCTGCAAGAGTCCCTAAGGGTCATCTTGTCTAACCTCTTGACAAAGCAGGAAATCCACAACTAAAGCAACCCTGAGAGATGGCCATCCAACCTCTGTTTTAAAAACCTTTAATGAAGGGAAATCTTCCATCCTTTAAGGTAGTCCATCTCCTCTGATCATATGTATGGAAGTGAGAGCTGGACCATAAAGAAGGCTGACCGCCGAAGAATGGATGCTTTTGAATTGTGGTGCTGGAGGAGACTCTTGAGAGTCCCCTGGACTGCAAGGAGAACAAACCTATCCATTTTGAAGGAAATCAACCCTGAGTGCTCACTGGAAGGACAGATCCTGAAGCTGAGGCTCCAATACTTTGGCCATCTCATGAGAAGAGAAGACTCCCTGGAAAAGACCCTGATGTTGGGAAAGAGCGAAGGCAAGAGGAGAAGGGGACGACAGAGGACAAGATGGTTGGACAGTGTCACTGAAGCTACCAACATGAATTTGACCCAACTCCGTGAGGCAGTGGAAGACAGGAGGGCCTGGTGTGCTCTGGTCCATGGGGTCACGAAGAGTCGGACACGACTTAATGACTAAACAACAACAACAATCTCCTCTGAAGGGCTGCCAGAAGGGAGAATATTGTAGCTGGTAGTTTTAGGAACAGGAATGTACTCATTGCCTGGGCTGCCAGGTAGCATATCTACTGTGCTGCAACAATGACAACTGATGGATTCTTGGGATTTATGGCTCAGTTTGAAGACTAACTATTTACTTATTCTGTTTCTAGCAGGACAGTCACCGATCCCATGCAATGGAGGAACCATTTTGACTTTTGGGTCCCCTGTTAATAAAAATGAAAACAAAACAAAAACAGGGTGCCTTGTCACAATGGGTGAAAGCATTTACAGAGAAATCACACACAATTTGAGCTCCACCACCTTCAAAACTGGATTATACCCATTTGTATTAATTATCTCTAGTTGTACACCTGGAGACTACAACTGGAAAAATGCTGCTTTAATCTTCCTGAACCTGAAGCTATTTGACAAATAATTATTTGCATTTGTATACATGACTGCTCAGCTGTGAAACAAATGCTGCAGATAATTTGTGGGAGGTTTCCATAACCTTCAAGTCCAATGTGTGCTAATATTGACTCGGACTCCATGAATAATCCTGCTGACTTTCTTAATAGGTCTTATTCAAGGTTTATAGCCCCTTTCTTCTAGAATGAGAGTTACCTTTAAAAAGAAAAAAAAACTTTTACCAGTGCATAGAATGCTGTGGTAAAAACGTTACAATCCAGTAAAAAACACCCACTGATAAGGATTAACAGTTCTATTATTTCAGGCCTACTAATAAGGGTATTATTTTCTCCATCTTATTGGTGAAGATTGTAAATCTTGAACAGGGCGAGAAGGAAGAAACACAGCTATTACATTCTCCATTGATTTCACAGTCCAGATATAACAGGAAATGTTACCTTGCAATCAAAGGACAGGCAGTTCTGATAAGTCCTCCAAGAACAAACAAGACACATTATGGTTCAGCAACTTCTTTGTTTCCAGTGCAGTTTTAAATGTACAATAAATGTCGTATAATCTGCTAGAGGTCTGTCCTTAATTAGCATATTGGAGTGTGTCCATGATTTGCATTAATATAACAGACCATCAGACTGTCGGTGCCTTGGATCCGTTCCGCTTCCCCCTGTAGATGCCTCGACACCATCTGCACTGTTTCCTGGTGTGAAACTTGAAATGGTAGACCAGCAGCCTCAAATGACAGGGCCAAAAAAGTTCTGCAAGCAACCATTCCTATACCATTTGGTTCTTCTGGGGACATAATTATCCTCACTTTTTCTCTTTCATATTTTTTCCTAGTGAGGGATGTTTCTAGGGCTGCATGCTTTGCATGATAATATTCTATTTTTGGAAAATGATCTCTAGCAAATCTGAGAGATCCTCTCGCATCAGATGAGCTTTCCAGACAGATTGTGTGAACAAGCTTGGTACCTGCATGTTCCAAATATTCAGAATCATGAGAGGATCACCTGAAAGCATGAAGGAATGAGACGTGTAAACAAACAGATTAGTCTCCAATTTTGCCCTAGTCTGACTGTGTCTATTTTACACAGTTATAACAGTTTGGTACCACTCAAATTGTTATAACTCCTACAGAATCCTAGGATACATCTGTGACATGCCCCTGCGTGTCCCCAGATTATTTCACTAGCCTGAGGCCCACGACACATTCCCTTTTTATGCTGCCACCTGTTGAACTTTGTCAACAATGTTTAATTAGAAAGATTGAGGTCCATGCTGAGTGTAAAGTTTAACAAAACAGGTTTATTGGATACAGTTCACATAAACAGGTTCTTCAAAGACTTTCAAGTATTCAGTAGTTTTGTAATAACTTGTTTCACTCTTAACTCTCTATAAGTTTCACACTCTCAACTGTCTCCCTTAACGCCTGACTCTCTAACTCTCCAACTGACTCTCTCAGGATCTCTCCCCCTAACTCTAACTGACTCCTCTTCTCTGCCTCACCCCTCCCCTCCTAGTTTCTCTGGCTCTGCCTCCCAACAGCTCCCATTGGTGCATGCAAATAACCTCATACATGAGCCAAAGCAGGGTGATTGCTACAACATCATATGTCACAATAGGATTGGAGGTCTGTAGCACAAAACTCTAAGTAGGTCATCAAACTACAAACCCCAGGATTCCACAGAAAGGAGCCATGGCAGTATCAAGTGATATCAAAGTACTATAACTGCAATATAGACACATTCCTACAATTCTTAGCAGATATAAACCAAAGCATCCTACTTGATCAAAAGAAAAGTCATACAAAGATTCTGGAATGTGATTTATGTGTTGTCCATCCTAATCCACAGAGCTCAAAATATGAGATAAATGCTCCACCTTTGTTTACTGATGGTGCTAATGCAACAATGGCCCATCAATCTGCATTAATGCATGTTAATATAAGATTACACATATCTAGATCATATGCCACAGACAGAGCTTGTGTGTCCCCTGATTTCTCAGACAGAGTATTTGTCAATAGAGATAATGTGCCGGTTCTAGAGAAGTCATTCAGTACCAAGACAGAGGGTGAATTCTGATGACCATTCACCAGTCATTTCTTAATTCAGATTTCCTGAAACATCTTAGTTCTTTAGACTTTCAAAATTGTAAGAGTCATGCTGGATCAGGTCCAAATTGAGCGTTGTATGCCTGCAGTTGAAAACCAGAAGCCTGCAAGCTAGACATGAGGGCAATTGTACTTTTCGGTTCATGATACCAGGGAACTGGTATCCAGAGACATATCAGCTCAAATCGTCTGAGAAAACACTCCACCATTGAGGTACCAAAACATCACATAGTAGGTGCCCTGTTTCAGTTCTCCTGCTCCCTGGTTACTGTGTTGTCATTTTCTTCTCTCAACACCTTCATCATGCACTATTGTATTTAAAAGCATATACTGTATTGTGCATGATATAATTTTGTGCAGAACTGTTGCCCCAGTTAGCTTCTTTTCTTCTGTTTCCTCCCCATCCAGTTTGCCCTTTGCATTATGCATTAGGAGGTGCTACAGCAATATGTATGAATGCATAGATGCGTAGTACTGTATGGTAAACCACCCATCCCTTACACAGAGGGTACATTGATAAGCAAGAATGGCCAAAAAAAAAAAAAAGGGACTCCTTGTGTCCTGAATGTTAGACACAAAGTTTGAAATAGCCTCACAGTTCCACACTCATGCATTTGTATAGACAAATTACAACAAGTGGAAAGTATTTGTACAGCAAGCATTTGTACAGAAAAAATATGTAGAATCTGTTGTGAGCCTAGCTGTCATTCTAATCTATTACAAAAATATTCCATGTATTTTCCTGAATAAACTTAAATTATTCCTGTACGTTATCTATTCTTTAGATTCCAGTGCATTCCTAATTGGGAACATATTTATTGGAAAATTAAGCTTTACTGATTTGATTTGAACTTCCATAGGAGTTAAATGATCTTTGGACCGCTCTTTAAGATAAGTGTAGTTTATCTCTAGTATTGCACAGTGTGCTGACTGGCATGCAAATGTTCAGTCCAACCAATAATCTTCAGGTCAATTCAGAGCAAAATATGACACAGTTCTTCATATTCAAGTCAAGCTTGGGGGGTGGGGATCTGCCAGTGACTAGAAACCAGAAAAGGGACATCATCCTGTGTGGAAGCTGGGCACAGTTTCAGAAACTGTAGATGACTTCCCATTTAAGCTTTAATGGAAACTATTAAGGCACAGCTTGGAGTGGCTGGTCAAAACAGCCCTTAGAGACTTCCACTGACATATTGCATGCTGGCCTGTCAAGGGCAATGTAGTCTGTCAGCTCTGAAAAGCCCTCATCCATATGGAAACATTTATTTATATTCTCATGCCATAAACCCTCACTCATCTTTGCAGGAACCAATCCTCCTGTTGCTCAGCCTTATAACCAGAAAGAGGGGAGCAGCTTTAGCCAAAGCTAATACTCATGACAATGGAATGACTAACTCTTCTTTCTGCCCTGAATCAAGTATACACTCCACAGTGCTGGCTTTCCAACTGGTATCAAATTGAGTTCAGAAAAAGAGGGGCCAAAATCTTCTGATGGCCTCTTGAAGTGTTTCAGATTGGAATTGACATTTGTTTCCTTGGATAGTTTCCCTTGTGAGTAGTCCATCGAGCTGATGAACAGCAGTCTCAGGGCAGCTCAAAGCAGAGTGATTGGAGCAGCTACATTTTTATGCTCCAGCTCCCAGAAGCCTCTGAGAGTGGCTGTGAGGAATGCTGGTAGTTGTAGTCCACAAAAGGAACATTTCCATGCTCTTGCCTGGCAGAGATGGATTAGATCTAAAGAGACAAAGAAGGAAGACATATGCAAAACCCAGATTCAATGCCTGGTGAAGCCGAGAGCAGAAACAGATACTACTGATAACCCATGATTGGAAAAGGAAAACCCATAAAGGACTATTGTGTTTGTCCGTCACAGCAGGTGTTTCCCTCACCCCCTCTTGTGGAGTTTGCAAATTAGCTTGCTGATCTGTGTGATTGATCTGCACAGCCTGAGATTCTTCTGGACAAACATGAAAGACTACATCAGTCATATCTCTCCAACACTAATATGCTTGTAGATGTAGTGATGGGTTTAACATCTGACACTGCCCTGATTGAAGTGATGCTGCTGAACCTCAGTATGTGGGGTTCAGAATGCAAAATTCTGTCATGGATACTTGTCAAGCCCATGTCTCAAGTCTTGGAATGGTGGGGCAGGATGCAGTGCTGTTGGTTTTATTGGGACTGTCTTCCCTGGGTTGGGAAGTATGTTACAGTGGCTCCAGTACTTTCTTCTGGAGTACTAGAGCCACTGTAACACCAAGATATAAGGAGACTTCTGCTTCACCTCTAGGTCTTTGGCCTTTGGGATAGATGAAGGATCTATTTTATCCTCATGCTTTTACTCTCTACTTGAAGCCATTGGGAAAAGTCACCCAGGAAGTACCAGTAATACTAGCTGAGTGTTTCCAGGTAGGAATATCACAACTTGTAGCTTTGCCTGTGGTTTTCATCATCTAATGCCAAAGACACAATAGAAGTTCTGAACAAGGAACTGAAGGTAATTCAAAGACAGACAAGGGAAACAAGTGGAAACTTCAATCCTGTGAGTTGGTAAAGCTACTGTTATTACATTTAAGAGTCAGTCATTTGGGGTGGATCATGATTTCAGCAGGAGAGTCATCCCAAAATTTTAGAATGAGCCACCCATCTGTTCAGACCCATGGACAGCTGTGGAGGCCAGTATGAAATCTGGAGTATGCTCTGGGTTTCTTCTACTCCAGATGATATGACTAGCTAGGAGTGCCTTCAGCCACTGGCAGTCTCTATCTGAAAAAAGTGGATCTTACCACTAGATTTTCCAAATCAGCAGCATCCCATTTTGAGCACCAAATCTGAGAGAGGGGTTGGGTAAGCAAGGGTTGGGGGGAAGAATTGGCTTCTGGGCCTGCTGACTATGGGAATGGGTACATCTAACCAGGCAATGTAGCAAACCAGAGATGAGGGACCCAGGTGCGATTATTTGGGAGGGGAGGTGCTGGGCAGATGGCAGAATGTGCCGAGCAGCTGCATTGCCACTAGGAGTTGACTCCTGTGTGGCCTTACCCACAAAACATCCCCCTCTCTCTAACTATCTTGCCTTTCTCCTTAAAAAGAACCCACAATGACTTACATCATTAAAAAGACAATATGTAGAAGATAAAAACAGTAGATATACGAATATTTAAAAAGAATTAAACAAGTATTAAATTAAAAACAGCAAAAAAAAATCAGTACTACTAAAACACATTGAAAACAGAGCACAATTGTTCATTTAAAACCCCTCTTAGGCCACCAGTTATTAAGGGAAAGCCTGCCTGAACAGAGACCTATGACATGTGAGGAGCTTTTCTGGGACTTACACTACCACCAGCCCCAAAGGGACTTTTCCCCCAGTCCCTGTGCCCTTAGTGACAGGCCATGTGTAATAAAAAGGCCTGTAAGTTATTAGATTGGGGCTCTGCTCGTTGCCATGTTCCATGCCTTATTCCTGACTTCTTGATGGGCTAACATTGCCCAAACACAACACACATACAAATGTCTTCATGCTGAGCCAGTGAGCACTGACCACAGCTGGCAATGAACAATAATGGGTGCCACGCTTTAAAGCTTCTGTACAGTCACAAATTAAACTTCCTTCTCCTCCAGGGCCACTCATCCTGAAATATGTCTCCCTACTTGAGGACCTGTAGAAGCACAAGGATTCCTGTAGGATTTAGCCAGTAGACTTGGCATGTCTACCCACTCAATGACTTGGACTCTGGTTAAATCCAGGCCATTTCAATGCAATGTCTTCGAAAAGCATGGAGATGTCTATTGATAGAGAATATGGCAACAAAAACAGCCAAACATTCCAACTGCATCACACCAATTATGTCTGGGTAATACTAGCTGAGTATGTGTTTCCAGGCCCAATTTAAAGGATTTGGCCACTAAAAACTAAACAGTTTGGAATCAGGCTGCCTGGACTGCTTAGATCCATATAAGCTTGCATGGGCTCCATGGTCAGCTACTAAGGCCTTGCTATCTGGTGCCCCCACCCCCTGAGGCTGATCACCACTGGAGCAACTCCATCTCAGTAAATCAGTTAAGAGAGAAAGCAAAAAGTATTTAGAGAATAGGGGAAGAAAGCATGATAGGTCGGTGGGTAAGGGAAAGGCAGTTGGGGGCCCAAAGCAGTGAGAGTCTGTGCATGCTGAGAAATAAAATTGACCTAGTTCATGATTGAGTGAGAGCTAATGTGACCTATGTGGGGTATATTCTTCCTTAAGTAGGGACAGAATGAAAATTGAGCAATTATTGGTGCTTCTTCCTCCTCATTTGCTCAGATGCCAAGTATGACCAGACATAAGATGTACTGCACACCAGATTCACATTTCAATATTTTATATATGAAATTCTCTTTAATTATAATAATTATATGCTGTCAAGTTGAGTCCAATGTTTGGCAACCTTCCTGGGGTTTTTGAGTGCAAAGGGCCAGAAGTAGCTTAGTGCTCCCTCCTTCTGGTGGCATTCTGGAACCATACTGCTTGCCCAATGCTATGTAGGTAGCAGGGCATGTAACTGCATCAGTGGTTCTCTCTCCTGGGAAGTACAGTGGGGATTCAAATATGCAGCCCCTGACTTTGTTGCTAGATGCTCCAACCGACTGATCTATACCAGCTCACATTTCTCTATATCTTTGCCTAGTCGTCATCATTTACTGCTTAACCTCTTTAAGAAATGTTAAAAAAAACCCTATCCCTGCTGTTATTGTTGTTTCTCGAAAGAACAGGAAAAGCCATTGAAGATCTAAATCTAGCTATATTTCTGAATAGCCTCCTCAGTCTTTTTGCCTCATGAAACCATAACACAAGGCTTCAGTTCCCTGTGATTCTTTAGCCTGTTATCTAGCACGACTCTTTTGTCAGACCCTGTGAAACACTGGAACACAGTATTTCTGAAATGTCACCTTTGCCTACCCTAAGAAGAAGGGCCTTACATAACCTCAACATGCTAGGGAGGGTGAACTTCCTTGTCACTGATCATGCTCACTGTCCTTGATCAAACTTTCTCTGCTGGGTGGTTTTGCATTTGATGTCTGCAACCTACTTTCAAAAACTTTTCGGAAAGCTAATGCTCAACTGAATATCCTGGTGGTGCTTTAACTCTTTCTCATCTGTTTCAGAAGACAGAGTTTGATTTGGCCAACTCTGAAACACAGAAATCTTTCAGCCAACTGCAGCTCAAATATAAAAATATTCCTACTTCGATAAACGCTGTCCATTTTTTGGAGACAGCTATACATCTTTTGGAGTTTAAACTTCCTAACAATTGTATCTGTTCATTTATCCAACTGTATCTACCCTTTTGTAATTATTACACTGATGAGTCTCTTGAATTCAAAATCAAAAGCACTACTAGCCTCAAGAATTTAGTTCCAAAAAGTTCCTTTCTTTCCTCTCCATTTCTCATCCCTGACAAGCTTCCCTTGAAAATTCACAGCTGGAATCTATGACGTGGAGTCTCAGGGTATTTTCCTGACAAAGCGGTTCTTCACATCATGAAATTCATTCTCATTTTGTCCATGAAATCTCACCTTAGAATTTTTAAGAATTCTAACTGAGGTCCTTGAAATTCTGATCTGCACATTTTGGTAATTTTTTAAAAAGCAAACAGAAACAACATTCTCCCGAATTTGCACTGACAAAAATCATATTTCCAGCATAGGGAGGATATCATCATGATGATGATCATCTTCTTCTTCTTAGAACTGCATTGCTGGAAGGGACCCTATGGATCATTGAGCTTCTGTCAAGGAGGCACAGTGGGGAATTGAACTCCCAACCACTGAGCTATCCTTACAGCCTAGGACCTCCAAGAGAAAAAGAACTGCCAATCCTGTTTGAGCATTACAGTACTTGGCTGAATATGTTCAGACAGTTAAGAATTCAAAGACCTAAGCCTAGAATCAATACCCCCCACCCCACAAGACCACCCTTTATACCAAAGGACACGTCCTCACTGAAGCCTCTTGGAGGCCTCCAGAAGAAGCAGGGCTCCCGGTAGTGGATATCCCCCAAGCCTACCACTCCTCAAAAGAAAAAGAAAAAATATCTACCCAAGCAGTCCTGGTTTATACAGGTGAGTGCTTAAAGCTAAAAAATCACTATTTTTAAAGATCTAGTGCCACCTGTGGAGGGAGTTGGGGGAAAAAATTGCTGCCTGCAGGCCCCCAAGATTATCCACTCCTGACCCAGATGGACAAATCTGTTAAAATCTGATGTTTTCTCCATGGTCAATGGCTAGGGGAACTGGGAGTTGCAGTTCAAAAAAGGAACTTTTCCAAGTGATGGTATAGGACAGAGATGGTAACTCTTGCACCCACCATATTCAGAAGTGGCTGAGACTCCACCTCTATTTCAACCAACCAACCAACCAACCAACCAACCAACCAACCAACCAACCAACCAACCAACCAACCAACCAACCAACCAACCAACCTTATTTTAAGGGTTTAACCAAAACAAGTTTGTATGGGGACATGTCCTTTGGTATAAAAGAGAACTGCACTTCCTTGAGTATAATTCCTTGAGTTTTTTGGAGTGTGTGGTGTGGTTCTTGGAGCTGCAGCAACAGATGTGAGCTCTATTTGGTACATGAACTGCATGTTGTATACTCTGGTTTGAGGAGAAAAGACATCAGGGCTATGGGGCCAATGGGAACATCATCATTGGGGTATGACCTATGGGAAGTGACTCAGCTTCCTCTCCCATTTACTCAATGTACATGTGAGGCATAGGGAAGACCTAAATAGGGAGCTTGCTGTTAGTATTTCTTTTGTTCAAGGAAAGGAGTAAAGCATGGCCCTGCTCTGATTCCATAAAATTATGACTACCTGTGTGAAATAAATGCAATTGATACACATACATACACTACTTGCAGTTACAGTCTTATCCTTTAAGAATGATCTAGAATTCTTCTCTTGTTTATTTAAACACACTAAATTATAGAGCCCTTAATTCAGATCAGCCAACCCCCTCCAAAAGATAAGTAACAATAAATAGCACCATCGTTTCCATTCCTCTGCATATTTTCTGTTCACATTACTCCGAATGTTCCCAGCTGTTGAAGCCTGATATTACTATCAGCACGGGTTATATTGTTCTTCCCCTTTTATTATAATGTCTGCCTTCCTGTCTTGTTGAATCTTTTTTAATGTGCGTTATCCTTGTACGCTGCTGCCTTGCTCGCTGTCCTGATTTAGACAAATATCGGCTACCTAAAGATGTATGTGTGCAGCCGTGACATTCTCAACTTGTCCTTGCGAACAAAGCACTTGAGTGGGAGGGGGAGACTTTTTTGAGTTTTGATATAAAACTATTTTCTAATGACTTTCCTTTTGCTTCATTAAGGTTTTCAAGTCAACACTCCCACCTCCAGAAATATTCCATGGAAAAAAAATACATGAATTCTGTTCCTCCCTCCTTTCATTTAGCTGCATAATAATTTGGGTGACCCTAGTTCAATAGCTGACAACAGCGCTTGTTAATCATTTTACTGTCACAACAGTAAATAACACAATAACTCCTCATGCCTGTGGATGCATACACGCACATACACAGGACCAAACCTAAGGCTTTGGCTTCACAGCTTAGCAAGCAATTTTGAAACATTTCCAGAAGGGCTTAGAAACTTAGCATTACATCACTACTCCAGGAGTAGTGCTAGTATGTGCCAGGATCCCCAAACACAAAGGAAGGATGGACTGCTCATTGTAGTGTACGAGTACAAATAGTGCAGGAGGACAACTCTGGCTGAGAATGAAGACATGATGCTCTTCATCCACAGTGTCATCTATTCATCCATTAATCCTTGTGGTGCTGCTAGGTTGGAGGAGCACCTGAGCAATATGCCTTTTTTGGAAAACGGTCAACTGTTGTTTCGCTGCCCGGGCATGACTCCCTCTCATTCTTGTTTTCCTTGCTTGCCTGCTCTTCTCCCCACATACCAGTGGGCAGTGAGAAGAAAATAAATGCATCTCATCCTTTTTTTCAGAAATCTTTTCCACAGGGTCACAGGGCAGCAAAGCTAGAGCACATCCAATGACCTCTGGGAAAAAAAAATTTCATAGGGGATGATTGGTAATGTGATTTGTTAGCTCTTTTTAATCTCTGTTTTTATTTTTTATCCCTTATTTCTTCTCCCCCCCCCCCCACAAACACATAGGGAGCATCTAGTGGCAGCTGTAGCAGTGCTCCCTCAGTGACCCACAGACAGGCAACCATGGTGGGAGGGGCAGGCTGTGGCATGATAACAACAGGTATAGTGCTAGTTAGTCAAGGCTGCAGCCATGCACCATCTCAAATCAAAGTATTTTCCAAGGGTGATTGGCTGTGACAGCAAACAAAGCGAATCAGCTTGCTCATTTGGTTGTATGTCGTAGATAAGGGTAGGTCCTTTATTGTTCTGGTGCCCTCATTGGCCACACACATTTAAAGGCAATGGCTTCCTACATCCATCTAGTCTGATTCTGTGAGAAATGAATCCCAGGCTAGACAGAGATGTTCGGACTGATGCAGCACATATCTTTATGTTTATATCATATATTAATCATGACCCATCTGTCCCTAAATCCAGCTTAGCCCATCAATCTTCTTTGAAAGACACATTCAGCTAAATACATTTTTGTACATCTTACTGTTTCCCCATGCAAGAACATTAGCCTCTTTGTGTCACAAGGAGAAATCTTCTTTTGTCAATGTAATATATTGTTTTTGTTAATTTATGTTGATTTACTGTTTAATAATGTCTTTTTATCCTGTTAATAAATGCAATATAAAGAATTACAAGGGAACGCCAATTTCCCCCCTACTATATTGAAGATCTATATCGTTTTAAAAGTTTCATCTTTTCTACTTACCAATGAATATCCCTTATAAAAATTTAATCACTGGAACATCCCATCCCAAATATTTATTATTCCTTATGGCTATAATAATGTGGAGGGGTTTACAGGTTTTATTAGCTGCATTGCAAATTGATCTGGGTGTATTCAGTATAACTGCAAAATGCACAACAACTGAAAGAACCGTTAGCTGTGCAGCCCAATGCATATGTACTCAAAAGTAAGTTCCACTGAGTTCCCTAAGGTTTATCCCCAGAAAAGAATGCATAGGATTGCAGCCTCACATTGCCATGCTGAAGAGTAATGTCTGTCTATTGTTACTTTGCTGTATAGATACATTTCAGATTGTAAGACAGACTATAGCTCAGTGGGAGACTCTTGTGCTTCACGTGCAAAAGGAAAATCTTTTCCTCACAGGTAGAGGGAAAAGGAATCTACTCAGGAATCTCCTATCTCACATTTAGACCTCATGCTGCAGGTTCGCTGGCAGTGCCCATGTTACTGCCACACTTAACATTCAGTTGATCCACGGTTCAGCACCCTGCCCCCTCCTGTGGGCACACACTTGGAGGGAACGCCCAGAGGAGGTGGGGAAGGGAAGCTGGGGTGCTGCCTCTGAGTGGGGGCACCGCACCATGGATCAGCTGTCAGTCAAACTGGCAGTTCATGCCCATCTCGAGCTAGCAATCAATCAATCAATCTAAAATCTGTCTTGCTCTTTCATAAATTGTATTCATATTATATATAACAAGAACTATAGTTTGTCATTATCAGAATGGGAAGCTATTTACATTGACAAGCCTCAAGCTTTTCCCCTTCCCTTTTCCTTCCTGCACAATTAGAACTGCCACTTGCAATTCACAACAAACTAGTTTCCTGTTTCACTTAAATACAGGAAACTGTGGCTTATATGATTTTGAGGAAGCCATTTATTATCCTTCATAAAGTCAGGTCCTTCTATCAATGCATATAGAGCTGTTCTGACTAACACAATGGCCAAAATCCGTCCGCTTCATTACTCCTGCAGAAGGCAAACATCACAACTTTCAACATGTTACTGTCTGTATTCCACTTTGGATCCCCCAAAACCCAGGTGATTATTTGTTAATTGTCTGTGAAAATGTAATGGAAGCTACATTTGGGCCAATATCACTTCCCAAGTGACTGAGAAAACACATCATATGCCAAGAACAACTATTTTACAGAATTCCACCATAGATTACATATCGCTTTACAATGGTACCTTGTCCGGTGGAAAAGAGACAAACAGGAAACAATCACTCTTTTCCTTCTCTTTGCTCTTACATAGCCAATGGGGAGAAAGTGTATTTTGCTGTCAGTATCATTGGGCTGTGAATTGGTAATTTCCCAAATGAAGGAAGGTTCAGTCTTGCTTAACTGTAAGCAGCAGAAGAAACTCTAAAAGGAGACTGACTTGGGTCAAGCCTAGTTTCACCTCTAGTGACAACATTCTATGATGTAGTGAACTTCTCCTTGAAACCGCAGCAATAGGCATGGTCACATCATCCCTGCTTTTCAGTGGAAAAAGCAGCATATTGAGAGCTTCAAAACAAATTTGGCTTGTCTGGGCTGCTGGTTGCTGAGGAGTGCTCTCCGTTGCCCATTTCTGTCCATTAGCCTGTGTGCAGTAAGGGACAGACATGCCAGCAGGCCCATCTGTTCCTTCCGCAAATATTGTCCAACTGCAAAATCCACAAAATGATAGGACAGGTGAGGGAACTACTTAAATTGCTTTGCATATAGAATAAATGAAGCCATATTCAGGCATTCAAGACAAGAGTAACCTGAATGAATGAGGAAGCAGAACACAGTAGCTCCACTCTCCATTGTAGTTCCCTTCGTATGGAGAGCAATAGTCTGGAAAGGAGAGCTTTCACATGGAAAATCTCCATGCATTCTAGAACCTTTTTCTTGTAGACATTAGACATGTAGAGAACACTTTCCTCTTCAGACTCTTGCTCTCCACGTGAAAAGAGTAAACATGAAGGAGACAGGCCTACATTGTTCCATTTCCTCAAACATTCAGAACAACCCTATCATGAATATCTTGAAAGTGCTTAACAAGTGATAAAGACACTCGGTAGCACTTCCAGCCATTTAATAACCAATCGTATGTTGTAGACCAGACCTGGGCAAAGTGCGGCCCGCGGGCCACATACGGCCTGCGAGCCGCTCCTGTCCAGCCCGCCGGTCGTCGCTCCAGTCCGGCCCGCCCGTCGCCGCTCCTGTATACGTCAGAAGTGACTTGACGGCACGTAACCACAAGAGCAGACTGCTACAACTGTGCCAGATTTGGTGCTGATCTGAAGCCCAGTTTAAAAAGTTGCAGTTTGTTTTGTTTGAGCTGCTCCCATTTTTAGAATTGCCTTATAGTGAGTGAGCCGGAGTAACCCTCTTTAGTATTTGTGAAGATTAACAAGTTTAAAATAAAAACAATCATAACATCACTGTTTCATTTATTTTTAAGTAAAGTTGGTTCGGCCCCCGAACACAGTTCAGAGTTTTCATGTGGCCCCCTATAGAAATTAATTGCCCACCCCTGTTGTAGACTCTTTATCTGTCTGCCCATTACTCATGCTCATTTTCCTCTTAGAGTTAAATATGGTTGCTGAATGGAATGTTGTGACCTACATTTTATGTAAATCAGGACCCAGATGCCAACAATGAACTGCAAAACTCTGATCTATTATCACTTGCAATATTTTGTTTTTCACACCTCCATCCATGTCACATGCTAAACAGAGATAGATTCCGTCATAGATTCTGTCTGGAACATCCACACCTCAGAGAATATTAACAATTCAAATGCATCCAAGCATTTCTGGTGCATAAAATCTGTTGGATTGATTAGAAAGACTACAAAGCATGCAGACATTGTAACTAATGTCAATCTACAAAACTGAACACAGTAAACTAAATTTACCATACTACAGAAAGACACACTGGGCTTTGTGCATAGACAGCTCATAATCAGAGCAGATGGGCACTCCGCTGTCCCGGTCCACAAGCCACCCCTGTCTTTGTGATGTGCTTTTAAACAACATTTTTTTAGGAATATAGCACCTTTAAAAGTCTCTTCTACTGCTGATAAGTCATGGCTTCTTAACACAGGCCATAATCCTGTTGCAATATGCTATATTGTATAGCAGGTATTCTGCCAACGATCACCACACACCCAGTTATATCCTGGTTGTGCAGTTGATCTTGTAGCCAGACACACAACAGTCAGTCAGCAAATCTTGAAACCTGCTTGTGTGATTATTCTTAACACATGCAATTTTTCATAACAGAATTTTGGCTATAGTCTTTTATGGAACTGAAGAACTACCATGTTCCCATTTGTAATCATTTCACTGTCAAATGCTGTTTAATTTTTGGTTCCTTTGTTCTTAACATTTGTCTACCACTTTAAGGAACATAATACAAGTAATGCACTTCAGAAAATTATAATTTCTAGGGTCCCCTTGAAACAGCAAAAACAGACTTAGTGAAACCTCTTTGTCATCTAAGGGACAAATTTTGCCTGACTTCAACTACATAGTTCTGGGCTTGACCGTACAAACTGCCAGTGTGGCAATGGTGGAGCTCTCAAAATGGATTGGGACCCACATTAGCAGGAGGGTAGGTGATCTCTAACTGCTTGTGGCTGCATAGTATATATACATAAAAGTCCCACAAAAGGAAATAGAACTTTCCACAATGGAAATGACAGAATTGGAGGGGAAGCAATATGGATTGGGGTCACGGGAATATAAAAGGTTAAACTCTTTCCCCCTCCCAAGCTAGGGCCCTAATTCAAACTTCCCACACCCAAGTGACTGGTTGGGGGAGGGAATCCCGCACTCAAAGACAGAACAATGAAGATAAGGGGAAAGTGAGTGAAGATCAGCTCTATTAATATTTTTGGACCACAAATTCCAGCATTCTTTATCGATGGCTGTCTGGCTGGGGCTGAACTGTAACAGCATCTGGAAGGTTCTAGGTTTGGCCCCAAGACAATCTGTGTACAATGTGGTAAAAAAAATAATAATGACAAGAACAGCAACAACACTAAAATGTAAATTCAGCTTCTGCCAGAAACACAAGCTATGCCGCCTAAGCTTTCAGAGGCCATATTTTGCTGTATAAGCAGTGTCAGAGAAGTAAGAATGAGGTGAAACATTCTTTCTAGAAAGAAAGCTCCCGGAACAAATACAAGACATATACTTTGACCAATAATTAGATGCTATGCAGTGTGTTCAGAATGATAGGAAACGGTGGTATACTCTAGTTAGAGTGGGGAGAGAGGGTTTTCTTTTGTGTCCACAGACCTTTATGTCCTCAGATGCCTCTCACAGTTTTCGATTAGGCACAAGGATAATCTAATTAACTGCTGGAGGGGATGGGGGAGAAAGAGAGTAAAATCAAACAGAATGAAAGAAACCAGGAGGAAAAAGCTTCAAAATGGTGTTGGAAAATTCAGTTTCACAAAACAGTGTAGCGTTTTTATAATATGTCCAATGTGTGCATAGGTGCTTCAGAGGCAGAGAAAAAAATGATCGTGGGTTATTCTATTACCACTAGTAGGTGCATAACAAACATTGTTATGGCTGATATATTAACTTGTGTGATGGCTTCTTTCTTTCATTCAATGTGCCCAAAGAAAGTCTTCCCAAACTATGCGGGGATATTATGAAGGGTTTCTACTATTTGGTAATGTTTTGTTTTTCATATCACCTTATGGAATTGTCTCATTTTTGCTTAATAGCTGCCTCATCAATGTACTCAGCTAAGTAATATCAGCAAGTGTTTATTGAAAACAGGGAAGTATACTGTTCCCACAGAATGGTTACCTTTTAGTGTGCATGTGAGTTGTATCTGTTAAGTAGCCTCTTGCTTGAGGGGCTTATAGACAAGGAGATTGGATTCTCTTTAATCTGCCTATTTTGGAATATTGAGTTCTTATGTCTAGGGCAGGCCAATTCAGATCAATGTGTCTGAAATATTGATTTATTGATTTAATAGACTTGTATACTGCCCAATTAGCGCTGGGCACTACTCTGGGTGGTTTACATCAAAGGAATGCAATAATGTACTCACAGAACACAACAAAATAAATCATTGAGATAAAAACAAATAGTCCAGTTAAATCAGAAAAAAAAATCAATACATCTAAGCATAAAACTAAGCAAATGTATCTGATCGGTCCAAACTGATCTCAGATTCTGAGAGAAATGCAGTGTTTACTTCTAAAATACTGCAAAACAGCACCACAGAAGGGAAATGCCAGTGTGATGTGAAAGTAGAGGGGCTGAACTTTGCTCATTGACAGTTCTAGCTTGCAATCTCAAATAAGAATCTCACCAGCTGTTTATCTGACTACGTATTTTGGTCGGTTATGATCACACGGAAGCTAGCAGAGTTATAATTAGGGTTGCAGAGGTTGCTAGATTTGATTATGTTATCAGAGCCTTGGATTTTTCAATCTGATTTGAACTAGGAGGGAAGATTATCATCCACCTTGTAACTGCCATGTGCCCTGAAAATGTGCTTTGGGTATCTGTCTGAAGCAGGGTCCCAGGCAATGTAGAAAGTCACAAAGAGGGGAGGGGAAGAAAGTCCTTTGGAGCTAGCAGACACCTGTTAGCATGACATTGGATTTAAGCCACAGTATTCCTGCACCTCTTTTCTGTGAAAATTCCTAACGAGGTCATACTTGTGCTCGTCACTGATAATAATGACATGTGACTGAGAAGCCAGGCAACGTAAGGGACTGCAGAGCCCGGGGGGGGGGGGGGGAAGAAATGATTTCAAGAATCCCATCACAAGAATGGCTAATGTTCCATTTCACTGGAGTATTCTGGGAATTGTAGGTAAAAAAAGAAACCTTTTCTAAGCTTAAATAACTGACGGTGGTAGAAAAGTCAAGCTTCCTGTTCAGCAGCATTATGAGAAATATTCTCTGCTTTGCATTAAAGTGTAAATATTGCCATAAAAAATGCTCTTTTGTATTTCATGTAAACAAATCACCACTCAGAATCCCACAGTTCCTTTAAATGGTAGGTTTTCAGCTCAATGGTGCTGAAATGTCACTTACACAAAGCAAAATGAGTGTATTCCCTGCAGATGGGAAAGGTTGTTGAAGTATGAGGAGAATGCTACAGGGCCTTTCTGTTTAACATATTCAAGGTTGCTATGAGATTTAGCATTTGGGTTAAACTGAAATGTATCCCAGAGATTCCCCTCCCCTGAGGTTGTTCTCTTTCTATTGAATATATGATGAAAGGTTAGGATACTGTTAAAACCTGGTTTCTCTCCTGAAAGGATAGAGCATAATTAAACTGCAGTTGTTCTTCAACAAATTTCTCCACATGTGGTTGTAAAGATAGCATTACTCTCATCACTACCCTTCTTTCTGTTCACATTAGTTAATTGAGATAAAGCAGTGACATAACTTAAAAAAAAAAACATCCCTGGTTATAAAATAACAATCAAGTCCATTCTGTATTAGTCAGTTATCCACCCTGCCATGCCAGACCCTGCCCAGTCCAATCATTTCATGCCACCTATTGAGATTTGGGAAGCTATTTTAAAAGGAATTAGTTACAATTACAGTTCAAAAGGAGGTAATTACTGGTCAGATCGCAATTTTTTGAAAGTAACTCTATCTTCCCACAGTGGTGCCTCGACTTACGAACTTAATCCGTTCCGGAAGATGGTTGTAACTCGAAATGGTCGTAAGTCGAAGCACCATTTCCCATTGAAGTGCAATCAATCCGTTCCGGCCGAAGGAAAAAAAATCACCAAACCCCCCCCCCCAAAAAAAACACTGCAAGACCGATCGGAAACGCGATTAATCCATTACGGCCGAAGGGGGGGGGGAGAAAAGCAAGCCAAGTGTGCAAGACACATCGGAAATGGGGAAAAAGCAAAGCAGAAAGCAAGCGAAGCATGCAAGACACATCGGGAATGGGGAAAAAGCAAAGCAGAAAGCAAGCGAAGCATGCAAGACACATCGGAAATGGGGAAAAAGCAAAGCAGAAAGCAAGTGAAGCATGCAGGACACATCGGAAATGGGGGAAAAAAAACCCAAAAAGCAAACAAACACCCCAAGACCCATCGGAAATGGGGAAAAAAATACCAAAAAACAAACAAACCTCCCAAGACCCATCGGAAATGGGGAAAAAAAATATCAAAACACAAACAAACCTCCCAAGACCCATCGGAAATGGGGGAAAAAAATACCAACAAACAAACAAACCCCCCAAGACCCATCACAGCACAGAAACATAACCCTCCCAGCCCAAAACCACACTGCAAAACCCACCCAGAACAGTTTTTAAAAAGCAGAAAGCAGCACCTTACCTTACCAGGCAGTCCGAAGCCTCCTCCGATCGCACTCACTCTAACCATTGGGGCGAAAGAGCTACAAAGAAGCAGCCTCTTCACCTACCAACGGTTAGCAATTTGAATTTCCCACCTTTTTCCCCTGCCTTTTTTTGATGGTAACTTGAAGCTCCGGCCGCAAGTCGAAGCAAAATTTTGCGGCCAGAGCTGGTCATAACTTGAAATGGTCGTAAGTCGGGACGTTCATAAGTCGAGGCACCACTGCATTTCTCAAATGGGTAAAAAACCGATCACTTTTCATTACAGTTTTAAAATAAACATATGAATAATACTGAAACTGTAGGCCTATAATACAAACCACACTCTTCTCCCATTCACCCCGTCTTTGCCCTAACTTCCACAAGAGAGCATGAGTCCACAATGCACAATACAAACCAATAGCTTGTTATATTCCCCTTCTACCACTTAATGAGGCCCCTGTATGACATTCCTCTCATAACATAATGTAGTTTCACCTCTGTTAAAAGAGCATTGTAACATCAAAAGGGAATTGATTAAAGGCAGTTAGTTATTTGTAACCAATTACTGTCAAGTTCTATCAAATCATCTTCCATCACAAGTGGGAATCCCCCAACGCAGAGAATGCAAGACAGGTCGCGTGGCACACACAGATCTCCCCTCCAGCATCTCCTCACTCCCAGCATCTGATGGGTCCACCTCACTGTGCCTAACATTGGGGGCTGTCTTGCCCACTAATCATACACAATGAGCAGCACTTCTTAAACTTTTTAAAGAACAGTCTTCCTCAGCCCTGATACCAAGGAACAGTTTAAAAGAGGAGAAAGGACGGATAAAACTGAGGTCCTTCTGCATGCAAATAATGTGCTCTACTACTGAACAATGGCCTTTTAAAAGCTGCCAAAATGAAATGAATAGGCCCCAACTTTCAGGTAATGAAGTAGCTGTTGCTGAAAGGACTCTGGACTCTTGAACGTGGGCATGGAGCTCCTGTTTAAAGTGCAAGGCGGGTATCACATTTCACTCCATTTTATATCCAGATGGTTTTCTTGAAAATTTCATTATAGACAAACAGTAAAAGTTCACTTTGTTACATAAAAGCCTGCGTGTTCATCAACCTGAGCAGCCGTTTTAAATATTTGTTCATCTTCTTAATTCTATATTTACAGGACAAATGCCATCTTGAATTTGGAAATCACAAAGGTTGCTGCTCCTGCTGCCACCTTGCCTAATTCCTGCTGTCGACTTCAGAAAGTCCAGTTTCACAGATGGCTTCTTTTTCTGCTAAATTGTCCTGTTTGAGTTACAAAGGAGAACCTGGTTGAGGGTGGGATCCAGTATGAAACATCTGCTGGGAGAACAGCAGAAGCAGGATGGGGATGCTCTCCCTTTCCCTCTATAACTCCCCAAGCACCCCAAAACCATGCTCCATAGTGGGAGGAGACCTTCTCAGTCTTTTCTTGGTAGTTCCAAGTCCTGCAGGAGAAAGGAAAGGGAAGGCAAGTACTGGTGCCTCAGATTTAGGCCCAAGACTAGAAGATACAGCAGCTGGGTTGAAAGCCTTAACTGGAAGACTCTTTTCAGATTAGTTGAAAGCAACTATCTTGCTCCGTTAGTTTGAGTGGGATTCAGTTATAATTAAGTTTAACTGGATCAGAGCCTCTGCCCACATATATCAGCTTCTCAGTATCTTCTAATTCCAGAACCATTCAACAGGAATACTTTAATAATTAGGTCCTCAATACTCCTTACATTTGTGTGCCTTCTGTTGTAAATATGTTTTATCTTTCATTTGCATCTTACAGACAGTTTGCCCTCAGGCTTCCTATAAAGGGAACTTCTGAATATATAATTCCATACTGCTAAGAGCATTTTCTGAAGGAAGGGCAACAAAATAAATTGAAATTTTGCAGCTGGAGTGGCAAAAGATGTAGGTAACTGTGTGAGAGAAAACCATGCACATACTTCTTCTAGAGTGGCTTGTTTCTTTGGCACTCTTACAGCAAAACAAGATGCAAAATTCCAGCTATGCACATACCTGGTTTCTCTCCATTTAAAGAAAACATCCATCCTGTAGGCATTTAGTATTTTCAGTTCTCAATTGGGATGGTTTGTTTCTGTTTGTTTGCTTTGCCATTAGATACTTAAAGTGGTGTATCAGTGGTAGTGTTTTGGGAAATCAAAGGATCTACTGGAACATGTTGGTGTCTCAACACTTGTTGCTCATTTGCCCACATTTGGCTTCCCTCCTGCTAGCAAACACCACTTGACTCTGCTATGAGAAGAAGCCACACCTAGAAGACATGCATAAATTTGTCTTTATCCAGGATGAGATCGTTGTTCATAGGGTCAAGAAGCCAGCCTTTGGTTAGGATTTTTTTTCCAAGCTGACATCCTGTGGGCCTGACACAGGAGGCCCTTGAAATCCAACAGTTTGTAAACAGTTGTTACGTTCAGTCTTGGGAACAACTGCCTCCAGAAAGTATTCACTTGAAGGATAAGACACTGACATTCAAAGCCAGTGGGTTGAACCATGTTGAATCACTTAGGTGAAGTCAAAAGTTGGATCCAAAACAAATGGCCAAGGAAGCTCAAAAAGAGATATTTGTAATTAAGAGTGTGTTTCTGATAAGTGGCACCGAACTCACAGAGGCAAACAGGCATGCAAGCCAGAGAGAGAAGAGTCACCATGACAAAGAGGAGCCATGAGAGGGGGGAGAGAACCCTAATAGACACACACACAGTGGGGGAGGTCATAGTGGGAGGAGGAGGGAGGATTTGTGAGGAAATTGAGGGAACATGGAATCCATCTGGAAAATTCAGGCTTCTGTGTCAGTATCCAGGAACAACTGGCTGGGTATGTGGAGGACAGTGTCTGCGCGGTAACCAGAAGGGAGTAACATCTGCAGTTTATCTCTTGCTAGCAAGCTCTTTAAAGCCATGCTGGCTTGTTCCCTGGTACTGCACTAATTGGAAAATGATTTCTGGCTGTGTAAAGGGAGGGGTTAGAAAGTGCTCTTGTCTTAGTGAACATTCGAGAGAACTCAAAGCCTGATTGGCAGGCCATCTAGAAGGGTTCGGAATGTGATGTTTGATGTATAGAAAGAGGTTTAGAAGTCACTTTAGTTGGTTATGTTCAGTTGCTGTCCTGCAGTATTGTGCCTGGAAGGATACACTCTGTGTATGCTTCAGAACTATGCTGACACTACACTGATGGGTGAGTTTTAGGTAGATTAGATTAGCTTGGTTATTTTCTGGTGTGTTCTCTTGACAGCCTCAGCTTTTGTCTCAGCTTGTCCTTTTTGATCCAAGTGCTCTTTGAAACATTTTTGGAACTTCTGCCTTTTGCTTTTTCACTAGCTTTAATAAAATATAAAAATTTCTCCAACCAACTCAGAGGGTTTGTGGTACTAAAACCATCTCTTGCCTTGATCAGCTACTAGGGGTTTTGGTATATTTGTGGGTGTTGTGGCAGTTCTACCTTGCAAGGTGGGTGTAGTGGTTCTGAGTGCCTATCCTTTTGCATTTTTGGACTCCTTGAAAGGACTACCAAGTCTGGATAGGCTGGACTGTTGGGAGGCACCAGGGCTAAGCTGGTTCCCTTTTAATCACTACATTGGATTCTCCTGGGATCACCCACTCCAGGACAGATGAGGTCGTTTGGCTAAGTAGCTAGAGAGGGACTCCCTCAACCCAGGAACCATCACATGGTTTCCAGTGAGAGATAGACAATGACAAGGGAGAGCCACCGGGTGGAGCCAGAGGGGCTGACTTTTGCCAGCTTGGCACCCTTCTTCCTGTTGGCATTGCAGGTGTGATATTACAAGGCAGAGTCAGACCATTTTCAGGTACATTATTTTGAATCATGGACACAGAAGGAGCATCCCACATTCATAAACCAGAGGGTCTTAAAAAGCATAGAACACATTTAAAAGGTGACTGGACAGCTTGGATATACAGCTTGCATGTACAGCTTACTGTAGGATTATTTTTAGAATGATAACAGAGTTCATGAAATATGTATGAAGTGGGGAGGCAACCGGAGTAAGTATGAAGAGTGGAATGTTAAGTACCTTAACATATGCAATTAACATGATATCCTCACTCTTTTTATCACTTCCTTCCAGGAGAAACCTGTTCTAAAGTGCATGTGCCTTGTAATAAGAAGTTCATACAGCTACCCACTTCACTTTAAATTCAAGCTTAAATGAACAGCACCATTTAGTTCAAATAAGAATCCTCCTTGACTTTCTTCTAGTTCATATCCTTGATTTGTCTCCAAAAGAGATGACCTAATCATATTAATTTATAATAAACTGCTCCAATTTTATACCTTGGTACATCTCCTTCAAGTTCATATTCTCTACGAAAGACTTCTGTTCAACACTGAAAATGGCATTGAATTCAGATATAGGCAATCTGAATCAACAAAAGTCTGTTGAATAGTAATTGTTTAAGAAATATTGCAATCAACTCTTAGGATTGTGGCATATATTCCTAGTGTCCAAGAATAATTTCTTGTGTGAACAATTCCCAGGTAGAATAAATTAGGAAGTAATTTGAGCTTCCATTTTAAATTACCACTGATGTCTTTTTAATGACAAAGATAATCACTTTAAGTCGATGCAGGAAAATGCTGCCTTACTCCCTTAAAAAGTTAAAAAAAATCCAGTGTGCTTTTAATTGGCTTTCCAACTGACCATAAAGAAAATGTGCTGTCCAGATCCTGTGCTTTTAACAACAGCTTGATCTGCAAAGATCAACAAGTGAAGCATTCCCGGACAGCCAACAAGCAAGAGCACTTGTAGTGATAAGTGCACTGGAATCCCTAGCTCTGCCCAGACTAAGAAGAAGAAAGGCCAGTCCCCATGGCCAGCTCTGTGAAATTCTGCTCAGACGTGCTCTTTAGCAGGCCACCTGGCCAATGCAGACATCACTACTCAGTGAGTCCATCCAAGGTCTTTGAGAAGGTGCCACACCCCAAAGCCTTCACTGTTAAAATCAGAGCTTGGAAAAGTAACTTTCCTTTCCTTTCTTTTCTTTTTGGAATGCAGCTCCCAGAATTTCTGGGAGTTTTAGTCCAAAAAGATAACTTTAATAAGTTATGGACTACTCTGAGCCTGTTGCTAAGCTTAGAAAATGGAGTTGCTTGGGCTCTAACTTCCACAACTGAGTTCCTGGCCACTCTGGCTGGGGGGATTCAGGAGCTGTGCTCATTTCCAAACGCTGTCTTACCCAATATGGGGCACTGGCAAATAAAACACAGACAGGCTTTCAGCGCATGTTCCCACTCAGCAGCAATCTAGTAGCACCCCAGATTCATCCATATAAGCTAAGAAGGAAGACTAGCCGGCCATGAGGTTCTAGGAAATGTATTTTTCCTGAAATAAACCCAATTGAGAATAAATACTTTTGCATAGGTTCCGAAATGACCACTATTCCATCTCTATTCAGCTTGTCCTCTAAGGGTGAGATGTTAAACTTTTTTGGCCCCAAGGGTGACCTATGCTGCTGGCCCAGAGACCAAGGACTGAGTGTACATCCACACATGTGGTGGGAATTGGGGGGTTGGAGGGTGGACAGAGAGCATTCTTTTCATCTCTTATCCCAATGATGCAGATACAAATGGCTTTTTCTTTATGGCTGCCAGAGCTGGAGAAAGAGCATTTTGTATGGAATGGGGTGAAGATTTGGCAGCAGAAGTCAGAAGCTGGTGCACACCTGGGAGGGCCATAGCTGTACACCTGAGCTTTGGCGCTATTTCAAAAGCAGTTACCAAAAGCTGACAACTACGCAACCCTAATGCATATCTGTTTAGAATTAATTCCCACTTAATCCCATGGGGCTGACTTCCAGGTCAGTTTCATGGAAGTCAAAAGGGCTTACTTCTGAGTAGACATATTTAGCTTCACATTGCATGGCTGCAACGTTATGCCAACTCCCCTGGAGTAAGTCCAGGTTTCACTTTGGGGCACCCAGTGTGACAGTTCTGATATAAGTCCTTCTCTGCCAGATCCATAATCAACCATAATTACCACCTGACATGCCATTCATATTTTAAGGCTTGTTGCTGTAGAGCTCTCTCGGCAATGAGTGAGCAAAGTGATTGATGTCTGGGGAACAATAATAATGAATACATTTCAAAGGAAATGAAATAGCTTGTGGCAAGGCCAGTTATTGACAGTGTTGAATTCTTGACTTGATTTCACACAAGAAAATCCAGTAGGTAGGTGGAAACTCACAATAGTACACTAAGGAGTCTTATAAAAGGGGCACTATGAGAAGTGTGTGGGATGGATTCTAAGCAGGCTACAGGAAGTCAAACTTATGGCCATATTACATGTTCAAATAAATACATCTACTCATACAATACTTTTTCCCAAGCAACGTGACCTTCTTTGCTATGGAGTTTTAGATACACAATCTAACTTGGTGTTTACATTCCAAAGATGATTCAGTTGATAGGCACTCTTCACTTTTCAACACATTTCCACAATTACACCGTGTTCGCAATTTGAAGGAGCACTCCTTTGGCGCATCTAGTGAGATCCTTTAAAGCAGAGATCATGTAATCCAATGGTTCCAAACCTTGGGTCCCCAGATGTTCTTGGGTGAAAACTTTCAGAAGCCTTCAACACCAGCTGCACTTGCCAGGATTTCTGGGAGTTTTAGTCCAAGAACATCTAGGGATCTGAGGTTGGAAACCACTGATCCAATCCAATTCCACTTCAATGCAGGGAATCCACTGCTATAGCATGTGCCAAAGCTCTCAATCTGCTTTAAAATGAAGGTCTATATTTCCTTCTCATAATCATCTCCTTCTAGAATTAGGTTGCCACCATATTTTTCTTTATTATCTGAACATGTCAGAAACCATGCTAAATTGTTTGCCTGAGGAAACTCACAATAAACGATAAGTTAGTGTTTTGTACTACAGTGCCTATAATTCCCCAACAACGAGGAATTATGTGAGCACTAATCCCAAAAATAACATTATTAAGCTCTGCAAGGAAGCACATGCTCAGTGCTTTGACAAAGAAGGCCCTTTTTAAAGAGGCAGAATTCCACCTCCTGCCTTAATCTAATCTTCTGACTTCACAAGAGGAAAATCACAGCTTCTTGCCTGCAAATACCTGAACAAGTCCCATTTTCCAATGAGTGCTTTTTGGGATAGAACCTTCGTATGTGGCCTTTTAAGGTTACAGAAAAGAGGAGAAGGGACATCCTGAAGCTATGAGGTACTCTGTGGGGTTTTAAAGATCTCTAATTTCAATTTTTGAACACAAGGCTGGCAGAGCTGCAAGCTCTAGTTGGTTCTGGCAAGCACTTCAGAAACAGGGTTTAATGTTATCATGGAAGAGAGTTTAAAATCTTTAATTCAAGGATTTCTTCTACCTCCTTCCTCCTCTTTGGACTGTTTGGCCCAGTGATATGTATGGAGTAAGTCACCCTTAAAGCTTTCAGACACTGTTGCCTTCCTAAATGGTGACCTGCCAAAGCTCCTGCATCACTTGAACCGATTCCAGGAGAAGTAGATGTACCAGTGAAGAGACTTTAATATTACTGCCCTGGAAGCTGGACTGAATCCAGCACTGGTGTTTCTAAGACAGCACAAGCCAAAGTGGTCTGCAATTGTTACAGACAATTTGTATAAATCTATGTATGCCTGATGTGTGGAATTGCCCCTACATTGCTGTTCATCTGTAATTTATCCTGGCTAGAAGAGGAAGAAGATTACAATTGCACAGTATCAAAAATAAGAATACGATGTTATGTATTTGTCCAACTATGAAGACATGGTCCTAAGCAGAAAAAAATGGAAAGTAAAACTGTTGTGTTAACAGACATTAAAATCAACAATAGCTTTGGAATGTAAATCAGTCTAATGGGTTCAACCCAATCTGCTTTTCTGCATAATTAAAAATTAATTAAACTAAAAATTAAAGTTTCTTTTTGGAAAATGAATATAATGACATGCTGAAGCCTTACATGACTGAGCAGTATTATAGGTATAGGTGATATCGATGATATAGATATAGATTAGCGATGAGCACAAAATGAACCACAAACCAAAAAAACTCCTACAAACCAGGCCAGTTCATGGCTTGGTTTGTGGGTGGTTCAGGGAATCATGTTTTCATGAAGTGAAATGAAACACCGAACTTTTTCATCATTGGTGTTTCGCTTCGTTCCCCCCATCATGGCCCCAGCACCTACCTTACTTGCTCCGGGACATGTAGTTGTGCTGCCCATTGGGCTATAAATAGGGAATCCTCAAAGAACCACACTTCCCACAATACCCTACACCTCCCAGGAAATAATGGGACAGGAAGGAGGCTCCAGACAGCCTACTGTCCTACTCAGCTGGGCAGCACAGCAGCAGCAGGAGAGGGGAGAAGGAGGAGGCCCAGAGCAAGTAAAGTAGGTGCTGGGGCCCATGAAAGGGAACACGAGATGGGAAACTCATGAAAGGGGGCTGTCTGTGTAGCTGAGCTACACAGAAAGCCCCCCTTCATTTCGAGATGGTCCCAAACCAAAGAAATCATGAACCGGTTAATTTTTTTAAAAAAATTGGCATGGTTTGTGTTTCGGGAACACCGATGAACCACGAATCATCATGAACTGCCTTTGTGTCAGTCTGTGCCCATCTTTAATATAGATACCCAGTATCATGTAGTGGATAGAGTGATAGACTAGGATTCAGGAGGCCTGGGTTCAAATCTCCGCTTAGCCATGGAAGCTCACTGGGGGTATGGAATTGGTAAAACCACTCTTTAAATATCTCACCTTGAAAGCCTTATTAGGGTTGCTGTAAATTGGTTCCAACTTGACAGCACATGATATATAGATATAGATAGCTTCCCACTTGTTCTGCTTAGAAAAGTGCCAAATTTTGCACCACTTATTGTACGTCTCTACAAATCTGCACAGGAAGGATGATGTTCTGCGCAGGAATCATAACAATGCTGTGTAGTTTGGTTCTTCTCCTGCCAATCTGGAAAGATGCTCTTTTAGGCTGGAACTGCAATTTTAAAATGACCATGAAACTTTTGTGACATTGTATAGAACAATATTACAAAAGTATTCTAGGAGACTCAAAGAAACCAAACCCAGTTTAATAATATCTGGACTTTCTCTTTGCCCTCCCACTCCGGAATAATGAGGCGAGATGCAGGTGATGGGTATAAATAGGGCCACACTTTATTAAATCAACATGCCATAACTTATGGCTTAGAAACCAGGGGCCTGCGGTAGTGCAGTATCAGGTTTGGTGCCAAAGGTCTCACAGGAGCCCCTCACCAACCTATACAGGTGAGTCCCTAAGACAGCATGACCCTGGCCGGCAAAATATCAAGCCCCCACCGGGCATGCAAGCCCCCAGCCTTTGGCAGCCCTCAGCCTGGGGAGGGCCCCAGCAGGTCTTTCCTCCCAGCACTGTAACCGCACGATCCGCAGCGCCAAAAGTTCAGACCCGCTATGCACTGCTTGAACTCCATGGGCACTCACCGATTCAGTTTCCTTCCGTACTACCCACCACGGAATGGGCAAGCTTGCTATGCTCCATTCCCCCCCCCCCCATCTAGCTGAAAATTTCAGCACGCAGGCCCCTACAAAGATCCCTCAAGAAAATATCTAAACCAGCCTCAGATAAATGAACCCCATCACCTCTATAAAGTTCCGGTCGGTCCAATCGGATCTCCGGATGTCCTATTACTGATCCTAAGCCATTAACCATTGCTCTGCAAACTTCCTTATTAACTTTCCTACGTGCTCTATTTATGCAACTAGCATTGCAGTCGGCTCTCCAACCATGCCGAGGAATAATCGTGGACCAAACTATTCTTGAAAACGGGAACTTTGCCTTCCAGCTCCTCAAAGCCAGAATGTCCAGCACAAGGGACTTGCCACTTCTCCTGGCCAAGTCATTACCCCCCCCCCAGATGAACCAACAACACATCTGGGGGTACACCAGCTGCCGCTGCGTCTGCCATGCCGGAAAAATTGGCCCAAAGCATGCCCCTCCGGCCAAGCCATTTCAAGCTCGCTGCTGGTTGCAATCCCAAATCTCAGCCCCATGCCGTCCTGGCAGCATAATCCACCCAGTGAATGAAACTGTGACCCAGCAACAGGATCCTCAATTGCCGTTTGGGTCGCTCTGCATCTGAAAGAACGAGACAAAGAGCCCGGCAGCAGCCTACAGCTGTGGCAAGTCCCGCACGTAAAGTTTGTATCTATGAGAGGACCATCTCCCCACCTTTCTGATCTCTTCTGGGCCATACCCTAGCATGGTGGCAGTAGACGCTGCCCCAATGCGAAATGAGTGGGTTCCAAAGTGCCATCCAGCCAAACCCACTCATTCCAAAGCAGCTCCAGTTACCTTCCAAAATTGGTATTTTGTCAGTGGGGTGCCATCACTATGACAAAATAAGCAGCCCTGATATTCCCCCCTTTTCTTAAGGTAATCCTCTAGTGCCCTAACTGGGCATATTTCTAAAATGGAGCAAGTCCCTAGTGAGATAAAGGCTCATTTCCCTAATTGATCTGTTTTAGATCTCCGGATATGCAACTCCATTAAAATTGTCCAAACATTATTGCCATGTTTTCAGATCTTGTCTCATGCCTGCTGTAATCCTAGTTCTATGGAACAGTTTGCGGAGACCCTTCATGACTGCACAGAGTCTGCACAAAAAGGCCCTACCTGGGGCAACTACCCTACAAGCAAAATTCAAATGGCCCACTGTCTACTGTAACTCTCTTAGGGTGGCCTTCTTCTGCCTCAATAGATGCCTCAATCTGGCCCGCAAGTCAACCAGCTTTTTGTCAGGAAGCTTGCAGTATTGGTGGCAGGTATCCAACTCTGTACCGAAGAATGTGATGTTAGGCGTTGGCCCTTCTGTTTTCTCCTCAGCCAAAGGAAGCCCAATCTCCTGAGCCAATTTCTCAAAAGTCTCCATCAAGTGCCTACAATTCCCAGAATCCTTTGCACCACAAAAAAGAAAATCATCTAAATAATGGGCCGTGCTACGCAGCCCCGCCTTACGTCTAAGTTCACATTCCAAAAAGGAGCTAAAGCGCTCAAACGCTGCACAGGATACTGAGCAATCCACGGGTAATGCTCTATCCATGTAAAGGGCACCCTCAAAGGAAAAACCTAACAACTCAAAATCCTCTAGGTGAACTGGCAGCAGACGAAAAGCCAATTTTATATCAGCCTTAGCCATCTCTGCCCCTATGCCACATGCCCTAATCATGCGCATTGCCTCGTCAAACGACGTATAACGCACACTGCAACACTCCTGTGGTATGCCGTCATTGACAGAGTCACCTTCCGGGTAAAAGAGGTGATGTATGAGCCTGAATTCACCTGGGGCCTTTTTAGATACAATCCCCAAAGGAGACACCCGGAGATGCGGGACTGGTGGCTGAATGAACGGACCTAACACTCTACCCTCTTGGACCTCCTTCTCAATTTTTTGTCTAACTATTTCCTCCATACCTTGAACAGACTTCAAATTTTTGGCAAACGTTGCCTTGCGTCTCCCCAAAACTGGTATACGAAAACCTAACTGAAACCCATCAGGGAAATATGCTGCCACTTCCTTTAAAGGGTAGTTAGCCAACAAAACTGTAAGGACCTCCAATTTAATAGGGCTGGGCCCCTATTGTCGTACCAGCCGCTCCATCAGGCTTCCTGTTACTGCCTTGTTCCTTGCCGACCGCTTTTGGTGACCTCCCTTTAAAACATTTCAAACTGGAGTGGGCTCCACCACAGGTGGCACACTCATGCCTGTATCGGCATGGTTTCCTGGAACAGGAACCCCGTGAACTGAAGTCCCAGCAGAGCAGGCGGGGTTGAACCACCTGCCCCACTCCAGCACGGGAACTGTTAACTCGCCCTGTCTTCCTGATAAGGTGGCCACTGTCGAACCTCACCCTGCAGTGGCCGGGCAGGCGTCATGGTTTGAAGCCATAAACCCGAGTGAGGTTCATCCCAACACATGTTCGCGTGTATTGATGCTCTCATGCAGAAATTTTGATCATAGGTCAGCCATGAATGACCCGGGAAGTCCACGTAGGCCCTGTATATCAGGTCCAAATACTGAAATAAAGACAGCACACGACAAGGTTGTGCCTTCACAATTATAGCTGCATAAATCAAAAATCCCGGCAACCAATTGGCCGAGATGCGCTCTGGCTTTTTGCGCCACCTCCTCTTTCTCTACCTCATCCTCCTTCTCCCACTCCCTAGCGTCCATGTCTCTATTTAGTAATTCAAATAGATCTACGTATTTACCCTTCCATATACGCTCCTTCATAACTGGTGTCAAGTGATCACCTATAGGAAGAGCATAGTCTCTGAAAGGCAAAGCCCTGATGTTTGAGTAGCGGTTGCATCCCAGCTGGTAGAAGGCCTTTCACCATCTGACCTGCTGTCCTTGACCACTTCCTGCCTCTGGACTCCTTTACTGCCCGTGCATGCACACACATGTTCAGCTTCGCTCTCGACCTGGCTGATCAATTCTGCTGGCTGGCGTTGCCTTGACGAATCTGCAACTCCCGATGCGCCTTGCACACCAGCCTCTAAAGCAGCAAAACAGGACAAAAGATTATCAGCAAGGGCTTTCAGTTTAGCATGCTTGTGTGCCTTGGACTCCCTTGCTGAGCGCCTAGGCTGATTGTCCTTAGCCGCCTTACATGCTTGGCTAGCCTTCCGCTGCTCCAATGCTGCTATTTTAGTCCGTATTTCCTCCCACACAGGCCACCCCTCCTCGTCTGATGATGATGATGCAACTGGAGGGGACACCCTGGGAGCCCTGCGCTTTGCAGGCTGTTTGCCTTTGCTATTGCCCTGACCCTTTTTTTGGGGCCATGACTGCTAACGAAAGCTCTTACTAAATAATCTACCTGCTAGCCAGGCAGCCAACCCTTACCAACATGCTCCAATTGTAAAAAACACCCTACGTTGTACCCTTATTGTTTGCCTATTTATTTAGTTATTAATTTATAATAATAATTCTTTTTTTAAAATACAAGCCCTTAGGACTAGCTAACCAACAACTGGTAGTTGCTCCAATGCAACTATTCCTGTTGTTATTATAATCTTATTTAATTTTAATTTGAACTTATTTATTTATTTATATATTTATATTATTATCATTATTATTTATTTTATTTTATTTTATTGAATGTGCCGGCACGCGTGTCTTTAAGCGCGCCGCTTCCAATTAAATTTAAAGAAACCCCAACGAACAGACAACCACGTAATTAACTGTGTGTATAGGGGGCATAGCTCTGTCCCCCAACTGCGTTTAGTGTGTGTTTGTGGGGGGGGGGTGCTTGCCCTGTCCCCAACTGCCTCAGCCCAAGGGCTGAGCCCAATGGGGGGGGGGTTGCCACCCACTTTCTGCCTTTTTCTTTAAAAAAAAAAACGGCTGTAAGCAGGCTCTGCTGGGGATCAAGGTTGATCCCCGACACTACACTCCAACCTTGGGGAGTGCCGATGCACCCCCCCCCCAGCTCCCTCAACACCATTGGCTGCTACGCAGAATAAAATCCCTGCAGCGCTGAACACAGCCACTGCCAGGGAACGCAAGCCTCGAAAGAGGCCGAGCATGTGGGGGAGTGTCCTTTTAAGGACGCTCCTCCCTCCCCCCAGGTAACTACGAGAATAGCACATCTCGCACTATCCCGAGGGGAGGGCAAAGGAGCTCCGCTCGGCGACACGCGCTGGCAGAGCCAACATTCTGTCTCTCTCTTGTATTTACTGTTAGAGCTATAATAATAACAATAATCTTAGATCTGCAGAGCTGGACAGGACCCTATGGATCATCAAGTCTAGTCCCTGTCAAGGAGGCACGGTGGGGAACTGAAGTCTGTACCGCTGACTCTGCAGCCAGAGGTATAAACCACGGAGCCATCCAGTAGTTGTGTAATGTCATACTGTATAATTTGAAAAATAAAAACAATCTTAAAACAAAATGACAACAGAAATCTGTGAGGGTTTCTGAAAGATTTCTCAGGAAAAAGAACTATTCACAGAAATTTCTCAGCAATGAGAAAAATGACTCCCACTCTTTGTTTCCAACAGTAAGAGTCTGCTAGTTTCAAAACCCAACTAGTGACCCTAAAGAAATGGATATGTGGCCATGTCAACAAAACACTTCTTTTTGACAAAAGCTTCTGTCAAGCACAGAAAAGGAAAGATTTAATTCATTCATGGTTCAAAAACAACTCAATGACAGAAGATGCTACTTCTTGTAAAAGTCGCTGTTCTTTAACTGACTTCACTTTTTGCTTGGTAAACATGTGACACACTGCAAAATGACATGAAATCCAGTTTTTCATATGTCATTCATTCACACTGCCCTGATTTCTGGCCTGCTGGGAGATTTTGCTTAAATCTCTCCAGCTAAAGGACAAAAATACCTTTTGTCATTTACTGCTGGGAATCAATTTGCACTGATTTCTGCAAAAAGAGTTGCTTTCTGATGCTACACTCTGAACAGTTAGTTGAGTGACTGGCTCTGTAAGGATAGCAAGACCCCTTTCCATCTGAATCTGATGGTTTTTGTGGGAACACTTAACTACATGCCAATGGGCCAAAGTCCCTCCCTGATACAGTGGTACCTTGACTTACGAACTTAATCCGTATTGGAACGGTGTTCGTACGTCAAAAAGTTCGTAAATCGAGGCAAGATTTCCCATAGGAATGCATTGAAAACCATTTAATCTGTTCAGGCTGTTTTTCGTTCGTATGTCGAGGCGCTGTTCGTAGGTAGAGGCATTAGTTCCCATAGGAACTAATGCAAAGCCGGTTAATCCGTACTCTACCAATAGGGGGAGAATTTTTTTTAATTTTTTTCTTCTTTTGACCTAAGATGAACTTAAGTCAAAAAAAGGGCAGGAAAGGTTTTTTTTTTTCATTTTTTTCGTTCGTAAGTCGAGGCTCCGTTCGCAAGTCGAAGCAACTTTTTGAGAACGGAGCTGTTCATAACTCGAAATGTTCGCAAGTGGAGACGTTCGTAAGTCGAGGTACCACTGTATAAGGAATTTGGCCTACAAGTCTCCATTCAGAAACATCTCCAGAAGCTGATTGTCAGAGGAGGTGAACATGAGATGTAGTTACTAAGACATTTTATAAAAATTGCCTAGTTCAACTGTAATTCCCAGAACCCATGAGGAAGAATAACCAGTGGCATTGTTCCCAGGGAAACTATGGGTGTTATATTCCCCCCTCCAAAGAATGTTCTCAAGTATAGGTAGTTAAATAATATCATTTCTATACATTATTTCATTTGTAGTCTTCTATCATTGGATTCCCAGTGTAGTGTGATCACTCGTAGACAGAGTGATGGACTAGGAATCTGGAGAAGAGGGTTCAAATCCCCACTCAGCCATAGAAATTGACTGGGGGACTAGAACTGGTAAAACCAGTCCTTAAATATCTCACTTACCTTGAAAGCCCTATTCAGGTTGGTATAAGTCAGTTCTGACCTGATGACACAGAACGCGCGCACGCGCGCACACACACACACGCACACACACACACACCACAAATTACCTTAAGAGAAAGGGAAAGAGCAAACACCATCAAGCTGCATAAGTCTGCTCTCTGTACATATAACCTCAGCCTTGGTAAACACAGAGGCAACCCTGGTATATAAAACAGTTTGTCTTTTTCCTTGTCAAGTAGTAATAATGAATAATTTCTTCTTTTTATACCAGAAAGTCCACTACAAAACTAGAGAGATTTAGCATATACATCATTGTTAACATTAGTGACTTTAAATGCATTTAGTTTTGATACCAGAAAATAGATTTATGTTAAAACTGCAAATGGACCCACTCATTAACAGGCATGGTTTCTTTAAAGCCTACTACAAATAATTCATTGTCTTGTACTACCTACTGCTTTAGAAGCCCAGGCCAGGATCCTATCACTCCATACAGCATGTACAATGTTCTGTTGTGCTTATGCACAGAAGTTTACTTGCACCAATCTGGTTGAAAACAATTGAGCAAACTCTGGCATGCACAATGGCAGGCGTTCTTTGGGCAGGTCCCAGGTTTATCGTTTGTGTTTCTTTGCTTCATATAGTTTCAAACATGCAAGGAGTCCTGTGTTACCTTAGAAGTTTACAAATGTTATGGGACATAAACTTTTGTGCATTGTAGCCCAATTCTTCAGATGCATTTGTGGTTTTGTTGCCACAGATTAGCATAGGCCAGACAAGACAGAGATGCTTCTGGTTATTCGAAAGGCAGAACAATAGGATGGGGTTACACTCCCTCTGAAAACACACGTGTGCAGCCTGGGGGTGCTCCTCTGAGCCTGGATGCCCAGGTCTCAGCGGTGGCCAGGAATGTATCATCATCATCTTAGAACTGCAGAGCTGGAAGGGACCCTCTGGATCATCAAGTCCAGCCCTGTCAAGGAGGAATCGAA
Source organism: Intellagama lesueurii (assembly GCA_037013535.1). NCBI lineage: Eukaryota > Metazoa > Chordata > Lepidosauria > Squamata > Agamidae > Intellagama > Intellagama lesueurii. Next base: position 165,535,232 of record JBAJHW010000004.1, read on the forward strand.
CTCCCAACCTCTGAATCTGCACCCAGTTTGAACTAGTGTGCCAGCTCTACCCATTTCTGGAGAGATCTGACCTAGACGTAGTGACACCACATGCCTTAGTGATATCCCAGCTGGATTATTGTGACAAGCTCTATGTGGGGTTGCCTTTGAAAAGTGCTCAGAAACTGCAGTGGGTCCAAAACACTGCAGCCAGATTGTTAACTGGGGCTGATTACAGGGATCACATATCCCTCCGACCCCCGTCCCCGTTACAGCAGCTATACTGGCCACGGATCCAATTCTGGGCCTAATTCAAAGCATTGGTTTTAACCTATAAAGCCTTAAATGGCTTTGGTCTGCTACATGAAGGACCATGTCTTCTTTTATGATGCTGCCCAGGCGTTCAGATCATCAGGAGAGGCCTTTCTCTCAGTCCCACCACCTTTACAGGTGGGTTTGGTGGGGACCCAGGAGAAAGCCTCCTCTGTTGTTTCACCCATACTCTGGAACTCCTTCCCACAGAAGAGGCCAAGCTGGCTCCATCTTTGCTGTCCTTCTCCAAGTGAATGAAGACCTTTCTCCTCAGACAGGCTTTCCCTTAGAGATTGGCTGTCTGGGATCATTTTAAATGGAGTGTTGTTCCGTGTTGCTTTGAATCTGTTTTTAGTGATGATTTTGTTTATCATTTTTAGTGTAGTATTTGTTTGATTATTTTTAATATTTGTATGCTTACTGATTTTAGCTTTTAGATGTTGTTTAATTAGTCCTTGGGTCCTTATTTTAAGGTGAAAGGTGGGGTAAAATTAGTTTAAATGCATACGTACGTATGTACATACATACTCTCCTTGCTGAAAATTTGAAGTTCGCAAACGCTCCCTTTTGTGCTAATGATGGACTAGAAATGTGTGTCTTTATTTATAATACTGCTTGTATAAATTAATTGCATTTGCAAAATAGAAAATACATCTCATAAGCTGTGCTGAAAGAAAGATGGGCATGTGCATATATACACATCCTCCAAGCTCCCAGCAGGAAATAATGGGAAGGAAATGTTGTATTGTTTATTCTCTGTTCAAAGTCAATTGAATTCTTTCTTCTACTAGGCAAAACTCTACTTGCTTATCAGTCAATGCACACTGAAGCCTTTGCTTACTCATAAGATTCCTTCTGGTTTTTTTTTCAAAATGCTTTTAAAGATCATTATAGTTCTATCCTGCCTAGAAAACTGTGTTGAACTCCAGTGAAGGCTCTATCAAATTTCAAGGGATGGTAATAACTATTATTTGAAGAAAAACATTTCTGGCTCCATTTCTAAGCAGGTGTGGCCTTGTTCGGCCTGTGCAATATAAGAAAGTGAAACGCCAACTCACAAGGAATAGAGCCTTACCTTTTAACTTGTTGTGAAGCTAGTTAGAGAAGTTAGCTTCTCTCTTGTACAGATGGACTGAAAAACTTTCTTGCACTATAATCCCACAGCCAACACCACTGTGTGTTTTTGGGACTCAGATTTACAAAAAGCAACTTTCCCCATTTCAGATAGGACCACTGCAGAAAAGCTCATGCCAGGATATTTAAATAGCCTCCTTCTCTATGTACTGACCTAGCTGGGATTAAGACTGACCAGAAAGGCTCTTGCAGAGAGACTTGTCTCTTCTTGTTCACCAAAAATAGAGGTAATCTATATAACACTTGCTTCCCTCCATGGTATGTTATTATTATTACTGACTTGGACACCGGGGACTACTATTGGAGGAAATTCTGGGACTACAGCTCCCAGAAGTCCTCTCAGAGCTTGGCCACCGGATATTCTGTATAGGGGATTCTGTGAATTGTAGTCCAAATAAGATTTTTTTTCTCCTAAAATCTCTTAATAGTGTCACAAAAAAGAAGAGACTGTTCAGCTACTTTGATATCAGCTTCTTGATATGCCAGAAGACCAATTGTCTATTTCCATGTTTCTTCTTGCAAAGAGACATGATGTATATAACTACCAAATATGGCAAGGCCTTTTGGTCTTGGCACCTTGGTGGCAGAACTCCTTTCTATTAGAAAACCATTTGTCCGCCACACTTCCAGGTTGTAGTCAACAATTGAAAATGTACTTTTTTATACATGCTTTAAGGTAGGGACAACGGGCAGCTTGTGGGCAATATCCAACCTACCAGTGACCTCCCCAGCACCCCGGGGTCTCCCCCACACTCCAAACAATTTATTTCAAATATCCAATAACATTTTTCTCTCTCTCTGAAAGCTTCCATGATTTCAAGGCACTCTGCCCCTCAGGGGCTTCACATCTTCCTAAAGTCTATTTGGTTTTTTTAGAAAAAATTTTATTTGGCCATAAGAGGGCTTTTTCAATGTCAAAAAGGCACCCTATCTTCAGTTAAAAGATCCATTGTAGAAATAGGTGATGATTATGATAATGGTGAAATATGGATTACTCACATCTTTTTCCTCCATATTGTAAATTCTAGCCATTTTTAGAAAATGAAATCACTATACTATACTGGGATAAGCAAGTTATCACAGATAAAACACTTTATTTTAATAAGCCTGATATACTTTTGGATAAGCAATGAAGAAAAACAAACTTTGTGGAAGTTGGAGATTCATCCTTAAGCAACCACAAAAGTATAGAAAGTACAAAAATGGCAAAGTATCACAAATTAAGGCAAGAAATTAAAGTACTATGGAAGCAAGATCAGGTTATCATCCTTCCCATAGTGATTTCAGGAACTGGAGTAATTTCAAAATCTTTGGCTGCCAGTTTAAAACAATTGCCAATAACAGCTAATTTGCTTCCTGAAATTCAAAAATCTGTGGTTTTGCAAACATGTCATCTCACCCACAAAAGTTTAGGATTTGATTCCTAATTCTTAGGCTTAATCTTTGGTCTGGCTCTGTGCACCAACAACACTGAGAAGAAATAATAATCATCATAATCATAATAATCATCATAATCATAATAATCATCATAATCATCATCATAATGTGTACAATTTAGCCCCTTTCACCACACTTCTCCCCTCTTTAGTTACCCTAATCCCTCAGGACGTTGGTGCACGCACTGGTGATCTCCCAGGTCAACTACTGCAATGCTCTCTACATGGGGCTGACCTGGAGACTACAGTGGTTACAGAACATGGCGGGCAGACTGGTGGTCAGTGTAAGCAAGTTTGATTGCATCACTCCAGTTCTGGCCAGTCTCCACTCGTTACCCATTGTGTCTTGGATCAGGTTCAAAGTTTTGACACATATAAAGCCCTTCATGGTTGGGGACCACATTACCTGTCAAGTGTTTTTCCCCAATGTCATCTGCCCGACCCACCGGATCACCTCAGGCCAGGCTCCTTGGTAGGCCTTCTTGGTGGCGGCACCAAGAATATGGAAACAACTCCCAGAGGAGCTACACCTGACCCACTCCCTGTAGTCTTTTAGGAGACAGTTGAAAACATTTATTTGCAGGGAGGCATTTCAATCTGACCCTGATTGAGCGTTTCAACTCCAGCTCTGTTTTTCTGTGATAATTTGTTGGTACCACTGGGCTTGGTTTTTTTTTTTTTTTTACTCCTCTTGCCACATTACTGCTATTTGTGTTATATTTTAGGGTTTTTTGTGAAGCTTGTTTTAATCCTTTGCAAACCACTCAGAATAGTGTTTCAGCACTAATGGGGCAGTATATTAAATAAATAAATAAATAAATAAATAAAGACAGACAGACAGACCCACTTTGAGAGTGCAGCTGCCAGAAAATCTGAAAAATGGCCCTCAGCCCCACTGAGCCCACCTCTGTTTTAAGGGAGTAAATAAGTATGTTTGTTATTTGTTCATCTGTTTGCCTTATTTTTAAATGTATTTTTATTGGATGTGTAATTTATGCTTTAAATGCCTGAAAGTAGTGATTTATTTTTTTAAAAAAAGTTTCTTTGTTCACAAGTAAGTGGAAGGGTGGGATATATAAATCAAACTAATACTAACACATGGGGAGGCTAGATGCCACTTTTAACTGTGTTCAGAATGCCAGCTAATATAACATATGAACCCAGAAGACAGCCACTCTTAATCAAGTAATTATTAATCAAGTAATTATTTTCCTTCTTATACACAAAATACAACTGGACATAAGGTGGCTTGCCCATCCATGTACATGGAAAAAAGACCGTAATTGTCCTAAGAAGAGAAGAAAGATTATTTTGGTTCATACCAACTAATCAGCAGCCTATCTAGTTCAGTGTTCTGATTCTGCAACCAGAGGCCTATATGAGAAACCCACAAAGGGGACTCTCCCACTCATGTCCACCAGCAAATGGTATTGAGATGGATATTGTCTCTAATTCTAGAGGGAATATATAACCATCATTGATGCATAGTCATTAATAGCCTTGTTCTCCATGAATTTTGCTTAATTCCCTTTTCAAACTGTCCAGGTCAGGAGCTATTATTATATCTTATGGGGGGAGGCAAGTGTTATAGGTTACCTCTGTGACTGGTGAACAAGTTATTTTGCCTGCCCTGAATCACCCACCTTTTAACTTCCAAAATAAAGTGTCCCTCTATGATAGGATAAAGTGATTAATGCTCAGATTAGTACAATATACTGAGGACATACACAGTAGCTCTTCATCAGAACTGATGTCCTTCAACTTGCTATGTAAAATGGTGGCCTGAGCCAGGAAAGAAGACAGAACAGTTGAAACCGTGAGGACTAGGTGACATAGATGGTAGGGGAGAGAAATGCAACAGATTCCTCCCTTTGGGGGGGGGGGCATTTTCTGTGTGGTGTTCAAAATGGTGACCACAGTTAATGCATATGTGTGTATAAAATTATTGGTGGAAAGAAACCAGAAGCTGAGTGTGAGAGAAAACATGTCTTAGGGTTTAAAGAATGATTGATCTAATGATGGTGTGCTGGCTAGTTGTGAGGAAAATGCTTAGAGGCTGGAAGGGAGAAGAGCAGTAAGATAAGTAGCTAAGAGACTGCAGCTGTTCAGTGTAAGAACATGCAAGATTAATCTTGGCCCTGGGGGAGCAGCAGAGCACTTGCTGCCACCTCACCAAGCACAGATGTTCTCTCTGCTGGAGAGAGGAGCCGGAGGGGCTGAAGGAGATCTCACTCTTACATCAGCTGCAGAGTTCTGTCTTTTCAGTCTCGGAAACCGAAGGAAGCAAGGGAGAGCTTGGTTGTTTTTTTAAAAAATTTGCTTTCCCCCCCTGTCACCCACTTTTTACACCTGTGTGCTTCCTTATCAATAGCAGCCATTGATTATCTGTAGCAGCCTCTGCAATCAGTTTCATTGTTACATAGTCAGAGCTTAACGGCATCACTGCTACATGCACTACATGCAATCTTTACCTGCGGTCACTGGGAAGACACTTGCTTCAGGGGGGAGGATGCCTTGTCCTTGCCCTCCCTCTTCCTTGTCCTTCCCCTCCCTCTCCCTGACCATTCTGCAGAGCAGTGGGAGGGAGTCAACATCATTTCTTGGCCACATTAATAAGCGCCCAATTGTACAGGTAAAGAGACATATACCATGCTATGTTAATGCAGCAATGGAATTCCCTCAGCATTTCAGAATCAAATCTAAGCATATACATGTTAGTCAGAGCAATACTTCACACATGTGTGTATACCACTGAATCTCCCATTGCTGGGTTCCTCAGCCTTTGACAGCAGAGTGCTGAACACTATTTCAGCTGACAACATGTCATACCTGTCATGTGCTATTAATGTTATCACTTTCTGATACAGTCCAACAAGTAAAGAGCTTGTCATGTGTGAACAGGCTTAAGAATTAATCTATTTAAAATAAATCAAAAATGAAAAAAACTAAAAGCAAGAAACACCAAGGACTTGCTACCTTCTGAAATTAATAAGCATTCCACTATGTTTTACAGACCTACAATGATCTGCAATAAATGTCAGTTCATGAAAATAATCATGATAACATCAAAGATTATCCAGTAATCCTAATTTCCATATAACGTACTTCCCATTCATTACTCTAATCAATTTCTTAATTTCCTATCAAGAGGTCCAGAATACCATTCCCCATGTCACCCTGCAGAGGATGAGACAGTACAATGCTACCATTGTGCTGCTTTCAGTTTTAGGCCTTTTAGCATAGTGTATTAGACAGAGTGATGGACTAGGACTCAGGAGACCTGGGTTCAAATCCTTGCTCAGCCATGAAAACTCCCTGAGAGGTGGGAGGGGTGGCAACTGGTAAAGGTAAAAAGTAAAGGTTCCCCTTGACATTTAGTCCAGTCGTGTCTGACTCTAGGGGGCGGTGCTCATCCCCGTCTCCAAGCCATAGAGCCAGCGTTTGTCCATAGACAGTTTCCGTGGTCACGTGGCCAGCGCGACTAGACACGGAACGCCATTACCTTCCCACCGAGGTGGTACCTATTTATCTACTCACATTTGCATGCTTTCAAACTGCTAGGTTGGCAGGAGCTGGGACAAGCGACGGGAACTCACTCCGTCACATGGATTCGATCTTACGACAGCTGGTCTTCCAACCTTGCAGCACAGAGGCTTCTGCGGTTTAACCCGCAGCGCCACCACATCCCTATGCAACTGGTAAAACCACTCCTTAAATGTCTCACTTTTCTTGAAAGTCCTATTAGGGTTGTTGTAAGTTGGACTTGATGGCACATAACAACCAACAAGGAGGACAGCAGGAAGATGTGTCTCTTGAGTAGTTTTCTTCGATTGTCACATATCATAAAGTCATTCTGTCTATAAGGTGAGGTGAGGGATGTGTTGGACTGCAACTCCCATGATTCCTCACTGTTGGCTATGCTGGCTAGAAGTGGTGGGAGTTATAATATGACAACATCTAGATGTCCATTCACTCCCCAGCTTCACTGTTTCACCTATTTCTCTGATGGGTTTCTGCAGACACCCTTCATCAGGATCCATACTGAACAGTGTCAACGTCTAACACATATGTCAAAAATGTAACAGACCTTTTGCACAAGGTGAAATTTCAGGTAAATCTCATTGTACCAAGATATCTACTGGTAGGGGCATTTATGAGGACCAGTTCTTAGGATCAGTTCTGAGCAGATGAGCAATGGCATGTATTCATACTGTTCAGCCCCACTTTATGTCACTTTGTGGATGTACATCTCTAAAAAGCAACTGAAATAATTTTCCTAAAAATAAACATTGAAGTTTTATTTTTTGGAGTTTATAACCCTGAATGAAAAACATTTATTTGCTGAACAAAAGTTATCGGATGCATGAAGCCCCCCCAGCATTCTAGCTAAGAAAGAAAATAAAGTGTTGTTGCACTACTCCTGGAGACTCTTACTTGGTCTAATACCTTAATCTTCTTTTCTGAAGCCCAACTTCTAATTTTTAATTATGCCTCCATGTTTGCTCTGTTTTCCCCTGCACTACTAGATGCTACTTTTCTTATAAGTCCTTATGTTGTTTTTGCTCACAATGTGATTGCAGCTCTCTTGACCTGTCACAGTAATGCTTAGATTAGGAGCTTGAGGCACAGAATACAAATGGAATCATGGACTTTGTTAGTGTGCTACAAAACAAGCAGAACAAACCTGACAGATAATTCACTCTTTTCTGTCATTTCCAACCTTGCAGTTTTATTCCCTCTTTTCCTGATGAACAGTTGCCACTTTCCATGTAAAATGTACCAGTTCTATCCTTTTCAGTCCTGAAAATATGCTCATCTCATGGGCTTCAAATCTATTGGCCAATCTCTGGTCCCTGACAGAGTAGACCAAGTAAACCAATTGTTGACCTAGGTGAGTCATCACATAGGCTATTCCCATTGCTTCAGTGGATCTACTCTAGCTGGGACAGCCAATTATCATAGTTACTGAGCAGATGGTGGTTGTCTTAGCATCACCTTATCACCTTATGATATATGGATTATTATTCTGGAAAGCTATAGATAGCTATTAGAAGCAAAAGTATTCTGATGATATAGGCAAAGTTTATGACCTGTCTGTCCTCCAATGTGAGGAAATTAATGGGAATTGAATTTATCAGGTGTGTGCAATGCATAGGAATTCCCGATATGTACAAATTTCCTCCCAACCTCCAATATACTACACTGGTCATGTTCCCATCTCATTATTTACAAATTCAGGCCAAAAATTTCAATAAATGTGGGAAGCTATCTACACATATGAACCTTGAAGTCACAGTCCATGAGATAGCCTAAAAATATAGTCCCAATTAAATGTAAACAATTTATGTAGCATCTATAGGAGCATCATGGTGCAGTGATTAAACTGCAGTACTGTAGCAAAAACTCTGCCCATGACCTGAGTTTGGCTTGAAGTTGACTCAACCTTCCATCCTTCTAAAACTGGTAAGTTGAGTACCCAGCTTCCAGGAAGGGGGGTGGCAGTATGTAGCCTGCATAATGCTTTTGCTTTGCTTTATCATATATCATATTTTCTAAGCATGAGCAGAACTGCCAGAAAAGAAACAGCATTAGATTTCAGAGGACAACTGTTACGCCAAAGGAAATCTTGGAAGTGTGAAAAGCAGCAACTCATATCCTGATGTTAATTTTTAAAACCCCACGGAACATTAGTTATATTTAGTTTATATTTCCTATATGTGCACCAGTAGGGTATTGTGCTCCATGAGGGATTCCTTCATCCCTGCTGGGGGATGGCTTAAACAGGAGGACAGACAACAAAGGAGCTGACTGATAAATGCTGAATTGGTATAGATTCAGGACCCCAGACAGTATTCTACATACTGGCCCATTGACATTGACTAAGATTCAGTACCATGGACAGCAACATAGCAGCTAAAGTAAGACACATTCTGTATCCCTGGCCTTGAGTGAATGATAATGCTTTATAGCTTGGCCAGAAGAATTCTCATGGGAGCTCATCCGCTTGAAAGTTGCCTTTCTCTTTAAATGACAATCACCTTTTTCTACCACCACTGGATTCTTCAGGAAGTGACCTGATGTGAGGATCTGGTTGAAAAATCCTTTCCAAGGCTTCTCTGCTCATTGAAAGAATTGGAAGTTTTCTTGTTGGACTCAGAGGGCAGTAGTATATCTTTGAAGTTTAGTAAACAAGATGCAGAATCTAAGGTGGAGGGCCTTGCTTGTGAAAGAACGAGGACAGTTTCTGATTCCTGAAAGGTTCTATTGTGAGGAAGAACAGTTCATATATTGTTTTAATGGTATCAGATGCTGTTATTGTTTGCCACAGGCAAAGTTTCAGTGACACAGAATGAACTATTAACTAATCTGTGCATACCTTGCCTTGAAGAATTCAAATAAGTGCAGACAACAGAAAATGGAGGTGGGGAAAGGCTTTTTTCAATTATAAAAGTGGGGGCACACATGCTTTTCTTCTGACATTTTTCTAGGCAAAATTGCAGTATGGTTTAACAGCACCCCTCTTAACACTGAATGTTTCTATGGAAACTAGCATCTCAAATCAACATGAAAGGCTTTCAGAGTTCCAGTCTTTACCATTAGTGTGATCTAAGCATTCTGCACACCACTAACACTCTAGCATCTCCTTCAGGATGTGATTAATGATCATTAAGCATCCCTGTGCAGAATTTTGGAACTCATGCAACATACACGCATCTTGCTTTCTGTCTTGTGTTCATGTGACACTTGGTACTAACAAGACAATAGTTATCTTGCCTTTTGTTGTAATAAAAAGAAAATGAAGTTTAAAAATAAATTACAAAGCTCTTTCCCCCTCTTCTTTAGAGAAATACTGCTGTCAGGAACAATTTAGTGCTAATGTTTATTGCTGTTTCAAAAGAATAGCATTGTCCCAAACTTTGCCATAGACCTCAGACCTCACACCCATGACTGTGGTCCCAGCCATGTATTTGCTGAAGGATTAAGTTCTTCTGATTTCAATTAGATTCTCTTATTTCATGATTTGCTCAATTAGACTCACAATATTTAATACCCAAGCACAATTTATCAGGGACCTGTACACTTGTAAAACAGGCCTCCTTCCCTCCCTGCTTCATTTGGAGAAATATTTGAGGATATGTTGATGTCCTTCAGCTTCTTTTGTTTAACCCCCTTATTTTTGTTCTGGTAGCATGACTCATAATTCTAGCCAGACAGTGCAGTACGACAACTTTGTACATGAAATATTACACTACTGACATGTGCCTTTTAGACCCTTTTCCCAAAGGCCTTGTATCAGGTCTTCTGCATCAGGAAGGTAGAGACCTTCCTCATTTAGTTACATACTTTTAGGAACCTCAGCAGTAGTGATTCCTGCATAATATAACTCTAATCCAGTTGTTCCTCCTGACTACTGTGTTTCCCCGAAAATAAGACAGGGTCATATATTAATTTTTGCTCCAAAAAACGCAGTAGGGCTTATTTTCAGGGGATGTTTTATTTTTTTCCATGTACAACAATCTACATTTATTCAAATACAGTCATGTTATCTTCTGGTTGCTGCACAATGCTGCACAATGGTGGAGGGTGGGGTTTCACTTAACTAGGGCTTATTTTGGGGGTAGGGCTTATATTACGAGCATCCTGAAAAATCATACTAGGGCTTATTTTCAGGTTAGGTCTTATTTTCGGGGAAACAGGGTAGAATTGACCCACTGAACTGACTGCTAAATGATAAACCAACATTTATGTAATATCCATTCGTTTAATGGATCTATTTCAGTTGAGACTACTGATTGAATTCAAGCCTCTGGTATTGTTTGCCAGATCTTAATGGCTCCTCCTTCTCTGTACATAGGAAATACTGGCAAGGAACTCAGGACCTGTAAAGAAAGCATGTCGTATAATTTAATTTGAAAATTGCTTTAATTTCTGTGCTGAAATAATAATAAGAAGAATTAAAACAACAGCTCAAATAAATGATGGTGATTTGTGTTACTCACACATCTTCTCTATCTGTGTCCCATCAACCAAATGATAACCTTCCCCAAACCTCCACCATAAGTTTGGAGTTGAAATTTAAACTTGTGAACAGTGACAGCCTTTCTTGGATTATCCCTGTCACTCTGATCAAGGCAGCCAGTGTTCACTTTTACACTGATGCTACAACTCTGCCAAAACAAGAGGCTGACTAGGGGCTGCGTCTCTTTTAGAAGTAAGAATGTTTTTGGTGAAATACAATTTGGGGGGGGGGGGGTTCTTTTAGATTTGGTGGTACTACATAAACTATGTGTTATAGCGCTGACCAGCAATATACACAGGTAAAAAAAATCTTGTGACTGTTATTTATTAAATAATAAGCTGGGTTTAATAACCAAAAAAGTGTTTTTTTAAAAAAAAAAACCATGAAAGAATATAAAAGTTCAGAAACAGATAAAAACAAAACATAAGAACAGTATTTTGAGTTGTCAGTTTCTTCAACGTATAACCGCAAGTCTTTACTTTTCTTCTGTATTATTTCTGTTCTTTATATACTGTATATGTATTGATACTTGTTTTAACACAAGTACTAACAAGACTACACTTTTATTCATACACTCTTCTCAAAACAGACCACATTTATTCTCACTGTCCTCTTCCTCATATCAAACACTAACTAATGAACTCTGACAGCATATTCTTTCTTACTAACAAAAAAATCTTCACCCATACCCTTTGTGGCATTCACCCTTATTATGCTGAATAGGGTATGCATTATTCATGTTGTATGCTAATGTTGTTGAGAGGCGGAGCCGAGAGAGAGGTTAAAAGGCGGAGCCTGAGAGTCAAGAGTCAGTCAGGAGAGGAGAGTTGAGAGAGAGTTAGAGGGGGAGAGAGAGAGAGATAGTTGGGAGATCTGAGGTGTGAATAGTCTGAGGAGTGAATAGTAACCGGTGAGATTTATATAGAAGATTGATGCTTGATGAACCTGAAGTAGATACTTATGAATTATTAAAGAAACATATGTAATTAATAAACCTGTTTTAAGAAAAAGTGAAAACTGAATGGACCTTCATCTTTCCTAAGTAAAGTACGTTGATTTAGTGATCAACTGGTGGCAGCGTGTGAAAAGGTGTTTGGTTAGCCTTCATGTGCTTTGTGTTTGAAAGACAAACAGGGGCCACGAGGGGCAAACGTCACACCCTTATATACAACAGAGCCTCTCCAGGCAAGAACTGTTGTTCCATTAACAAACACTATTTATATTTCTCAGCTGTGATAACAGTCATTTCTGGCACACATCTCACATACAGCTGTCAATCAATCCCTGCCACTTATTATCTAAGCAAATATAAACATTTACACAAAGTATGTATATACAATGCAAAATCTCCACAGTGATGATGATAGTTAAAATACTTAATGTTGTAAAAATACTTTATATTGTTGCAAAGCACTACCCACTTTTGAGCAGTAAACAGTTACAGGGACAGCACTGTATCATTTAATTTCTTTGGCTCCAAGAGTGCTGGAGGCATTCATAATATTCAGTTTATTTACAAAATATTTTGTACATTTATAAATACAGAAGAAGATTCTATTGGAAGCAAGACAAGTCCTAACAACAGAGCCTCAGAGACTATCATTGCACTCTGCAGATGATGCATGCCAAGAAGTTTCCCTTCAGCCAACTCAGTCTCTCCCTTGCCCCCCTTTCAGACTATAAAACCATCTTCTCATACACATGTAGAACAGTTCTTTCAGATCCCATACCTTGCAAACAGATTATCAACTGAAGGCATACAAAATGATACATTCATATTGTATATTACAAAAGTAGTGTTCTTTCACCTCCAGAATAAAATACATTCACCTACTCAAACAATATATTAAAAAAAGAGACCAGAATTACCCATTGCAAAAAACACTGTCTCTAAAAGGGGTGCATACTTATTTGAGAAAATAGGGATGCTACCCTTTTGGACAGAATCTTCCAGTCAGTGTGGCCAACAACTTTCCAAAGCTTGAAATGAAAAGAAACACCCTCCACTCTCACCATGACATTCTTCCTGATGTCCAAATAATACAAGCTAGAATTTCCTACACCAGCCCTTTCCCTGCCTCCCATTTTTTAGACCAGTGGTTCCCAACCTTGGGTCCTCAGATGGTCTTGGACTACAACTCTCAGAAATGCTGACCAGCATAGCTAGTGGTGAAGGCTTCTGAGAGTTTTAGTCCAAGAATATCTGGGGACCCAAAGTTGGGAACTACTGATTTAGACAATTATTTAACTATTTCTTTGGTATAAAATAGTCACCAAAGGCAATGACAGCAGCAACAAGAATCGCATGCAGAATGCAACCACACCAATAGGACAACACCCCACTGCTTCCCAGCATCCTCTCCAGATGCCACAATGCTGCCACCATGACCAAACAGAACTGCTGGATAGCTCAGTGGTTTAGCTCTCTGGCTGCAGAGAGTTTGGAGTTCGATTCCCCACTGTGCCTCTTTGACAGGACTGGACTCAGTGATCCAAAGGGTCACCTCCAGCTATGCAGTTCTAAGATTATTATTAAAATCACCATCACCATTGCTTATCTTTTTCTTCTTCTACTTCGAAACAAATCAGGATATCTAGCCATCCACTGTTTTTATTTTTGTTCCACATACTTTCCATTGCTCTTGGAAATGATCGTGTTGGAAGATGTTGTTCAGCTTTGCAAATTATTATTGTTAGCAGTGGTGGTAGTAACATGGCATTTAAAAAATCAAAAATAAAACAAAAGAATCAGGAAGGGACAAGAAGTCTCGCCCAGGAAGATGTCTGAGGTCACAGTGGTGCCCAAGGACACCAGTTTAGGGACCCCAGCTCTAATCTTTTTCTAGCACTCTATTTTGTCTTGGTTGTTTGCTCTTATGGCTACTTATCTCAGGTTGGCAGCCAATAATTCCTCCTTCTATCTATTTCAGTCATTCATACTGGGCTCAGACTGAAACTCATAGACTTCTCAGTTTGCTTGACTTCCTTTACTCCAGATTGCCTTCCCACTAGAAGAAGCCACATAACATCCCCTTGAAGGGCTTGACTCCCACCCAGTAAGGTCTTTGTGGCATTAGAAAAATTGATGAGAAATTTTCTTTTTTCCATCAAAGATGATGCTGTCATGCAATAGAGTCAACCACCAACTTCAGGTGCTAACATGAGCTGCCACAGATGAAGCAGGGATGTCTATCTGAATGACTTGATATGTCAGCCAAAGCCCAGGTCAGTTAACATATCGGTTCAACAGCAATACACTGTTTTCCCCACCCCATCTCTCTCTCTCTCTCTTTCTCTCAGCTTTCACAAAAGCTCATATAGAATTTTCATCCCAGTTTTTCTAAATGTATGCAATTTCTCATGCATTTTTGGACACATTTCCCCATTGACTAAATCATGTGCTTATTTTAGAGATGTACAAATTTGCATCTGTATTCATTTTTTAAAATGCACACAAACGCTTCTCAGATGTGACAGTTTCCACACCAAGATGTTCTTAGTCTTGCAGTGAGGCTTGGGAAGTTTAAAATAAGTACTTTCACAGAGAATCTTGACTCTGATTGAATTCTTTTTCATTCCCTCTTTTCCTCCAGATTTGCCTTCTCGTCACTGTTGGAAGCCTCCTGGATAGACAAAGCTTGTTATTTTTCAGCTACTGACAGTAAAGCCCCATCAGCTGCTCACCCACCTCCATGAATCTCCTCCGTCACCTCTGACGGGCTGCTCTGTGGTTGGTCCTCTGGGTCAAACTTCTTCCCTTTTAGCTGCTGATGAAACATAGCTCTCAGATCCTGATGGGCACAGAGCCTCTGGACTCTTATGTCAGGATTGCTTTGATTTCTGTTGGAAATGCTGTCCCCTCTATCTTGGCTGGACTTGCACCAGCTGACAGCTTCTCTCCAAGAAAACAGTTTCTCACTTGAGTACCATGTGAGAGCTCTTTAACTACAAACCACAAAACTCAGTATTTCTTGAAATGTATATAAAAATTATGTTCCCATTTTGTGCTGTTTTGTTCCATAACCCTTTTAAAAATGTTTTGTGCTGTGAACTTCATGATTTGTTCACTGCACAAGTCTCTCATAGCCAGTATGGAGATATGTCATATATCTTCAAAACTGAGGCCTAAGTCTGTATTCCTTACCAAACTGTGGTACCCATAGCACTTAGTAGACAGTTCTGTTATGTGCTGTCAAGTCATTTCCAATTTATGATGGGCTTATGAATCAGAAGCCTTCTATAGGTCCTATCGTTAACAGATCTGCTCTGTTCTTGCTAATCAAAGATCATGGCTTCCTTTATTGAATCAATCCATCTCATGTTAAATCTCCCTCTTTTCCTGCTGCCTTCAGCTTCTTAGTTTAAGGAATGAAATATCCAGTCGGGAATTCCAATTACCACTCCAAAAAACTGACTTGGAGAACGAACATTTGATTTCTTTCAGGAATTTGCCTCAATATTTTGTATTGCTTTGTCCTGTTGTTTTATCACACAACCTGGATTGTGTGCATTGCTTGCACAATAAGCACCTCTTACTAGGTAATACCAAGGATATCAATGTGGTGCCCACAGGCATCTCCCATATAATCCACCAGGTTTCCTGCCCTTTCTGATCTAACCAAGGGAGTATATTTTTCTTTTGAAGAAGGTGTTGTTGCTGCATTCATATCTCACACTCTCTCCAAGAAGCTCAAGAAGGCATATATGGCTCTCCTCCCTGCTTTATCTTCACAACAACCCCGTGAAACATAATAGGCCAAGAGGGCATGACAGGCCCAAGGAGAAACCAGGGGGTTTAATAACCATGTTGGGATATGAACTCAGGTTATTCTGGTTGGTGTAATCCTTTGACAAACACACACACACTGCCCAGAAATTCAGAACAGTGCCATCTGATGAAAGAAAAGAAAAAAAATACCTGAGGAACTAAAGGAAGTTGTCCAGTTCTCTGGAATGAGACCCAACCACAAGATTTAGTTCAGACCTTGTTGAGCTTCTTTGGAAAATGGCATGTCTTATCTTGACTGATTCAGAAACAGTCCAATTTGCTGAGTGCTGAACTTGAACTTCAGAAATCTTAAGCATAATGTGAAGAAGAAAAAAATGCTTTTCTGCCCCCCTTACCCTTCCAAACCACAAATTTGACATGGTGTTTCAATCAAGTTCCACTTTGGGTTCAGGTTACAGAGATGGAAGCCCATTTTGCCTGAAAAAGTACAGGAATCAGTCTGAAATGATCATGCTCATCCCAGGATTTGGAATTCTTTTGAATCCAATGCATCTCCCCAGTGATTGTGTAGGACAACTTCAGATGAATACTTGAAGCATCTATAGTTCCAGTGAATGCAATTTGTGTCCTCTGTTATATGTGGAATATTGACGTTGCCATCCATGAGATGACAATGGTGTCACCAGATTCACAGTGCAAACAGAGAAAGACAGAGCTTGAAATGAAAAAAATATTTTAAGAAGCCTGAAAACATCCATTTGGGCTTTAATTCATTGGTTCTCCAGAAATCTTTGCAAATGGCCCTACATTTGTAGTTACATAATCCAACTGTACAAGACTCCTTCTACATCTTTTCTTTCTGGAGCCTTCTTAGAACAGATTAATATTAAAGCCAAAATCCTACTGGGATGGTGGGATGGAGACTAGATCACTAGATTAAGATCAGCAGAGGAGGCCCTCCTCTCGGTCCCATTGCCAGCACCAGCACAGCTGATGGGGACACGGGAGAGGGCCTTCTCTGTGGCAGCTCCCAGGCTATGGAACGCTCTCCCTCGGGAGATCAGGACGGCCCCTTCCCTTTTATCCTTTCGAAAAAAGCTAAAGACCCATCTCTTCAGGCAGGCTTTTAACAGTTATAACTGAATCCCTGAACCCCATTTTAGCAGAAAATTTTAATCTTTTCCATGTTTTAATGTTTTAATCTTTTAATTTAATTTTAAATCATATACAGTGGTGCCTCGCTAGACGATTGCCTCGCAGGACGAGGAATTCGCTAGACGATGGCTTTTTGCGATCGCTAATGCGCTTCGCAAAACGATGGTGTCCTATGGGCGATTTTCGCTAGACGATGAGTTTTCCCCATTGGAATGCATTGACTAGCGGTCAATAGCTGTCAGTGCATTCCAATGGGGACCCGCGCTCGCTAGACGATGTTTCCCTATGGACGATCTTCGCAAGACGAGTTTTCCGTTGGAACGCATTGAAGAGATTTCAATGCATTCCAATGGGGAAACGCGCTTCGCTAGACGATGTTTTCGCAAGACAGCGATCTTCACGGAACGGATTAACATCGTCTAGCGAGGCACCACTGTATTGTTTAATTTGTCTTTTAATATTTAACCTATTGTGTTTTTAATTCTGTGAATTTTAATGTTGTGAGCTGCTCTGGGTCCCTTGTTGGGAGAAATGCGGCATATAAATAAAACTACTACTACTAATAATAATAATAAAACTACTGATATTACATAAATTTCATAAATTTCTCAGACTAATTGTTGCTCATTGGTGAGGTAGCAGCCATACGACTGTTCACACTTTCGCTCACACACACGGCACATACTCATCAATTAATTGGAATTAGCCCTATGACGAAAGACTGAAAGAACTGGGCATGTTTAGCCTTGAGAAAAGAAGACTGAGGGGAGAGATGATGGCACTTTTCAAATACCTGAAAGGCTGTCATACAGACGAGGGGCAAGATCTCTTCTCAATCATCCGACAACCACCTGACAGATATCTTTTGATTTGTATTCCTGCACTGAGCAGGGGGTTGGACTCAATGGCCTTATAGGCCCCTTCCAACTTCATTATTCTGTGATTCTATGGCAATGTAAGTGATCCCTCCATGAACACAAATAGAATTTTTGCCCGAAAGTTATTTAATCAGCCTCAGAACCCTACAATTCAGTTAAGCTTTGTACACCACTTGTGCAATACACAAGATAGCACAATCAAGCTCTTAAGAAGTCACTCTGAAGTTGCTGTTGAGACTCTGTGCTAATTCCTCTTGTCACAGCCATGGAATTGATAAAGATGTGTGTTAATTTTCCTCCTCATTTTGTCAGTTCCATCTGCTCAAGACCTCATTGTTTCTAGGATTAAACGTCCTGTGCAATTAAGAGAAGTCCAGCTGTTTTCTCCTATAAAGGGCCGAGTCCACTGCTGTTTTGCTTAATAAATTATTGCTTAGATAAAATCTCATACCTGAAAGAAGGGATGAAGATTTTCAGACTTCTCAGAATTAATCTTATTTATCTTTAACAACAACAGTGAAGCCAGTCCTAAGCTATTACACTTAAAAGTCTGTTCCTCTGACTTCAGTGGAACTCATTCTCTACTAATTACAGAAGATCAAAACACTTTCATGCTCTGCAAGATCTCAGTTTCTTTTATAAATTCTAGCCAAAGTTTACTATGAATCTTTGATTACAGTTACACTGTCTTTTGCCGTCAAAGCAGAAGTATCCAAGCACATTTCAATGCCTATTTTCCCCACTGGAAAATAACCTAAAATTAATTTCAGATTAACAAAGCAGCTGCACATTGTGTGGCAATGAAGAACAAGATAGCACAAGTTCCATTGTCTGAGTCTTTGTGACAAAATGTTGAAGGATGGCTTTCTTTTTTCTCCCTCCATCAGTGCTCTACGTGAGGGCCATGTCAGACCGCAAATGCTATTACACACAGGACTCAGAACCTAGAGTCCCACAGGGATGTGACCATAAGTATCAAAAGTATTTCTTCTAAACTGGTGTGGAGAAAGAGATAGCCCTTTAGATGTTGTAGGGGTTCAGCTTCCATCACCCTTGCATATTGGCTGGGCTTGCTAGGGATTATGGGAGTTACAATACAACAATATTCAGAGTGTGGCACACATTCCACATCCATAGTTGTTACCTTTGAATAAATGATAGCAGAGGATCCAGCATATTTTTTTGCATTATGGATTGTAGAGAAGAACAACTCTGTCTTATCTAAGCAATCACACACGCAGCATCCCTATTTTGTTCACGAGAGCGATTCTCTGCAGGATCTCTCCATAAGTACTACATAATCTCCAGTATTCATGGAACCTCATGTGTGGTGTTCTGTTAGCGCTGCATTACTAATTTCAATTCTGGTTTAATGAACTCTTCAAAGCCTAGCAGGGTCTCTCTTAGTAAAAGGTCACACTCCAATGGCAGCAGATGGGAACATGTCTGCCAAAAATGGTACTCGTCCACATTTCAATAAGGCAGGCCAGTTCATTGTTCTGCAAGAGAAGCATCTCTGATTACAGTATAAGTCATGTGAAATTCCTTCAGATTAACTGCTTTTTTTTTTAATGTTCCAAGCTATTTTCTCCAGAAAGGGGGGGGGGGGGGAGTCTGACAAGATGGAACAAATTGCTGGATGCAGCTGTAATTCATTCATAGAACTCTATCCTCATTGACATAGTTTGGTTAAAATGTAGCTTTAAAAAGCGTTTTGTCCATTGACTTCAGTACATCTTCCAAAATCAAATCTGCCAGACAATAATTTGAAAACAATGCCTATATAATAAGAAAATCTGGCACACATTGTTTAGCTCACAGTGTTACAATTTTCACTCTTTGCAATATCTTTGCCTCTCTTCCTTAAGATCTGTCATTACATTTTCTACAAAATCCATTCTGCATGGCGCAATAACCACTTGTTTGTGGCTCCTGTTATTCATTAATTCTCCACTATTCCATTATCATTACTTCTCCTGTCCCATCTCTCCATCTTTGTCACATCCCTTATATCCAATCATTTCGGTTGTAAGGGCTTGGTGGCAGATTTTGTTCTACACCCTATGGTTACAGTAGTTTTTTAAAACATCACTTTCCCCTTTGTGGATGCATCTTACACAATTCTAGTGATTTGTAGTTTGATGAGCCACTTGTGCATCTCTGCAAGAGCTTTTTCCTTGGTGGTAGTAGCCATCTCTGCCAAACTACAGATCTCAAGACTCCACAGGATGTACTCATGGCAGTTAAAGTGATATCAAACTGCTGTAAATTGTGTGACACAGAAGCACTATGAGATTCCTGTTATCCCCAGGAGGCTTACATTTATTTATTTATTTATTTATTTATTTATTTATTTATTTATTTATTTATTTATTTATTTATTTATTTATTTATTTATTTATTTATTTATTTATTGGATGAATAGTTGCGTGACTTCTTACCTTTCTATCCAGTCTTTCTTCTCATGTGCTTAAGGTGGTGTAGGTGCCTCCTCCTCCTCCCACTTTATCATCAGAACAACTTTGTGATGAAGGCCAGGATGAAAGAGAGTGACTGGCCCCAAATCACCCAGTGAACTGCACAACTCAGTAAAGAAAAAATTATCCCCAATTCTCGTAACAGTACTTTTAAAATTCAGAGCATCCTTATGTTATTCTTCATACGCACACATATTTGGGTTTGGATACTGAGGGCAAATCCTAAGCAATTATGTTGTTCTCCTCTATCTAGGTCAAAATTACCTATTAAGTAGCACCCTTATGGAAAGTGATAACAATTTTTTCATTGAATTATGGGAATTATAAACCAAATGATGAGGGGAAACATCAATTAACTTTATTACTTGTGTTGTGACAGATCCATCACTGGGGATAAACCAATCATTCTGTCTTCGAAAAATGGAATTTCAGAGGCAGAAACTAACAGGTTTTTTTTTTAAGGGAAAGGATACAGTCCAGGTATATGAACAATGTATGTGTTTCCTATAACTTGCTAGCTGCCCTCTAGGTCTCTGAATGCTGTGATTATATACAAGGACGCATATACTGTATATATGCATTCCATATATACTATATATCTAGGTGGAAAACTCCCAGCTGGGTTTAGCTGATTGCTCAGTTCTATCCTGATTGCAGCCTGTGTAAAATACACCAATCCAGCAGTGAAGTTCAGTTTATACAGCAAGCACTGGGATAAATCTGCAACTGGGAGTTTATCCACACTGACTTTCTACACCAAGGAAAGTCATTGTGACGTCTATCATGAGATGTGACAAGGCAGAATTCCTGCATGGTAACTTGGGTTGTGAGATCTTAGGCTTTGGAGCTGAGACGCAGGTTTTGCAGTTCATTCTCCAGATCTCAGCCTGTGACTATGAAATGGGATCCTGATCTAATCCTGCAGTTCATTCCAACACACTGCAGATCACCAGTAGATCCAGATTTAGACTTTAGACCAGGTTTAGAAAGCAGCATTCCTTTTCCTTTTAATAATACACTTGATTCCCACTGTATCTTGTCACTTTCTGCCCACACATTTCTCCCAAGAGATTTTGGGAGCTGGACCCCTGGTAGCATTACTTCTACTAAATTTGGCATTCCAAATCATAATGGTGCCTCCATATTGCCTTGCCTATTTGCCATACCCATCATTTGGCAATTGCTGCTGAAGGGTTTGTCCACCTATGAAGTGATAAGAACACACCTCTGGGGCTCAGGTTTTAGCCCTGAAATCTTAGGGAATGGGGTGTGCTGCTGACCTGGAAGGATTACATGGCAACAGAAGATGGAAAGCAAAAATGGAGAGAGAGAAAAGGGCAGGGTGTGGAAGATGACAGGTGCAGGGAAAAGCAAAGAGATTAGAAGAAGTACAAGTAAACAGGAAGGAGAATAAAGACAAAACAAGGCTCCTGATGGACAGAGAAGAAGGGACAGCTGAGGAGAGAGAGAAAAAACATGGTGGTGGGAAGGAAGGATGTCCTAAGTAACCCTTCATGGAGAAAGTTTGTACTTCAAGCCTGGATGTTGTTACATCTAAATTGTTCTGCTGGTGACTTTTTATTAACATTTTGTAAACTCTGCTAAGCAGGTATTCTTGTAAATTACTCCAGTATTTGACTGCTGATTTTCTGAGGATATTTTTCCTCTGAAGGCCGGCAGGATTCATCTGAGGGACACACCAAATATCAGATCTCAATAGAAGGCAAGCTAGGAAAAATAGCAGCCAGCACTCTTCTGCTTTATCACAGGCTGTGCCAACACTTGGCTCTGCCTTTGTCCCTGGCTGTCTGCTGTTCTGCCAATTGGGGTAATTTAGCTCTTTCTAGCAAAAGCAAACAAAAAACCCAAAAAAGCACCACCCCTGCTATATTTATTAACTTGTGTGTGTGTGTGTATCCATCTATAGGGGGTGTGTGTGTGTGTGTGTGTCTGTAAAATAGGAAAGTTGATCTAAAACCTATTTATGAGTACCCCTACACAAAGTCAGTCCACAATGTAACAGGGTCCACACATACCCTTTCAGTGTACTGCTACATCTTTCCCACGTCTTTGGGGGTCTAAATAATACAACGCCGTCGTCATTCAGCTAGATTTGTCATGAAGACAAATCAAAGTGAAGCCATAAAGCTCACATTGGAATAGGCTTCCTGATGACATCATACAGCCCATCAAATTTTTGGCTGTAGCATAACACCAAGTCAAAATGATGATTCATTTCCAATAAGCAGATGCTTTCTACATGCTTCCTGACTTCCTGCAAAAATCAGGAAAAAAAGGGACTGAAGTTGGTAAAGAAATGCCCCTTTGTATTTTACCTTAATCCTACTGTAGTACATTGTGCTTGTACCAGGCAGTACATGTGTTCCTCCTCCCTTTGCAGAATGTTGAACTCTGTCCAGCTTTGTATGCTTCCTTCCCTGAGGGCCATAGATGTATAGATTTTCTGCAATGTGCAGAGAATATATTAATATGCTGAGACTCATTATAGCATCATTTTCTATCGGTCAGGAAAGAAGTTCCTCTTATGCTTCAGGAACCCATATAAAACATGACTGGCCTTCCATCCTCCTTACTGTTTAAATCTGAACTAATGAGAAAAACTTCATTTACATAAGAAGCTACTAATGGGGATGAGGCTCTGCCATGGCTCACAGCAATGCAGGGTCAAGACTGCAGTACAGATTACCTATTGAACATTGTTGTGTATAGTGAGAAACGGGCTTGACAATTGAAGCACCATAAAGGCTATTTAAAATGTAATTGCCGAGCCTGGGATTGTCTGAAATTATCAAATTAAGAAACAATTAACAATGACGGCTATATTTTCAAACTTTGAACACCAGAAAGATGAAGGAGCATATTCTTTGGACAAGCCATTACTACACAAAGTCCTAATTCCAAGCAATGAAACAATCAATCAATAAATAAAGAGAGCTTAAGTCCCAAGCTAGAAACCATGGAAACATGCTGTTACCACAGAAACACAGGAAGAACTAGTAAAGCATTTAAGGTTAAAAACTCTGGTTCTTCTGGGGAGGACCATTGGCCTTCTGGAGGCACCGATGCTGAAATAAGGAAGGCTTTGGAAATATTTATCCCCAAGTTTCTCCAACTTGGTCTCTTTTTGGTCCTCCCTGTTATTTCTAATTCCACATTCT
Source organism: Intellagama lesueurii (assembly GCA_037013535.1). NCBI lineage: Eukaryota > Metazoa > Chordata > Lepidosauria > Squamata > Agamidae > Intellagama > Intellagama lesueurii. The sequence continues at coordinate 165,558,531 of JBAJHW010000004.1, forward strand.
TCGTATTTGTACTGTGTCTACAGCAGATGATCCCCAGCATATAAATTAATTGAATAAATGCACTTGTGACTGTTGTTGAAGCAAGCAAGAAAGTATAAAATGCACACAGTTATATTCAGAGGCTAGAGGGGTGCCTTTCCCATCCCCCTTTTTTTTGGGTGGAGGGAGGGGACTGCAATGTCACATTCTGTATGTAACTCAAAAAAGCCACTTTTTCCAAGCTCTGCATGCCACATGTCCTTTCTCTTTAGTGCAGGAATATGGCAGAGAGATACATCTGCAAAAATGTGCTGCACCTGTTCACCCAATCAGGCTGTAAGTCAAACTCAGTTGCATGCACACATTCATCCAGATCAGATGCATCTCACATTCAGATGGGGGAGGGCAGTCTGATCTGCACTGGCATCCATATCTACAGATGCACATGCAATTCTTTTGTGTTCTTGAGTGTGTGTGAAATAAAATTACCTGTTTAGATTGCACCACCCAAACTTTATTAACCAACCAAGAAACAAACTTCTCCAAGTTCTAGATACCACATGTGTTTCCTCACTAATGCAAGAAGATGGCATTGAGATAACAGAATCATAGGAATCATAGAATAATTGAGTTGGAAGGGGCCTATATGGCCATCAAGTCCAATCCCCTGTTCAATGATTGATCTAATGCCATCCTTTTCCTGTTAGGATTTCCTGCCATGGTCCTCATCTATCATTATATATATCTTTTCCTCTTACTTTGCTGATCACATGAATAGAGATACATAGTCACCGCTACTAATCCTCTCTTGCAGGACTGGGGTGCATTAGAACTGCATCAGATGGCTGGCTGTAGATGGTGATTTCCATCCACCTTATGAGGAATGAATGAGCTATCAAGAGGTGGAGGTGCATTTGCTGAAACACAGGGAGGCACACTAACTCTCCAGCCCCTCTGTACAATCATTGCGCCTTCTTCTGCATGCACAACATGTTAGATCCACTTTGCCACTCTGTATGAAAGATTTCCTCATTATTTATGCATGGCATGTCTCTGTTCAGGCTACCATATTCAGAAGGGACAACAGAGGTTCTCGTGTATTTTTCTGCACACAGTAGATTGTAGGGATTTTAAAGCATGGAGCAGCTGTTCAATTGACACAATATGATTATAACATTCCAAAAGAATAGCTGGATTAAGATACTTGGATGCAACTCAGAGAAAGTTAAGCATGTTTAGTTTCCACCAAAAGCAATTCCTTTACTTGGGTCTTCTTAGCATTTGCATGAATAACTTCTCAGATATGTTATATTAATTTTCACACTCTTTGAGATCAATAGAAAACTTAATGGTTACATTGGAGAAACTTAGAATTGTAGCATGATGATATACCAAATCACAGTTGCAGGTATTCATATGGTAAACAAAGTAAGAGGAAAAGATAGAACAAATGGGGTGGATCCAGATTGTCATACTTGCATTGCAAGTCAGTGGAGTGACAACACAATCTACAATGAAATCTACCCAGGAGTTCACCTTTGACCTGGGCCCATCTGCCTTCTGATGTAAGGTGGATAAGGCCCAAATACAGGGCCTTTTCTGTTATGGTCCCTTGCTTATCCTGGTGCCACTTTTGGCCAAAACTCAACAGTTGCAGTCTCAACTAAAATCTTCTTAGAGAAGCAACTAATGAATTATCAGTCAGCACTTCTATGACTTCCACTAATTCCATGGGTCTTTTCTCTCTACTGGCTGAAAGATTCTGGAATTAGTAACTTCCTCAAGGTCTAAGTTACGCTCCTACTTCTCTGACATTTTATAAAACCAATAACCTCACTAGTAATACCTCTCTCATATGTGATGCTGTTTCTTGCTGAATATGTTCCATATATTTGTCTGCAGATGGAAAGCTCCTTGAGAAGAAACAGGGCCTCCCCCCCCCCCCCCCAATGTTTTGTTCTGCACTGTTTTCACCATGCTGGTGGTACTCCAAAAAGCTCCAGGAAAACAATTAAAAATAGTTGGAATGATGCACTGAGGAGAGCAACTATGTGAAGGTTGCTTTCTGAACAATGCCCAGTTCAAATCAGAGTGTGGACATTGTTTTTGAGTGTTGTGATCATTCAGTTACATTGGGCTCTGTCTCCAAAGAGTCAAGCTGTTTGGAAACTTTTTTTTTCCTGTAGAGCCAAGGGAAAACGATGTGGAATTAGCATTATTCTTATTCTAAGGACAGCAAACAAGGTACAGATAGTAAACTGGTTGAAAAAGAAACAAATAATTAAGAGCCTTTCATAGTCGTAGTTGTAGAAGGGGGAGCCTTGTCTGATGAAGTGGACTTGTCCACAAAAGCTCACATTAAAAAATATAGAAGTTAGTCTTTAAGGTGCCACCATGTTTTTGTCCTTTTTTATTTTTATTTTGCTTTTACCTAAAACAATTGAATGCATTTTTGCAATAGACCATGTGTAAAGAATGGCCAGGAACCGGGCAATGGTTATTTCCCACTATCAAGGAACTTGTGTTTCACCTAAGGGTGGAGACATGTCTGAGTAACAGTTGGATTTTACACTTTATGGATAAACTGTGATTTATTTCTTTATCACATTAGTCTCGGAGATAGCCCTGGGGCAAGGTGAAAATATCATAGCACTTACTGCAGCCTAACTCAAATGTCTGCCACATGCCCCCAAATTCCAAAGTAAAATTGTGGCTGCATAGATCCATGTTTTTACTGTCAGCCAGATACTCCCATCTCCTCTCTTTGTTTTACATTGTAGCCTGATGAAAAATTCTGTTGAACATTATTTTGGATTGGTTTTTAAAAATATTGATTTTGGAATGATTAAGTGCTACTGTAGCTAATACTAGTACAGATGGATCAGGGGCTGAAAAATAATATGTGGTCAGATTCTGGTCTAGGAAAGGTGAAGTCAAGCAGACAGAGTTTGGAAGGATACTCTGAACAAAACTGGCTAGGAAGAGAAAAAGGTAAAAAGAAGAGAGTGGCATAAAACCAACCTGGTTAGAAACAGACCATGTAACACACCCTTGATCCACTTGCAAGTGTTTTCTTTCTGCTTCTTACAGAAAATAGTTTGGGAGATTAAATATTAAAAGTGGCACATTTGGCAATCCTTGGTGTTTTTATATGTAAAGCATTAACCATTAGTCAATACTTCTTTTAAGAGTAGCATACTAACAGAATCCTTTTTCATTATTTTTTATTTATGTTTATAAAAACATATTTAAAAAACAGGGGGGAAATGTCCTAAAAACAAGTCCCCCCGAACACAAAAAGTAATGACAAAACATTACTTTCTGCATGCTTTGCTAGTGTTGTTGCTGTTCTTGCCCCAAAAGTGATTACATGAAACATGTTCCTTCCATGCCCTGTTAGTCAGGCTTGGATCAGATGTCATGTATTCAATGTCATTGAATAAATGTCATCTGAGCAGGCAAATTAGCATCATGTGAGTTTAACTGAAAGCCAGTATAAATTCTGCAAACAGTTGTGTTTCTGGGAAACAAGGAGGACAATTCACAATGCCATCTCCACCCTCTTCAAGGAAGACAAGGCCCATTTCCCACCCACTTATACAGAAAAGGAGAGCAAAGCACAAAAGTACCCAGTAAATTATGGTGCAGTGGTTCTCAAACTTGCAAATCCAGATGTTTTGAAGTTTCAGCTCCTGGAAGCCATGACCATTTGTTGTGCTGGCTAAGATTTTTGAACATTGTAGTCCAAGAACATCTGAGGCCCCAAAGTCTGGAAGTCATTGGCTCAGTGAAATATGAAGGGGTAAAAAGCTCAGGGGAGTAGGAAGTGCTAGCTGTCGAAAGATTACTACATGAAACCCTCATACAACAATGAAAGACATGGGAAAGGGTGTGAGGCAAAGGGGCTCAGAATGAACAACTCATCAGCGTTGAGTAAAACTGGAATGTTTCAGAGTCAGTCTGCCCATGGGGAGTGACATAAGACTGCACAGCCATCAGATTAATGCATGTCTGTATTTTTGTTGTTGGTGGTTGTTTTTTAAGGAGGATGGAGATCCTTCTTGTGCATGTCAGAGTTAAAAGAAGGGTCCTAGGTCTGAAAAAAATAGAAAATATGAATAGAAGAAAGTGGGTTCCAGTAGCCTGTATGTTTAAAAATTATGGCATACATTCTTTAAAAAACCTCCAAGCAAAAACCCTTGTATAAGGACACACAGCCAAACATGTTATTAATGCATCATTTTACATTCTGGTTTGAATTACTCCATCCTTCTGTTATTCTTTCAAGGAGTAAGATTTACATTGTTCAGTGGTGTGTGTATGTGTACCGACTTGCACACATGCATATGTACACACACACACACAAATACACCTGAATGATTGAGATACCATCTGTTCTTCCTCTGAAAGCTTACTTTGTATTCCATTAGACAGTCCAAAGATTTTGAATGCAACCGTGAACCCACTCAGTTGGAGTTAGTTTAGTGCAGATTTTGTGCAAGACTTTTAAAAATTCTTGTTACATAAAAACTGGAGTGGACATGTCATATCTAAGAAAAATGCAATTTCCAAAGGTTCAGGGCAACACACAACCACCCATAAACCATGGAGAGCTTCAGCCACTCCTTTCACACATCTACCAAAATGTTCTCACATAAATCTTTTTTTTAAATGGAAAAGCCCCCCCTAGTGACCAAGGATTTTTTAAAAGTTATGCTTGGGCCCCTCAAAACTGCACAAAATTCCCGTGCACTCCCTAGAGAGCACAAGAGGTCATACTGAACAAAAAATTAAAAATAATGGGGTATAAGGATGCCTGGGTAGCTTCATTTGGGCCCCTGGAGGCCACACATGACCCACAGATCACTTGTTGCCTGACTCTGACTTATAAGAACAGAAAAACAGCAGCAGGAACCCTTCTGTAGTTTGAGTCAAGTAGAATAAAGGACAGAAGCATCTCTGCCCAATGCAAGCAGACTCCATACATAAATGACCATCTCTGTAGAACATAGATGGACTGGGTTGATTTTCCTCCTTTGGCATTAGCACACAGATCTGGAAATAGTAGACTCATAGTTGTAGAAATGTAGCAGAGGATGTGGAGATCTCACTATAGAAGAAACGGTTGATTTCCTGTTTCCCAAGTACATCTGCTTTCTATTACTTATTTGCCTAAAAAGACACATTCACATGTGTTCCGTTCTGTTCTGATCACTCGTTGGGGAAAAGCAGACAGCAAAACAGAAGGGAAATGTTTTTGCATCTTCAAGGACACACACACCCCCCCCCATTTTCTCTTTCCTCTTGTGATCCCATATCCCCCTGGCACACATGCTGGTGTGAGATGCTTCTGTTGGTACACTTCCACACCACTGGGACGTGCGTCTGAATATTATAACCTATGGGACCATTCTTGTTGATCTTCTCCTGTTAATTGGCAATTTCCCAAGGTACACCATTAAAAGTAAAATTAAATTTTTATTAACAGAAATGTCAATGACAACAGCCAAGATGATCGATAAACAGTAGTGCTCCTATGACAGAGCATTTCCATAAAAGAAATATGCTAACCATAACATTTTATTTGCTTTCACCCCAAAAGTGTAACACAATCCCAGTGTTCTCCAAACTTATTAGCACTGCATATATTCTGCATATATTCGTTGATCAATCTGAATAGTTAGTTAGTTATGTACTTTCAAGTTGGAACCAACTTATAGCAACCCTAATAGGGCTTTCAAGATAAGTGAGATATATAAGAAGTGTTTTTACCAGAATCACTCCCCCTGTGGCTGAGTGGGGATTTGAACTCTGGTCTCCAGAGTCCTAGTCTATCACTCTGGCCACTACACCACACTGGGTCAGGATCAATTCATTCATAAAAATTACATCTTACAATATCATAATCTGTTATTTGGAGTTTCTCTCATTTTCCAGTACTGAGCATGAGTTACGAAAACAGATTTTAAAAATAAAACTTAGTTGTATGGGGGGTGGGGTTGAACTGTAAAGTCAGAGAAAACAGGGTTGCTAATTCTGTCCCTTCCTCCTCTGCCTGCTTTTTGAAGTGTACAATAAACAGCATTTATCCTGTTTACTGCTAGCTACTCTTCTCTTGCATCTGAAGAAGTTATCATCTGCTTAAATGTATGCTGTTAAAAATTAGTCTGACAAGATGCTGCTGAATTCATAAATTAAATACTAATTTAAGACTAATTCAGCTGTCCTGACATATGTAAATAGTGGACATCAAACATCCAGTTTAGTGAGTAAATCTGTACATGTCTCCTAGCAACTTAATTTTAAAAATCCCTTTAAAATGAACTTTGTGCATAGCAAGTGATACTTACAAGTGGTGATGACATGAGCACCAACTAATAATCCATGACAAAAATACATACATTCAGTGCCAAATGTCTGGTTGTATGACTGGGGAATGTTTCAGTAAGTGATGTTGTAGGTTCATAAAGCCAGAGCTTGGAAAGGTTACTTTTTCGGGTTACAGTCCTCTGACTCCCCAAGTCAGCATTTCCAGGCTCTGTAACAAGCACGCATCAGACAGTGGAGCAATGGTAGCAGCAAGATTTCTGGAACTGTAGTCTAGAAAAACAATTCTTTTCAAAACAACAACAACAGCAATAGGTACAAGTTAAAGAAAGTGTCTGTGATCAGAAAGAATGCTGGAGGAATTGGGATATATATGAAGAATAAACTGCAGCATATAAAAAGAGGAAGTGGTCAGTCCAAAAAAACAATTAAGGCCATAGAAGCACAGAACCCAGAATCTGAGTTGAAGGTGTTTGGAAATCAGAACGTTGAAAAACCTTGTATAGAAGGCAGACAGCCCAAAGAGATGTGTCATATATTGTGGTATAAACTGGAATTCATGAACAGAGCAACAGTGTGTGGGCTTCTTCACTGGAGGTCTGAGTTGTCTTGGGGTCACTAGAATAAAGAAGTAATAAAACATACATGGCTGGGAAGCAAACAAATGTGGTTATGTGGGGTAGGATGACCACAAATCAAGGGGCCTAACCAATAATGCCCCCAAATTCTTGAAATTAACAAATGTGGTTCTGGGTTCTAAGAGTAAGGGATATCAGTTACATTAGGTGTGGTTCCTCATTCCTGTGAAGTTCTACTTTCGGTAGTCTTGTGTGATGCAAGTGTTGTGATGTAAGTGTTGCTCACTCTCATGCAAACTGACATTGTAAATTTGTTTGATTTCATGGGGTGGACTGAATCCTAATTCAGCATTCTTTGATTCACAATGGAAGAACTGTGTTGAGATGTTTCTTAAAATGGTGTGGAGTTTGGGCCTGGTCTGAAGCTCAGTTCCAATTAGAGTGTGAACCCTCTACACATACATGATTTAAAATTTGAGCAATGCTTCAAATGTTGTTGTCATTGTTATCTACCATTTATAAAGTTCCTCGGATTTATTAAGTCCTAAAGGTCCGCATAGTCAAAGCTATGGTTTTTCCAGTAGTGATATATGGAAGTGAGAGCTGGACCATAAAGAAGGCTGACCGCCGAAGAATTGATGCTTTTGAATTGTGGTGCTGGAGGAGACTCTTGAGAGTCCCCTGGACTGCAAGGAGAACAAACCTATCCATTCTGAAGGAAATCAACCCTGAGTGCTCACTGGAAGGACAGATCCTGAAGCTGAGGCTTCAGTACTTTGGCCATCTCATGAGAAGAGAAATCTCCCTGGAAAAGACCCTGATGTTGGGAAAGTGTGAAGGCAAGAGGAGAAGGGGACGACAGAGGACGAGATGGTTGGACAGTGTCATCAAAGCTACCAACATGAATTTGACCCAACTCCGGGAGGCAGTGGAAGACAGGAGGGCCTGACGTGCTCTGGTCCATGGGGTCACAAAGAGTCGGACATGACTTAATGACTAAAGAACAACAACAAAGCACAAATTAAATGCAAGGTAGCCCTTGCCTGCTTTGTATACAAATTAAAAGGCACAGGACAAAAGAAAGGAGGGTTAGAAAGGGGGAAAGGACACAAGCAAACATAGAGAGAAAACTGCTTTTTAAAGGTTTCATTGCGGACCCTGGTGCCCTTTAAATCTCACCAGAGCAATCTAAGAGCTGTGTTTCCATGAACCAATTCTACCCGGATGCAAACTCATCATTGTTCATGCTGGGTTGCGCGATGGAAAAGAGGCATACAGGCAGGACTTGACTCGCACTTCCAGCCATGTGGGATTTTCATGAAAGCATGTCTTTCTCAAGGCTATGTGCCTCTGTAATAGCAGCTCAGCCAGGTCTGACCCAGCCATGAGGCAGAGGGAAGTTTTTGCCTCAGGGAGCAGAATGCCAGGAGAGGCCATGACATTGGTCAGGATGACTACTGGCAATGCAGCTTATTTTTAACAGCAGTGCATTCTGTTTTACTTGTGTGGCTGTTTGCCACCACTGTAATGGGCAGTACTCTCCCTTTTCCTCCTTGTTGGGCATCTGCCATGTGCTATCCCATCCTGTCAAGTTCTTTCTCTCCTTAATGCACCTGTGGCTCTTGTCCAGTATACTCGTGTCATTTTTTCTTCCTGTTCCTCTTGTTGCTGGAAGCCATTTTGAAAGGTACCTGCCACCCAAAGTTTTAATGGAGAGTCTGACAAGATAATAGCTGTCCGTATTTTCAGAACATGTTATGGGCATAATGTACCAGCAGTGCATGCACACATGGGTGTGGGAGGGTGTAAAAATAGGGAGAAGCAGTAGTATGTCTACCATATCAGGCAGCAAAAGAGCTTGGGTCTCTGCTGACCTCAGCCATTGGCTAGCATGACTGAAGCAGGCATATGTCAGTCTGGACGGCTTAAATCATGTTGGAAAATCATTAAAGAAATGTCACAATTTCCACAGGGCCACATTGTTTTTGTATTTTATTTTATTTTATTTGTCTTGTTGGTTTGCACTATAAGCAGAATTTCAGTTGGATTGCATGTGTCAACTTCAGTGAGATTTCTGAGAATCAGGAGAGAGAAAAAAGAACATTTGGCATCTCATGAGAAGCATAGGATTCTATTCCCACATGGAGAAATCTATGTTTTCATCACATATGGGCTGAGCAACTTTGGTACCACACATTTGGGAACAGCCTTTATTTCCAGATGGAGCACGCTGGCTGCTGGAAGCCAATTTCAGGAAACAGTGTAGCGTGTTGCTGCCATGTGCGTGACTAACACACCGTGGCAAATCTTCCTTCACCTCCAGTCACAAAAAAGAGAGAACATATATATTTGCTCGGTTGCCTCTGAATTTCTCAAAATTTACTAGCATTATTCTACTCCTCTACCCTCATTACATCCATTGCCTGAGCCAGACATTCCCCTGCTCTTTACCTATTGGCAGAGAAAAGTTAGCAAATGGCACATAAGGTTATTACTAAAGTCAAAAGTAACCGTTTTTCTGTCAAGCATCTATTTCTAAAGCTATATTGCACAGGTGGGACAGATATATTTGTGGTAACAAATTGCTAGGATTCTGTGTCCAATACTGTGCTGCTTAGTTGAAATGGGAGGAGTATGTGATGTTGTTGGCTTGAAGCTCTTCCAAGGCAATCCTTCAGTAATGGCTTTGCTGTTCAGAACATAACCATTTCTTTATAGGGGATACAAGCCAAGGATATATGGAGGGTCACCTCTTCCTCACGCCTAATTGATTTGGAATGTGTTTTGAATATTATTTATTTATATCTATATTTCACATGCATGCCATCGTTTGTCCAGGACTGGGACCCAAAGGTAAAGGTAAAGGTAAAGGTTCCCCTTGACATTTAGTCCAGTAGTGTCCGACTCCAGAGGGCGGTGCTCATCCCCGTCTCCAAGCCATAGAGCCAGCATTTGTCCAAAGACAGTTTCCGTGGTCACGTGGCCAGCGCGACTAGCCACGGAACGCCGTGACCTTCCCACCGAGGTGGTACCTATTTATCTACTCACATTTTTACATGCTTTCGAACTGCTAGGTTGGCAGGAGCTGGGACAAGCGACGGGAGCTCACTCCATCGCGTGGATTCGCTCTTACGACAGCCAGTCTTCCGACCTTGCAGCACAGAGGCTTCTGCGGTTTAACCCGCAGCAGCACCACGTCCCCTTGGGACCCAAAGCAGCCTACTATAGAATTAAAAATACAAGTATCACTAAAAAGACACTAAGATACAAATATGAAAAAATAATTAAATTAAAGTAAAAAGACTTTTTGAATATTGTAATTAAGATAACAGGAGCAATTTATATTTTAAAAAAAACAAAGGAAATTAGTGGAACCATTTAAAGCCCCCTCAGGAGGCATTTACTCAGAGTACATAGCCAGTTTAATTTTATTTTTAATAATAATTGTTCAACATATTCCTCCCTCAGTCTTCTTTTGTGAAGGCAAAACATGCCCAGTTCTTTCAGTTTTTCCTCACAGGGTTTGGTTTCCAGTCCCCTGATAATTCTTGTTGCCTTTCTCTGAACTTGTTCCAGTTTGTTGGCATCCTTCTTAAAGTGCAATGACCAGAACGGGGCACAGTACTCTAGATGAAGCCTAACCGGTGCCGAATAGAGGGGAATTAGTACTTTACCGGATTTGGAGACTATACTTCTGTTAATGCAGCCTAAAATAGCATTTGCCTTTTTTGCAGCCACATCGCACTATTGGCTCATATTCAGCTTTTGATCTGCAACAGTTCCAAGATCCTTCTTTCTCATAGTATTATTGAGCTTAGTATTCCCCCATCTTGTAACTGTGTGTTTGTTTGTTTGTTTCCCTAGGTGTAGAACTTTGCACTTATCCCTGTTGTATCAAAAATATTCCCATAATAAGATTAGAAAGAATAGAGTGTGAACAATTGAAGAGGTGAATCAAGAAATAAGTAATAGCTGGAATCAGGGATAAGAAATGGGTGGCCTTGGACTGCAGTTCCCATCAGCTTTAGCTATAGGGTAAGCTATAGGGATGGTGGACAGGAGTTGCAGACCAACAACATCCCGATCATTGGTCAAATTTTTCATTTGTTATACCAGAAGTCCAAAACTATTTCAATCTACAATTCAAAGTATTTTAGATCTGTTATCGGTCTCCAAAACTTCTTTCCGCTCGCCTACTTCTTTAACTTCTTAAGCTAAAACTTTCTGGTGAAAGATCTGCTGGTGGTGATTTGTGCAAGCAAAGCCCGCTCTTTTGCCTGTTACGCTTTCGTGAACCTTTGGTTCCCACAGTGTTTCACAGCACACTTAATTACATATTAGCAACATGGAAATGCAGCAATTTGCTATGTACCAGCAACAGCCCACATATCACTCTTAATGTGCAGCCACTTTACCTAACATTAATACATTACCTGGAGGCGTATTGGTCATTGTGGGTTTTGCTCAGAAAACCTCTGTTCCTTAAGATATGTGATTGTTCCCAGATAAATTGATTTAATATGAAACTGCGGCACACATTTCTACACAATGCAGTTCAGATAAAATAAGAATAAAAACACATGCTCAGTGACACTAAATGGATAAGGCATCAAATCATGCAAAATAATGTGCCTTCCTTGATATGGCTTTGGTCCTCCTCACACAAATGTCTGTTTCTGTCCTTCCCATATTAAAATAAAATTTGCCATGTGTTTGTAAATAATTTTAGCATAACTCTAAACACTGTGCACTTAACTCCAAAGGAAAGCATTTTGGCCTTGGATATCTGAGATAAATGCCCAGTTTGGACTCTCTAATAAAACTGAGTGGTTAGTAAGTGATTTTGAAGCTGGAGAAGGGAAAAGAATTTGGGATCCCTGTTTGTTACATCTCCTTCCCATGTCCATCCTCCACCTAAGTCCCCAAGTCACATTATTAATACGAGCTTGTAGAATCTAATGTGACTTCTGCAATTCGATATGATTAGACTGTGTGTGCATGTAGACTTTTCCATCTTTTTGCATGCAGGAAGCCTTCTTCTTCACTGGACAATCTTTAAGGGATAATAAAGGGGATTCCCAGTGTGGTATAGTGAAAAGAGTGATGGACTAGGACACTGGAGAACAGTGTTCGAACTCCACTCAGCCATGGAAATTTACTGGGGGAGTGGAACAGGTAGAATCATTCCTTAAATATCTCACTTACCTCGAAAACCCTATTAGGGTTGCAATAAGTCTTGACTTGAAGGCACAGAACGTGCATGAAAGGAATTCAATGGTGAAAAGGGGGGGGGGAGAGAAAATAGTCAGGCGATTCCCACAATTTTTGTGAGTCAAGATTAATTTCAGTTTGGTCCATTCCTAAATCTCAGGATAGATAATGGTATGGTTTAAAAGCTTGCTTATCTTAATCTTATTGGCAGAGTGTGGAAATTTAGTGGCTTAAAAACCTGCAACTACACAGTGGATAAAGTTCAGGGACCTACAGAGCAGAATTAGTTTCAAGTCTCCCCATAGTAGACCACCCTTTATTGTTTGGTTTACCTGAGCTGGCACTTGCTGTCTCAATAATTCAAGCAGAGACACTGGTAATAGAAAAGAATAAAAATGTTCCATTTACTCACAATTCTTCATAGATCAGAAACAAACAGCATTCTGTATCAAAACAGTGGCTGGTTAATATGAACAGAGCTTTACTGATCAATATGCTTAACTCACTACATGGCCGACTGACTACATAGTTCTAATGGTTCACAGACTGTCTGACTGGGAAAAATGTGTGAAAAGTACTTTTGAGTAGAAAGTTGTGCCTCTCATCAAAATTCTGAGGCAAAGAGGGAACAATGGCTGCTACTGGATTGCTTGACATTCACTCCAATCCAGAAGGTTCCCTCCCAGCCAAAACCTCTTAAAGGCATCATGCACAGGTTATAACAACTCAAACAAATCTGTTCCTCAATAGTCATCTGGTGAAGATGGTACAGACTACATTTTCACAATTCTGTCCTCTGTGCCCAGTGCAGCCTTGCTGTCTCATTGGACAAGTTACCCGGTTATCACTGCTGCAATGTGGTCTACTCAGGGTAGATGACAAAGAGTGTCTACAAGCTTCAATTGATTCAAAATGCCATAGCTAAGCTGATTCCTGGTGCAAGACATTGAGATCTTATGTCACCAGTATTTAAAGCCATGCTAACAGCAATTGTTTTCCATGTCCAATTCATGGTGCTGGTTTCAACATCTCAGGTTCTAAAAGACAGAAATGCCTGGCTATCAGTGGGATTGGCTCTCTTACTATGAACCTCTCTGGCTAATAAAACCTGTAGGATACTGTTGCTTCTAGAGATGTATTTGTTAGGCACAGGAGAAGAAGCTTTCTCCAATGCAGAATGTAGTCACTCCAGACTTACCGTGGTACTCCTTATGAAAGACTGGGAAAGTTACTTTTTATATCTCAGCAATCAGAATCTCACAGCTAGCATGACCACTGGCCAAAAGTCCATCAAAGTGAACTTTTCCAGTCTCTTCCAACTATCTCAACTTTCAGAAAGGTGTTCATAGGAGCCATGTCTGTTTTTAAAACATAGCTCTTCAAACTATTTTTAGTGGAATATGTTTTAAATGGTTTTATTCATGGAGGTGTTTTTTTTTTAACATGTTGTATTTGTACTTTGAAAGTACTGTGAATTGCCCTGTTGGCTTTTTTCTTTGCTAAATGGGCAGTCAAGAAATAACAACATAAAACAATAATAAATCATAATTGAAATAAATAAATCTACACATTCAGAGCTCCAGTTGCTGGACTTCCTTGCACAACTATAGTTAAGGAAATATACCTGAGGGACTGTGTCTACCAGCCTCTGTCCCGGACCCAGACTGCAGAAATGCTGCATTGAATCTGACATTGTTGCAATACATTCATAATGACCAGCGTCTGTTATGGGGATATTAATGCAGTAGGACCCCATATCCAAGAGGAATAGGTTCCAAGCCCCCCCCCCCCCCCATGGATGCACGAAACTGTGGATAATAGTGAACCCATTAAAGAGAGCACACTGTGGGCTGGATTGCAGCAGCGGTGGCCACAGACTACGAATACTGGCTCCCCGGATACAGGGGTCCTACTGTATTCCAGGAAATTGTATGGAACTTCCTTCACAGTAGGATTAATTTCTCTTGTCAAAATTGGCACCCATTATGCTAATTAAATTTAAAGAGTTCATTAGCTAAATATAATTGCAGTAGCATGCATTAAAGACATTGTGATATACAAAATCTGCTTTCAAAAGATGCTCGCCCTTTTTAAGATAACCTCTAACAAAAGCCATACTAAGCTGGGGCTGAATGAATAGATGGTGTTAGGGGAAAGGGCAACATTTCAGACATGCTCATTTTCAATGAACAATTAATTTAGTCAATATTGTTGTTTCTACTATTAGATTGGTACGGTATTTTTTGTTTGTTTTATTTTGTTTTTCATCATTCTGTCCATCATGTGAAGTTTTCAGGCTTCGATTTGAAAAGCACTTAGTATAACTGCTTTGTTATATTCACATTTGTACAGAGAAATATACTAAATTGTTATTATGTGTCAGAAGACAGACACCATATATTTATCACTATCATATTTGTTTCTACTGGCAAAACAATGGAAGAGATGACAAACTGCTAAATTACAGAATGCAAAATATAGTGTACCTTATAAAAATCAGAGACACCCGCAACAAAATGTAGCAGCATATTTCTGTGCCCTGAAGGAGACAGCCTGGAACAGAGGACAGATGATGTGGTTCAGCTCCCTTGAGGGTGGATTAAAAACCAAGTTACGAAGGACACATGTCCACACCAGCCTCTCCTGCTGGAAGGCGAGCCCCAAACAGTATCTGACTGTGGAGCCAGAGGTTGGGAGTTCAATTCCCCACTGTGACTCCTGTGAGTAAAGCCAGCCTGTGTGGCCTTGGGCAAGCTGCACAGTCCCAGAAGAAGGGAATGGCAAGCCACTTCTATGTATTTTCTACCTGGAAAACCATTAAAAGGGCTGTCATAAGTCAGAATTGACTTGACAGCACAGTAGTAGTAGTAGTAGCAGCAGCAGCAGTAGTAGTAGGGGTTTGTGAGGTTCAGCTTGCCCAGTCTAGAACCTGAAGCTTCATTAGGGTTCCCCTCCATTAGGTACCTACTAAGGAGCACTTGAACCCACACCTCCCTTCCCCGTGACTAAAGATCTCCTTTCTGGTTTTCTGGCCTGTTTTCAGAGCCCCTACTTGTCAACAAGAGTAGAGAAGATACGAAGAATGTCACACGTGCTGGCAAAATGCCCCACTAACTGCCTCTAGGATTACTCAGAAGCCAAGGGAAGTACATGTATGGAGAAAGGGGTGGAGTTTCCAGATCTTACTTACACTCTTACTCTCCAACTGATCACTACTGAAGAAGTGACTTCCTTAGACCAAGCTTCAGACCTCTCTGATCCAGGTGAATGGATGATAACACAGTTCTGGAGGTAAGAAAGGTATATTCCCAGCCTTACCTTTTTAGATTTCTACTCACAAAACAAAAAAACAAAAAAACCCAGCAAACACAGGCACTGCCAGGCATGGGATCTTAACATCTAATACAGTGATGTTTCCATACCCTGCTACTTCTCTCTTTCTGATGTATCCATTTTGCTACCAATTATAAGCGCCCAAGTTTCGTTGGGTGCTTATAATCAGTAGAGACATTTTGACCCATTTTGTGTAAATCATAATTGATTTGTTGTCACCACCTGGGGGGGATGTTATGTGGTATTAGTTTATGTTTATGATGCTTGACTTGTTATTCTGTTTTTGTTGTTTATATCTTATGTATTATTTTGTGTTCAATGTTGTATTATTTGTTCTTCTGTAAACTGCCAGGATTAGTAGTTCATTAGTAGATGGGTGGGATAAAAGTCCAGTCCAATCCATCCATCCATCCATCCATCCATCCATCCATCCATCCATCCATCCATCCATCCATCCATCCATCCATCCATCCATCAATTCACCATTGGAAGGAATGATGACACTTAAATCAAATACAGCATTAAATGTCCATGTCCAAGTATTCGAAAATCTGCCCAGCATTTTCAAACGGACTTTAATGACTCTTCAGCAGTTGGGAACAATCTCTCTTCTTAATGCATGTTTCCTTGTTCTATGAGTATGTCAGTTCCTTCAAAGTTTTCAAACAGTTACCTACCAGCTTGACTAACTTTAACCTAGTAATAAAATAGGGTGAACAGTATTCTAAATCCTTGTGGAATAATTCAGAATATCCTCTTGTTACCTCTCAAGAAGATTCATCTTTCCCCCAAGTGTTGTAAACTAAGAAGATTTTTTTTAAAAAAGCTGCATCTTTTAATAGGTGGCATTATGCATTTCTTCTGAGAGCTACACAACCTGCATTAAGGAAAGAAATGATGCCTTCCCTTTTGCAAACATTTATTTGATTTTGTAAAACATACATGCTTCCACCCAGCTTGTTTCCCCTGTGTTTGTTGCTGGGATGAATACTTGATAGAGAACAGCAGATTATAAAATGTTTTGCTTTTTTCAAGTCAGGAAATGGAAACGTACTGTATGACCTCCATCCTGAATAAGTAAAATTCAGGCTTGCATTTTAAGCATTCTGTTCATGGTTCTCAGTAAGCTAAAGACTGGTGTGTGGAATGTCTGGAGATAAGAAAATGGAAGAAAACTTCTCATTGCCCTAACGTTTTTAACACACCTCCCAACCAAAGCTTGGAACAGTTACCTTTTTGACTACAACTTCCAAAATTGACATAATATCTGGGAAGTTCTGGGATTTGCATTCCAAAAGAGTAACTTTTCTAAGCTCGGCTTCTACCCAATTCGTCAGAGTCCAAGTTACCTCAAAGCCAATGAACTGAACCATAGTATCACCAGTAAGAACTTGGATCAAACAACAATGAGGAGTGCTTATTTTATACGCACAGCAGTCATTTTGCCATCTTATTTGTGATGGGCCGCTAAATCATCAAACGAGGTTGCCAGCTCTTTGATATCTGGGCATGGTCTAAGGAAAGAGCCCAGAGTACAATCAGGATTATAGCTAAAGGATACTTGAGACAGTCTTTCTCCACCTGTACTCAATATACAGAAAGATGAATGGGATTGTGCCCATTGTCCCCATCTTGGATGAATATGCCCTGCTGATACCTGTATGTTCTCCAAAGGGTTCCTGTACAAACGCAGTTTGCTGAAGAGATTTAATCAATCTCAAGGATGTATTTCATGTGGCCAAAACTGGCCCCTCTTGATTGGATGAGGAAATTTGGGATACAGGCAGCTTGTCAGAAATAGCTAATTTTAGCATAGACTCCCTTCAAATACTGTGGATATCTAGAAAGGAGTGCCAAAACCAAAACCAAACCCTGTGAACTACAAGAAACAGGGAACAAGAATGATTTGTGATAGTCCACTTGTTGTCCAAGCTAGCAGGCAGTGGTCCTGGGCTTCTCATGAAATAATCATGCAAATGCACAAACATTGGAATAAAATATGCCACAATTCTATTGGTAACAGCTGCCAATAGTACTGGTGCTAGTATGGAGAATGAATCAACATCAGTGTGAGGGTTCAACTTTAGGCTCCTTTCTTCGTTCAAATAAATCCAGAGATTTTTGTAATTTTGAAAAAGGGGTGAGGTTTATTGGAGTATTTAACAGATAACTGGTATCAACGAAATTGTCCCATTGTTTCTCTCCTGCCGACAACGGGTCAGTCAGGGGCTTCCATTCTTCAACTAGGAACGGGTTCCCTTCACCCGGGTTCCATGGGCCCGGCCAGTCTACTGACGCATTAGGGTTCATCGTCTGTCCTGCCTCTCCATCCAGCAGGGGAATGGTGTCATCGTCCTGATCGTCCGTCCACCGGGCATGTCCGATCGATGTGGGGGTCACCCAGGGTCCTCCCTGTATCCCTTCCTCCTCATCTCGTTCACCCTCCATTCTATTCTCTCTCTCTTTTCTCTTTCCACTCTCTCCTTTTCCTCTCTTAGCTTTCTCCGCCACTCCCTGGGTTCAGCTTCTCCCCAATAAGAGGGTCTCGGGGGAATCTCTCTCCTCTGTCTGTAATCAGCCTCTTCCTTCGAGACTCTTAATCTTTCCCATGCGCCAGTCCAGGGGTCCTCCATCCAGACGCATTCCCAACCTGGCGGCAACTGCTCCTCCTTCCTCTTTATATCTGCAGCCCCCGCCTCTATCTCCACCCCTTTTCTCCGCTCTACTCCTGCCATTTTTCCCTCAGTTCCTTTGACAGTTAACTTTTGTATTTCTCCCTCCATTTCCTGTGTGTCTGTCCCTCGCTGCTCCATTCTCTCAGAAGATGAGGTGGGCAAGGTCTGTACCTCTTTCTCGACTGTGAGGGAGAGGGACGGCACTCTGGCGAGAGAGCTACCACTCTCGCCCCCTGTCTCACAATCAGCCGACCTTCCTGTGTAACCAAGGTAACCAGAAAATGGGGTTAACCACATGGACATCAGCCACTGTGTGGCCCCTTTCAGCACCCCTAGAGAAGAGAGTTCACAGTCTCCCAAGCTGAGGCCCACAATGTCTCTCCACCACCCCCAACCCCTTAAAGGGAACCTACCCCCATCTGACTTGATCTGTCCTCATGATTTCAACCGCTTTCTACAAAGCTGTGACAGAATAAAACCATCCTTTTATTATCTTCCTAAAACATCACATGAACCAAGGGTAGTTCGGTGGGAGAAGGTCAAAATCAGAAAGGAACTGCAGCAAGGCTGACATCCTCTCTTACTTTCCCCCGAGGTGGCCAGATTTGAATCCACCAATCTGGACTGCCTGTGGAAGGAGGACCTCACTCTCGGCCCTCTGAGTTGGCTGGGGACTGATCTCCCATAATACCATGCGCTGCTGCGCTGCATCCTGGAAAGGAGAAAGCTGGCAGCCCCAAAATGTCACCCCTGATGGAGGCAGTGGAGGACAAAGAAGAAAAGGCAGCAGGTAAGGAGGCAACAGAGGCAGTGGGAAGGGGGCAGGCGGGCAGCAGAGGGGCTGAAGGTGTTAGGTTCCCCTCCCCCATGCATGAACCGGGGAAAAACAAATGACAATCCAGTTTGTTTTTCCGGGATTTGGGGGTGATGGTTCATGGTTTGTGGGTAGCCAATTTATCAATTTCCCAGTTTGAGCCCATCTCTAGTCAAGAATAATTATTGATCTCCATATCTATCAGGGAGCTGTCTGTGTGGTCAAGGAAGAAAAGGCCTGTCAAAAAAAGAAACTAAAGTAAATACAATTTTGCATCAGCAACAACTAGGCAACAGCTAAGAAGTTTCATGCCCTTGGTTGTAATAATGGGAAGAGCTGTCCTATTTCTTGATCTATTCCTGGAGCATCAGCAAAACACTGATTAAGGGCATATATGGGTTATAGTTTCCTCTCACCAAGTAGCCACTGCAGCTTCTGGTCTGGGCCTCTACTTCAGTTCCCTGACATTTTTGCTGGTGGTCAAATGGGAGGGTTTGAATATGAGACCAGCCAAAGTATGTTGAGCCTCTGAGTTTGGAGCTTCTCTGACTGGGAAAACAAATAAGTACCATGTTTTGCTTAAAGCTGGATATCGCCCCATTTAAAGGACTAAATAACAGGGGTGATTGCCTGAAAACTCATCTTCATTTATATTGTTTTCATAGCAGCAGAGGAAAGGACAAGAGGTGAATGAAAACCATTTCTTCAAACTTGTTCTGAATTTAAGAGATGTGGGCCTTAAACACTTAAAGCAAATAAAGTCTACATATATTAACTAACAAGGGCCATAGAAAATGTTTCTTCCTTCCTTTTTTCCAATGTTGAAGATACGTGGCATCCAACACCAGTTTGTAAAAGAAGACAAGAAAGGGACAGGCTGAGCTCAGTTGCATATCTTCTGGTAATTGACTGAAAAGGTCCACAACCCTTGAGCTAGTCTCTTCATATGCAGTATGACCCATATGTTCATTAATATATGAAGAGATTAGCCCAAGTTTATACTGGACTGCGCATGTAGGAACCAGTTAATAAGTTAGGAAACCTTTCAAAAAGATACCCCGTGCCTTATATAAATTGTCATATTTTGATTTGGAAAGAAATCCAACAACTTACTTTACTTTTACTACGTTTTCAACATTCGGTGGCATCTGAACCTTCAAAATCCTGCAAGCTTACACTGTAAACGTTTGTTTCAGTTGTGTTATGGAAGACCTTATGTGGCCAATCTGCAAGCAATTGAACTTAAAATTATCCACAGGATATATGGAACATTCACAGCCTGGAAATATTCCTTTTTTAAATGTTGAACTTCCAGGATTCCCTATGCAACAGGGCCACCAGTCATGCCTGCTGGGTGTTACTGGGAGCTGTAGACTAAAACAACAGCTTTTCTAAATGCTGAATCATTCATAATGCCAGCAGAATCTCACTGTGTCTGAACAGCAAAATCAATTTATGAAGTCTAAAACAATTTTTTTTTCAAAAGCAACATAGAAGCAAAACACAAGAAATGGAAGTGCAATGCCAGTTTAGCAATCTGATTCAATCAGTGTAAACTACATCATCAAATATTTCTGCTTTAATTCAGATCTGGACATACGAAAAACTGTTTAAAAAAGCAAACTTGTTTATTTACTCTGGTTACAATCCTCTTTCTTTATTTATGAAAAATGCCTGTTAAACAGCACTTCTGTCCATTTCTATGTGTTGTTTATTATGTGCCATCAAGTACCTTCAGATTTATATTGATCCTAATAGGACTGTCAACATATATGCAAGATATTCAAGGAGTGGTTTACCATGGCTACCACCACTCCAGTGACTTTCCATAGCAAAGAGAGGGTTGGAACTTAGGTCTCCTGAGTCCTAGGCCAACACTCTATGCAATACACCACACCACCCCTCTTCTCTGAATTAATATTTTGTAGAAACAAGAAAACTGTTACTTAGACATAATTATTTTCTATACTCATTTTTTTCCTTTCTTGTATTTCAGCAAAAAAGTGACCCTGCATGATTTTAACAAATACCCATGACATGAAAAGAATAAGGAAAACAGCTCTAACAACAAGAAGAAATGTATTGAGTTTTCAGCTGGCTAATCCATCTTTCTGCTACTGAGGGCTGTAAAACCAAGGACATCTTATTCATTGCTAGATATGGCAGTCTGCAATATTGTGCGTGATGTTCCATTACTTTCTACTATCAGTGAATTACTAAATTAATAGTTCATCGGTTCCCAGATCTATACAGTATATTAAGGTTACGATGGCTCAGTCAACAGTGGCCAAAGTCTAAGCCATCCAGCAGATCACTAAATGTATATATTGATTTTCTCATTATTTCTAACAATATCTTATGGTGCATCCTATTCCTTGGGGATGAAATACTCTGTCTAAAGTCCTATTCAGGCATCATGTTGTTTAGGTTAAATAAAGGATAGAGAGAATGCTAACTTCACCCGCTCTACCATTGCTCTTTATCTCTGGACATAAACAGCCTGAAGACTCACAGAGGTTCTGCACATATCATATTGTTCTCCATAAGGAAAAGTCCACATCTGGACTGTTGCTCCATGTGGAGAGTGAAGACACTGCACATTTGTGGGGAAGCCCATGAGAAACCATTCATAGACAATCCTGGTGTTTTCTGCTTAGCCCTGGGAGCTAAATTAGATCTCACAGGGATAAGTTGCAAGAAGGTTGATATCAATTGAGTAGTACAAGGAATTTACTAACAATGAGAGCAATTAGATATTTGAATCAATTCCCTCGTGTAATAGTGGATGCTCTCGCTCTGGACTTCATGCAATAAACCAAGAGGATAAACGATTGGATCCCAATATTTGGGATTGGGGGGGGGAAGTATTATATTATTTGATTTTTTAAAAAAAACCAAAAAAAATAAATATAAAAAGAGAAAAGGGACTGCAAGAGAGCAGCTTGCTTTTGTAAGGAATTCATCGTGTACATAGCTGTCAGCCCCCAATTCACATTAAAGGTAACCAACCTGAAGGAGTGCTCATATCCATATATAGCATATAGAGTGTGCACTACTTTCAAGTAAAAGTGAAAATACAGACCAAAGTAGGAGTGTTTCTGTGTTTCCAAGAAGATGACGCGGAAAAAGCAAAGAGCCTAGGGCAGGTACAAAGCAGAAGAGCCATTCCCCACAGCTCCCTTGTTTTAAATCCTGCATTTGTGGAGTTTAAAATCTTAAAATGTTAAAACTTAAAAGACAGCAATTAAAGATGAGAGGAACGGAATCAAGTTTATCAATACCTTATAATGAAGATGCTGAGGTGGAAACAAAGGAAGAGATTTATAGCTTTACCCACCAGTAACTGCCAGAAGGATAATTAAAACATTCTCAAGCAAATCAAGACTGAAATCTCACTAGAAGCTAAAATTAGTAAATGGAGGCTATTGAACTTTGGGTATATTGTGAGGAAAAGGGAATAATGGAAAAGAGAATAATGCTAGGCAAATCTCTTAGCTTGCCTACATTCCTGCTTAGCTAATCAATGCTGCTTTCTCTGCATTGCCCTAGTA
Organism: Intellagama lesueurii; assembly: GCA_037013535.1. NCBI lineage: Eukaryota > Metazoa > Chordata > Lepidosauria > Squamata > Agamidae > Intellagama > Intellagama lesueurii. Next base: position 165,580,999 of record JBAJHW010000004.1, read on the forward strand.
CCCACCAACCAGACTTCCTATGAGATACTTCAAATCTGCTCATTATATTTGGTCTTTGCTGCAAATATGTGGTCTGGAGCAATTTTGGGGGAAGCTGTAGAATGATGCCCCCAGATAAGGGGTCCATGTCTATCTGGAAAGGGTATCTCTTGTCATTGATTTAGCTGCTGTCTGCTGCTCTGCTCACGCCTCTAAGCCACCCCTCTGCCCACTTCTTCCAGCACTGCTATCTTTCAGCCTACCTCTTTTTATTTAACTAGCTCTTCTCTAGTGCTGTAAAGCTCACTAAAGATTCTAGGAAGGTGCCCTCAGTACAAGGATGACAGTAATATGACCAAATCAGCATGAATTAGCAAGATTGAGTTCTTAACTGAGTTTTCATGCTTTTAAAAATCTGTTTTTTTACAAAATCAAATTTTAAAGGAGCATAGTACTAAACTCCCTGAAGCTAGCTGCCTGGAATACGTAACATTTAATCCTGAATGAATCAGACAGGATCTGAATCAATTTGGATCAAATCTGAGCTGGCTCTGAATCAGGATCCAAATCAGATCAGGGTCCCCTGTGCACAGCCCTAATAAATACTTTCATTGGGAGTTAAAGGAACAAACTATAATAATCTCCTTCTAAGACTGTCCGTTTTGCAGCTGGGCCTAACTGCCTCTTCAGCAAAGGAAAATTAGACCATCCTGACCATGTTTCTGTTCTTCCAGCAGAGAAACAACTCATCACCGTAATTGCATTCTGAGGAAAATGTTTCCAACTCTGAAATGTGTTTTCTGCTTTAATCTGCCACCATGGGATTTGATGTCTGCCTGGTGGATGATCTTGCTTGCTCACCCTGTAGGGCTGAAACAAGAGTTAATTATTGAATATGCCTAAATGGTGAGGAAGAAAATGTTTCTTCTTAAGATTTCTGGCTACAAAATATGATGTTCCTAGGGGAGTGGCACATTTTTAGAAACAAGGCTGCCAATCAACAAGACTGATTTTCTAGTCAGCAAGCCATTTTGTGCACACTCTTGTGATGTTAAACAAAGAAAATGGATCCTTAGTTATCCCTAACCATCATGGATTTACCTTCAAGAGGAGGATGAAAAAGTATGCCCTAGCTGTCTCTAACAGAAATGCTCCTCTGACTCAGCAGAAATTAGAAAGAATTTGTGAAACAGTGGACACACAAAAAAAGAATGTTTATCAAGAGGTCTTTTCAAGGGAGAATGTTTTAGTGCTTGGTTTTCCTTCATGGTTTCAAATCTCAGTGAACAAGTAGATTAATTATGCAACCTTGAGTATGTCACTGTTTCTAAAATAGATCTGTGGTGACTGCAAATTACAAAAAAAAGAGTATTATTTCCCTGTGCTACAGAACTACGCATACGCTACAATACTGTGTAGTACATGACAATGTGCTATAGTACCAAACCATACTCTGTTGAGGTACTACAGATAATTTGTAAATATTCAAATCTTAATTAAGGAAGTCCAGCATTACTTCCCAGCCTGGAAGCCTTAATTCCACACTGCAGTTTGAGGTAGTGAAATCCTCAAAAACCTTGTCTGTGACCTATCAGCAGCCATTTTGTCAAGCTGCTGGAAAACAGCAGAGGGGAAGAAGAGAAGGAAGGCTAGCCCATCGCTCTTCTGAGAGACCAGCTTTCTCTGTCCTTCCCTCCATTGTCACTTAACAGCAGCCATTCTGTCGGGCTACCTGAAATTTCTCCACCCTCACTGATTGTTGTGATAACATTACCTTTAAGAATGGGTGCCTAGGCATTTTTGTTTTTTGTCTGTTACCCCTGCTAATCCTCATGTTCTTTAGAATCTAAGCCTGAAAGCAGCAATTGTCACACTACTGATTTTACATCCAGATTTGGGAACATTTTTGACTAAAGAATGGTGGTTCAAATGCTATAGATGATGATGATGATGATTACCATGGTGACCAAATTATACACTGGCTGAAATTCTGTTGCATTGCTGTATGTGTACAGTAGTGTTGACATCATCATCAGCAGTAGATTGTCACTGATTGAAGGCTTCTTTGGGCGATTTCTGGGGTGTGTGTGACTTCGTCACATTGTATACAAGTCACATGCACCCCAAGATTGCCTTTAATTGGCAGTTATTTTCTCCTCTGCATTGCACATGTGGAGCTCTGCAACAAGATTTCAGCTGCCGATTAATATTATGGAGCTGACCATGCTTAGGGCTGCAGTCCTGTGCTTATGAACATAAGGAAAAGGTCTTCAAAGGAGCTGTAGCTACTTTCAGCTGAACGCTTTTACAGGGCTGGCCTGAAGGATGGGTAAACTGAGCAATCTCCTGGGGTACTGAACAGTGAGGGAGCTGACAAGCTGAGCACAGTGGCTGCTCTCTTTTTTAATGTACAGTCTGGAATGAGCTGGGATGGCGAAAATCAAGTGTCTGTGATTTTCTCCCCCACCCCAAGATTAGACATTGTTTGGGTTCTAAATCCAAAAATGATCTTCTTTGCCCTCCCACTCCGGAATAATGAGGCAAGACGCAGGTGATGGGTATAAATAGGGCCACACTTTATTAAATCAACGTGCCATAACTTATGGCTTAGAAACCAGGGGCCTGTGGTAGTGCGGTATCAGGTTTGGTGCCAAAGGTCTCACAGGACCCCCTCACCAACGTATACGGGCGAGTCCCACGCCCCGTTGTCATGCTGTCCCTAAGACAGCATGACCCCGGCCAGCGAAATATCAACCCCCCCCCCCAGGCATGCAAGCCCCAGCCTTTGGCGGCCCTCAGCCTGGGGAGGGCCCCAGCAGGTCTTTCCTCCCAGCACTGTAACCTCACGATCCGTAACACTGAACGTTCAGACCCGCTATGCACTGCTTGAACTCCATGGGCACTCACCGATTCAGTTTCCTTCCGCACTACCCGCCGTGTGACCAAACGTTAAAACAATTAAATAGCAATGGAAATATATTAACCACATGCCAGTATGGGATAGGTGAAAAATCCCCGCGACTACTTCAGCCAATTGAGTAGCGGGTCAAAAATTCCTATCCAGCCCCCAATAGGACGACCAGTCAGATTCACACTGGTTATCGGGCAGGTGGGTGGGACGCAAGCCTTGGAAGAGGCCGAGCTTAAAAGGACGCTCCCCCCTCCCCCAGGTAACTACGAGAATCGCGCTATCCCAAGGGGAGGGCAAAGGAGCTCCGCTCGGCGACAAGCACCGGCAGAGCCGACATTCTGCTATCTTTGAAGTACATTTCTTTTTCAATGTCCAGTTTGATGTCATTTGCTCTAGGTAAAAATAGGTGGGGCACACTTTTCTTTTGAGACTATTACTAAACACTATCAGCAGTATTTAAACAATAGAATAAAGATGTAAGTACTCAGAAGGATAGCAGCAATGAGTATTATTCGTGTGAGGGTGTCTTAACACCTGAACTTGGAAATATTACTTTTCTGGCCTACATCTCCCAGAATTTCTCAACCAGCATCTACAGCTCTTGTAACTTATAGTTTAAAAGTTACAGAGGTGGGTGAGAGACTTTAAATGGCACCTGATTCCTGATGATACCAAGACCGCTATTGCTGGTCTGGGGTGAACTTCGTAGGACCCATTTGGTTCAGTAGTATTCATTTGTTTTTGTTATGTGATGTCAAGCCAGAACTGACTGATAGTAACCCTAACAGAATGTTAAAGGTAAGTGAGATATTTAAGCAGTGGTTTTACCAGTTCCACGCCCGAGTAAGTTTCCATGGTTGAGCAGGGATTTGAACCCAGCTCTCCTGAGTTCTAATCTGTCACTGTATCCACTACACCATGTTGGATATCACCATTACTAATTAGGGAACCTTACTTTTTGGAGGCCTGGCAATGTAACCATAGCCAACACTAATATCTGTCACTCAGCTGAAGCACCAGCTCTACCGTTCTGGATTGTGAGATGGCCATCTCAGGCAACAGACTTTGTATGCCAATAAAGGTTCTGAAGCTGAAACTTTGGATGTCATTAATGGACAGTAAAATGTTACTTATTTGCTTTGCTGTTGTTGAATCTTTATCGCCAGGATGGGAAGAGATACTTTTTGGGCTTTCTGCCTTTTGTGCCAAAATAATTTGACCGTCTTTGATTTCATGGACCTTCACTTTGGTGATGAAGGAGAGGCAGAATTTGCTGCCACTCCTCAGGCACCAAAAAAAAAAAAAAAAAAAGACTTAGGATAATCTTTTGCTTTGCCTACATCCTCCCATAGCTCCTTCTTCCATGGCATGCTATCAAAAAGCATGTTTCCAGAGCTGGGCACACTTCAAAAGGGGACACTTCAAAAGTCCATCCACAGCTGTATGTGCAAGCGAAGCAGTGAGCGCCACCCTGAAAACTGTCAGAAATGCACATGCAAAGATAGGGACCATCAACTCCTAGAGCTTGTGCAGATGGATAGCTCTTCATTTTTGAATGACAGACAGATGGTGAGTGGGGGCAACAGATGAACTGCCTTCCCCAGTGCATGTACTTTGTCTTTAATAAACGTGCAACTGTGTTTCTCACAGTCACACAGCACAGTGCAGATTAATTGTGTAGGAAACAGAGGCATTTATGAACTAAGAAGGAACAGACCTTTCCTTTAATGAACTGTAGAGCAGTTACGGCGGAGCAGAAATATCTGCAGCTCTGCACCACAGCTCTCAGCCAGCACGAAGAATTCCACCATGCGCAGAAGAATTTCACAGCAGAACAGCTAAATGTTATCATGCATGCAGATTTTTAATACACCCACACTGCTGAGATCTGCCAGGGAATGGAATAAAATTCCCTTCTGCCTGCACGACTATGATATCTAAAGCTGCTGAGATCATTTATAGATATGTGTAGGAGGGATGGCGTGTATGATGTTGTTTGTAAGAATCTCAGCAGAAGTCTAAGCTCACCTCTCCCTGCCTTTGCATACAGGCACACATACATACACACCAGCCAGTCATGATTTAACAGAGGGAAGGGGGAAATGTAATGGGGGGGGGGGGGGAGAGAACACCGTTAAACTAAAATATCCTGCCTCCCTCTCCACTCACTGTTCTGACCAGGGCTGATAAGTGTTGCAGGTCAACAGCCACATGTTCTCCATGCTGAATAGATGACCAGGTACCTATGATACAGGATGTGTCAAACCAATGAACTCCAGGGCACACACATGATTTAAGATCCAGAACAAATACATTTTTTCTTGATCCTTATGGAAGATGCTGTGGGGGTTTTGCAATCAGCAATATTCTGGACATCATTGTGTAGCCAGTTCTGGCTGGCTGCCCTCCGAGTTCTAGTAAAGTAGACACTGAAAATTAAAAGTCTCCTCATACTTGCTGCTTCATAATAACTACAGAAATTTCCAATAAATCCTGGAACAGAGTTAAACCTTACTGGTCATGGGCTTTTGTTTCCAGACAGGCTTGACCCCCTGTTTCTAGAAATTAAATGCTAAATCATATCTATCAGCAGACTACAAAAATCTCTAAAGTAGTGATTCTGTGGACCAATCCCACCATTATATTATTACATGTTCATTACCTTTGTAATGGAGCTCAAGGCCACTTACACAGTTTCTTCCCCAACATTCATCCTCAAAATTCTGTCAGGGGTAGGTTAAGATATGACTTCTATAATCATAGGTAACAGATGGTGCTGTAGTGGTAAATTCAGAAGTACAGGTATTCATCAAGACAGTCCCCATAGCCACACCCCCAAGAAGAGTTCACAAATGGAAGTAGTTGCATTGATCTGCATCAAGTAACCAGTTCTAGCTGTTTTCATCTCCATCAGGAGTCGGTCCTTAGCAAAGCAAACTGGTTTAATTGCTCATTTAAGCCCAAGTCACAGAACTCACAAATATATCATTGCTAGAACAATCATCTCACATACACACATATCCCAGTGACACTGAGCATTGCAGCTAAACTCAGTGGGATAACGAAACTGGATGGAGGTTGCCAGTGATGTTATCATCACAGCTAATCAAAAATTCCCAGAGCTTTAGCCAGTGAGATTTAGCATCACTACAGTGCTGGCATGGCTTTATATGTTTGACAAGCACTAATCTATGCTGAAAAAATAGTCTGGCTCACTAGACGTACACTCAGAAATCAACATTTACAGCTGCTTGACATAAGGTCAGACTGTTCAACCTCTAAAACAACATATTTTAAAGAATCAGATTGTAATCTAACCTGCAGTAACTCCTGGGAGCTTTTCAGTCAGCAGTTTCCTAGCTGCAGAGTGAATGTTCTCCTTCTCAGACAGAAAAAAAACTCTTCTTTTAAAGCTTTCAGTTGGAAAAAGAAATATTCTCATACCAGCATGTAAACGTACTTTGGGTACAGCTACACTAGCAGCAGGAAGTGAGCTAGCGTGGGCCGCTTGGGAACAGTCGGGCTTGATTAAAATGATATAATCAAGCCTGACTATTCTTATGGAAATGGCACCTGCCAAAGCAAATATCGTGAAGTGGCTTAATAAGTGAGCCACTTCAGGATATTGGCAAATTAATCACTTCCCCTGCTTAGCATAGGCAGAGGAAATGAAAGAAAAACACCATATTTTTTTACTGTATATAGACTAATGGTTATGGACTGTATCAGTTATTTTTAAAATTAAAAGGTATTTTCTTTGCTCTCTGTTAAAGGGCTGTTCAAGAAACTGTCTACAGCCAAAGCCACCCCTGTGAATTTGGCTTTGGGTGGTTTCTCAATTGGCCCTTTAAAGTGAGGCAAAGAAAAAAAAAATTTTTTATAAGTGATGTAGCCCATAAGCAATAGTTTACATATAGTTTTTAAAAAATTCCCCCACTTTCCCTGCCCTCTGCTGTGCAAGGGAACTGACAAAATTGCCAATATCCTGAAGTGGCTTGCTTATTAAGACACTTCACAATATTGGCACTTTGAAAGAGGAAGGCTTGCTTTGGACCAGTTCCAGCAATCACACGCACTGGTACCAGTCCAAACCAAAGTGATTGTGCCCTCACCAGAAAAGTAGAAATCCATTCATAGGGGCCAGAAAGGTGCAGGTAGGAATGCTCTGGGGGCAGGCTCGTGCACTTTAGCAAAGACGTTGTCTGATCGTTGTCTTCAAGAGCACACTAGCCTGTCCCTGCAGTGCTCCAAATGGTGTAGTCAGCCTCTTTCATTGTCTTGCCATTTGCCCATTTCTTCTCTTAACAAATAGAGACTCTGCTTGACTTGTTTTTCTCATAAAACCTTTCTTGAGCCCTTTCTATCTTTGAAAGGGTAAAGTGGTATTTCTTACCGCATTTTTAGAATATTAAATGTATCCCTCGCAGATTAGGAAAAGACATCTGGTGACATTCCGAAGAGTTCAAAATCCTCACTGGTGACTTCGGGCAAGTTCTTAGAAATATGCTATGAAGAAATAACAGAATGATGGTCCATTTAATAAATTTTAAGTTTTTAAATAAAAAAAAACCCAGCCCTATATGACATATTCATGAAGAAACTTTAGACAAGTAAAGATGAATAAAATGGAGGAAGGTGGATATGCAATTAGTTGAAGAATCGACATTTAATATTAAAAGTATCCCCCTCAGATTGGGAAAAGCCATCTGCTGACATTCCAAAGAGATCAAAATCCTCACCGGTGGCTTTGGCAGACACTAGCTCAAGATCAGACTAGATAAGACAGCGAATAAGTCACTAAAAGCAGAGAACCTTTAGGAAGTGAAAGACATACAGTATTTATTCTAGGATGCTCTGGTCTCAGCCCCGTATGTTGCAAATTAGCATGCTTTTCTTTTGTGATAGGTCATCAGAAGGTGAACATGGACTTCTTCTGCAAGTCTCATTGCTTAGCCATACAACTTTGAACTTTGAAAGAACTGTGGACCTGTAAGGAAAATAGAATAGTAGGAAAAACACATTTCCCTTGATATGTAATTGGACCCTAATTTGCAGTAAGCACAAAATGCCAAAAAGAGTAATCATAATCTCTGGGGCATTTTTAGGCCTGCAACTACTCTGGCTTCTTCCCCAAATCCTTATTTACCATATTGACTGAAATCCAGCTGGTGCAAATACACTGTGATTATGGTGTCATCATCCAGTGATGGAAATCTTTAATTTAATTTAAAACTTCCTATCACCCATGGAATTGAGTACCCTGGGAACTCTGGAACTGAGAGCTTGAGCCTATATATTACCACTACACTTTTAGTACTATTACGTCTCTATATAGACAATGTAGTATCGCCTCTCTACATAGACAGCAACCTTCCTAGAGCTGTCATAGCCCATGCTGCCCCTACATTTATGAGCTGTGCAAAAGGGAAGAGCCCAACAGTTGTTATGGAAACACTGAGAGATGTGATTTCAGAGACAGTCCTTGACACTGGGAGAAAAACAAACAAACCCTATTGGATATTTTTGGTTCTTACTCAGAAATGTAAAATGTATAGATGTATACAGGCCAGGATAGCTGTGCTTGGAAAATTTACATTTTGCACTACAATTCCAGAATTGTAGAATTCTGGAATTCTACCAGAATTTCCTCATCAGTACTGCCTGTTGGTCTGTGACTTAGTTGTCCCAGGCAAGGCAGATCTTCCAAGCTCTGTATGCAATAGGTTTTGCCATAGTCATCTCTGTATATGCTACAATTTATCCGTCCTTTCTTTTTAGAAACAGTAGGCTAAGGAAAGGCTAATGTGAGAGTTTATGACATGAAGAGTAGACCTTTAGTCTAGATGGGCAGGGTAGAAGTCAAATAAATAAATAAATAAATAAATAAATAAATAAATAAATAATTAAATGAGAATATGAAATCTACTAAAAATACTGTGGACATTTTTTGATCACACAGACAGCAAGGCGTGTTTTCCCACCTGGTGATGTTAAACCTAGTGGTTGATGTTGCCCTTTAATGCATGTTCTGGCTAAACATTCAAACTAGTAATCTAGCCATGAAATCATATTCTGTTGAAAGCCAGGATGGTATAGTAATTAGAGCGCTGGAGTGATGTATTTCTAGATCCAGGTTCAAGGCCCCATTTAGGCACGCAACTCACCAAGTAACTATGAGTTAGTAATTCCTTCTCAGCCTGATCTAGGTTAGGTTGGGGGTAGAGGGATCTGTGCATGCAAACTTGAGCTCATTGGAGGAAAGAAAGAATATTAACATAAGTAATAAATTAAAAAAAATAGTTTTTTTTCTGATCATGCAAACAAAGCTGATGCATGGGGAATGTAGCAGGCATTTATCTTAATTCCACTTATTTGACAACAGCCTGACTAAAATTGGCCTGTGTAACTTCCCCAAAAACTGGACGGTGGGGTTGGAGAATTGTAGAAAATGTAACTTTGCCAATCTCTACACCCCAGAACAATTCAGCCCATGAGAGTGAAAAGATTGCCTGTCAATGAATTAAATTTACACCTTCTAGGATCCCTACAGTACAGATGGATACAGCTGATCATTCAAGACAAAATAAATGAGAAAAGAAGTGTAGGAAAGACAATAACTTATTGGTTGAAGAACCACTGAGAATGGTTTGGATGGCACATAACATGACTGTTTGGAGCTGCCATGTCTGAAGAAAAATAATAGTCTCAGCGATGTCCAGACCCCAGTAGGAGAGGACTGAGAAGAAGACATCCACCCTCAAGCAGCAGAATGGATTCTGATCAGTAATAATTAGGGGGAGGATTTCTATGACATGTCATATTTTTTGTGCAACCAATGTCTGAATTTACATGTTTGAATATGTAATCTGGTGAGAAAAGTCAGATTACTCATAAACATGTTTGAACTTGCTTATGGGTTCAAATGTAGGCTGCAGAGAAAATGTGAAATGTCATAGAAATCCTCCCCCTAGTAATAATATTATTTAGCTGGGAAGGTTCCCTTGGATCATCTTGGAGGGCACAGTGGGACATACTATGGGCCCAATCCCTAAGGACTTTGTATATCAGATCATGTTTTGTCACACACTTTTGTTAGTCAGGCAACATTTGTGCTAAACTGCCCAGAATAAAAATGAGATCAAATCTGTCTCTTGAGACTTTCACCCTGATAAAAATCAAAAAGCCAGAACATTTTATGCATCTTTCCCTATATAGGATTCCATTTTTCCCGCAGTTGGCATAATTAAAAATTACATACTTGACTGATCTTCTAGGGCTAAATTTAGAAGAACAAAAAATAATCGGTATTGTTAGAGAAGGTCAGAACAAAATACGTTGCAAGAATCTCAATGACCTTGTGCAGCCAGCCTTCAGATGCTAAATAGTGCTATTTATCCTGCAGCTATGATGTTTCCTCTCCCTTAGAAAAGTCCTTTTAGAAAATACAGTTCAATATTATAATTATTTTTAGAGCAAGTAACTCTAACATTTATTGTACTTAGCGTTGCATAACACTTTGATGTTAATAGTAAGCATAAAATTAAGTAATAAATATGTGAGATTTTATAGCAAATAACAACTATTTATTGCCCCTAGCACAAAATAAAGAAATAAATGCTTATTAAATCAGCAGATGGTTTCCCTTGATATCATTTCCAGTTTATGTCATGATCAACTCTGGATTTGTAATGTTGGTAGCCATTAATCAAAGATAATAATATGTATTACAAAGCAGTTGAGAGGGTGAAAAAGAAGGAATTATTCATTAGTGGCACCATTATTCCACTGGCGAGCACAGGAGTCCAGTTGACAGGGTTCTGTAGTTATTATGCTTATTTGATTAAAGAAATAGCTGATTGCCCAAGTCATAAATAGTTAAGATGCATGATAATGGGAGGAGTCTCTGAAAACCTGCTATTTGCAATTGGGAGAATGGTTCAAAGCTCCCTTTGGCCATCCCTTTACCTACATACAGCAAAACAGAGGAACTGCCCTATCAGTGATCATGTTTAATTATACTCATAGAAATCATAGAAAAGTGAAGTTGGAAGGGGCCTACAAGGCCATCAAGTCCAACCCCCTGCTCAATGCAGGAATACAATCAAAGCATATCTGCCAGGTGATTATCTATGTTTTTCTTGAATGCCTCCAGTGTTGGAGCACTCACCAATTCCCAAGGTAACTGGTTCCACTGTCGTACTGCTCTAATAGTTAGGAAGTTTTTCCTGATATTCAACCAAAATCTGGCTTCCTTTAACTTGAGCCCATTGTTGCACGTCCTGCACTCTGGGATGATCGAGAACAGATCTTGCCCCTCGTCTTTCAAATATTTGTAAAGTGCTATCATATCACCCCTCAGTCTTCTTTTCTCAAGGCTAAACATACTCATTGGCTAATGATCCAGTCAGAAAATATGGGCAAACATGTACACAAGCGGATAGTCTCAAGCTAAACCATCAGACTTGCAAACATAACCCATGTCTATCTCCCAGTGACAAATCACAAAACAAAGCAGAAGGCAATAGATTATGTTAGGGAGAGGCCAGACACAGCAGGGTACATGGTTCATCCAGCTCTATACCTTGTACATTGTCTCTCCCTCACTTAGGGCAGCTGCTTCACTCTGCCTAATAGTAGGGCCAGCCCTGATTTTCAGACAGTACTACTCACTGCTCTTTCCTTAGTTTTTGCCTCCTATAAGTGTCCAGGAAGTAGCCTTTTTGTCATCCCAGTGGTTGTATTGCAAGTGCCTCCCACATTAGCACAGCCTATTCAAATCTAAAAGCCCTCACTGAAAGAACTATGTTCAGAACTAAACCATTTAAAACATGTTCTTTCCATGAAAACAAAAGAATGACAACAACACGGCCATTTCTGTTGGGACTTCTGACTTTGCTCTTCAGTATCAATCATTTCTCCCTCCCCTCACATACAGCTGCTTCCCTACCTGGCTTTTTCCTGCTTTGAAACTCTCCACAGAACTCTAGGAAATAAGCAGGGCTTAAAAAAAAAAAAAGAAACAGAAAACCAAACCAAAACTTTCCTATGGTAGAAAACAATCCTGACCCTATGAATACAGGAGGGAAGATGCTAATAAAATGGGCCTGATAAGAAAACAGTCGGCCTGTCAAGCTTGTGAGATTCTGCTGCAGCACAAACACATTTTCAATTACTCAGGGGCTAGACGGAAGGCAGGCTGACAGTGAGGTGGAAAGCTGATGGAGCAGGTCAAGAGCTAGGAAAACATCAACTGGAGATACTGTTTGAATCAACTGGGTTTTGCGAATTTTCTTTCAAAGTCTTCTTTCTCTCTCTCCAAAACACACTCTGCTTATCCAAGCTTAGCTTACAAATAGGGCCAGTACTAGTGCTAGCATCCCCATCACATATACTCCTGCCCCCAAAGCCCCTCTGGAAAGCCTTGGACAGGATGTTCCCTCTATTGTACATTCTGCGAGGATTCACACTGACAGCACTGCAGGACACTGAACGTCCCAGTCCACAATCAAGTTGACTAGTACCACCCTCCCAAGAAATCTGTCACACAGACAGAATTTTAACAGCAAGGATGGTAAGAGCCACGGAATCACAGAGTCCGCTTTGCTTCAGTTTACCAGCTTGTAATCACCAACATTCAGGCTATGTGTGCACAAAATATCCTGAGATGCCGTTATAGAAAATCTTGGGGAAAATTTAGGATATAACTGAGATCTTGCCCTGCTTACGTCAAGTTAGACAATATGGGCTGAAATCCTATTGCTTAGGATAGTAAGTCACACTGGAGAAGGCCCATTGATTCAGTGGGGATTTGATGAGTCAACTCCCCTGTTAGTTTCATTGATTCGGTGGGTCTTCTCTAGTTGTGGCTTACTATACTAAGCAACAGGATTTCTGCCATGGATAGCACATGATGAAAAAGCTGAAAATATAGCACTGTTCCAGCAAAGGGATTTCCTCTGAGCTTCAGGCATCAGTAATCAGACTGCTAATCAAAAACTTGTTTATCTCACTCCTCTGATGTCCATTCTCGAAACAAAGCAAGAATGGTATGGAGGGTAAGAAGAGCTTGTGCAACGGCAATAGAAGCCTTTCAGAACATCAGCATCCCTGTTTCTATTTGTATTACATACCTAGTTTGATCCTAAATCTGCCACAACAGTTTTTTTTAAATGTACTTAGGACAAAATTCAGGCTCAAGTTTCATTTTGTTAGAACCAAGTAATGGTGAAGTAGCAACCTGAAATTAAAAATACGTGGACGCTGTTTCTCATCAAGGGATGTTATTCTTGAGAGTGGTTCTCTGTTGAATTTGGCTAGTCTTAGTGACACTGATATGGTTTCCATAAAAACGGGGGCGGGGGGGGGCAGGCACATGTGTTTTTTCAAAGATATAATTTTATTTATTTATTTTGGGGGGGAAAAGGTAAAACAATAATATAGAACACTTTTCACCTCAATACCACTGGGCAAGGAAGATACTATGCTACAACTGTTTCATACTGAAGGATGGACATACTGACAAGAAGCACCAATGTAGCTGAACAAAGTAAAATGCAACCTTAAATTGTGAGGATAAAAGAAAAGACAAGCCACGATGTATAGAGAGCAGGGAAGTCATATAAAGCATTGGGAATCTTGATGCTGTTGTTTGTTTGGTTTTTTCCTCCTCCTTTTGGCTGTCAGCTTCTTTTGTATTCTGTAGGGAGAAACCATCCAAACTCTGAAATCCAGCTAGTTTATCTTTTGATATTTCAGTAGTGGGATGTTGGGGGAGAGAGTCTGTCATCTACAGACAAGATAAAAGTCAGCAAAGGAATTCGCTAAGTTCTGATTGGTTGTGCATAGCCTTCAGCTGACTGTCATATTTTCTGTTATTATGATGACTTAGATATTATCCAAGTGTTATGCCTGAGGGAAGTGAAATTTTGTTCCATCCCCATTTATTTAGCTGCTAGCAATAAGCACATTAGCATCTTTCAGATAATGGCTGCTTGTGGTCATTGTGTTAAAGCAGGGATCTGCAGTAACTCTGGTTTTTTGGGGTTATTTGGTGTGTTACATGCTGCCCTATGACTTCCACTTGCATCAGGAGCAGTTAAACAAACCTTGCCTTCTGTGATGTTCAAACCTGGCATCAATCAGCACTATGACCTGATTCCTCCTCTCCCTGGCCCATGAAACCACAGAAGTATGTCATCAAACAAAACCTGGATTGTTTCTCTGCTTTGTCAGAAATAAAACAATTCAGAGCATCAACTGCTGCCAGCCTTGGACAGCAGAGTGAACAAATCAAGTGATGCTCAATGTGTTGCAAAAAATACATTTACCATATATGGGGTGAGGAATGGCTGGTGTTCAAGCGGGATTCCAAAAAGGAAGAGGCACTAGAGAACATATTGCAACTATATGTTGGCTGCTGGAACTTGTTAAAGAATTCTAAAAGATAATCAGTCAATGTTTCATAGATTACAACAAGGCATTAGACTGTGTGGATCATTGGAAGCTATGGATAATTCTAAAAGAAATGGGTGTGCCATAACACTTAATTGCTGGTGCATAAACATACTCTGGACAAGAGGCTACTTAAAGGACAGAACATGGAGATACAGAATGGTTTCCAACAGACAAAAGGGTCAAATAAGGGTGTGTTTTATCTCCCTGAAAAAAGAAAGATTATATGTAAGATTATAATTAACGTTGACTTTAATATGACAAAACTAATGACTACAGAAGAATTGCATAAATGTTGACAAAGAAAAAAAATATATTTTTAAGGGTTTTCTATTCAGTTATCAATCCAAATGGAAACTACAGCCAAGAAATTAAAAGACAGTTATGAGATTCGGAAGGGCAGCTATGAAGGAACTAGAAAAGATCCTCGAGTGTAAGGATGTCTTGACTAGGGCTAAGATCAAACTTTGTAGGTGTGCACCCTATTGTCACTTCCAAGGGAAGAGGGGTTTGGAAAATAAAAACTTATCTCATTGGCTCCAAGGATATAAAGAAGCAAGTTATGCTCTTCAACAGATTTTATTGGTTTCGGTAACTGTCCTAAACCAGTGGATTGAGGAATCCAGGATGTCCTGCCCATGGCAGCACCCTGAGTCCTGACGGGTGATTTCCTGCACTCTTTCCCATGTCTGTCATTTGCTCTTTCCTGGAGCTGAGTTCCCTTCACTAGTCTCAGTCCAACAGTACCCTTCAGTGAGGGCCAGTAGTCCCTGATGGAGGTTAGCCCCTATAGGGGGAGGCTTCCTCCAGTGCCAGAGCCAGCTGCCTGAGGCACAGTCTCTATCAGTGGCATCTCCAGCATCAACACTGAGTGAGAGTGGGTCCAGGCAAATGAGTTTCCTTCAGTCCTCAAGGTTGGCTTCCCTGACTTTCTTTAGGAGTAAAGACAAATGCATCTGTCCCCCATCCCCAGCCCTGTACCAAGCTCACCTACTCTCCAGTCTATGGACCTTGCAGGATGTTCAGACTTGCTCTGCCAAGGCACAGAATACAGGTAGCAGCTCCTCCCAGGCCTCTGCCCACATCTCCAGCTTGTGTCCTCCACTGCCTCCTCCTGTTATCCTAGCCTTTCTTCTTTCCACCCCACTTGTGCCCTTGTTGTGTTCCAAACGTTTCTCCTCCTTACTCTAACACAGGTGCTCCTTTACCCTGCCCCCATCCCCTGCTAGCTCTGTTGTCAGGGAAGACCTGGCCTCAACTTGTTCCCTGACTGTGGCCCCATGAGTCCAGGGCAAACCTCGTTTGTGGGCTGGCTCATCACCATGCTCTTGAGTCGCTGGGGTTCTTATCAAGGCCATTGTCTGCTACTAACTGAGACCTGAAGACAGGGTGGACGGCCCACCAGCAACACCAAGAGCGTCCTCCTCACAGTAAGATATTCCCTACTGTGTACAGTTGTGAAAGCTGGACAGTGAAGAAAGCTGATGAGAAAAAAGCTGAATCGTTCAAAATGCGGTGTAGAAGGAGACAAATAAATGGGTGCTAGCACAAAGCGAGCCTGAACTCTCACTTGAATCAAAAATGACTGAATTGGGGCTTTCTTGCTTTGTTCATATTGTAGAAAGCCAAGACTCACTGGAAAAGACAATAATGCTGGGGAAAGGGGAAAGCAGTAGGAAAAGAGGCAGATCAAACATGAGATGCATTGATTCAATAAAGGAAGCCATGGCCTGGAGTTTATGAAACCTAAGTGGGGCAGTTAATGACAGGAACTTCTGGAGGTCACCAAGTCATGGGGATGCCATAAGTTGGAAATGACTTGATCGTACATAACAGTAACAACCTTGTGTTGTTTGATAAAAAAAGATACAGAGACATAACAAATGCACTAAGTAACACAGACTTTGAAATTGAAATCAAAATCAAAAACAGCCTTAAAAACAAGGTGGGAAGTGTAAGAGGATAAAGGAAGTGCCACTAGCTAAGTACGACTAAAATAACTCTGTAACAGAGAGACTAACCCAAATAAGCAAGAAGGATGAGGAAATATAGGGCTAGATTGGACAAGAATTAAGAGGGAAAGGGTTGAAAGCTGGATATTGGTAAAAAGAAGGAAGAAGAGACACAAGCTAGAGTAAGCCAAAAGCCACCAAAATCCCCATCAGACTTCATTCAGAAACCACAATCAAAGAGTGCTGGTCAGCTTCTTGTCCAGCCAATATTGAAAGCTACTGGAAGACTGGCTTAATGTCTCACTATCTAACATATTAAGATCCACACACACTAAACAGTCATTTCCAATTAAAAAGAAAGGCAGAAAGAGAATGATGCTGAAGCTACTGAAATTAACAAAACAAATGCTTTGGCACTATAGGGAGAGAGTCTCAGGATAATCAAGGCAATCAGCAACAGCCAAAGATACAATGCAACTTTTTTTAAAAAACATCTGCTACTAACAGATAAAAAAGAGCTATAAATAAAGTGAAGAACTAGCAGGATACACAGCTTCGGTGACATCACACAGTCACTCCCGAAAAAACTGGAAAATACAGGTGAGAAAGCAAACCAGAGCTATGTGTGAATAAAGCTCCCCTCTCCCTCCCCCTCCCACAAGATAACCCTGGTACTTTCCTTACATGGTGTTTCACCCCCCAACCCCCCCCCCCCCACATTTTGGAGTACATTGTCTGGCTTTTTTTAGTGTCTGAAACTCCCAAAGTGTTAGAGGAAATCTGATCCAGATCTAATCTGGACCTGAACGGGACCAATCTGATCTGCTCCAAGCTTGATGTGAATCACTCCGACTGAGGCCTTTTTGGTTTGAGAATTGGCCGAATTAGTTGCACAACCCTGGCTGTCACCGAGACCTTCTCTCGTGGACCTGTCTTCCTCCTCCTCAGTGGGCATTCCACCTGCTTGTGAGACTCTCATGTAGAATTTGTGCCAGAATGTGCTCACTTTCCTCTTCACATCATAATCTAATTTTCATTCCACCATTTGATGGAAATGCTGGGGACAGGAAATGTTTGTTTCATTTCTGTACAGCGGTGATAAAACATCAAGTATCATTTAAAGAATTAGATCAGTGGTTCAAAATCTCACTTTGGGCTCTTTTATAGATGAAACATGTGCAGAACCCAATTCATTTTCCTAATTCTCTAGCAGGTATGCACTCTTTCTGAATCTCAGAAGCCTTTTAAATAGACTCTTACCTGGTTGATACTAGTTACCTGGTTGGTATGCTTCAGACAGAAGGATATGTGTCTACTTGCTTGGTCACTCTGGTTCCCGGGGGAGGCCTTTAAACCAGCAAATGCAGCCTTCCAGACTCCTAAGAGCCCTAAGCCAGCTCAGTTAGTTGCGAGGAATGTTGGAAGCTGCAGTCCAGTAACATCTTGAGGGCTGTGTCAAGCCCACCCCTGGTTTAAATACAGGACTCGCCTTTGACACCCCTGTAAAGGGATTATTGTACCCTGAACAGTAGAACATATGGCCATTCTCTCTTCACCAAATAACTGCTCATTAGGGTTTCACAAGAATAAGCACTTTCTAAGGTCTGTATGTTTGCAGCCCACCTGCTCTATGCACGTTCTTATTGGAGCCTCTTCTAGGACAGAATAACCAAAAAAGGCAGCTTCATACCCTTCTATCTGCCGTGTATAGAACGTCACCCAGATTCAGGTTTTCAAAAAATAGTCTACTTCAGGCAAGCAGTAGTGTTTTATGCCATCTGCTCATTAACTTAAATTAGAATTCCTTGACATTAATGCATGTGGATCACAAGGATTTTGCTAGCCATATGGCTTCCCACTTCTCACTTGGGTATCTCTTTGTTCATATCAGTCCCTCACACTTTCATGTAGCTTGAGACATTTTTCCAGGTAAGGAACTGTACCTTTTTCCCTTTCATTTGTTCTTTTTTAAGAACAGAGATATGTCTTAAACCTCAATGTTTCAACTTCATAGAAATCCACAAATCTAGGCAATGCTTTATTCACTCACTGAATTAACATATAGGAAAAGTTATTAAGTCATCTGTTTAAATATCTTTTATTGCTTCTACAGAAGGTCAGCAGCTCAATTTGTTGATCTCCTCAGTCTCAATTAAGGTCTTCTATGCAGCAGTTTAAGAGCCACAAAGGCATGGCTTAATTTAATGGCAAGGTCAGCAGGTTTCACTCCTGGAATGGGTCCTAGATAGATTCAGAGACAGAGCTTGGGAAGTTACTTCTACAAATATCCAATTTTTTTTAATTAGAATGTTTCCAACTTCCTCCGAAACAACAAATCTCATCATAGAATATAATCAATAAAGTCACATTAAAAGAACTAATAAAATTTAAACACATTAATGCTTTAAATACTTCAAAACAATTAAAACATTTCAAAACACTTTAAAACCGTTTAACAATTAATGCAAGATTAAAACAGCCTGAAGGACTAAAGGTTAGGTCATAATCTAAGTACCAAATGCTTGGGTAAGCAGTCAAGTTTTACCCCGTACCAAAATAAGGCTGTGTTGGTGCTAGTCATGCTTCCAAGGGCAGGACTTTCCATTACTGAGGCCCTACAGTTGAGTAAGAGCTCCCCTGTATTTTCAGATAATGTGCCACTCTCAACTGATTACAATTGATATTATTATTTTCTATGTCAACCAAATGTGCTGCTGTTGCAGGTGCAATTCTAAAAAATTCAGTCCTTTCCTGCTTCTCAAAAGGCACATGTTCTTTTTCAATAGTTGTTTGTGTTTTTGTTTGTTTGTTTGTTTAGTTTGTATGCTCCAAATCACTGTCCTTTGGTACAAAATATTGTCTCCTCCTGTCTACCTTATTGCTGCTTCCACACAGACAACAAAAGCATGAGGAATCAGCATAAAGCCAACACTGGAACTGTGTGGTATTCACTTCCAAATTTAATGAGGCTGCATCCCCATAAAAACTGCATTTATATCACAAAAGAGGAGTGAAGTTATCCCTCATTAAGTTACCATTCTAATGTAATTAATAGATGTAATAAATCCATTGTTATTGAGAATAACAATTAATTACTGTTGTTAACTGGTGACATACTACCACTTCTTTCCCAGCTCTGGCATGGTCATATCCCAGAGCAGAGCACCTTTTTTGCATGCAAAATGTTTCTTGTATAGCCTTCAGTTTCTCAAGACCGGGCTTGGCAATATCTGAGACAATGGAGAGCTGCTGTAAGTCAGTGCAGATAATTCTGGACATAGTCTGCCCCATTATAAGGCTGCTTCTTATACCTCTGGATGGGCATGCCATGGGAACTGTACAGAGGTGATGAGCACCTGAATATGCATAAATTTCCATACAGATTCGATAAGAGGCTTTAAGTAATTTGACCCAACTACAGATCACAGCAAAAAGCTTTTGTCTGAACAACGTGGGGAGTCATGGACAATACTGAAATGACCTGACTCTGGGGTCCAGCTCTGGTGCATGTGAAGCAATGCCTCTGAGCACCAAGAAAGTACTATTCTCTTTTCCCCAGCTGTTTTCCAGATGATAAACACTTGGAGGTGGCCTTTCCTGGCAGAGGGATGTATCACTTAATGGAGGCAGCCACATTTGTGCAAAAATAACCTCAGACATTCCAGATCTGTGAAAATGAAAGTAAGGGTGTGATCCCATTGACAAAAAGAAACACTCTTATATCACGTTCTGGTTTTTAAAGAATGGTTTTTAAAAAGTTGTTTTCATGACGTAAACAGAAGAACGGATTACTTTGCCAGGAAAGCATGCTTTTTTGGTTGGAAAACAACATAAAAGACAGTTCCACCGAAGGGTCTTTTGTTTTAGCAAGCATATGAACCCCAGTCATTTCTGCATATCTAAACACCTCTGTCACTGCAAATTGCATCTTTGGGTAACCAGCAGAGTGAGGGGAAAGGCGGCAGCAGCAACAAGAACAGGGAGGAGGGGAGAAGGAAGGAGGGACAGACAGGTGCAGGGAGCCTGAGAGTAATGGGAGGGCACAGCCAGTCCAGTGCAGAGTTGGAGGAGCGAAGAGCTGTCCTTGGGCAAAATATGGATCAGAGGCACAGATCCTCATGAATCTATGTGATGTCTATGTAGGAACATTCTCAAAACAATCTCAGTCATAGACACCATCTCTGCCCACAGATTGGACAGTGTTTGGGGACAGATCCCATTTTAAATCATGTGGATTCAGGATGATCCATGCTTTTACCTCAACTGGCATTTATTATCTCACTCAAAGACTCTGGTAATAAGAAAGAATAAAATGTTTCTGTTTACTTACAGCTCTTCACAGGTAAAACCCAACACCATATTGCTTGACATTCAACCCCAGTCCAGAAAAGTCCCTCCCAGCCAAAACCTCTCAAATGCATCATATGTATATATTGCATCATATGCATACTTTATATGTATATATTGCAATATATCCAACAGCTTCATGGCTTTGGGCAGGTGAAGTAGCACACAGAGCTCCATTTCGCACAACCATTACCTGCAGTGGCTTTCTCTCTTTACATAACGGGCCCTGGGTGTGCAAGACAAAGTATGTTAAGGATGCAACTGTTTTTCCTCCCTTTTCCAAGATCTCTTTCCTAGTCTTGAAAGGCGCATTTTAAAAAATGAGACATTATGGTAATTCTCAGAACTGTCCTGAAAAAAGGATGATAAATGACAATCCAAAGCATGACAGTTTTGTCATAATATCTTAGAAGAGGCAACAAAATACTGAAGGGCATGATGTTGGGATGCGACAAAAGATCCTTCATCATACATCTTATGACTGTCACAATTCTACTCAAAGAAGTATAATCTAATTTTCAAAAAGTTGGTTTTCTGCCTTTCAATAATTAATTAATAATACTGCATCTGGGGAACAGACATTAATCTTCTGCTATCTGCTTGCAATACATATATTTTTGCCTTGTGGAGAAGAGGTGCCAGTTAATAGGTTGTGCACAATAGTTAGGGAAAGATTCTTAAATGTTTTGTAAATATATTTTTTTAATTTAACAGTTTTACATTGGGCAAAAGATGAAGCCTGATTACAGTAAAAAAAATCAATGGGAGTTCCCTTCCTACATTTCTAAAGCAGAAGATATTTAGATTTGATGAGTCAATCATAACAAATCATATTTCGCTGTTACAGAAAGCTATTTGCCTATACACCATTGGGATTAAAAAAAATGGTGGCATCAATTCAATTCTGATTTATAGTGACCAAAGTTCCTGCTAAACTGGGCGCACCAATCCACTTCCCTCCACACAGCTGTCTTCCTCCTCCGTGCAGTGATCACGTTAGGTTCCGGTTGTGATGGAAACCAGCATGTGGGTGCCCCTGAGTTGCCCGCACATTCAGGGGCAAAGTCACTAGAGAGAGAGGCGGAGCCCCACGCAGCAGGGCTGAAAATTAGAGGGTACGTTGATAGGGACCCTTTCCAGGTTTACCATGTCATTAGTCTAGGGACACTCTGCGCCCATACACACTTTCCCCTTGAATTGCATGGATCTGAGCAGCACAGTTTGGTTATACATGCGTTTTCCCCCCAATAAATAAATAAATATTTCAATAAACAAATTTTTAAAAATTCAATAAATACTGTGCTGTATTCATCTCCAGGAAGTGGCTTGAGAAAGGTGGGTCTTGGGCTTACCTGGGGCCCTGTTGTTGGCACTGTGGTGGCCCTGGTCTGATGGCAGCAGCGCTCTGCCTCTAACCCCAGCATTGTTGAAGGGAGAAGTGTAGCTTGCTTAAGGCCACACAGGCTGGCTCTTCTTCTACAAGGCACAGTGGGTGACAGAACCCCCAACCCCTGGTGCTCTGACTCACTGAGCTATCCAGCCAGCTTGTAAACAGCTGTAATCCAATATATATAGCCCATGAGGCTGACAGCTCTCAGGGCACATATTATGTAAACCCAGAAATGCAAATACTATCACTCTGACATTATTTGTTTGGGAACTTACAATTGACCTGGCTTACCATCATGTTGCCCTGAAAACACTCAATCTTGTTTAATTTCTGAAGCTATGCAAGGACAGGAGCAGCTAGCACTTGACTGAGAGACCATGAGGAAATACCGGGGATCTCCAATGAGGGCTGGGGGGAAATCCTGTCTAAAATTCTGGATAGCTTCTGCCATTCAGAGTTGACAATACTAGGTTGAATGGATCAATGATCTGATTCAGTATAAAGCAGCTTCCTATGTCCCTATGTAACTGTGGCTTAAAAAAATGAATGTATCTTCATAAAATTGTTGCTGCAAAATAGCATCTGCAATAATACAGAGGTCCATCATCCTGTTTGCACATTATGAGCATGCACTTGCACACACATAGTTGGATGTATTGCTTATCAGGAATTTAACCAGTGAGGAGGTATGCTAAATGTCCGGAGCCAAATGACTCAGTATGTCTTCAGGCAGTTTCTTATGACTAATGGGGTAATGAAGCCTGCAGGGGAATGTCCTAGTACCAGAAGTACAGTAGATAAGGGGAAGTTTCAGGCAGCTGCAGAAAGCCAATTTAGGATATTGGTAGAGGGTTGGACTAGCACCTGGGAGGTTCAGGTTCAAATCCTCAGCAATGAAACTCACTAGATAACCTTGGGCCACTTTCTGCCTGTTCTACTCACAGGGTTGTTGTGTGACAAAAGCACGGGAGGTGGAAAGCAATGTAAGATGGGCGTTTGTTTGTTTGTTTGTTTTTATCCTGCCTTTCTCCGTAAAAGGACCCAAGGGAGCTTACATCAATTAAAAACTGTATTTAAAAGCTAAAAACAGTAAGTATACAAATATTAAAAAAGAATTAACAAGTATCATATTAAAATGATAAATAAAATCAATATTAAAACACATTCTACACATAACAACTAAAGAATAATAAATTGATTGATAGCTACATTGGTGAGGAACCATGAGGCGAAGCGCCATCCTCCCATGGAACTGTCTACAAGTTTCAAGTGAATTTTTCCAGTTCTGTTTAATGAATTCAGGTTTTATGACCATTTTCTTGTGCCAGGAAATGCAAAGCTTCAAGCAGTTTTGAAAAGAAAAAACAAATACAGAAATTATTACAGATCTTTCATATTAAAAAGAACTGACCACAGATCTTTCATATAATATATGGGCTTGCCCTGTATTATTACAGACAAAACAGCAAAACCACAATAATGATAAATATGTTCATAGACTGAATATGTATGTCACTATGACCTAGGTTGCAGTATAAACCCCCATTATGTCTCTCTTGACACCCTCTGGGTACATTAGGCCTAATTTTCTCCTTTCCTGATTATCTAACTGAAGCTGTTTCAACCAGATGGTTGAATTCTGTTTGTCTTCTTCTTTTAATGACGGTTTTAATCTTGGCAAGTGCTTTGAAATTTCTTCACTGTGCTCACAGTGGTGGACATTGACACAAGAGGGAAGACTTTTTCTTGAGGGTGTTGTGATTCCCCGGCCCATAAACCATCTGTTGTGTTACTTGTCATTGGCAGTACAAGCAAATTCCTTATTTGTTATGAGTGCTTAATACTAAGGGAAGGAGGAAACCTACAAGACTTCTTTTCCCTGAGGATATTTGCACCAATCTCCAATTCTGCAACAGGAGGCACTTCTTCTGGCCTCCACAACTCAAATTTGAATCCAAGTAATGGCTTCCTCTGCTGACCCAGGTTGGAGAGCCTTGTTACACCAAATGGCATTCACCAGTTGCTCTCAACTGCAGCTGCCATCTTGTCTTACCATCACGGGCTATGCCTTCTGGGGTTTATGGGTACTGTAGTCCAAAGCATTTGGGGGGGGGGGGGCAACAGGCTTGGGAAAGCAAGTGGCTCCAAATGGCAGAAAGGGAAGACCAAGTTCATTTCGAAAAAGGATGGTTTGTGTTTGCTTTTGTAATTACATTTTGTATTACATCTAGATGTTACATTTGACCAGAGCAAGTCCTTTTCTGGACTCCAGATCCTTGGCTGTGGGATTCTGGGGGTTGTGGGCCAAAATGTAACGTTTCAAAGCTCTGCATTTCATTGTTGTTGTTGTTGTTTAGTTGTTAAGTTGTGTCCGACTCTTCGTGACCCCAAGGACCAGAGCACGCCAAGCCCTCCTGTCTTCCACTGCCTCCTGGAGTTGGGTCAAATTCATGTTGGTAGCTTCGATGACACTGTCCAACCATCTCATCCTCTGTCGTCCTCTTCTCCTCTTGCCTTCACATTTTCCCAACATCAGGGTCTTTTCCAGGGAGTCTTCTCTTCTCATGAGATGGCCAAAGTATTGGAGCCTCAGCTTCAGGATCTGTCCTTCCAGTGAGCACTCCGGGTTGATTTCCTTCAGAACGGATAGGTTTGATCTCTTTGCAGTCCAGGGGACTCTCAAGAGTCTCCTCCAGCACCACAATTCAAAAGCATCAATTCTTCGGCAGTCAGCCTTCTTTATGGTCCAGCTCTCACTTCCATACATCGCTACTGGAAAAACCATAGCTTTGACTATGCAGATCTTTGTCAGCAGAGTGATGTCTCTGCTTTTTAAGATGTTGTCTAGATTTGTCATCGCTTTCCTCCCAAGAAGCAGGCATCTTTTAATTTCGTGGCTGCTGTCACCATCTGCAGTGATCATGGAGCCCAGGAAAGTAAAATCTGTCACTACCTCCATATCTTCCCCTTCTATTTGCCAGGAGGTGATGGGACCAGTGCCCATGATCTTCGTTTTTTTTATGTTGAGCTTCAGACCATTTTTTGCGCTCTCCTCTTTCACCCTCATTACGAGGTTCTTTAATTCCTCCTCACTTTCTGCCATCAGAGTGGTATCATCTGCATAACTGAGGTTGTTGATATTTCTTCCGGCAATCTTGATTCCGGCTTGGGATTCCTCCAGTCCAGCCTTTCGCATGATGTATTCTGCATATAAGTGAAATAAGCAGGGAGACAATATACAGCCTTGTCGTACTCCTTTCCCAATTTGAACCAATCAGTTGTTCCATATCCAATTCTAACTGTTGCTTCCTGTCCCACATATAGATTTCTCAGAAGATAGATAAGGTGGTCAGGCACTCCCATTTCTTTAAGAACTTGCCATAGTTTGCTGTGGTCCACACAGTCAAAGGCTTTTGCGTAGTCCATGAAGCAGAAGTAGATGTTTTTCTGGAACTCTCTGGCTTTCTCCATAATCCAGCGCATGTTAGCAATTTGGTCTCTAGTTCCTCTGCCCCTTCGAAATCCAGCTTGTACTTCTGGGAGTTCTCGGTCCATATACTGCTGAAGCCTGCCTTGGAGGATTTTGAGCATAACCTTGCTAGCGTGTGAAATGAGTGCAATTGTACGGTAGTAGGAGCATTCTTTGGCACTGCCCTTCTTTGGGATTGGGATGTAGACTGATCTTTTCTAATCCTCTGGCCACTGCTGAGTTCTCCAAACTTGCTGGCATATTGAGAGTAGCACCTTAACAGCGTCATCTTTTAAGATTTTAAATAGTTCAACTGGAATGCCATCACCTCCACTGGCCTTGTTGTTAGCCATGCTTTCTAAGGGCCACTTGACTTCACTCTCCAGGATGTCTGGCTCAAGGTCAGCAACCACACTATCTGAGTTGTCCGGGACATCCAGAGCTTTCTGATATAATTCCTCTGTGTATTCTTGCCACCTCTTCTTGATGTCTTCTGCTTCTGTGAGGTCCCTACCATTTTTGTCCTTTATCATGTCCATCTTTGCACAAAATGTTCCTTTAATATCTTCAATTTTCTTGAACAGATCTCTGGTTTTCCCTTTCTATTATTTTCCTCTATTTCTTTGCACTGTTCATTTAAGAAGGCCCTCTTGTCTCTCCTTGCTATTCTTTGGAAGTCCGCATTCAATTTTCTGTAACTTTCCCTATCTCCCTTGCATTTGGTTTCCCTTCTCTTCTCTGCTATTTGTAAGGCCTCATTGGACAGCCACTTTGCTTTCTTGCATTTCCTTTTCTTTGGGATGGTTTTTCTTGCTGCCTCCTGTACAATGTTACGAGCCTCCATCCATAGTTCTTCAGGCACTCTGTCCACCAAATCGAGTTCCTTAAATCTGTTCTTCACTTCCACTGTGTATTCATAAGGGATTTGGTTTAGATTATACCTGACTAGCCCAGTGGTTTTTCTTACTTTCTTCAGTTTAAGCTTGAGTTTTGCTATAAGAAGCTGATGATCAGAGCCACAATCAGCTCCAGGTCTTGTTTTTGCTGACTGTATAGAGCTTCTCCATCTTTGGTTGCAGAGAACATAATCAATCTGATTTCGGTGTTGCCCATCTGGTGATGTCCATGTGTAGAGTCGCCTCTTGTGTTGTTGGAAAAGAGTGTTTGTGATGACCAGCTTGTTCTCTTGACCAAACTCTTTTAGCCTTTGCCCTGCTTCGTTTTGAACTCCAAGAATTGATCAATTTCAGCCTCTTCAGAATCGGTGGTTGGTGCATAAACTTGGATTACTGTGATGTTGAAAGGTCTGCATTGGATTCATATTGAAATCATTCTATCATTTTTGAGATTGTATCCCAGTACAGCTTTTCCCACTGTTGACTATGAGGGCTACTCCATTTCTTCTACGGCCTTCCTGCCCACAATAGCAGATATGATAATCGTCTGAATTGAATTCGCCCATTCCCGTCCATTTTAGTTCACTGATGCCCAGGATGTCAATGTTTATTCTTGCCGTCTCCTGTTTGACCACATCCAGCTTACCAAGGTTCATAGATCTTACATTCCAGGTTCCTATGCAGTATTTTTCTTTGCAGCATCGGACTTTCCTTTCACTTCCAGGCACGTCCGCAGCTGAGCGTCCTTTCAGCTTTGGCCCAACCACTTCATTTGCTCTGGAGCTACTTGTACTTGTCCTCCGTTCTTCCTCAGTAGCATGTTGGATGCCTTCCGACCTGAGGGGCTCATCTTCCAGCATCATATCTTTTAGCCTTTTGTTTCTGTCCATGGAGTTTTCTTGGCAAAGATACTGGAGTGGTTTGCCAGTTCCTGCTCCAGGTGGATCGCGTTTAGTCTGAACTCTCCACTATGACCTGTCCGTCTTGGGTGTCCCTGCATGGCATAGCCCATAGCTTCTCTGAATTACTCAAGCCCCTTCGCCATGACAAGGCAGCAATCCGTGAAGGGGATAGACAGTAATAGCTGCCCCTTATTTTTTGCAAATTATTCAGCCTGTAGAATGTAATATAAAATGCCTCAGGCCCACGTCAATAGTAGAAAATGAGAGCCAGTGAGGTAGAGTAGATAAAGTATTGGACTAGGATTCAGGAGATCTGGGTTCAAATTTCTGCTAGGCCACGGAAACACAATGGAGCATGGTTAATTACTCCTTGAATGTCTCCTATACCTCAAAAACCCTATTAGGGTTGCTGTAAGTTGGAAGTGACTTGAGGGCACTTAACAAACAACACACAGGAGCCGAGGGAAGTACTCTATGATATGCATTATTCATTCTTGTTATCACATGAATAAAGGTGTTCATTTACTGAGTTTGTTATAATGCATTTCATTTCATCAGCTTGAGTTATGTATATGCATATCTCAAAAACCCTCTTAGGGTTGCCATAAGTTAGAAGTTACTTAACTTCACATAACAACAGCATGGTTTCCAAGGAAAAGTCTGAACCAGGAGAGGGGAAAGCCTGCTTTGAAAGCAGTGATTTGAAAATCTGGAGCTGAGAAAACTGCAACACTGAGGCAAATGTCCTCTTCGTGGCTGTCAACTTTCCAAAGCTGGCAACTGAAAATAATCCTGTTTCAGGGCAAAAATGTTGCTACATGATATCACGTGGTGTCCCAAAATGAGTGCTGCAAAGGGAGATTTCCATGATTCACAATATTTCTCCCAACATGAGCAGTCTCCAGAATGTCCTGTCCTCAACTGCCTTGCTCAGTTCTTGTAAACTCAAGACTGTGGCTTCCTTTAGGTACTCAATCCATCTTGTATTTAATATTCCTCTTTCCTGCTGCATTCTATTTTTCCCAGCATTATTGTCATTTCCAGAGAATCCTGCCTTCTTATGATGTGTCTAAAGTAGGACATTCTCAGTTCCAACATTTTTGCCTCCAGAGATAGTACAGGCTTGATTTGAGCTAGAATCCACTTGTCTTTCCAGCAGTCCAAAGTTTCCACAAAGCTCTCCTCCAGCACCAAATTTCAAACAAATCAATTTTTTTCCTATCAGCTTTATTAACTGTCCAGCTTTCACACCCATTCTGGTGATTGGAAATACAAGATTGTGGATTATCTTGGTCTTAGTCTCCAGTGGGACATTGTTACTAGATATGGTCACGAATTGAAAAAATGGCGATTTGTTAAGATTTGTAATTTGTCAAGGTTGATGAATCACAAATCATGAATTTACTAATTTTTTTCAAAGCCTATAAAACACACACCCTCATGCACCTAGACACACCAAAATTGTTGACTCTCCTCTCCAGGCCCTGTACGTTTGGTGAATATTGGGTTTCAGACATCTGAATTACACACCCACAAAGTGGGTCCCCCCAGGGAAGTGCCCTTTAGCAGCTGGCCTGCACTAGTGCTGGAATTTCCCCCAATCAAGTGCTGAGACACACCCATTTCTTTTAGAATAACCCATAGTTTCTCATGATCTAAACAGTCAAAAGCTTTGCTGTAGTCTATAAAGCAATGATCTTCTGAAATTCTTTGGTTCTTTTCAGTAGCCAGTGGATATTAGCAATATGATCTCAAATGCTTCTTCCTTTTCAGAATCCAACCTGAACATCAGGCATTTCTTGTTCCGTATAGGGTAAAAGCCTTTGGTGCAATATCTTGAGCATCACTTGCATGGAAAATTGGAGCAATGGTCCTATAATTACTGTACTCTGGCATCTCCTTTCTTATGGATTAGAATGTATATTAAGTGTTTCCAGTCTGTGGGCCATTGTTTTGTTTTCCATATTTGTTGGCATATTCTTGTTAGGATTTTGACAGATTCAGTCTCTGTGGCTTGAAACAGTTTTATCAGTATTCCATCTCTCCCTGGTGATTAATTTCTTCCTATTGCTTTCAGAGCAGCTTTCACTTCACTTTTCGAGAACTGCAGGTTCTTTATCATAGGATTCCTCTTCAAAGGAGTTTGTCTTCCTTTTTCCCCTTCTGTATAGGTCTTCAGTACAGTATACTGTTTCCCACAGTCAGCCATAGCCACCACATATTCAACTCTAGTAACTGGCTACCCTGTTTGGCTATATGATTTCTCTCTGGGCAAAGAATTTTGAGTACTTTGCTATTAAAAGCCACCTTTCAATCCCTGCATTTTCAACTTTGTTTGTGGCATTGAATTAAGACTAGATTGAGATTGAATTAAGGTTTTCATGGCAGGTTCCTCATCTTTAACAGTTATGGTTTGGACCTACTCCATGGTAACAGCTATACTGATTTTGTGTTGAATTTCACAGATGCATACAGGTAAGAATTTTGTTCCATTCATTTTAACATTTAGAAACTTCTAGTGTATGGCAGCCCATCACTCACAGTTGGAACATTTGACAACAGCACTTAATATTCATCTTTGTGTTAGTGCAGCATCCTAAACTTCACATACACTGTGCAGCGTTCATTTAGCGCATACAAAAAAGACGCTCATGCTGGTTCCTATTAACATGGGATAAGCTGTGCCCTTGTCATACCACTGGCAAGGCACAATTAAAATTTGGGAGTATGTATTGCAAAGGAAAAGGATCTGCAAGGCAGAAAGGGTTGGGGGAAGAACACACTTCCATACATAGCTGGTGATAGAGTTGTAGCTCTACATCATACTGATGGGTAAACATCACCTTTTGTAACACGCTTGAGGCCTGACAGGTTTGACAAGCGATTTTTGCTGCAACGAGTGGGGAAACCAACAGTGGATGGACACAACATGCAATTATCCCT
The DNA here is from genome assembly GCA_037013535.1 of Intellagama lesueurii. Taxonomy (NCBI): domain Eukaryota; kingdom Metazoa; phylum Chordata; class Lepidosauria; order Squamata; family Agamidae; genus Intellagama; species Intellagama lesueurii. The sequence continues at coordinate 165,611,239 of JBAJHW010000004.1, forward strand.
TGCTTGCTTAACACAATATGAGATGAAAACTTAATTGCTGGTTTGTTCAATAATCATTGCCAAAAAAAAGATTAACGTTTTGCAATTTACAGCTTATCTTAATTATTGAAAGCAACCCTGGTTTAACATTTCTCTCCAAAAGCAGAAAGATAATATTTTGCAAGTTTATTCTAAGTTTTTATCAAGAAAAAAAAAAGAGAGAGATTAATCTCTCTACCAGCTTGATTTGCCAAAATTCAGTGTGTAACTCCTGTGAACTATGACCTTAAATCTCTTTGGGCTAGCACTAAACTTGTTCTCATTTTCTCTCAAGAACTCTTTCATCAGAAGAAGAGTTTGATTCACCCTATCTCTTGTTTTTGTTTGCTTGTTTGTTTGTTTTAAAATGGCTCACGATGATACAGCAGCAACAACTCATGAAGCGTAAAAATCATGAAGGAAATAAATAAAAAAGAGCAGATATAAGCTTACAGATGAAGCATCGATGGCCCCTATTGTAGACTGAAATGTATACAGTGTGAGAAGGTTATTCTTCCTTCAGTTGTTCTGGCCCACAGAACGGATGGCTCCCTCCGCTGCCACTGCAATGGTATGGTCCAATGGCTGAGGACTATGGGGACCTAGCCCAGATATTTGAAAGGCCACATGTCCCTCAACCCCTGTACTAAACAAAGACACACAGCCAATTCTTTAACGATACAAGTAGTACAAAAGCCTAATAATTATCATTATCAGAAAGTAAGTGATTCCTAACCATTGCCTTGACTGTAAATATATGCCTGTTGAATTTGGAAAGCATGTGGGAATCCACTGTGTGAGGTAGGTGGATCCATACCGGAACTAGAAGATTTCACTGGAAAGTGTGCTGGAGGCTTGCCTGTAAAGCAGAAGGCAGTATGTCAAGAGAGGGAAACTGAGCAGAAAATGAAATAAGCAAAACAAAGCTTGGGAAAATTACCTTTTTTGGACTACGACTCTCAAAATCCCCCAACTGACGATCATGTTTGGGGGCCAAAAAGATGTTGGAAGGCTTTTTCCCTCAAACATTGGGAGAGCAATAAAAGATGATATAGAAACCGGGGGTGAAGTCTGTATTATCATATGTGGTACAGACATAGCTGGAGCTAAAAATTTAAAAATAGAGTGAGTGATTCATCACTTTGACATGCAATACTTTCTGAGTACCTTAGAGCTCAGATAAAAGATGAGCTTTCTCACTCACTTAATTCCATGATGGTGGTGGTGGTGGTGATGATGATGATGAATTCAATTTCTTTATAAAGTCTCAAAGCATCTAACATCTTAAAGTATATTTTGTTTTAAAATATACAAAATTTACAAATAATGTGAGCAATGTGTCCATCATGTAAAACTGCATATCTCCACAAGAATAAAAAATCTTGGGCCTGTTATCAAAACATGGCCAACCCTGTTCCTTACTCAGGATAAAGTGACTTGCATGAGTCAGCAAAAAAGCTAGCCAAAGATATTATTTCACTTGAGGCAGAGCAGCAAATGGTACCTGCCATTTATTCCAGTCAAGACACATAGTATTAAGAATGTGCATTAGCCCACCAACCCCATCTTTGTCTCTGCCCAAACAAAAGCACACCGATGGGTGCCTGGCCCAACCTACATCTTTTTTGGTGACACTGAGACCTAGCCGTTGTCTCCATCCTTGACAGTATTTGGGTATTTCCAGATCACCATGAAAAATCCCATTCCCACAACCAGGGGAATGCAGACAGCTATGACGTGGGGCAGAGGTAGGACTACACAGCACCCTCAGTTTCAAATACATGGTAGGCTTTAAATACCCATCAAGAGGACTTTACTTCTGCCCCAGGCACCTTTCTGCCAGCTGGCAGCAGCATGACACTAGAGTAAACAGTAAAAAAAAGAAAGAAAGAAGGCAGAGAGGGGAGAGAAAGGCAAACCTTACCACACTAACTACACAAAATGGCTGTCCGAGCAGCTGCAAGGAGATATAGGCTGCCAAGGAATCCTGTTTGAGTCGGTGCCTCAGTGGCTGAACTGGGCCTTATTCACTTTCCTTTTCCTTTGGTGTCAGCTCGGTCATCCTTGATACTGTGTATTATTTTCAGTTTCCCCTTCCTCACTTGGAATTGCAGCACATCTTTTGAAAAAAATAATAATAACTTCACAAATACTGGATTGAACATGAAGGGTCTGTGGAGGTATTCCACCCCGTAAGTGGCCAGCGGCTACATGCTCTGCCTTGTGGTCACCCCACAATCACCCAAATATCCCTGATTCAGTCCATTTTCATACATTCATCCAAAGACAATGCACATTGCCACATGGTATGCAAAAACAGCCAAATGAAAGAGAAAACCCTACAAGTCTCTCTCCCCATCCATGGCAATAGCAATAACATAACAAATGACATAGCTAACACAATGTCCTTTCATTACATACAAAGTCTGCACTGCAAGATGGCCACCTCACCCTTCCTAACAGAGTGAGAACAGTATGGGACAGTGATGTAACAGATGAAGATTGGTGTCTGATCTATGCAATGAGACTTGGAAAGCGTTGCTCCAATATATTTGAGAGAACTTCAGGAAGCAAAATGTCTGGGCTGACAATTGATGACGATCCTCATCAGTGAACTGCTGGATACCTCAGTGGTTTAGGCCTCTGGCTACGGAGGTAGAGGTTGAGAGTTTGATTCCCCACTGTGCCTCCTTGACAGGGTCTGGACTTGATGATCCATTGCGGCCCTTCCAGCTCTGCAGCTCTAAGAAAAAAAAAACAACAACCATCACAAATTATACAGGGTATTATATCTGTGACCAAACATTCAATTTTTCCATCCAGAATAGCCCTAGACAAAGAACTCGAAAGTAAACACAACTGTGAACTAAAAAATCTCTAATTAATAAGAGCTGAAATTCTGTCCTCACTTACTTGTGAGTAAGTTTCATTGAACTCCATGGGAGATAGTTTTAAATAAACATATATGGTTGTGCAATCATGTTGATCTGAAACAGGTTTTTACACTTACTATTAAAGGTTCAGACAACTTGTCCTCTTTTGTCTCTTTTGCACTGAGACAAAGGGGAACAGAGTGCTTGAACCATTAATAGTCAGTGTTAATAGTGAGGCATGCTGTGCTCCAGAGACTGTAATTTAAGCAGGTCTTTGTGTCTGAGCAATCATCCGAGCAAATGAAGCCTGTGCTTTCCTTTTGATTACCAATGACAAAGCAAAGCCACCTAATCTGCAGATTATGCAGCCTGTAAAATGCAGCTGCAGTGACAGTCAGATGCGTTTCCATACTCATCTGACTGTAATGATGTACTATATGTAATATATAGTTTGACCCTTATTTCTCAGTGAACACAAATAGGATAACAGTGCAGAGAGATGTAAAGATCCAAATGAAAAATGAAGGTGAAACCACAGTTGTTTGATTCTTTGGCTGGAGATTATACAGGGGAGGAATACATCGCAAACAAATTTTTCTGGCCCTAATTATCATTGTTTTACTGCTGTGTAGAACATTCCAGCTACAGCTGGGTAGGGATTAATAAAAGAAGGAGAAGCAAGAGAATACAACGAATTCACCATTTATTTTTATGAATTAGGTCTCATTAGCAGGCATTCACTCAGCACTAATAGTGAAGATCACATTTGTGGTTAAGGATCATTAATATCTTCCACTACAGGCAAAATCTAAACCAGCTGACTGCCAAGTTCCCTGCAATGTGCCTACTTTGTTGTTTTTTATCCCAGTTTGCACAGTCTTTGTCAATGTTAATAGCGTTGCCTTGAAATCATAGCTTTTAAACTGACAGTGTATTCATTAGTGTCCTGGGAAGATGGAGGAACTGAAGGAAAGGAAGCTGTTTGCATTTGTGATGGCACTTATAATGTTCTAGTACACCGAAGAACAAAAACCCAGATGAGAAAGGTTGGCCACATTACCTGCCTATCACCGCCTCTGCTATGCTTCCAGTGTTTATGCAGAACTGTGGAAGTGCTCTTCTAGGTAAGGCAACACTTCAAGATGCTCCAAAGAATCATTATGGATTGAACAACTCTAGTGATGTGCTAGAGCAACTGCCTTGTTTATGTGCAGAAGTTCCCAGCCTCAGTCCCTTGACCATCTCTGGTCTGTTGTCCAAAACCTAGAGAATTGCTCTCACTCCATGTAGAACAGAAGTAGGCAAAAGTTAAACTGAGATCTACTAGCTCACCTCTGATGTGAAATGTTATCAACATTTTAAGAGCCTTTCCTTCCTAAATGATATTGCTGAAAAAGAATGATGAAGGCAATTGTCCCTTTTTTAGCGAGGGCTTCTGAACTTGGTTTTGGCGATGACTGCATATTTCTCTGCCAACTCTGGGCATGTGTTTAGAGATAATAAGATATCACTGAATATCTCAGTAATTTCGGTCCCAAAATTTTGAATCTACCCGGAAAATGCAACACTAAGCTTAAAAACTATTGCACTTGGAGGCAAGGAAAAAGATAGGGAGAGAGAGGAAATTCTATCCAGATTGTTCACGTGTTTAGTTTCAACTGCTATAGCATAGACTGTGCCTTTTAAAAACTTATGAGCTACAGCCCCTCTCCCCAGCCAACATCACACAATTTGGAGAAAGATTAATATGGCTTGCAAAGTTGAAAACTGATCTGTGAGCAAAAATAAAATTGTATAGTCCTAAAGTCCTCGGTGTGGTGCAGTCCTTCTTGTGTGGTGGTAAAACTCCTTGCTTTGGCTATGGCTGAAGAATATTAGTCAAAGAACTTGGATGAAATAATGTGTGTGGGGGGGGGGTTCACATCAGAGGAAATTATGGCTATGGTTTCACACAGTATGGAAAGAAGCTTCCCATTTCCTCATTTACAGCTATGGTTGTGTCCTTCACTGATACAACCTTCTGACCCAGCATTTCTTATTCTCAGTCACGTTGGAGGAATTTCCTTCAGTGCAACAGAGCAGAAGAAGTGGTTGGGCCATGTCAAAGGAGGTAACAGTTGTGTTCACAAACTGTAAGGGAAAAAGAAGCATCAGAGTCTTTACTGCTTTGTGGCACAGGACCCCTGTCAGCACGTGTAATGATAAGAAGAAAGAGAGAGAGAGAGAGAGAAAGGTGTGTGTGTGTGTGTGTGTGTGTGTGTGTGTGTGTGTGTGTGTGTGTGTGTGTGTTGTCTTGGAAGGTATGCACATCAAACTCCCCCTTTCAGCCCTCAGAGAGAACAGGGCAATTTGTCACTTATAGAGATAAGGATTGAAAGTTCTGGCGCAAGTGATAGCCTGGGTGTGTTTTCTTTTTCTTTCTTTTTTCTTTTTTGTCTTCGAGGGTGGTACTCTTAAGATCATTTTCTACTTCCTTTTTTCTCTGAGGTACCATCCTACTCCCCCACCCTCAGCTAGAGAAAGACCCACATGCATCAAAGTTTTCTGACAGGTATTGCATAAATAAGCTTTCACTATCTGTAAGTAGATTTTCTTAGGTAATAAATAGAATCCCTCCCCTTTACTATCAGTTTCCAGATGACTGCACCTCTTTAACACTCATGAGGCCAGCTTTAGGTTGCTGTATTCTGACAGAACAAATAGTGCATAATCCTAACATTTGTTGGGTGGTCTGTGCGAAGTGAGAATGATAGGACTAATCAGACAGGGTGCTGTCTTTTGATCTTGAAACCTTGGCAACTGTTCAACATTGCCAATGCCTTCTTCTTCTTATTATTATTTATTTCATTTATACCCCGCCTATCTGGTCTTGCGACCACTCTAGGCGGCTTCCAAACAACATAAAACAACAGATAAAATCACAAAATTATTACAAAAACAATTTCCATAACAATTATAAAACAAAAAATAAAGATAAATAGAAAAGATAAAAAGATCAGGTATTGACTGGAGGGAAGGCCTGTATAAACATCCATGTTTTTAATTGATTTTTAAAGATACCCAGCGTAGGGGCGGCACGAATCTCCGGAGGAAGATTATTCCAGAGGCGAGGAGCCACCGCCGAGAAGGCCCGATTTCTTGTTCTTTCCCTACGGGCCTCCCTCGGCGTCAAGCTCCTCAGCCTCACCTCCTGACTCGCACGGGTGATCCGGGTAGACCTTGGTGGGAGTAGGCGTTCCGCCAAATATTGAGGTCCTAAACCGTTTAGGGCCTTATAAGTAAGCATTAAAACTTTGAAGTCAATGTGGAACCGAATGGGCAGCCAATGCAATGCGGCCAGAATAGGAGAGATATGCTGGTATTTTCTCACTCCACTAAGGAGTCTGGCCGCCGCATTCTGCACCACCTGAAGTTTCCGCATCAACCTCAAAGGCAGCCCCACGTAGAGCGCGTTACAGTGGTCTAATCTTGAGATTACGAGCGCATGCACCAAGGTAGTGAGCGCCCCCATATCAAGGTAGGGCTGTGGCCGGGCAATCCGCCAAAGATGGAAAAAGGCGGAGCGGACTACCGACGCCACCTGCGTTTCCATGGTGAGCGCTGGGTCCAGATGGATCCCCAAGCTGCGAACCCCACTCTTAGCGGCCAAGGTGGCCCCAAACGAGAGAGAGTCATCCAAGCCGCCAACCACAGGGGCACCCACCCTCAGAACCTCCGTCTTGTCTTATATGCTCAGATATGTAAATTATCACATAACACCAATAATGTACTATATGAGACTAATCATGAACTGGACTGGGCCATACATCTCACTACTTAGTAATGGAATACTCCATAGGTGGGGCAATTGAAGCACTCCAGATATGGTTGGAATCCAATTATCATCAGCCTAACCCTTAGTCTAGATCATGAGAGCTCTAGTCCAACATATGGAGGGCTACAAGTTCCCCACCCTCTAGAGTGTCCTTTGAGGATGTGTTCATAAGAAGCAGTTCAACTTAATGGGGAAAATGGTTTCCAGAATGCTGTCTTATATACCTGACAGTAGGTCTAGCACTTCAAGCTGATAAAAAGAAATGCATGAAAGAAATAACAAGCTCTATAAATGAATACTTTTATTCATGTGATAACAAGAGGTTCCAATTTACAGTTTTACCTTCCCTTGCTTAGTCTGTTAATCCACAGCAAAGGATGGCAATATAATAAAAAAGGGGGATTATAATGATTTAAGAAACATCCTTGGGAAACCAGTGGACTGTGCCAGAATCTATAGACACATAAATAGTTTGGAAAAAAACTAATGATGGAAAACAACAAACGTACATTTGAGAGATATAGTAAAGTGCTGCCTATATGCCCTACTATAATTTGAATTCTGTGCAAATATTATCCCTTAAATAAAAACATTTGGACCAGGCTAAGTAAATATTGATGTTTACAATAGTAGAAAAGCTTACTCATGTCTTACCAGATACATCTGAGTTCCCACACACACACACACACACACACTCAGTCTACTCTGGGACCATGTTCATATCCATACCGATCCCAAACCCAGGTTTTAGGCGGAAAGTCAAAGCAGGGGTAGAAAACATGTCTTCTGGATATTGTGTAACTATATCTCTTATCAGCCCTAGTTACTAGCCAGTAGTGAGAGATGATAGGAGATGCCATCTAACAGCACCTGAAGGGCCATGAATTTCTTACATTAAAGGCACAGTCATACAATTCAAGAAAGGTTGATGTTTGTATGGAAATCTTCCATGCTAGTACTTTGGCTTTAAGGACTGTTTTCTACTTTCTATGGCACTACATTAAACTCTTACCCTGTACATTTATATTACTGCTGCCTCTGGTAATAATTCATGCTTTTGAACAATGTCTCAACTCTACTTTCAACTTCTCTTGAAAATCCTATGGATTTCTCCGTACAAAAATGAGCTATAAGAGCAGATGTTGACCTACAAAATGTAGCACCGTCGTGCTGATACTCATGTCAGTCCGTTACATCTTATAGTTTCAGTTTATCTGGGGCAGCATCATTTGAGCTCATGAGAAGCTGAAAATATCCTTTAGAAATGGTGGGTGGGTGGATGTGTGATGCACACACACACACACACTTACTTCCTATAAATCACATTGCTTGATTCTGTAATATGATGGTCAGAGAGCTTCAAAAAGCCATTGACATTTTAAGCCCCTGTAAAATGAAAATATAGCAACTTGATATAAGCAGTTATTGAAAGGATGAAGTTGTTACTTGAAGAAAGACCCCATCACCTGCTGTAATTTCAGAGGCGTATTCCAGGGAGTTCTAACATGGTGAAACTATTTTAAGATTATCTCCAGTGTATTCAAAAGTTTGAAGAAGGGGCTGCTACTCGCTGGCCCATGATACGTGCAAAGATGAACAGTTTAGAGAGGTAGTGACTGTACTGGCTAAGGAATTCTGAGAACTGTAGTCCAAAATGTAACCTCTCCCCAAAGCTCTGCAACAATGTCCTTATACGTATGAATGGCTGGCTTCCCAAACTCACTAGGACCTAAGGAAAGGCACCTGCATTTTATCAAACACATTCTGTTTTTGCAGCAGTTTGCTATAGAGATGAATCAAGACTGCTTGGATATGCCTTAAATCCAGTGCTACATTTAAAGTATTTTAGAAATTTATACAATTCATAGTCTCAAAGCCATTGTATTTAAGTTGGTTTATCCTTATGTTGGACTGTGAGAGATATTCATTATTTATATATATACACACATTCATTTTTAAAATATATATCTATATATCTATATATCTATATATCTATCTATATATCTATCTATATATATCTATATATATCTATATCTATCTATCTATCTATCTATCTATCTATCTATCTATCTATCTATCTATCTATCTATGAATATTTATAAGTATATAAATAATGAATATCTCTCACAGTCCAACATATATATATATAGGGCATAATTTTAAAAATGAGTTTGAGTCAGGGGTGGGCAATCTTCATGACATTGAATTTTGGTGCCCTGGCCATAGTAGGGAGCACTGCAACTCCTCCTAGGAAAAAGTATTCAAAGAGCCAAATTCTTGTTTACAAGGAAATTAATGCATTGGTAAACTTAACTATGGTGTAGTACACAGAGTTATCAAGGTAGCACTCAGAAGACCTTGATTCAAATCCTCGCCCAGCCATGGAAGCAGAGGGGCTGCCAATAGTCAATCTTCAACATGTCACATGCCTCAAACCCCTTATAGAGTCACCATATAAGAGAAATGACTTGATAGAACAGAACAAAAAAGCTTGTAAACAAGGCATGTGTTTCCAGCACACCTTGTTTAAAGGCAAACTGAAGTATTTCAAGAAATGCTGCGCTGCTGAAATTTGTTGATAGCAGCAGGAGAGCAACAGTTTGCCTTTAAAATGGTGTGGACAAGTAGTGTAATGGCTTGTTTATCAGATGCATTGTGCTTTTGAGAGGCTTCCCAGAGTGCTAATCTCCTGTTAAACACAGCATGCATTCCCTACCTGCCCTGTTTTAAAGGCAAATGGCATCTTCCCCCCACCCCCAGTGCCATGGTCATGCTGCTAATTTGCATTATGCTATGGAAATAATTTAATAATTTAATCTTGTTTACATACTGTAATTGTGCATGTGTGTGTATGTTTAAGCTGTATCTATTTACCTGTATCTGTTGTAGGCCATCTTGGTTCCCAAGCAAAGAAAGGTGGAGTATATATAAAATAAAATGCTACCATACTTCCAAGTTTTGGGAACAATGGGGAATGTGTGCCTGCTGTCTGCAAAAACAGGTGGAGGCTACATGTCTACTCTTGATTTAGAGAGCGGCTAAGATCCCACATGCTAACATACTTCTATTAGTGCAACAGGACCTTTGCCTTCTTTCCTCCTCTTGATGTCCTCTGGAGTTTCTAGGACCCCAGAGGAGATTTGGGGGTACACTGGGGCTGAAGTAGAAGGGAGAATCTCCCCTTCCAGTTTCCATTGATAGAACTGCTTCCATAACCAGAATAGCAATATTAGATTCTCTCAAAATATACATAGGATAGTAATAATGATGTACTTTTTTTTTTACTGAATTCAGTGGAGTTTATAAAGTTAACATTTATGGATTACAGCTTCTAGGTTTCCTTGGCAAACACAGTAGCATGCAGCTTTTATATTGATGCTCGATTGTCCGTCACTTCAATGTACAACTAATAACAACAAGAAAGTGCCATGATGAGAATAAATCTAGCACACAATTGTGCAGCTGTGTGTAACAAAAAAATAATGTTCCTCCAAATATATATTCAAAGGGACTGACTTTCTTTTATGAAACATAATAAAGGCAAAAAGTTTTTAACAAGATAGCTGCACAGCTGCTGTTTCTTTGAAATGTTCCATCTGTATGGTGTGTATGAAGACATGATTTTAAGCCTTCACATAATATTATTGAAGCACGTTTCTGCAAGGGCCAAGATATAAAATCTTATTAACAGTGAAGTCCACATTTTCTAATTTAGTAAACTATTTCACGGACTCATGATAACGTACAGCAGTGGAGAGCAGTGGCTGTTAAACATAAGGAACACACAAGGCCAATTCTCACAGATAAACTGATGCTAAGGCCTAAAATACAGTGGCTGAAATCCTTTTGCTTACCATAGTAGGTCACAACTAGAGTAGAGCTATTGAAACCATGGGGGTTTGATGAGTTAACTGTGTAAGTTCCACTGGTTCAGTGGGCCTACTTTAGTTGCAACTTACTGTGCTAAACAATAGGATTTCAGCCACGGCATATTAGACTGTGCATTGCCTTTGGACAAATATGTAAATAGAAAGTGAATTGGGGGTATTTGTCCATCTATGGGGTAACCACAGTGGAGGAAAGAGCCCAGAGGCATTATCAGGGTGGAGTGGTGATTAGAAACAGAGACGGGGTGGGGTGGGGAAACTAAGGAAAACACTTGGTCGCAATGTAGAAGATTTCTTGCTTTTTTCTGCTACAAATTCATTGATTAAGTCATCCAGAGGGGAGAATCTAGGAACCGGAAGGCCAGGAGGAGAAAGAAAGGAGAGAAAGTATAGGAGAGCAGGTTCCTTGAGTTGCCTCCTTAAGATGGAATCTTGGATGACTTTGATCTGACCTTGCCTTTTGCATTTCTGCATTCACAAGAATGAGTTCTTCATAGAGAACTGAGAGGACACAAATAATGTCACAGATCTAGACAGAGATTGGGTTAGACTGGGCATCTCCTATAGGGTACAGGGCAGATCTGCCAGAATATATATATATATTTGGCATAGCCACTGGGGATATATATACATATATTCCACACTCTGTTTGTCTTGATGGGCCATATATGTAAATCCAGCTCTCACCTAATGTGTTGTTCTACCTAGAGTTCTGATTAATATATCCATTTTTACTAATGATAAAGATTTTTACAACTGTTTTCTTTCAGCCTTGGGAATAACAATATTTATAATAATTCAGTTCCATCAATTCATTTATAACATACAGTGATTTTTTCCAGGGTTTTCCAGGAACACAGTATTCAGAAGTAATTTACCATTCTGTTTTTTCCTGCGGATGCTCTGGGAGTGTGCAGCTTTTTCATGACCACAGAGGCTGCCTCATCTCCCTGGAGACACAGTGGAGAATCAAACACACAGCCTCTGGAATATACCAAATATCCAACTCACTGAGCTATCCAGCCAGCCAGCTTCTCTGAAATCAGTGGGATTAATATCACAGTAAACATGCAAAAAGGCTGGATAGTTCAGTGAGTCAGGTATTTGGTACCTGACTGCAGAGCCAGAGGTTGGGAGTTGGACACCCCATTACACCTCCCCAGAGTACAGGAACTCTGTGTGGCCTTGGGCAAGCTACATAGTCTTCCAGGACGCCCCTGGAGGAAGAGAATAATAAACCACTTCCGAGTACTCTATATCTAGAAAACTGAGGAAAGGGCTGTCATAAGTCGTAAGTGACTTGACAGCACACAATTAATTAATTAAACATGTACAGGATAAAGCAGAACTACTTTAGCTTATCATACATAACGTGTTTCCCATTTCTTGTTGGTTGCCATTTTCTGCATCTTCTTAACCACTGTGATATTGTTTTGTCATAAGGTGCAATATTCTACATCCAGTCATAGCACTGATTTTTGTAAAGATGATATTGATGGCATTTAGTTTAAACCATTTTCCTGCCTAATAACCCCTAGTATGAAATCTACCTGCTGCACATTCTGTCTCTTCAGCTAACCAACCCATTCCATTTTTAATGATCAGCTAGTTTCGCTTTCTTTCTTTTCTGACTTCCCAGAAATGCATGCATAATTTTGGTTTTGCTTTCTTCCTATTATCATCACTATGCTTAACAAGGGAAATTGTATTGGATTTTTCTTTTCCTCTTGGCCAATCTCTTTGCTTAAAGTTTTTTTTGGGGGGGGGGGCAGGGGCTATCTTATTTTCAAAATTATTTATCATAGAAAGATTAGAAATGAAATTTCTCCTGCATTATCTAATCCTTTTGCTAACCGTTTCAAAAAACATTTGATTAACTCAGCTTTGTTTCATTTGTGCTTCTTTTCCGTTATCTTTATTTCTTTAAAAATGGAATACAAATCAGATGTTCATATCCTTCTTGCTATGCTTCCACCACTTTCAGCTTTCTTATGCATTTACATTTGCAAGCAATTGGATAAGGTAAGAGAAGTCTTCCAAAGCTTTTCCAGAACTCTTTATTCTGAATCAATATAAACGTAGAGTGCGATCCAACGGTTGCAAAAGGACACACCAGGAAATGGATTGCACAGGACCACTCCACAAGCAGTCCAAGTTGCAATCTATTTCCCCATGTGCTCACACTCTTACATGACCATATTCTGTTAGGCAGTCAGTATACTTTCCTTAACCTTTTCAACATTATCTTGTGGTGTGAACAAATTATTCCTCTATGTCAGTCTGTTTAACGGAAGCTAGAATGCCAAGAAAGATCAATAAACAAGCAATTCTTGTATATGAATTGTGAGATACAGAGAAAGATAAAGGCTTCATCTGATTAATGATAGATTTTCCAGGCCTGATCTCAGAATTCTGTTCACTTCCTCAAAAGGTGGAACAGTTTCTTGCCATGAGAATGTTGTAATGGTATACTGGGGGCAGATCAATTTTCTAAGTTACATAGAACTCTTTACAGAATCCATCTAGCCTTGACTCCTCAACATCTGCTTTCAAACTCAGCTATGATGGCTTCTAATATAAGGTCATTTAATCCCCTGTCAAAATAAACCTGCTTCCTCAGGCTGTATCTCTGCAAAATGTTTCTCCTTTGGATCAGGCTCTTTAGCCTGTTCATGTTAAAAGAAACAATTATTCTCTCCAAAAGTTCATGCAGGTATGGAAAGAGCTGAAGCCAAAGCAGAACGTCTGAGACACACACAGTGAGAGGTAAGTATCTTCTTACTTAGGCATAGGGAGAAGTACAAAACATTAGAAAGAGGAACACAAAATAACCAACAAGACTGAACATGCTCAATGGGTTTTTTGAGACAAATGTTGGGTTCCTGTTGAGGGGAAAAAAATAAACAAAGAGAAAATGGAGAGGGGTAAAAAAATAGATCTCGTTGGAACATAACTGCTGTGAACATCCTTATTTAAGGGTGTCTGGCCATGTTTCTCAGTGTATTATAGATAGAAAAAGAGAGCCCTACATAATATTTTATGTTTCCCTATTAAAGGACAGAGAGCTCTAAAAATCACAAATAAAAGATGGCAAAGCAATGATGCACAAACTTATTTTATGAGAAATCTGATGCACTGTTTTTGATACCAAGGGGTCAGAAATCGAAGACATGATGAATTGTCATGTTCAAGGACTATTAGGCTACAATATAGAACACATGTCCCAGATGTGTTTGTTTTTCTGGGACAGTTTCCTAACCTTGATAATACAGAATTACTGGCAGCACTGTTATCTGTGTTATCTCAGTCATTTTCCTTGATTTGTTTCTTCCGCAGCATCTGCCCTGCTTGGGTTACATTTATTTGAAAAGCTGAAATTGTATTACAGCAGAGGACATACAAGTGCCTTACTGGTTCTGGACAAGGAATTGCCTCAGTATGGGATGCAAAGCAGCCAATAGCAGGCTGTAATGCTTGCCTTCAGCTCTCTCTCCATCAAAGCCATATAATGTGAGCCCAAAGTACACTTAGGAATGGCCGGCCTCAGTATATTTCTTCACAAACCCCACAAAGTGGGATTAGCGCAAAGTACAGTGCAGAATCCCCTCTGATCTCACTGCCTACAGTTCAACCTCCAACTGTATAGACTACATATCAACTTATGATCATGAATTTACATTCATTCTAGATAATGGCCAATACATACAATAAATTGGCCTACAGTACATAAAAGCTCTTGCTATAATGTGTTGGTTTGCAAGATGTTGTGTTCTTTTCCTGCAGTGATCTACCACTACTACATCTTGGCATAGCTTAAGAACATTCAGTGTCTATAAATCTAGACTTTGTACAGCTGTGGTGCCTGATACTCCCTATTAATGAAGAGCACAGCAGATCTCCACAAAAGTTCCAAGGAAATATCTAATAATGGCTTGGACCCAAAGATATTGTGTTAATGCAAGGCATAGTGTGGTAGTAGCTGCAATGCAAGGATGGCATCTAATACAGTCTTTGTAATTTAAGCAGTTGGGCAATCCTTTCACAATGACTGGCACAATTGCATAATGTAGTGCAATGGTGCAATGGAGATTTCCACTTTGCCAGTGTTATGCTAGGGTCAAGTCATGGATTTTTTTGAAAGTCAGCACAAATAAAACATCCAAAGCATGTCTTCTCAAATGTAAATGCCATTAAAATCACTGAGATAAATTTATTCAGGATTACAGTCTTCAGCAATGAATTTTTACTTAAATTATAAAATGTTTTGCAGAAAAAAGTAAAATGGGTGCAAATATATTAAAAGCTACATTAACATTCATCTGTGTTTTTCTGGAAATCATGTTATGTATGAACTGAGATGACATCCAACATGTAGTTCTGCAGGCATGTTGCACAACTAGTTACACAGCAAAGTGTGTGATAAATTGCACAATCAGGCATGCATTGTGAACTGCCTGGGCAAACTCCTTGCAAACTTCCACGGGCAGAACATTATGCTATACCAAGTATGATAGGATTTCAGCCAATGCAAATTCATGATCATGAAAGGATATCTTGGAAAAAATGATTTCTGAAAATTCCATTAGCATCAGCAAACAAAACTCCTAATTAAAATTAGGTATTCTCAATTGCTTTCTAAATGAATCTTGGTCAGTTCATTAATCTGGCATAATTAGGAACTGTAATACTTAAAATTCTCCCCCCAACACACACACACACACACACACACACACACACACACACAGGACAGGTTACATTATACAAAAGTGCAGAGAAAGGTTCTTAGTCAATCCCATCTTGGAAGGTAGCCTGACTACAAATATTTGAAATTCATATTGACCTCTGGACTCCATATGCAGTGTAATGCTATGCATCTCTACATTGACAAATTGAAGAAATACGCTGCTGAAAACTTGTAAGCTGCACTCACCTTCCACCCAGAAAAAGTTTGAATTGGAAACCTTTTAAGTTACTATTGACTGCTCACAACTGAACTCTGACAGCATCAAAAGGCTCATGAAACCTTTCATGCCTTTATAAGAACCTCACAGAAAGCAGGGCTGCTCAGGAACCAGATAGACTTTTTAAAAACAACAGTGCTTTATCATGAAAACTTAGGTGATATATTGAAAAGTGAAGTCCCTTTTACAGCTACATGAAAACCTCGAAGTAGAAATAATGTACCTTTTGGAAAACCATGTTAATGATGCTTTTCCCAATATGCTTCCCACATGTAGGTTATGTTTCCCTTGGTTTTCCTGATGTCATATTGCAATATTAAATATTCATTTTCTCAAATCACTGATTTTTTTTTTAAATCATCTCCATTTAACAGTTGGAGAGTTGGAGAGCAGCTTGCATGCATTGATGTTAATGTCTGTGGATGTTATATTGATGTTAGGTTATCCAAAGTGATGTAACAAAGATCATGTATATACTCATGAATTAAACACTAGTCATGTATTATAGACATGTGGGGCACTCATGCTGAAGTGGGAGTGGGGTTAACCCATGGAACGTCATGTCTGTTTTTGACACATACTTGTCTTACACACAAGCAAGATATGAATACATGTATTTTCCGTTTCGTGCTGTCAACGTACATGCATTTCCCATTTTTACACTGTACTCAGAGTTATGTGCACATGTAGGTCTGTGTGCAAATATCACATGCATGAGTTCAGAGTGTGGGGCAGAATAGGATCCACTTGTCCAGAACTTGTTGCAGCCTTATTCTGGTTTTGGTCCTGGCCCTGATTAAGTAAAACAGTGTGCAAATTAGAACACATAAAGAATTTATGAAGGGAGAAATCAGTGAGAAGGATTTTGAGGCTAGTCTTCCCTTTACAAAAACCAAATCAAAGGTAGCCCCTTTTACAGTGAAAGGCTCCTTCTGATGGGAGCCAGTGACCAGGGGGAGAACCCTGAGTTATCCTTCTCTGCCAACTCAATTACCCAACATCCCTATAAGCACAGGACTGACATCTGTGTGCTTGGCTGTCCTGCTAAGGCTATTTCTGGCAACAAGGAAGGTTTACACATGTGGCAGCCTTGTCCAAGGCAGTTTGATTTCAGAAAGGTGGCAAATTGTTGTGACCACCCTCTATCATCGATAGAGTCCACCCTCTACCATCAGTCAGTCTCTCTTTTTGCTCTGAGAATGACATAGATGGAAAACTGGCACTTTCTGGGGGGCCATCAGTCCCCATTCTGGGACTTTCCAGCCTGGAAGTTGTCACTTTGCCAGATGTTACTTCATCAAACTCAAAAGAACAGTCTCCATTGTTCTGATATCATAAGAGGTAAGACTTAAATAATCAGGCAATAGCCTCTGAAGAGGTTGGCAGAATCTTATGAGTCTTTAGTCTTTTCCATGTGTGCAACAGCCCTGCCAAGGTGTGAAATTTTGTGTGTATAGAATGTTGAAATAATTAAGGGATGTGGAGAAAAAGCAGCCCTGAAAATGAATGTGCTTTTAAAACTGAAGCTTGAACAATAGTTTACTAAAGTCACTGCAAAACAATTAGCTGGCTCTCCAGCCAAGAAAGGTCACTGTACCATAACATTCCTGACAGCTGAACATGTTTTATAAATGATAACAAAGCATAAACAAAGGATGTGGGACTTTCAACTTGCACTCTCTAGAAGTACAATACTCTGGTTTTCCAGGACCTTGGTGAACCAGATGCTTTGTGATACAAGCCTTTATTCCTCAAGGCTTTCCAAGATAAGTATGTTTATTATTGTAGTGGCAGCCTGCCAGATTCTGAGATACAGGCACCTGGAGTTACAGAGAGTGTAGGGACAATAGAATTTCCTATTCAAAACGTTCCTTGGTGTTCCAGGCCCTAAACCTCCTGGTCCTGCAGAGAGGATTGTTGATAATTGATGAAAGGGAGATAAGGGTATAAATGATGGCCAGAAAAGATAACCAGGGAAGGAACAGCAACATTCCACATATCACAATAATGCTCCATGCTATGCCGCATGCACTGGTTACCAATAACAATCATCATGTATTTCACTCCATAGATGCAAATTGGCACAAGGCTGGCTTGGCTAGGTGAGAACATTATTTAATGATTTTCACTGTGTAATATTAATATGCTTAAAGACTAAAGATTAATTAAGCTTATAAAGCTTTTTACTTTTAAATGATGTGCTTTAGAGATTCTTTGCTTTTGCTTTTTTAAATGTGTCTTTTTAGACTATAAGCTCCTACTTTTTTAGAATGTAACTGAAACATTCTTTCGGGTATTATAGTTTTTTATGCTCTTGTGTTTTAGATTTAATTCTGACTTAAATATTTGCCTACTACTTAAGTTTAGTTTTCATACATTTTTAAGCATTTGTGCCTACAGTTGTTTTTCTCCCCCCATAGCTGTAGGACTTTGGGATGTTTTTAATATTTGAAGTATTTTTTCACTTATGGAACACAGAAGCAATGTAGAAATAAAGCTTGTAGAATTAGACAAGATGGTGTTGCCTAGAATTATTGTAACAATGAAAAGACTTCTATCTTGATACCCAGATGAATTTTGATATGATTAGAAATTATTTTCTGATTTCATTCTGGAATTAACCCTTAATTGGGATAAATGCCAGTTGGGACAAATACAGGCTTCAAATTTTTCCCTAGAGGTCTATAAAGTTCTCTAGGGCTCTTGAGAAGATGTTCAGGTGTCAAAACTCTTTGACCTGACAGCTCTGTTTCATACATGGTTGTCAAAATACGCCAGTTGTGGAAGGCACAATTCACTATCCCCTGCTCTAGAATAAGCCCTGTAGTCTCCAATGGGACAATTTGCTGTTTTTGTAACTACAAGCCACAGTTCATTTGAGAACAGCTGAGCACTCTTCATGCAGAACAGTAATGCTTGCTGTTATAAATAGGATTCTGATCAATGGGTCTAAACCTAATTGCTAGTTCTAGCTAGAGGAGACCCACTGAATCCCTTGCTGATTGGTATATTAACACTTAATGCCATTAATTTAGAATTTAGGCTATGAACAGCTCCTCTGACTGATTGTGACCAACAGCAAGACTAAGGCAACCTACACCACTATACTTTCAAGTAACAGGTAAATAAGGATCTTTCTCAATGCTCTGTCCAGGGTCCTGACAGACTCAGCCTGGCCTGACCTTTCCTGATTGCTGCACCAGAAGTAACACTACCCTCCCAGCAGATGCCCCTCTGAGTCTCAAGCTGGACAGGAAATTGTCTTTCTATTTAAGTCCCCCATAATGTCTATGAACGGCTCTTCCACTTCACTTGCAAATGGCACAGGACATCACCAGATGTGATCTTCCTGTGCAGACAAGATAATTGTTGTAGCTAGTGTACTGATTAAGTGTCTTTCAAAAATATTGACCCAAATTTTGTTGAGTTTTTACTTGTTGAGTTTTTACACAATTGGCATAAATCTCATTGGCAAATTGACACAAGTTAAGAATTTAGTGTAGGCATTTGCTGTTGTGTGCCAAATTGCATGACTTGGCACACAACAGAAAATGCCTAAGCTAATTTGTTAACTTGCAGCAATTTGCAAATGAGATTTACATCAATTACATTACTCCTGTGGGTATAACTAATAGGATTTAAGCCAGTGTTAACTACTTTTTTAAGTGTATTAATGATTTTCCAAGAATAAGCATGCCTATTGTAAGAAAGTGGAGATTACAGTATGTCTGAACTTTTATTTATATTTTAATATAAATTCCATACAAATCCAACACTACTTATAACATTTAGAGATGGACATTTTTAGAGTAGACACCAGAGTGGACATGGCAGTGTAGAAGGTGGAGTTATCAGAAGCAGATCACTTTTTTTTGAATACTTAGAAATTCATGCCACAGAAAGGGAAACTGAAGGACATAAACTCTGTTGTCATTAATGCAACGCAGGTGAAGATCCAGACAGCCACATAAAAGCACTTCTTTGGACCCATTTTCTCTGTTTCAGCAGCAACAGAGGATCAATTGACTCTGATGTTCCTCCTAGGATTTTCACAGTCCTGTGCATTTTATTCAAAAGTGCCATTTTGTTCAGTTGGTTTTACCCTTCTGGGAACATTCATAGGATTGTAGCCTTGTGGTGCTGTCAGTTTTACTGGGCAGAATCCTCTTAGCAATTGTGAAGCGCAACTGCTCCACAGGTGGAGCACTCTGCAATTGCCCTGGTGATCTCCATCTTGCAGTTACATAAACGGGAGTGCACTCTGTGAAAAACAACAGGACTTACATGTATGAAAGGGTGAGGAAATACAATTTTTGCATCACCTTCCCAAAGGCCTCTGTTTCAAACCCCCCCCCCCATTAAATATTTTGGTTTCCCTTTTGCAATATTGCAAAAAACTGTTCTTAGCTCATAGTGCAGACAGAATAAATAAAAATGTAATTTCATGAGTAAACAAATAAACTTGTCAGCTATGCTGCAATCACCAAAACTAACTAGAGGGAGATTGAAAATTCCATCTTCATTTCTTCAGACTGCTAGTCAGACTAATTAGATGTACTTCCAACTCCATAAACACAACAATCTGGGTGATGAGCCTGAGGGCAACACGGCTGCTTGAACTGAGCCCCATATCACCCTGTGGCAGGAAAGGAATTTGTTTGAGAATGTTTTTCTACTGATGCTTCCAGATGAGAACAGATATGGATGGTTGATAGTAAGATGTACTTATGAACTATATTAAGTATTCCAAATGCTTTGCTAAAGTAGTTCGAGAAACTCAACTGATTATACAATTTGTTGATACAATTTGAATACAATAGTGCAGTTCTGTTAATGCTGGATTCTAATCCAAATATTCTGACAGCCATTCCAATTCACCCATGTTTTTCATGACTATTTCACATGAACAGTATGGAACAGGAAGCTTTTGGGAGTTTTTTATCTCATGTTTTCACACATAACTAGTGACAGCAAGAGTCCACAACTGAGGAGGCCCTGTAATGATGAAGCTGTGAGTCCTTATGCACTTGAACTCTTTGGAAGCCAAAGTAAGCTAAAACTCTGCTGAACTTTAGGCCGGCCTGACTTATATTGAGTTTTTCCAGGAGCAAGGGATAGGCCCATTAAGATAGTTTATATGTAGTCTAGCGCATGGAAAAGTTACTATTTTGGAATACAACTGCCAGAATGGTCCCATTACCATTTATACAACCAGAGAAGGCCACTCTACCATCCTCTTCAAAGCTCTTAGTGACTCAGAAGCTCCTCATTTTCTCCAAAGCACAATGTTTGCAAAATCAAGCAAAAAACGAGATGAAAGCTCATAATTCATACGCCAGCATTTCAACGATATCAAAAGGGCTTGGAGGGAGATATGCATTTCCCATTTTTTTTAATCTCAGGTGAGAAACAGGAAAAGACTATAACCCCCAGAATATCATGGCCTATGACCCTGCTGGCTGGGTTATTCTTATAATCCAAAAAAGTAACCTTTCCCCCACAGGGAAAGAGACCCAAAAATCTGGGGACAGAAAATGTCAGCAGCCTTTTACCTGTTGTAGCAGAGGTCAGTGGATATGCGGCACCCCAAATCTCAAACAGTGGGATAAATTTATATGGCCAACAGCCTATTCTCAATTTTGAAGGCTTCCATTTTGGATCGGCTGTATTTTGTAACAAGCTGTCAAAATCCTCTCATTCACTATATGTTACCCATATAGGGTTGAGAAAGAGGAAAACATACTGTTTTCTCTAATGATATAGAATATCCATACCAAGAGAAGATTAAAAATTGTGCTGAAAAAGTTAGAAATTGTGACTTCCTGTTATTTGTTTCAAAGAATTTGTGAGCAAGTTTAGAAAAGTTTGGAAAACTAGATTTATGGAGATGTGATTCTGTCAACCACACAACTCATGGCAGGAACAACTAGATAATGAGCAAATGGAAGAACCCACAAAATCTGAAGACCAAGCACATCTTTCTATCACCTAGTCACAGATTTGACATATGTTTGTGATACCGTGGAAAACCTATAGAGAAACACCAGAACTGTCCTGGACAGTTCCATTGGACATAAATGATTGCCATTTTGCTACACTACAGGGAAATTCAAGTGAAGCAGTAACCAAGTAGAAGTGTCAAATTTTTGAGTCCCCTGTGGTGCAGCAAAATCCCAGTTGTACCCTGTGCTTGTATGTACAGTAGGGATTGACAGCTGGCATACTCTGGAATACATCCAGCCCCTAAAAGGCCATATGCCACATCCTAGTTGTCCACACAGTATGTAGTGGAAGCAGCTGCTGAAACCACAGTACTTGGGGCAGTCAACTTGGGAGTGTTAGTGATGTACCTTTGTAACACCACCCACTCTTAAGCTCATGACCAGAGCTGTGTGAACACTCCTTAATGTGGACCAAGCTTCGCTCTATCTAGTTTCAATTCCTATGGCAGATAGGAAGCCACATCACAAAATCTGCCTTACAAAATTATCGTGGAAACAGACTAGAATATGTTAGCCATAATGCATGCTAATCATTTTGAAACATATTACAATGCTATCAGGTTCTTTTTTACCCTTAGCGATATCCCCATAAGCTTCAGCTTGTGGGACAGAAGATGCTATATTTGAAATAACAAAAGAAAGATAAATAACCCAAAAGCAACATTTGATGAAAGTCGTCATACTGGAGTACACATTTTGCAAGGGAAGAGAGAAATATCAGGCATCAAAAACCTTCATAAACCTCATGTGCTGATTTTTTTTTCAAGGCAAGTCCAAGACAGAGCAAGCCTTCCCAAAATGCAAGCTACCCTGAAGTCAACAGGAAACAAATTTAAAAAAATAAGGCTGGTAAATATCTTGTCTGTCTCCAGAAGCTGTATTGAATTAAATTACTTTAGACATGTGGTGTGCATTATTTGAAAGGCAAGTGTTATCCCAATGAAGACAATACCTTTGAAAATGCCAGCAAAAAAAGAGATGTGATTCTTAGCACATTTACTTCAAAGTAAAACCCATTGACATGTCTTTCCATCGGATGCATTTAGGATCACTGGAGAGGAGAGGTGGGCAGAACTGGGCTCCGATATTGCGGTAATTTATTTCAATGAGTTCTTTGCTGATGTCTGCAGGGGTTAGTTTAGTACAGAAAAATAAATGAGTTGAATGCCTGAAGAACGATTAAGCTTCTTGGGAGAAGTAAACAAGGTTTGCGTGGAATTGTTCTGCTTTAAAAAGGTATTTACTTTGAGACATTGATTAGCACTGTAGCTTCCATTGATCCAGGTTCAGCAGCAATTCACTGAAACTGTACAGCGTACCTTGTGTAATAAAACCATAAAAACACAAATTAGAATCAGTCAATGGGTTTCTTCTTAAAAAGGCAACCTTACAGCAAGCTCAGTCCTATTTTAAAAGGGGACATGGAATTTTTTTTTAAAGCTATTGGTGTGGATACAAAAAAAAAAAAAAAAAAACAGACAAGGTGCCCCTTGCCAATTCTAATATCACCTCTGTATCCACTTCAAAATGTTTCTTTATTCAGAGTCATCTTCATAAAGTGAGGAACAAGAGAAGACATTATTCATTCTGGGGGCCAAAGATGCATTTTGAGATTTCCTACCCCCAGTGCAAAATTAGTTATCATTATCACTCAATGATGATGCATTTGTAAACCTTTGAGTGTTCAAACCACTTTTCAGACACACCATTTTTGGTAAACGTATAGCAGTCTTGAAAGCTGGGTAAGTAATATTATATCCAGATTTCACTGGAGAAGGGGCTGAGGCAGATTAGGAATAATTTATCTGTGGCCATCTAATGAACCTATAGGAGAGGTGAGATTCAAGCCAAAGACTTCGTGATTCTCTGTTCCATTTCTTGGCCCTCTTTTTACAATACTAGGTCACAGATACACCCATGTTTGGGACCTCTAATGCAAGCCAAGTTCTGGTAGTGTTTTTTGGGAGTGTTCTTTGCCATAGTAGTTGAAGTCAATTCACTTTAGATGAGATACTACCTGTTTTTCTTTATACTAGTTTCCCCCAGCCCAGCCCTCACAATGTGGAGGTTATAGCCTGACTGGTTAGTCACACTGTGATCAGCATTTGTTCTGTCACTGCTGTTCTGTCACCTGTTTTACCTGAACAACTTGCTGTTGTTGTCATGATTAAATGTCATTTATATTTCACCTTTCCCTCAAGAAACTCAAGATGGCTTTGCATGGTATTTCATGCATACACATTTTATACTTACAACAACCATATTTATTTTATTATTTAAAATATTTTCAATGCAACTTTCTCCTTAAAAAGGACCCAAGG
Organism: Intellagama lesueurii; assembly: GCA_037013535.1. NCBI lineage: Eukaryota > Metazoa > Chordata > Lepidosauria > Squamata > Agamidae > Intellagama > Intellagama lesueurii. The sequence continues at coordinate 165,635,115 of JBAJHW010000004.1, forward strand.
TGGCTTACAACCATTAAAAGACAGTATTTAAGATTAGTAACAATGAGTATACAATACTAAAAGGATCAACGAATACAATGCCAAAAAACATAAGCAACACCAAAACACATTCATTGTAGTAAGGTACAAAAATCTATTTTAAAAACCCCACTCAGCAGCCCTTCACTGAGGGAAAGCTTGTCTGAAGAGAAAAATCTTCACCTGCCTGGAGACGGACAGTAAAAATGGGGCCAGTCTATTCTCCGTATGTGTTAAGCTGACAGATAAGCCCTATTCTAGGATGCAGGATTCTGAAATAGCCCTATATTGTAGGCGTTCTACAGCATTATCATCCAAAGAGTTGTAAAAAAATGGTCCCACATTTTACCCACCTATCCTTTAAAGTTTTGTTTGTTTTATAGCCAAACAAACAGCTGAAACAAAAAATGTAGTACTGCATACACTGTGGTCTGTTACAGGGATGCATATTGTCCCAGCCAATGTAACATACTGAAACAAAGAGTGTCTCATGCCACCATGTACATTAAGATGATGTTTTCCCAGGCCTATGCACATTTTGCTTTAGTCAAACACAAGTTCTGAAGTCACCACTCTGGCTGCTGATTGTTTTAAAACCCAGGGCAAGGAGCTCACGTTTTTTCTTTAAAGCACAGGTAGACAACTGTGGTTGTCCAGCTAGCTGTTCTTAGACAGCAACTCTCAGTGTGGTACAGAATGTTGGAATACGACTCAGGAGACTTGGATTCATATCCTGACTTGTCCATGAAACGGCCAGACACACTCCCCCACCTTGATCAACATCCAGGGTGGAGAGGATAAAGTTGGGGAAAGGAGAGCCATGTACTTGAAGTTTGAGGATTTATTTTTTTAAAGGAAAAGTGAAATTTAAATGTACTTTAAAAAAAAAAAACCTTGCCACTGGACATACTAGCTAGGGCTCAAAGCTGCAAGCAAGATCTCCCAAACTGAGAATCTTGCGCAAGTGGTATCAACTGTTTGATAAGACACAGCCCACAACGTTTTATAGATTCCTCCCCTCTTGATTTCTGGAGATACTTTTTAGGGGAGGACTCAGGACACAGGAAAAGTCCGTTGTGCAAATCACTTTTCCCTCAAACAGCCCTGGATTCCCCCTTGAGTATTGAAGCATTAGATTTCACCTTAAAAACATGGTGTGGAAAAAAATAACGACACCTATTCCCATCCACCATTTCTGGACTCAGCCATCTCAGAGATGTTGCACCAAGTGCTACCTAGGGAGTAAAGTAAATCCAATTTTTCACACTGAAGGATACTGATGATAATACTTTTCACTCCTGAGAGGGCTTAATAGTTTCCATGCATCATTGGCACATGTGGGCTATGGATCTTTCCCACTCATATCTTTGTGCAGTATATAATATGAAATGTATTCAGAAATGGCAAAATGAAAAATGGTCTGAATGAAACAAATGATATATATGCCTGGAAAAACATATTCCTGGGAAATGCTCAATGGTCTGTATTAAATTTATTAAATTTATAACCCTTAAAAAAACCCCACAAAAATTGGTTTCATAACTGATTGGCATCAGAGTAATTACTTTTCTTATGTGAATTACATAAAGTGTGCACTGAAAGAGGATTTATCATGCCCAAAATATAACTAGACTACCATAAGCAGACCATTTGAACATATATTCAAAACATATAAACACATGGGATATTAGTAGACAATAAAAGGGAAGAGGTTCAGCATCCTTTGGGTATTTATAGTTCCAAAAATAATATTTAAAACATTTCAGTAATAGAATCTTTGGATCTATGACAATAATTTTCATTTTTAAAATGTGTAAATAGATCAATAAAATGAAATTTTCATATATCTTTCCACCTCTTTTCTCTCAGTTCTGGAGCAGGAATAGTTAGACACCTCACTGATCCCTCTCCAAGCACATATTACATCTTCTAACTGGCTTTGCTTCTCTTTTCTGGATTGTGCCCTCATGAAAAAGAACGCCCACCTCCCGTCATGGTTCCATAGCATGTACCAGAATTCCTACATCAAATGTATGATGAGATACAGGGGCCTTTCAGAACAGGAAACAATCCTCTCCTTCTTTCCCAAGAGGTAGTTATGTTAGTCTGTTTCAGCATCTCGGCAAAATTAGAGGAAGGAGAGGAAAACAGAACAGAACAAAACAAAACAAAGGACAAAACATTAAGACAGCTAAATCTAAAGTTACACACCTAACAGATTTGGCTCGATACAAGGTTTCATATAGGTAGCATGAAGGAAGAGTTATCAAAATTAGGGAAGGGGGTAAAATATAATGGCATATTAAAGACTCGGATTGTTTCAGTGTAAGCTTTCATGTATACTATCAGATCTACACAGGAATTATTACAATGTCATTGAATTAAAACAATATCTTTTTAGTAGCTGACCATTTAGGGTATTTTGGCTACTTGGTAACTTTTGACCAGTACTAGCTCATTTTGTTCTACTCGTTCTCTGAGACAGACCTTTTATGTCACCTGTAGCCTTGTTTCTGGCCACTGTGTCCCATGAGATTTAACGCTATGAGTGCCCTCCAAAGTGCCTGACTAGGACCACATGCTAATCACAGCTGGTCACCTGTCCAGAGCCTAGCTGCTACCAAGACTGCAAGTTCTCTTCAGCACTGCACCCTTTGCTGAGCTTCAGTCTTGAAAAAGAGACATTTAAGGTCTCAGGCTAGGTTGAACAGATATCTGACGTAAGATGTGGAGGCAGGGGAAAGCAAGCATACAGCCCCCTGCAATGTTTGTTGTGATACGATGCAGGGGAAAGAGAGGGATGTCGTGCACGTGATTATTTATCTCCTGGGCAAACAGTAACTTTTTAATGTTATCTGTTGGGAACTGTGTGAAACTCTTGAGGGCAAACTATGTGAGGAAACTGAGTGTTGCTTAACAATAAATAAACTTCCTAATTACACAGCGGATAAAATGGTTTAGTCAGGAACCTACAGAGCAGGTTGAGCTACAATTCTCCTTCAATAGAGCACCCCTTATTTATTAGTTTACCTCAACTGGCACTTATTGTCTCAATCATTCACTCAGAGACTCTGGTAATGAAAAAGAAAATATATTTCTGTTTACTTACAGTTCTTCATCGATAAAAACAAACATATTGTGTACAAATGTCAATTTTTTACATCACTGAGCTTTACTGGTTAACTAATTTCATTACCAACTAACTGACTGGTTACATAGCTGACAGAACACTTCACTCTAACTGTCCACCTCTAACTATATATATATGGAACCAGCCATCTGGATGGGAAAGGAGCCGGAAGAAGGAACAGACTTAAGATTTCTGACCCTGTCTCTCCTTAATTATTAATCTGTTGACCCCAGCACCATTCAGCTCCATGCCTCCGTTTCCCCACTAATACAGGCATCTTCACTCCTTCTCAGTTTACCCAACCAATTTTTTAAAAGCAACTCCAGAACCTTCTTTGCAACAGACAACTTATAAAATACATAAAAATAGATTATACCATTATAGATGTACCACCCTCTAAATTAATTAGACCTCAAACAACCTGAACCCAACAGGGTGGGCATAGTGCAGCCTGTGGGCCACATGTTCCCAACCCAGGAACATATTTCTGGCCCCACAAGTGAGACCAGAGTCCCCTATGGGGGGGGGGGGGGGCGACAAGACCATCACCACCATCTCCTTATTTTACAAAAACTGTCATTTTCTACTATTACAGGCCTCTGAACGCAGCTTTTTGCACCTCTCAAAAAAGCCAAAACTGGAAGGACTCCATTCAGACACTTCCTCTTAATTTTATTTATTTTAATTATTTTCATGGCTGAAAATGGCCATTTCCAGACTCATTGCTGCTGACAATTTGGCCTCCAGTTGCCGTGGGCTTGCCCACCTCTGCTGTACAAGGTCAGGTTGCAGATTTTTACAACCCCTGTTTTTCTCCCTCCAGCAGGGAGCCAAAGTTGGGAAAGCAGGAATTAGAAGTGCCTCTCATTAGGCAGTGGTCCCACTTCACAGCCTGTCCTCTTCAAGCAGTGTCTCAGACTAAAGCCACATGCTAAGAGGCAAAGGCAGGAGCTTATACTTTTGTCCAGACACTAATCAACAGCCTGAGGGTCAAATTAGATAGCCCTATCAGAACCTCTTTAGAAGTGGTGCTCTTGCAAGTGGTGAAAAGCATTTGTTTGTCTTAGCATGGGCTGCCTTCTTCAAACAATGCTTCGGGCTATAAGCCATTGTCTAAGAGCAAAAGGCCAAGGTCAAAAACCCAAACTCGGCACCAGTCCCCCTCCCAAGCCACCACTAGGTGCCCAGATTATTGGGCAGAAAAGTCCTACCTCTCTCTTGCTGAGACTCCACAGAACAACACCAATAGGGCTTTTTGCTCTGCCAGTGCTGAACAGGATCTCAGCCAAAAAGCTTTATTAGGAATCTGCTTTAACTCACCGCTTCACTTCTTCAGCTAAATCTCATCTCTTTAAAATATCTTCAGTCTTTATGCAACCAAAAAATCAAATTATCCTATAATTGTGCTTATTACAATGGCACATTGAAATCAAAAGGTTTATATAAGGTGAGAAATGTGTTGTTAATGTTGCTTCTAGCCTTGCTAAAGAATTTTGAAGCAAGTTCTTATACAATCAGTTCCTTGGCCCATTGTTCACCATGCTTAGTATATTGGCCTTATTCTTTTTCATTTCAGCTTTCCACAGTAATGAATAAGAACCCAAAGCAGCACGCTTTGAACCCAGAGGTTCAAAGACAGCTATTCAGGCTGCAGTCATATGCAAACATAGACATCTTAAGTCAAATGTCTTAGTAAACATATATGTCCTTAAATGGACACCTAATTAATAATCTAACCTAATGCATGAAGTAAAAAACTTTGATTATATCCCTGTGGTGGAGGGGTGCACCTGATTTTTGTTTTATTATGTATGTTGAGTTTTTAAAAGAGGAGAGGGAACTGACTCAAAATGCTCCCTACCTGTTCCTCTAGTGAGATCCTTCTTCTATGAGGACCCCCAAGCAGGCAAGCAACCGGGTAGTTGTGCTACAATAAGGCTAGTCTTGACAGAAGAAAGAGACCTCTTTCTTGGGCTCTTGACATTGTATACGTCCCTGTCTCCCAAAATGCAAGTGGAGAGGCAAGTCCCCTTTGACCCCTGCCTTCTATTGCAGAGATAGTTATTTGGCCAACCCTTCACCTCCTAACTGCAAAGATTGTCACTCCAGTGTCTGCTACCATTATGACTACTGTGCTTGCATTGCAGAAGGATGGGTGTTTTTTTAAAAAAAGAGCCCCGGTGCAGATATATGCCCCCGTCTAGACTGCTTCACCAAAGCCTCTTAGCTTCCACTGTCAGATAGGATGGAGACAATTGCCCAGCCCATACTTGTCCCCATTCTAAGTCTCTGCTTTGCAGTGAAGCTCGGGAACTTTGCCTTTTCTGCAGAGAGCTATAGAAGGACTCCAAAATGCAACCACCCTCTTCTTCTCTCTCTGAGTCTAATAATCCTGTTCATGCTGGCCCTACAATGGCTTCTGATGAAACTCTTGCCCCTTGCTGGATCTTAATAATACTTTGTCAGTCAATTTAGTTCTGTCCCTTGGGTGTACTATTGAATCACATTTCTTCCTGTGGTTTTTCTTTCTTCTTGTTCTTCCTGTTTATTAACAGCTGTTTCCCTTAGAAAGAGTTTGTCATCAGGTTTTTCGTTTTGAGCTCTGTGATTTTCCCCCCTCTCCGAGAGAGATTCCTGAAGTATTTGATTTCTGATTATGCATGATTAAGCAACAGTATGAATGATCTGGCAATAACGGCTGAAGATGTGTTGTTTCCTCCACACAGGTGTCATTTCCATCCATTTTCTCTTTACAGGCTGATATTATCCTCAGATTGTTGTAGAAGTCAAGCCTTTTGAAAAAGACTAACCTGCCATTTACATTTTTGCTACTGAGAGCAAAATCAGCCTAACAGGGTATTATAGGTTGCCATTTGACTCTGCAAGTTGAGCAGCAGGTATTCAGATTTTGCTAGAGCTGCCCCAAATTTTCATTATACATGAATATATAAGAATTTAGGAAGAACCCTCCTGGATCAAGCCAAATTTTACATTCAGCTCAGTATCATGTTTTCCACTCTAGGCATGTAGTTGCCTCTGGGAAGCTGAGAAACCAAACATAAAAGTACAATTTATCTCCAATTTCCATTCCCCACATCTTATATATGGCACCCTGTGCCTGAGGGCAGGGATAGGCAACTTGTGGCCCTCCAGAAGCTGTGGGACCACAACTGATATTGGTCTCTGCTAGCACAATCAGTGATTAGGGATAACCATTTAAGTATCATAGCTATTATAGACAGTTAAATTAAAGTAAGTATCCATTTTGGTAGCACCAGAAATGATCTGCAGAAGGGGAAAAGCTTCCCTTCTAACCACTATCAAGTCATTCCAGTGATGGGAGAACAGACCATTCACTGAATTCAGAAGTACATCAACATTTCTGAGGATAAGTGCTGTATGCTAAATAAATAAACGTGATGAATTTGCAGTGTAGGCCAATGAGTCCAACCTTGCACTCCAAATTTTAGTCCAAACTTTACAAGAACTATTCAATATGCTGAACTGTGTCCCCAAAAATAGATTCAACAGCTTAGATAGCTCTTTGAAGTATGGACTGAAAGCCAAAGTGGATCCACCACCCCAGCTGCATAAGGGTGAGTGTGGTGGGGAGGGAGAAGAGGAGAGAAAGATGGAGAGAAAGTTCTGATCTGGCTTGCACTATTCTACATCATTTTAGTCATCTTTTTTTAAAAAATCTGATTCATAGCATGGGGGTGAAGGAAACAAAGTGAACATTTCTCAAAAGGAAGATTGTCAAGGTTTTAAGGCAAAGTGGTCAATTTCAGAGTACCAGAGGAAAGAAGCAGTCCAGCTTTTGAGTTTATCTGACCAAGTTCTTAGAAACATCCACATCCAAACTTCTCACATATTATGCAAAGACCTTACATGCATTCTCTATCAGCTTGCTCTTCTGGAACTTTTCCGCTTTTGGTGAAATCAAAAGTCTTTCCTCCCCAAAGCCTCAGTGCCAAAATGTTTGGCTATCTGATTCTATATATTTTCCTTTTGAAAACCAGTGTATCGGAATGGATAGAGTGCTGGACTAGCAACCAGACCATCCCTTCTCAGCTGTGGAAACTCTCTGGGCAGTAATACTGGTAAGGCTGCTCCTTAATTATATCACATACCTCTGAAGCCCTGGTAGGTTTGCCATAAGTCTGGCACAACTTGACAGCACATCACACACATTTCCCTTTTTCTACAATCTAAACTCCCACTGCTCACTCAGCTTCTGGAAGACAGGACCAGACTCTTTCCACCAGGAGCCATGAAAGGCAGCAGTAGTTCCAAGTATATGTTCCACCCACTTGCTTTGTGAAAGGTCTTAGCAAGGGGAGCTTCCTGGCCACTCTTCATTCACCATGTATTGACCCCGCTTCCTTCCCAAGGAAAGACGGGAACATCTTCCTGATTCCTACTATGGAGGAAGGGGGAAAGGAATATCATACTCTAAATGTGTGCAAAGTGCTGCCCTCCAGATATTGCTCAACTGAAACTCCCATCAGCCTTAGCCAGCATCACCAGAAAGTGATGACTTGAGCTGTGGCCCAAAAAACTGTGGAGGGGCTCACTTTGCCCACCAGTTCTCATCTTTTTCTTAGAGAAAGCATCGCTACGAACCCCTGTCTGGAAGCAGAATGGTCCCATTGCCCCAGGTATCCTAGACTAGTGGTTCCCAACCTTGGGTAACCCAGGTGTTCTTGGGCTACAACTCCCAGAAACCCCAGACAGCACAGCTGGTGGTGAAGTCTTCTGGGAACTGCAGTTCAAGAACACTTGGGTTACCCAAGTTGGGAACCATTGCCCTAGACAATGCTCCCTCCACAATGGTCCCTCCAAATGAAAACTTCCAAGTGAAGAGATTTTTTTTTCTGAGCTAGAGAATTTCTCCAGCTGTCAAGCACCTCCATTGCCCCATTTAAAAGCAAATTGCCAAATAATACCAGTTGTGAAGCCTTAAAAGGGTTGTGGTTTTACCTAGACTACTTATTCTTTCTTCCATCAGAGGAAATATTCCATAAATCAATCTCCAACTTCCATCATGAATACCATCACATTGTATGTGCAGAACAGTCTTCCTGCAGTCAGCTCATATTCACTGAGGAAAGATATAGTCTGGAAATATAGAACAACTGCAGTTACTGAACAGCTTAGTTTACCAGCTATCAATAAAAACTAGCAAGAGCCGGTGAAGGAGAACAGAATTAGAGATTATTATGTTTTTGTGTGTGTTTTGGCTGTTTTTCCATTTATATGGGAAAGGATAGGAATGATGAAAAAAAATGTGTTTATAAGGTCAAAGACTAAGCTAGTGCTTAGTGCACATGGCTGACCATCACTGAGGAAAGCTTTGTAAAGCACTGCAACTACAATTGGGCAAAAGCAACAACAACGAAAAAGCTACAATGCAGTGGGGTGGAAAATAGAGTCAAAATGCCATCATGTCATGGTACAAACTGATGCCATTCCTTCATCTGGAACATAGTATTAAGTTCCAGTCATACCCACTGAGAATGGATGTATGGTTCAACATCATTTATCCCAACAGGCTAGTGATTACCACATTTTCAAATGCAGGATGAAACCGCCAATACCACAGTGCATTTTCAAAGCAGTCTACAGTATGGTCCCATTTGGAATACAAATCTGTTTGCCCCATTTAAAAGCAGATTGTAGAGTTGGAAAATGTGTAGGGCAATGCAAGCAAAATAATCCAAGCTGATGTATTTATCATAGCAGGAAAGACTAAAGTTCTGGGGTGGGGGTGGGGGGGTGGGATGGGGTTAAATGTGTGGGTTTTGTAAAACTACAAAATAAAATAAAAAGATGACAGGAAGGGGAAAGATTGAAGTTTATAATGTTGTACATAGTGTTGTAAAAGTAGCACCGTCAACTTTGGACTGGAGAGCAGAATGTTCTCATAAAATACCCAAGAGGGAGCGACAGAAATGGAAAGCCTGAAAAAGCTATTCCAGAAAATGGTGTTTTATTGATAAAGTAAAATAAAACCAATTGCAAGGTGAATTACTAAGCACTGTTTCTGAAGAGATGGGAAGGAAGGGAGAAACCAAAGAAGCAAGAGAAATGAGGGCCCACAAACCCAAGACAGTTGATGAGTGACGCTTTAGCATTTGCAGGGAAAGAAGGCAGTTGATGGGTTTGGAAGTGTGTTGGGATCTGGAAAGTGGAAAGGGAAAGATGGGAAACGAAAATGAAAACCTGGGAGTGTGAACTGGTTCTCATTTGCTGAGAATCTTGTCAAAGAAGGAAGGGGGCAGAAATCTGCAGCATCAGGATAATAAATCAGGCATTTAGATCTCTAGATCAGGTGTCCCAAGGCAGGACCACAAGATACTGGGTGCAAAAGCAGGCTCTCCAGACAGGACTTCTAGAAGTAGACAGAGCACAGTAGTTACTCACTGGACCATTTCTCAAAGAGTCATCAACATTTCACAAACAGGGAGAGGAGTTGCCTAAGTGGGACTCGGGAAAGAAAGAAAGAAAGAGTTGGGAGTTGCATGATAACCACCAAAACTCATCATGGCAAAACAATGGCACATAGGGAGGGCACTCACACAAGAGGTCAGATAAAAAAGAACACAACTTGCCATCAGTGAAGAGTCTTTGACAAGCAGGGGCCACAGTGCTACAAGAACAGGAGATTTCATAGAGAGGGCGAAAGGGGGTGAATGGGATATACATGGTGGCCTCAGTCTGTTGATGTGTTCTATGGCTGGAAACAGAGAATACTGGGCATTTGTAGGGCAGAAAGTTGTACCTCATTGTCTGCCATCCCAAGTAATTATCTTGCCATGAAGTACTTGTTTTCTTTTCTGTGTGGTATGCCTAGAATCCCACTGCTTGTTATATGAAGTGCTAAACTACTTGCTGTGACTGGAATTCCTTCAACACACCAAGTTAAGCTTCTAGAATGATTTGGTATGTTGTAAATGACATTTCCTTGCTGTTTGATTTTACTAGAGGGTCCAATAATCAGGAGAATTCAGAGGTGGTGTCTGAGTACCAAGTGATGTTGACTTACAGCACAACATTGCAGCCTGTCTCTATGGAGGAACATAGCTGTGTTATGATTCTTTGCCAGTGATCTGAATTGTCTCCTGTGGTTTTTAAGAACTGCATGGAAGGAACAATTGTGCCAGTTGTGCCTTCAACCATTGGAATATGCCAATTCTAAGGGGCAAGTAAAAGCTAAAAAGGCAGTGGGCTGAGGTATTATATTCCATATAATAATCTCAACTAACCAGACAGTTCTCCTGCTGCAAGTTTTGGGTTGGTTCATACCAACTGTGCCTTATTGAAAAACCTATCTCAAAAATATGACAGAAAAAATATATATTTTCTTTGTCTGCTCCGATACTCTCTCCAAGATCACTCACTCACCACTGAAGACTCTAACCTGAAAGGCTGCTGACCTTTCTCACATTTGCTGACAGCAGGAAGGACAAGTTCTTTTGCAACACCTTATAAAAGGTAACCACAGAACAGAGCTCAGAAAATTCACTTTTTTGGACTGCAACTCAGAACCCTCTGCCCAATGTAGCCAGTAGTCATAGTGACTGTGGGATTTTGGGAGCTATAGTCAAGAAAAGTAACCTTTTCCAGGCTCTGGTAGTGTTATTATACTGGAGTATACTGTATGAGATAACCTGGAACAGTATGTGCTCCAAACAGCACAATGGACCCAACATTAGTCTGTCAAAAATCCAGGAGTGACTGAGGTAAAGGCTGCTGGGCACACGCACCCAGGTCCATTATGCCATTTCAGCACAACATGTACAAACACTTCTATGCTGAGACAGTGAACCCTGGTGCCAGCCAGGAGTGGGTAGAGATGAGTGCCCAGGCTTTTAAAGCCACTTCACATGCAAAAAAAAAAAAAGCTATTCCCTCTAGTGCTGCTCATTTTGGGATTTTTTTCCACATCTGGAAACATGGAAAAACACAGCAGTTCCCTGGGAGCTCAACTAAGGCCTCCAAACCTGGCAATCCTACATATATTTCAGGGAAGAAATATATCATGTAAATAATCCTGTGCATTCTCTTCAGTCCTAGAGGACCGTTCTTTTATTTAGATAGGAGATGCTTTCATAGGACTGTTCTTTCATTTAGATAGGAGCTTCATGTACTTTCTGAACCTATCTAAGGTAAGACATAGTACCCTTGTCTTAAAGGTACTTTATCCCATAGAGAATGATAAACGGGAATATTTCATCTCTGATTCTTCCAAGGTTCTTTCTGCCTCCGTTGGCTCTAGAAATGCATTGACTGTCAGAATGAGGTCAGAAAGTGATAATGCAAGCTTTATGCTAGAATGAACCCAAAGTTAACTTATCTTCCATAGTGCTCTACTCACAGATTTGATAGCAAATTAGTAATCTACTTTACTTCTTACATACATCTTTCCTGAATTTTAAAGATAAACAACTGTTTGCTAAAGCAGACCAGAATCCAGGTTGCTTTTAATTTAAATGTCTAAATCATGAATTCATGTCTATCAGAATAAAAGAGAGAAAGCTGTTTCTTTCTGCCTTCGCTTAGAAGGAAAGTGAAAATCTGAAAGAAGAAAGAGATAAAAAATGGCATTATCTATTACTCATCCTCAGTCCAGTTTCCATGAATTAATCATCAGAGACAGTGATTAAGATGTTTTTCTAAAGGTGAATTTCTTTTTAAATTTTCCGCTTTCCACTCACCTCATATACAAGTAATAGCTCAGAAATATAAATGTTAGAACGGGGATGAGAGGAAAACAAAACGAAGTTTCCAGGTGGAAAAAACCATAATCTTCTTTTGTAAAAGAGCATATCCAACATTTATTAGGGAATTTAAATGGTGGTAAGGATGTGGCTTAGAATAAATTGATGGTAAGGGGGCATGCACCATTACTAATATAAAAATGGACAATGGGGAAAATAAGGTGAAAAGGTCAACACCATAGTGTGAACTTTTCTTGTAATATGGTCCCTAACTCAGAAACTCAGAAAGTTCTCCATAGTTTTGAGAAATACCACTGAATCAGCTCCTTACCATCCCAGCAAACTGTATCCTAGCATAAAGTGCTGGAATAAAATGATTGTAATTTGATGTCATTTTTCATTTGCAAGTAAAACAAGGATATGCTAATGTGATGGACTTCTCTGAGCAGCGTATGCTAATTCACACCATTTATCTTCATGCCTGCTGCGTTATTTGCTTCTATTAAAGAATCTTCCCCCGTACTTTCTCTCCATAGAGACTCAGGGTACTTCTCAGGGTACATCCAGACAGCTACTCGAAAAGCACATATCCAGCTCCCACTGCTTACTTATGCCAGGCTTCCATTTCCTGTTGCTCCCCATCTGTCTCTGCCTTTTCATACTACAGACCACTGCCAGCAATGGGCTGGGCCATCTGCGCAGATGAAATAGTCACATTGTGTTGAGTAAATAATACACTGACATCTTCAAAATGTCTATTTAGAGTGCGACGACATGGTCAAATACCACAGGATTTGCTCCGCTTATAAAATGGGTGAATTTGAAATATTTATTTGCTGAGTGCATAACACAAAGGCTGAATTGAATTGGTTCAGTCCTTTTTGGTCCCAACATAGCTTTTTTTTTCCCCTACAGCTGAGGGGCTTCTACTTTTTCAAGCTGGAAGAATTCGAATTGACTTTTCCCTGTGCAGTATTTATGATAAGTTCTTGTAAAGACGGGGGGGGGGGGGATGTCTGTAGGTGGTATTTCAGTGACATAGGCAGTTGGGTGTGATGTTCAGGATGGGGAAGGAGAGACGTGCAAAAGCAAAAGACCGTAATTATGATTTGCTGTCAGATTATTACATTTCTGAAAAACATTTTTATAGAAATATAACGTAGAAAGGGACTTCACAGTCTCAGAATAAAAAGGTAAAGGTAAAGGTTCCCCTTGACAATTTGTCCAGTCGTGTCCGACTCTAGGCGGCGGTGCTCATCTCCGTTTCCAACCCATAGAGCTAGCGTTTGTCCACAGACAATCCTCCGTGGTCACGTGGCCAGCGTGACTAGACACGGAACTCCGTTTACCTTCCCACCGAGGTGGTACCTATTTATCTACTCGCATTTTTGCATTTTGCATGCTTTCGAACCACTAGGTTGGTGGGAGCTGGGACAAGCAACGGGGGCTCACTCCGTCGCGTGGATTCGATCTTACGACTGCAGGTCTTCTGACCTTGCAGCACAGAGGCTTCAGCGGTTTAACCCACTGAAACATTAATTAAATTAATAATCCATAGGGGATCATCACTTCCCATAACCCATCCATTACTCCTTTCCCTTACTTTCAAGTAACGCAAGTAAGAATTACCTCATCTCTGTTGACATATGCATGTGTGCTGCTGATATACTGCCCCATAGTGCTTAAAGCACTCTCTGGGCTTTAATTTAATTAAAATGGCTACACAATCCCCCCTGCTGGCTATTCTATTTACTGACCTCTTCTCTCTCTCTCTCTCTCTCTCTCACACACACACACACACACACACTTTAGTTTAAGAAGCAACACAAAAATCCTGAGAGGTCACCTCCTGAAACTGCCACTTAATTTTTCCTCACAAAATGTTCTGGGCCATCACAGCATCTGGTGTACTGGCGGCGGGGGGGGGGGGGGGATGGTGGCCACAGGCCAAAGTGCACCCACTAAATCTGATGCTTACAGATGGGTGGGAAGTCAGACTTTAGCACAGTGGGTGCCAGGACATGGGGGCCATAGCATGCCATGTACTGCCATGCCTGCCTGCCCCAATATGATTTGATTTGGGGGGGGGGGGGGATGAGAAAGAAGGTCTCTTCTACACAGAAAACAGTATTTCTGATTCACTAGTAGTTACTGTACTCCTCAAACCAGAGCTGCAGGGTTGAGTAGGATATGACCAGTCCCAAAAATTAGATTATAGGACTGGCTAACTGAGAAGATTTGAAGGTTTCAAATGTTAATCTAGTCCAATCTTTGCTCTAAATGTGTACAAATCACACACACACACACAGAGAGAGAGAGAGAGAGAGAGGAGTGTCATACCTCATTATGCTAAATATTGACCTAAATATGCTATAAGGAGAAAAAAGATGTAGTAAACTAGAACAATCTGTTGGAGAAGAAATGAATGATCTAGGGGTTGACCTAAATGATTAAAATATGGAGTCAGGAAAGAGAGAAAAGAAGGGGAAGAACTGGGATACATGTTTTATGTCAACTCTCTTGTATGTTAATGTACAGGTTAGGAAATATCTATTTTGAATATATTGAATAAATGTTAGTTGTTTCAAACAGCCACTGTAGAGTATCCACAAATAGTCAAAGTAGAGGTTAGCTTTAACTATGCTGAGCAGATGAATTTTATCATTAAGAGCTCTCTCTCTCTCTCTCTCTCTCTCTCTCTCTCTCTCTGTATGTGTGTGTGTTTGTGTGTGTGTGTGAGAGAGAGAGAGAGAGAGAGAAACAAGGCAATAAACCAATCAAACAACAAAACCATAGACAAGCTGGCTGTTAGCATGAGGGAAAGGGATTTCTCTTAAGAAAGCTAGGAAGCAGGTAAGGGAAATGGTCAGTTTTCTCAACTCTACCAGCTTTTGAACAGTGCTTTATTCAATGCAGTGCCTGGTGTAGGAGTGAGAGAGCTCTCTGAGTCATGGCAGTGAGACTGATGTAAAAGAAATCATATTAAAATAGCAGCATGTACAAAGTAATATTGAGAGAACAAAAGAAACCCTGAAGGTCACTGTTTCTTTGTTGATAATAACACAAAAGCCTCAAATGTCACCACTCAAGCTAGAGTTCTCCACTCCAAAGTTAAGTGCGCTCACATTCTATATATGTCATGCATATCTCTTATAAACTCTCAGATTCTGTATAATTAAAATCCCACACATCGCAGTATATAGTCTCTCCACTTCAGTATTCTCCCTACAATTATAAATCCTAGCTATGAAATGGAAAGAAAAGATCCAGCCCCCTCAATATAACATGGGTTTGTGCCTGATGTACATGATGGACTTTGGCAAAAGAGAAGATTTCGCTTCTGATTTGAAAGGCTACCCAATTCATTTTATAGGACTCATGTGTGTGCACTGTGTCTTGGGCTGCAGGGAGCAAGCTAGAGTGGGAACGGCTGAGCTTGAGTAGAATGATCTAATCAAGCCTGACCATTCACACAGAAATGGCTCCTGCCAATATCATGAAGTGGCTTAATAAGCAACTACTTCATGATATTGGAAAATTAATCACTTCCCCTGCTTGGCAGAGAATCTAGTTAGTTCTAGTTCTAGTTAGGCATCCTTCAGTCTCGAGAGACTATGGTAACGTGCTCTGTATGGAGGACTTGGAACAGCATCTAGTGTGGCTGAGAAGGCCAATTCGAGACTGACAATCCCTTCCGCACTGAAGACAAATACAATCTGTCCCCTGTCCAGCTCCCTGATTTTGCTGGTTTCGGGACTGCCTCTTTGCCTCGGCCTGCTGGACAAGGGTCTCTTCAAATTGGGAGAGGCCGTGATGCACCGCCTGCCTCCAGGCTGAACGCTCAGATGTCAAGGTTTCCCATCTGTTGAGGTCCATTCCTAAGGCCTTCAGATCCCGCTTGCAGATATCCTTGTATCGCAGCTGTGGTCTCCCTCTGGGGCGATTTCCCTGCACTAATTCTCCATACAGGAGATCTTTTGGAATCCGACCATCAGCCAGTCTCACGACATGCCCAAGCCAACGTAGACATCGCTGTTTCAGTAATGTATACATGCTAAAAATTCCAGCTCGTTCTAGGACTACTCTATTTGGAACTTTGTCCTGCCAGGTGATACCAAAAATGCGTCGGAGACAGCGCATATGGAATGTGTTCAGCTTCCTCTCCTGCCGTGCACAAAGGGTCCAGGACTCACTGCAGTACAGAAGTGTGCTCAGGACACAGGCTCTATAGACCTGGATCTTGGTATATGCCGTCAGCTTCTTATTGAGCCATACTCTCTTTGTGAGTCTAGAGAACATGGTAGCTGCTTTGCCAATGCGTTTATCCAGCTCGACATCTAGGGAGAGAGTGTCAGAGATCGTTGAGCCAAGGTACACAAAATCATGAACAACCTCCAATTCTTGTGTGGAGATGGTAATAGAGGGAGGTGAGTCCACGCCCTGGCCCATGACTTGTGTTTTCTTCAGACTGATTGTTAGTCCAAAGTCTTGGCAGACCTTGCTAAAACGATTCATGAGTTGTTGGAGGTCTTCAGCAGAGTGGGCAACAATGGCTGCATCATCGGCGAAGAGGAAGTCCCTCATGCATTTCCGTTGGACTTTGGTCTTTGCTCTCAGAGAGATTAAAGAGCTTTCCATCTGATCTAGTCCGGAGATAGACACCTTCTGCTGCAGTTCCAAAGGCGTGCTTCAGCATGACAGCAAAAAAGATCCCAAACAGGGTCGGCGCAAGGATACAGCCCTGTTTCACTCCGCTTCGGATATCAAAGGGATCTGATGTTGAGCCATCAAAAACTACAGTGCCCTTCATTTCCTCATGAAAGGACCTGATGATGTTAAGGAGCCGAGGTGGACATCCAATCTTGGGAAGGATTTTAAAAAGGCCATCCCTGCTAACCAAATCAAAGGCCTTTGTGAGATCTATGAAGGCCACAAAGAGTGGCTGTCGTTGTTCCCTACATTTCTCCTGCAACTGTCTGAGGGAGAATACCATGTCAGTGGTGGATCTATTAGCTCGAAATCCACACTGTGATTCTGGATAGACTCTGTCTGCAAGCACCTGGAGTCTCTTCAGTACACCACGGGCAAGCAGCTTGCCTACAACGCTGAGAAGAGAGATACCACGGTAGTTATTGCAGTCGCCCCTGTCTCCTTTGTTCTTATACAATGTGATGATGTTTGCATCCTTCATGTCCTGTGGTACTCCACCTTCCCTCCAGCAAAGACGAAAGACTTCATACAGTTCAGTGATGATGATCTCTTTACAGCACTTCAGCACTTCAACAGGGATGTTATCCTTCCCAGGTGCCTTGCCGGAGGCGAGGGAATCCAAGGCCGCTTTTATTTCTGCTAAAGTTGGTTCGCTGTCCAACTCTTCCAAGACAGGCAGGCACTCGATGTTATTTAATGCCTCTTCGGTTACTACATTCTCTCTGGAATATAGCTCAGAGTAGTGCTGCACCCAGCGTTCCATCTGCTATGCTCGGTCCTGGATGATCACGCCTGTAGCAGACTTCAAGGGAGCAGATTTCTTCTGTATTGGACCTAAAGCCTGCTTGATACCATCAAGTGAAAAAAAACTTTTTTTTGAATGCATATAGACTATTGCTGATGCACTGTATCAGTTATAGAAAAAATAAAAAAATCTTTTCTTTGCCTTCTCTTAAAGAGTCAGTCAAGAAACTGCCTGCAGCCAAAGCCACCGTGGGTGATTCAATTGTGGGTGATTCTTTTGACTGGCCCTTTAAGGTGAGGCAAATATAGATATATAGACAGACAGACAGACAGACAGATATTTTACTTTATGTAGACTATATATAAAATCAATATAGCACATCAGTGATAGTCCAGTAAAAAAAAATTTTTTTTTTCACTTCCCCTGCCCTCTGCCAAGCAGAGGAATTGATTAATTCGCCAAATCTCAAAGTGGTTTGCTTATTAAGCCATTTCACAATATTAGCAAATTGAAAGAGGAAGGCTTGCTTTGGATCAGTTCTAGCATTCACATACACTGGAACTGATCCAAAACAGGGTGATCCTACCCACATCAGAAAATAGAACAGGGACCAGAAAGGTACGGGTAAGAACACTCTGGGGGTGGGCTGTTAGGTAACATGTTGTCTGATCACTGTCTTTAAGAGCGCACCAGCCTAACCTTTCAGTGCTCCTAACAGCAGGTTAAACATGCAGTCAGCCTCTTGGTTAAGTATTGTCTATCCCCTCTAGCATTTAAAGTTCCAAGATTTTGGTGATAACAATTGAGTAGAATACAAAACAAACAAATACAGAACTGTTTCCCCATATATCACAACCCTCTAACTTCTACACTTACCCTACTGAAGTGTTACAGATTAGTCAGCAATGTGCGCTTTTAAATTTTCATAAAATTACAAAGGGAGAAAAGAAAATTCTTGTTTCGTTCCCCCCCCCCCCCAAATAATTGCAATGAAACTTAGCCTGAGTGTAAATTATAGGTCGTGAGCCTCAAAGCTATTCTTCTGAAATTTTGCAGGGTTTATTTCTTACAGTTATTTCTGTGGTATATCAATAGCAACAACAAATTCAAAAGGTCTGTGATGCCTTTCAGATTAAAATATTTATTTTATATATATTTGAAGAAGTGGATTATAATCCATGAAAACTCATACTAAAATACATTTAATAAATCTTAAAGGTCTTGCCAAACTTCTGTTTTTCTTATGTTTTGTTTCATTTTTCTTTTATTTTTATTGTAAATTCAACCCGTTTTCGTAAAAAGCAAATTTGTTTCCTTTGCTTATTTGTTGAGGACAATCCATAGGGAGCCAGTCAACCGGGACAATTAGAAAATGCATCTGTTTTTGGAAGCGGCATCCTGATTCAGACCCAAGCTGAATCAGGTGGCCTTTAAAGCAACTCAGGATGAATCAGGATCCCTTTTGAGTCAGCAAAGCTAGATTCAAACCAGTCTGTGCAAAGCTGTAATAACTGGCAGCATGTATCTGTGATGTCTCTTTCTCTTTTTGGAGTAGAAATACTGAATGGTTTCCAGTCCAAATACTTCATCTTAAAAGAGTATGAAAATTTGTTGTAAATGAAATAAAATATGCTATACCTAGAAAACCCTGGCGCGCGCGCGCGCGCACACACACACACACACACAGAGTTGCAGAGTTTTGAATCTCTGGTAAAATTCCTTTTGCTATGCAGTAGAGGTACAGAGAATAGCTACAAGTTCTCCAGAGTCCACCTCTTTCTCATTAACTGGCACTTAAAGTCCACATAATTTACTCTGAGACATTTGTAGGAGAAAGAATAAAAAATATTTCTTTACTTACAGTTGCCTGAAGTTACAGACGTGTATATGCTGCTTTTTTTTAACTGCACATACATAGCAACTGAACAGAACAAAACTGAAAACAAACAACTGCCTCCAACTAATGAAAGCAAGAGAAAGAAGCACACAGAAAAGAGGCAGGGCTCTCTTTGAATTCAAATGCTGGAAGGAACAATTTGTTAGTTCTGAATAGACAGACCATCACCCCAGCCCAGAAAAGGTCCCTCCCAGTCATACAAACTATAGACAGCATGCAAGATTGCAAACAAAACTCCAACACATACACATACAGAAATGTAGAATACACGAGCATAAAATTAACTCAACTAAAAAACATTTTGAAAAAAGTGGATATAAAATCAGAAGGACTCATATGCAAGTATCTAGACCAGGGGTCTCCAAACTTTTGACCCTGAGGGCCACACTGGATGCACGCACCCTCGCACGCACACACACCCCTGCATGCACAGACACACGGACACCCCCCTCCCACTCGCCCACGCACTCATGGGGTTAAGGGAACGGGCCGGATAAAGTGGCAAGGCAGGCCGTAGTTTGGAGACCCCTGATCTAGATCAACATAATTAATCAAAAGCAGAGTGCAACAAAACACTTATTTAAAAACAGCAGTAGAGAGGATGGCATTTATGTCCTGTGGGAAGGGGTTTTGCAAAGGTGAGGCCACCACTGAAAAGGCCCTGTCTCTTTGGCTCACCAATCTGATTGATGTTGACGGTAGGCTCCTGAGCAGAGCCTCTTTCCTTTCCTTCTGTCTTTCTTTTTCTTTTGACTTTTATAAAGGATTTGGCATACTGTGGACAAAGTAGTGATCACACCTGGCGTCTTCAAAAAGGCTTTGTATGACCCCACACAAAAATGCCAGGTGTACATGCAGCTTCTTCTGCAACATTGCCCAGACTTTGGTAAAAGTTAAAAGAAAGAGAGACCGAGGAAGAAAAGGTGCCACTGCCTACTTTGTAAAGGGAAGAGAATAAGTAGTACTAGGGAGTAAAGAGGAAAGGAATAGCAATGGGAGAGGAGAGTAGACCACATGGTGAGGATGAGGAAAAACAGAGGACACCATGATAGGGAGGGAGGCGTGAGAGCAAACAGAGAAACCACAAGATATTGCTTTGAGAGGAAAGTGGTTTTGAAAAAGACACCCATGGGTGTGAAGGGAGAAAAATAAGCTTGTGAGAAAAGATCTGAGGAGAAAGAAATGGGGTGGTGGTACACCAGAGGGGCTAAGGATCCAGTGCACCTTGGTAGTTTTGATTGTTCTTCCTAACATAACCAAGCATCTGTGTTTTGTACAAGCTGCAGCTTCTAAACCCTTGAGAAAGCCAGCCCCATGTAGAAAGCATTACAATAGTCTGGAGTGAAGTCTGCTTTCTGTACCTAAGGCCATAGCAGGCAAATCATCTGGGGTACCTCTGGCAGCCAATACCACCTGCACATCTTAAGATAAGGTGAAATTCAGGAGGATCTCCAAGCAATGCAGTTGGTCTTTCATGGGAGTAGGGAGAGCGCAGAGCATCCAGCACTGGTTGCACAGTCCCAGACTTCCCCAGTCCTTGCAGGACTGAACAAATACCAGAATATTTGATATGATTTAGAAAAATGTTGCTTCTCACATTACATCTGGAGTGTGTTAATAACTGTGGACAACCTGAATGATTTTGAAGAATGGAAGTCACAGTTGAGGGTCTCACTTATTCAGGCATGGCACACAGTTCATTTTGCTGCAAGATTAGAAATGAATGGCCTTGAAATATTGCCAGCACTGCACTGGAGCTACAAGTGTCCAAGGAGCAAGCACTTGGATGACACACAATATACTTTGAGAAACTGAAATTATATTTCCCTATAACATTGCCAGCTGACTGGACAGCTGGGTAAGTTAGGTGTCTGGCTGCGGAGCCAGAGTTCAGTTCTCCACTCTGCATTCCAGAAGAGCCAGCCTATGTGGTCTTGGGCAAGCTGCATAGTCCCAGGGTGCCCCCAGTAGAAGAGAATGGTGAACCACTTTCTCTGTATTCTCTAACTAAAAACCTGAAAAGAGTCACTGTAAGTCAGGATTGACTTGACAGCACACAATTATTATTATTACATTGCCTCTGAAATCAAGAAAGAATCAGTTTTGTTTTTTACTATTGACATACCTATTTTCCAGCACTGCACAAATGAGAGGAGACATAATTGTATATTAACTTGAAGATAATGAATCCATTTATACAGTACTAAGCATATTTTCTCTTGGACTCATACAAACCCATCATGCAGGACTGAACATTCTCAGAAATGAGAATGACAATTCTAAGAGTAATTATTCAAATAACAATTCTACTAAGTTCGGTAATGCTTACATCATAATAGGTGAATTTCACTATGCATGTGAAATACATCTATGCACGCTTACTGAACGTATGTGTGTTTGCTGAAAATTGAATCCTACTGGACTAAGGGAAGCTTGCTCCTCTCTAAGTATGTACGGGATTGGAGCCTAAACAGGAGCAGCTCGTGGACCAGGATGAAGGGAGAACCCCACACTCTGGTCACAAGCCACTCTCAAGCCTAAATAAATTTATTTTTGTTATCTTGATGCTTAAAGGATAGTTATGTTTCCATAATAAGGCTTATTTGATTCCAAAGTTTAAAGCTTGCAGCTTGGCAGACACGGTTATAGTGTGTTCTTCTCGGTTATTTGTGTAAATTTCACATGTATTCTGATCTGCTGTTAAGCACATATCACCACATGGATAGATCCTGCATCTCGAAACTGGCTTGCTCACTCACATTAATTCATCATTGAAAATAAACAAAATGCTTTTTGGTTGGTTCAGACATTTTCGTACACAAGGCTTCTAGGTATACTTGGAGTTATTAATTTCCAGTGGGATAGTGGAGTATATCAAAGTTAGCTTATATTAAAGCTAATGTGTGGAATCATCAAACAGTCTTCAGCAAAATAGAAGTTTTATTAGAATGAACTATGTGTTTGAAGGAATAATGTAAGCAGCTACCACTGGCTACACAACTCGTGGTCAAAACAGATGAAACTCTCAGCTTGCATTTAGAAGCTGTGGGCCCTTAAATGGTAGAAGTCTGTTTTTCCTAGCACAAATATTTCTCTCCTCCACATCTTAAATCCAATGCTTTGTTTTGTGATTGGTCATCAGAAGGTAAACATAGGCTTAATTTGCAAATCTGATTGCCACTGAGGTATGTAGATCTGAAGGAATCCCATTGCAGGAAGGAAGGTTTGCTAACAGCAGGGAAAGCCCTGCCTTTTTAAGAGAGGAGGGAGAGAGAAGAGACATTGACAGAGAGGAAGATGTGTGTCAGAGAAAGTGGAGTCAAGCCCGAAAGTTCCAATGTGTTGGTGAAGAAACAACAGTCAAACAAGACAAAGAGGTAAACCATAAGAGAACCCTACCTATTTGTCCCTGTCTCTACTGCCCCCCAGTGGCACATAGCTACTTGTGCAAGTATGATTTTTGCACCTCCCTGCACTTCCTTGTTGCAGCAAAAGCAACCAGTCCGGTGTCATTTTAAAGGCTGACAAATTGCAGTCCTGTCTAGTCAGCAAGTCCATGTCTATATGCTCCCAAATTGACAGTAGTTGTTTACTTTACTAAAACAACTTCAATCACTAGGCTGAGAACTCAAATCTGAACAATCTGGTTCAGTTCAGAGAACTATATTTGTCATGTGCTAGTACAATTGTGTAAAACTGTTGTTTCCTTGAATTGTACAATTAAACTGTAGTATCTGTCAGGAGATAAGCATACCATATTATAAGTGTAGCAGTAGCAACAACAATTATTTCAAGCTGTTTAAGCCAGTGGTTCCCAACCTTGGGTCCCCAGATATTCTTGGACTAAAAGTCCCAGAAGCCTTCACCACTAGCTGTGCTGACCAGGATTTCTGGGAGTTGTAATCCAAGAACATCTGGGGACCCAAGGTTGGGAACCACTGCTCTGAGCTGATGGGATGTTGTGGACGACTCCACAGGGATGTGTCAGAATTGCTTATGACTCATAAGTTATGAAGCACTTTTTGATCAACAACAAAAAATTGTCATATTGAAATAGAACAAAAAGGGCTTTAAAGGAAATTAAACTGAGTAAGATAACAAGGAATAAAGGAATGGGGCAAGCATTTTCTACCTAATGAAAAACTTTGTGTTGTGTCTCCTATTGTTGTTGTTTAGTTGTTAAGTCATGTCCGACTCTTCGTGACCCCATGGACCAGAGCACACCAGGCCCTCCTGTCTTCCACTGCCTCCCGGAGTTTGGTCAAATTCATGTTGGTAGATTCGATGACACTGTCCAACCATCTCGTCCTCTGTCATCCCCTTCTCCTCTTGCCTTCACACTTTCCCAACATCAGTATCTTTTCCAGCGAGTCTTCTCTTCTCATGAGATGGCCAAAGTATTGGAGCCTCAGCTTCAGGATCTGTCCTTCCAGTGAGCACTCAGGGTTGATTTCCTTCAGAATGGATAGGTTTGATCTCCTTGCAGTCCAGGGGACTCTCAAGAGTCTCCTCCAGCACCACAATTCAAAAGCATCAATTCTTCGGCGGTCAGCCTTCTTTATGGTCCAGCTCTCACTTCCATACATCGCTACAGGAAAAACCATAGCTTTGACTATGCGGACCTTTGTCGGCAAGGTGATGTCTCTGCTTTTTAAAATGTTGTCTAGGTTTGTCATCGCTTTCCTCCCAAGAAGCAGGCATCTTTTAATTTCGTGGCTGCTGTCACCATCTGCAGTGATCATGGAGCCCAGGAAAGTAAAATCTGTCACTACCTCCATATCTTCCCCTTCTATTTGCCAGGAGGTGATGGGACCAGGGGCCATGATCTTAGTTTTTTTTATATATTGAGCTTCAGACCATTTTTTGAACTCTCCTCTTTCACCCTCATTAAGAGGTTCTTTAATTCCTCCTCACTTTCTGCCATCAGAGTGGTATTGTCTGCATATCTGAGGTTATTGATATTTCTTCCGGCAATCTTAATTCCGCCTTGGGATTCTTTGGGATCGGGATGTAGACTGATCTTTTCCAATCCTCTGGCCACTGCTGAGTTTCCCAAACATGCTGGCATATTGTCTCCTATTATTACTAATTAAAAGTGTACACCAGTAGACAGAGTGTAGATCAACGTGAACTGATCCATCTCTGGATGATTTGTAGTAAAGAAATATATGTTTGCTACCATGTTGTGAATTCTCATCAGAATTGGTAGACTTTTTAATCCCAAGCTTTCAAACTACAGTATATTAAAATAAGTCCATTGTTATGTGCTGTCATGCTGCATCTGAACTATGGTGACCCTAACATGGTTTTCAAGGTATACAGTGGTTAAGGCGTGGTTTTTCCAATGTCATCCCCTAATGAGTTTCCCTGGACAGGCAGGGAACTGAACCCAGATCTCCTAAGTCCTGGTCCATCACTCTATCCACTACACCTCGCTGGCTCTCAGGAAAACAAGTAGCCTATTAAAAAAATGACACAAGGTATTTCAATATAAATCATGTCACTAATCTGAAAGCATTTTCTAAGAAACCAAAAGCCACACATGCAAAATCAGGGGGCTGTGTAAAGCAGGAGGGTCTGTGAAGTGGGGAAATGCTATTAGAATAGGTGTCAAGACCTCCAGTAGCATCATGCAGTTTAAAGTCTGAGAAAGAGGCCTGATCTACTCTGGGCCCATGGGGATGGTCAAAATATTGGTCAGCTTTCTCAGCTATGCTAGCAATAGATGAGCTCCTAACAGGAAAATTGGTCCACCAAGCAAGAGGAAGGGTTATTTGGAGTTGACCTTTCTGTTCTCAACAGAAGGCTCACCTCTGCCAATTAACGAAGGTCAAAAACAGACCTTATAATTAAACCATGATTATAGTGGAAACTTGTTAATGTTGGAAAGACATGATTAGGCAGACTTTCCTGACTCTGAGAAGTCAAAGTTAAAGGGAATCCCAGATGTAAATCCCTGAGGACCATTCACCAAACACAACAAGTTAATTCGCAAATTCAGGGAGATGGGAGAAGCTCCTATGGTGACACTCAGATATAACCATCCCTTAAGGACTTTCTTCTTCTAGTCATGGATTACCTGTAACATCTCTTTCTGCCCTTAAACCCTGATCCTGCCTATTAAAACATTTATCTTACATGAATGATCACTACATAGCATAAATAAACATTGGCCTCATTTTCATTCATACTTTCTGTTGTTGCCTGTTCTCTCTCTCTCTCTCTTTGTGTGTGTGTGTGTGTGTGTGTGTAAGAAAGAGAAAGAGAAAGAGAGAGAGAGAAAGCCAAGCCAATCTTCTCTAAAGGCATGCCTGTACTCAATATTTGTGTCAGTGTTTATAATTTTTGACTCCACATCATTATTCATCAGTAAGCAAATCTGAAAACGAGTGTCTGGAAAATCATTGATAAAGCTCACCAGTGACAGAGGCCTCCAGCGCCCTGCGACTTGGTTTGAGCTGTAACGGAATCCCTGCCAGCAGCATTTATGAGCCCATTTTTCTGCATCCTTAGCATTCATGTAGTCAGTTTTCCTATTCATAGCTGTCACGAGGAAGCATCATATCTACTCTTATTCATACAGAGTTATGATTAAATCCCTCAATCAAAAAAGTACAAAAAGGAGATATTTCTGCTTTGAAGGAGTAAAGTGGTGTTGTTTGCTAGGTGGCTGGCTAATATTCTTGACTCAGAAAGACATAATTCAGCAGCCAACATGCAGAACAGTAGGCCAAAATATAATGCTCAGGTGCTTTATTGTTATTGATCATTTCTCTTTTTCTGTCAGTGAACAAAGTGCTTTACATTGAAGTTCTCATTTATCCTCAAAACAGACTCCCCCCCCCCCCGAGAAATGTGATGTAGACACATTGATCTGTCCAAAACCATCAAGTGAACAGTAATACAAACCTGGATCTTTTACATCTAACCCCAACCTTATCTACAGCTTTCCCATAAAACACTTTCCAGTTTTTCTCATTTATCTTTACAACAGCCCTATGAGGTAGCCTGACTGAACACCCAGGTAAGCTAAATCCAATCAATGTGGAAAAATACATCATCCATTATAATCGTGGAACTACAAAGTGAAGGATTCTGGTACTAGATGTTTCTTAATTATAAGCAGTGTGTACAATTCTAAAGATCAGTACACGCAGGGAAGGCATTGCCTTTATTGTGTTAGTGCTAGAGAAAACCTGTTTAATATGCAACACAATAGTGTCTGCTCTGCTGTAGCTTTAAATTCAAAGGTTGGCATGGCAACAAGTGTTCCCCCTCCTTCCGATGTCTACTTTGTGCTGTCATTTTATTTAGAATCCCTAGAAGCTTCAGAATTAACCCCTGTGGTGATTTCAGTGTGTGTCTGTGTGACTCTGTGTGTGTGATTTGTAATGTCGGCATGCTGGTGTTTGTATGGATAGATGTAAGTTAGGACTGCATGTATGAGAAGAGTGCTGGAATGATGGACAGATTGGTGTTCGACTCCTCAAATACGGTGTTTGATGCTGATTGGTGGTTAAGAGTGAGTGGGGGAGGAGGTATGTGAGACGTGACAGCTGGTTTTGAGCAGTTGGTTACTGAGTCTTTAGGACAAAATATTAAGTTTATTTTTTTTTTCTCCTGCATTACATTCAGAATCTATTCCTTTTATTTTGCTCAGAATGAACTCTCCCCATCATAGTCTTTTTAAACAATTTTAAGTAATGTTCATAGCAGTCAATCAAGGCTTTGCACCCATGTGCTAGCAGGCTACACTGGACACTTAAGCAGTAGCTTCATCTCAGTGGTTCTTTTCACACAACACCACAGTACTGAATGACCCCATGGTCAAGGGTTTTATGTTATTTTAAAGAAAAACAGCAGGCTCAAAGAGGCACTGGGTGGAAAGCGCATTTAATAGAGGCAACTCCAACCGTTGGGAAAGGTTTTTGGGTGGTTGTTGCTGGTAAAACATCAGAATCAGCAGCCCAAGAGCAGAAGTGGCTGGGTGTAAGGTGGTTTTGCAACATGTGGGTAATGAACAAGGAGCATGAATTTCACTGAAGTGCAGTAGGGAGTGGCTTGCCGCAACCCCCTCCACTACTTCATGTAAAATAACTCAAGTCAGGGTTCCAGGTAGTAGCTGTGTCCAGTCTACTGCAGCAAAAACAAGGAAAAGGCTTGCAGCCCCTAAAAAGTGAAAGATTTTACTTGGCATGTTCTTTCGTGTGTATATGAAGAATTGGGCTATGACTTAATTATTATTTTTTTAATCTTTGGATAAAACACATCCTCTCCTCTCCCACCGTACCAACATACCAGATCTGTGCCAAGATATATATTTAACTCAATGCAACTTCTAACATAGCGGATCATTTTTGCTTTAAAAAATCATTTTATTTCATTTGAATCTTAGATTACTTCTTTATGCATGCCTATGTGGGGGGAGGCTTCTCCTTGGTGCATCTTCCTAACTGTATCTTAAGACCATCAGTGGAGGTTCTTCTTAAGGATGCCACCTCATTCAGACAGTTGAAGCATGATGCCATGAGAGAGGACTTTCCTTGTTACACTCCACGACTTATGACGGAGGGTGGTCAGCATGTGGCTCTCCAGATGCTGTTGGACTGCTGCGACCATGCTAGCTAGGGATGAAGGGAATTGCAACCCACACTTTGCCCTTCTTAGAGTATGCTTTCCACTGGCTGATGCACAATGCTCCAACTTAATATGTATTTCTACATCTAGACATTTAGCTTTGCTAAAATAGCTACTTTTGTCTGAAATAGCCAAAATAGCTACATTTGCCTGTACAACTAAGAAACTGAGTCTCATAAAATTTGGTGACTCTTCGAAATTCCCGTAGGCTATGTAACCCCAATGACTGGTAGAAACACAAGGCTAAACCATACTTTCATTGTGTGCTCTACTTCCACCATCTCTTTCTTCAGCATGGCCATGAAAATGAATTGTGATATTTTCAATTCCATTTTCAAGTAATTGTATTTTGATATTTGTAGCCCTTGAATTGCAGGCACTCTTGACTATGGTTTAAGAAACCATGGCTTGTTTTCTCATAAGTAGATAAACATAGTTTAGCCTGGTTTTCAATTTATTCCATGAAAGTGGGAGAAGGACAGAAGACTGCAGTCTCTTTCTTTAGGCCATGGTGGAGTTCACAAGACTGAGGCTTGATCATGTCTGAATGCAGCTGTAAGGCACAGTGGCAGTCTTCCTGCTGCTCTGAGACACTGGCTGCTCCTGAACTCATTCATTTCCTGTATTCTACAATTGTCTTTGAAATGTGTTTTCTTGGAGCACTGATTTAACTGACTTGGCAGTAACAGTACATTATAAATGGAACGGAACTGTGTAGGTTCCAGCGTTATTATTAGCAAAACCCGGGATCTGGGTGCACAGAATGCTATAACCTAATCAAAATTGTTGCCAGATAAAACAAAGTTTAAAGCCAAGACTGAACAGGGGTAATTTTAACTGAAAAAGCCCCCTTTCGACCTCTAGTGGCCAAAATAAAATACAATACAATATTAAAAAGGGTTGGGGGTGGGAGGGCACCAAGGTGCTGGAGTACCTTCTAAACCAGGCAGAATTGCCCCCATGCTTCCTAGAAGACTGAAGGGGCCCTTTTTTAAAAGTTCAAAACACACCCACCCCAAAATTAGGGATGTGTCTGTATGCTGTGGGCTGCATGTTGCTCTTCCTTGTACTAGAATAGTGTTGATTGGGATAGCAGTGGACATGATGTGCATCCAGTTCAAACTGGAAATAGACTGGTTGTGCTATGACCCTTCATCTCCAAAATACCTTCTTTTAAATCACTGATGTATACAAAATGAAGGAAAACATGCATTACAACAAGCAAACAACAGTTTGAGATGCAAAGTTTATCCCAGAGAGGAATATCTTCTTTGCTGTATTTATCTACATTTAAATTCTTTTTAGAAGATATTCAATCGCAGATTCCATATTAGAGACACGGAAAGAAACCAAGACCATATCAACATTACCCACTTTTAAATTTCCATGATTAAATCAATATGTACAAAATGACTCCCCTGTTAATTTCATGCATGTTTTGAATTGCATGGTCATGTTCCATTACATTATTATCACCAGCATCAGTACATAACAATACAGTTCAATTAGGAAGTGAGGGACAGGCTTCTTAGCACACACAGCTCTGACAAAAGGAAATGGCTAAAAAGTTAAAGAAGATGATTGAAGGGCTGCTGCTGCCTGTGGTGGCTGCTTCATTCTGTCCAATGGTAGGGCTGCATGGTAGTCACTGATGAGTCCTTACAAAATGGTGGTGGTAGGGATTTGAAATTAATTTGAGTTTGGAAGAACTGCACTTCTGGCTTGAAACCTTTTAAAAAAGAATGTTCTTTCTTGGTGCTTCATGATTTTGATGTGTCAGGTAGCAAGTGCCGGGGCTGTGTCATCTTAACCAATCCCTACTCACAACACAGGTGAGTCAACAGTTCAATTCTAATAGATCAGTCACCTTCTCAACAGGGGAGCAGGCAGAGGCAATGTCTTTGGCAGTCAATTTATCAAAAGTTCCAGGAATCTGAACAGGCAACACAGAATAGCAAGCAAGAGGTAAATGTCCATGTTGTTTCCCACAAGGGTCTGCTGGCAGCCCACACAGATTTTATAATTCTCAGTCATCCTCTTATTCGTATCCAGCTATTTCCAATTAACACTCAGAGAGCCTTGCAATGCTGACTGTGCTTTTGCTCTCATGTTTTCAATCTACATCTCCTGTTGGGACAAATGGGATAAGACAGCTATTTGACTGGGACCTTTTGAAAACAGGACAATCAGAAAGAAGGATGAGAAGGAACACAACCCCTTTATGTTATAAATATACCAGTCCTCCAGTCATTAGGTACTGACTAGAAGTGAAGAAGTGGACTTGATCCACAAAAGCTCACATAAAAATATAGCAGTTAGTCTTTAAGGTACCACAATGTTTTTCTCTTCTTCTCCCCCCCCCCCCCCCACTTTTGTTTTTGGCCTGATACAGCTAGCATTCGAAATACAGCAGTTGCCTGAAGCTGGCAAGGCAAGGCAAGGCAAACACTCCCCAAGGTTCAGTTCCTTGCATGTAAATTGGCCCACCCCCAGATGTGTCGATCATTTCAGCAAATCCATGTTTGAAGTAACAAGCTAAGGGGTGGTTAGAGAGACTGAATAAACATGCCCTTAGTGCATTAATGGCGCTGCTGAGATGTTTATTATTTCCCTATTGCTACTCAGCAACTGTGTAATGATTGCTTTTCTAAAACTTACTAAATAAGTAAGCACAAGTTGTTGCTAGGTAACACAAGCCACCACATGACTAATTTTTCAGGCACTGTTTGAAGGCGAGGTGGGGGAAAGAATTACACGTGTACTGTTCTAGGATGTAAGCAATCACCACTCATCTTCATATGTTGAAATGCCAAAGAGCCTCAAGGCACCTTGAAGACTAACAAATTTATTAAGGCAGATGCTTTTGTAGACAACGGTTCAGTTCCTCAGATGCATCAAATGCTATTTGGAATGTCATATGTAAGAAATCCTGAGCTGCAAAATAAAAAATGTCGATTTTAAGAGTCCACAGGATTCTCTTATTTTGTATGTCAAAATAATGTTACTTTGGTCCTGGAACTCAGGTTTTGGGATCCATTCTTCAGTTCTAAGGCTTTGGACCTGAATATTAGGGAACTGAATGAGAGCAGCAGATCTAGATTTTGGGGTTCATTCCAATGGCATCAAGGCATGCCATTCAGACATGCCCAGAAGCAATCTTGTCTTTTAAATTATGCTCCTGGTGGTGCTGGTGGTGGTTGTGGAATTCACACACTATCTTTTAAATTCATCATTGAGTCATTATTTTGTCTCACTCACTTTCACACACATAAGAACATATGTATGATTTTGCAACTGTTGCTGCAGGGTCTACACCATGACATCACAACCCTCAATCCATGCTGTGGCAACAGAAATCCCACATTTTAGCTATGAAATCTCAGTGGGTGGGATACTTCTGACTTGGTTACTCTAGCTACCTGGCTGGAAATCCTGATGGTAAGCAGATCTTTCTTATACTGCCTCTGTTGTTCTCTCTTTGACTAATATCTACCTTCTTGGATAAAGGGCATCTATGGTGACGTAAATTACCTTAAAACTGTATGTCACCAGAGATCAGTAATTCCTGCATGCACTGCCTCTGAGTGGGCACCTGCCAGGGCTGGGAAGCACTGAACACCTGCTTGGCTGACAAACGAGTTGGCACAAACCACTGAACCGTCGGTTCATGCCAATCTCTACAAGGGACACTTGCAACTCTTCTCTTCCCCGCCCCCTGCCCCACAACATCTTGGCATACAGCTAACACATCCACAAACCTCTCCTGTGGCTCTTTCCTGGCTGAACATATAAGCATCCTGCCCTATATGCAGGATTTCTGAGACAGTTCAGTTTGGACTTCAGCTACTTCACCCCTACAGGCAAGTCTCACTGAACTGCATGGGCACCCTCGTGGAGGCAATGTTTTCCTGGGCTCTTGGCTGCACCTCCTCCCCCCTCCTTTCACTCTTGCTCTGAGGTAGAGGACTCCTCTGGACTGCAAACCATTAAAGGTTCAGTAGAGGCAGGACCAGGAAGCAAGGAAGAAATGGGAGGTTGTGGGCTGGACTGTGACTTGCTTTCCAACCAGCATGAACAGTGAACTCCTGAATCAATCTGCAGTCCCTGCATGAGCACTCCTTGCGATTTGAGATATAATACAGGCTGCGAATCAAATCTCAACATACCCAAATCATTCCGATTCAGCTCTCCAGTGTAGCCGCACCCTTGGTTTGTGTAAGCATACCCAAGAGAGGCTATTAACTGAATTCAATATCAAGAACAATAGACAGTCTGAAAGGCTCTTCTAGAATCATTCTGGTTTTATTCCTGCCTTTGTTTATGAATTAGTGGCTGTTAATTTCTGTCTTTCTGATCAGGCAAATGTTCACCTTGGATCACCTTCTTCAATGTCTATAAAGGTTGTGAAATTAATAATTAAAGCAGAATGTCTGTTTCGCTTAAATCTGATTTTAAAAAAACAAACAAAACACAGTGCCTTTATACGTTCAAAGTTGGGGGTTATGACACTGTAAATGCTTTCTGTTGATTTTGTTTGCACGCTTACAGTGCCATTTTATTTTTTTTTCTCAGTGAGACGGCTTGCATGTATAATAGAAATAATTAAACAGTTGATTAAAATAAGCTGCAGATGAAGTACTTCGTCAGTTCTGTGCCAGATTATAATTTTGTTTTATAATAACTTCCTTCTCACCTGTACATTTTTTGCTTACATTGTCATTCTCGTGTGAGTGAAATTTCTCAAACAGGAATATATAATATAGGATTTGTAAACTTGTAACATGAGGCAGCCAAACAAGATTTTGATATGCTGCAAAAAAAATTAGAGGTGTCGTCCACCTGAAAAATGGCATCCTATGCTTCTGCAGGCCCTCCTTCTGTTTTGCCAGTAATGAGAGTGAAAATTAATTAAGTTTAGTAGGTTAAGTAAAATGTTAGCATACATCTGGCTTGCATGCAAGACAGGATTTTTGTATTGCGATGAATTTATTTGCATGCTGAAGGGAGATCTTCAAAAGCCACCATTGCTTTGATTTACAGGTCTTCAATATTTATGTGAACTTCTTTCCTCAAAACATGAACTCCCTGACTCACCTGATGTACAACATTTATGTTGTAAATAAATTTTCCAAGCTAACTTCTGAATAAAAAGGGTAATGATAAAGGGTAACTGGATCTCAAATCACAGTACATCGTAAACATACTTGGCTCAAAATTAACTCATGCTCTTTTTTCCCCTTTATTGCTATTGTGTATATTCTTGAAGTCCCAAACTGTATCCAACTTTGAGCACAATGACCATACTAAGGTAATTTGGGGTTATAGTAGCGCAAAAAAAGTAGTATTTACAAGTTAATGAAAAAATCACTAAACAGCATTTTGGACATTTATTTCTCCTGTCTCGTGAAGACCTTTTAATTTACATTAGATTTAAGCAAACATCGCTTAATCTGATGTTATGTCTGTCATTGATGTTAATTCTGTTGCTATGTTTTCACTGTTCTGTTGTTTTATAGTTCTGTTGAAATGTTTTGCTGATTACTAGCATACTTTTTTTAAATTGGTTTTGCAAACCACCCTAGTAGTGGTAAGACTAAAAGGTACACTGGAGAGATTTTATCATACAGTTCCATATTAAAAGAAAAACACTTACATTCTATCATCCTGCTCTATCATGACATTTACCATGTACTTATCACACCCATTCTTTAAAAAAAAATCCTAGATAGATCAGAAGAATTCGATATTTCTTTCCTCCTTTCTGACCATGATTCCCAAATTGCTGACAAAGTAGCCAGCCTTTGGGCAGCTTTTAGAGCTTGTTATAGTTCTCTGCTAATTGGCTAACACAGTGGCTGAAATCATGTAGTAAGTTGCAGTTAGTG
Source organism: Intellagama lesueurii (assembly GCA_037013535.1). Taxonomy (NCBI): domain Eukaryota; kingdom Metazoa; phylum Chordata; class Lepidosauria; order Squamata; family Agamidae; genus Intellagama; species Intellagama lesueurii. The sequence continues at coordinate 165,668,857 of JBAJHW010000004.1, forward strand.
TAGGCATATGGAATCAGCAGGGATTTGATGAGTCTAGTCCCATTGATTCATTGGGCCTACTCTAGTTGCAACTTGTTACTGGATTTCAGCCACTGGATTGTATTTTTAAATTATTAGTAGTACACTATGTATTATATTGCCTATATTGTATCAGTATGTGCTGGTCTTTGACCCTTTTCAAGCCTTAAATGAATTCATAGCCATTCAACCAAGGAAATACAATTAGTTCTATTTATATAATTAATATACAATTTATATATATTTCCAATTAGTTATATTTGTATATATTTCATCTTCCAGCAAAAACATGCACCACAATGCAAAGCGCATTATAAAAATGTTCTTCAGTTCTAGTGTGAGCTTTGTATACACATAGGTAAGACCCTTTAATGAGATCTTGCACAGTTGAGTGGATACTAGGCACCATGGAACTCGTCATAGGCAGTGTGGACAAACAAAGCTTGCTGTTCCATAGTAACAAGCTATCTTCTGAATAATTCAAACAGAGCCGCTTACAAAACAGCAGTTTACCAAGGCACATTTATAAATCTAGCATGAGAAATGGATGCTGTTGCCGCTGAAATAAATAGCAGCCGCTCTAAGACCTTCTGAGATCAACTAGAAGAGCATATTAGTATAAAACATATCCCAAGGACATTCTCAGCTTTATACTGTAGATCTGTTTCTTCACAATACATTATTTTGGAACTCCCTTAAAATCAAACTACTAGCAATAATATTAGAGAGGGACAATACCAGCATATGTAGCAATAAAGCAAGCATGGAGGATAGGAGTCCTAATAACAGCATAGACAGAAAGAAAATAACATAATGGCAAGTGTCCTGTTAATCACTGGAAGGGTGATTGTGTGAGCATTCCCCCACCACCACTCCATCAGACCCCCATTTGCATGCATAGTCTCACATTACTTGCAAGACTGGTCACATAACTGGATGTATGAGAGGTCATGTGACCGAGAGAACTGCTGGAACAATGCTTCTTCAATTACCCTTAGGCACCAAACAAGATAATGGTCAATATGCTTCGTCGGATCCTGATAAGTCTGATAGCAAAGATAGGTAAAGGTAAAGGTTCCCCTTGACATTTAGTCCAGTCGTGTCCGACTCTAGGGCGCGGTGCTCATCCCCGTTTCTAAGCCATAGAGCCAGCGTTTGTCTGAAGACAGTTTCCATGGTCACATGGCCAGCGCGACTAGACACGGAACGACGTTACCTTCCCACCGAGGTGGTACCTATTTATCTATTCGCATTTTTACATGCTTTCAAACTGCTAGGTTGGCAGTACGATAGCAAAGATAGCGACCCTAAAATCACTTACTCGCCATGGCAGGGATGGGAAATGTATCTTTGCAGATGCTGTTGGAGTTGTAATTGGCACCAGTCCTAGCCAACACAGGCAATGGTGAGGGATGATGGAAATTGCTATCCAACAACGTGAAGAAGGCCACAGGATCCTCATCCCCATAGTACGGAACAACATGTAAACATGAACAGAGGTTTTATTAGACTTCTTTGTATTCTATTCAGCAACCCTTCTATCATCACCCATAACGCTTCCCTTTTAACGTACAATGATGAGGGCTGACAGACCTACATTTCCATTATGTGGGCTTCTACTATATGTTATCCATTAGGAATACATATGATTTTGCCTCAGTGCATATAAGTGGGTGAGATGACATTCATGTTCATTTGGCATAATTTAACATTAAATGCTCCCTTGCTGAACAAAGCAATCTGAAGAGATCATACAGTGAAGCAAAATCAATAATATATTGGTGAAAATGCTGTTTGTGCTGGCATAACATGAAGTCACATCCATGTGAATTTGCCAAGCACTACGCTGATTGTACAACAGAGATTTGTGCAATTTGATTGCACAGTCACTTGTGTGATTCCCCTTATGACTGTTGCGCAGTACGCCTGTGGAAGTGCTTTGTGGGTAGCATTTCCGCCTTGGCACTATTGTAGCTTCTGTGAGTATAATGCTGCAACAGGATTTTGACCACTGCCTCTGTTTTCTCCTATTCAAAGTTTGTATTAATTTAGTGTGCTGAAATAACATTAACCGTTGTCCCAACCCCACTCATATCTCCCTTGCTAACTTTCCCCAGTCAGGACAAATATATATTGTATATATATATCTTCCCACGGAACAAATTATATCCTTGCAATAAAGCAAATCAGAAATTTCTAACAGGTATTAAGATGTAGGAACAACAACAACAACCACTGATATATCCAAATGTATTTCTAGGAATTTTTTTTCACTTTCCAAAACTAAAGAAATACCAATAGAAAAGTGAATGTTTCCATACAGAGCCTTTTTTTTTCACTGATATTGAAAACAAATGCTTAAATAATGAGAAATGTGAACTGCTCTGAAGATAAACCCATGTCACTCTCAAATTCCAAAGGCTTTCTGTTGCAGTTTTTAGTTGTACTATATTGTCATCAATAGATTTTTAAATATTGAAACAGTGAGGAAAACTTGCAAATTAACATCACAAACGATCACCAGTAGTTTATTTTCTGATGTGGTCCCTTCTTTTCAACAGCTTTGATTTTTTTTTCTCTTCAGAAAATTACTTTTTGTATTATCTCTTTGGCTTAATTGTCCTCCTCCTTAATTTCTATGCTAATTCAGTTAAGACCTGAAGTTTTACTTTGAGCAGAGAGTAGCACATGGGTGTGAACTCTTGAACCAATATTGAACATCTTAGAATCAAACTAGATGCTAAGAAGGATTTCCTGCTATTAGCCAGGATTTCAAGCTGCTGCACAATTTTGAGAGAGAGATATACCTTGATAATTAAGATTTCCAAATTAAGCCCACACCTAAGTTCCCATGATCAGTCACAAAGCAAAGCACATTGGCAGAGCCACAACATGCAACATAAGATGCCTACATTATCACTGTCCTGTGGCTGAAGCTTTAGTTACATGAGTCTGGCTTACACTGGGAGAAGATGGGGAATGCAGAAGAACATTTACTTCTGAAGGTATGACAACCATAACTGGCTCTCTGCTGAGCCTGCCATTTTCTGTTTCCTTCTGCCCAGGGGGACGTGGCTGGAGGTGGCAATATGTGCTCCAAGTAGGCAGGCTTGCACCCCTCCCACTACAAATACCAAACAGTGGGTCCTGTGTCTTTTCCAATTATGGCTTTGCACACTGGGAGACAAAATATTGAGGTGAGGAAAAGCATATCTATGACAAACAGATGTCGTTCACCATTTGAGGTGAGCACTGCTTCTAAAATATCACATCATCCAGTTTGCCTCTTGGAGACTGAAGGCTGGAATTTGGCTTGAGAGGGCATGTACCTTTATCTGAACTTTCTGTCAGGCCAATTGTCGCCTCAAACAGATTTTTCAAAGTGCAACAATTTAAAATGATATAGAGTAACTCTAATGTGTGTATTTATGTGCAAATATAGTCTATTGTGCTCCACTGATGTCAATCAACAGTATTTTCAAATATACTGTACATCTAAATGCACATTTTATGGACCGCAATATAATATAATGCATGCAAAATACACCCACCAGTGGATCTGATTTAATCCAACCAGTAACCATAGATACTTCACAATGCTACACTTCTATATTACTGACTACAATCCAGAAACAGGATGAGAGATTGTTCTAGTCACATTCTAATAACTGAAGTTGATACCAAGACTCATTTCTGTGTATAAGTTCACCTTTCAAATAAATAACTGAAACAAAGAACTATGCTCTACAGAAAATCTCCTATAAAAACTCTTCATAAGTGACCAGTGTTCATTCATAAAAATATTCCATTAATTCACAAACCATAATAGAATAACATCAGTACTGTCTTTGCTTAGTTACCACTAAAAATCAGTGTGATGAAGATCATTTATGTCCAGTCATTCTGAGTAAAGTAATACTCGTACTGATACTGTGTTTACAACCAAGCAGCAAGATGCAAGTGCTATATTCGCTGAAAAAGCTGCTAAAGAGAACTATCAGAGCTTGGGGATAATTCGCTGACTTTAATTCCTCAAACTGTAATTTATTAATCTTTTGCTTAATGTAGGATGCAATCAGACAACGAGAAAGGATTGTGTATGATTGCATCGGAAAGTGTCGCTTTCTTGGAAACAATCTCCCTTAAAGTCACCCTTCTGTTTGTGCAGGAATCGCTCCGGACCAGCTTCAAAAAAGAGTAGACTTGCATTGGCATAATTTCATCAATGAAATACTTTAACTTATGAAAATAATATGGTAATCTTAAAACTGCAGAGCCAGAAGAGACCCTATCAATTCCTGCCCTGTCAAAGAGGCACTGTGGGGAATCAAACTCTGAACCTCAGGCTCTGCAGCCAAATGCCTAAACCACTGAGATATCCAGCAGTTCTTAGTTTATAACTTACACTGTAAACTTAAGGATGTGCTCTCACATTAATCATCATTACTCCCTCTGCCTAACAGGCCACAAGCTGATTAGTTTTCCTTTCATTGTTAATGATCTGATTGCTAATTACTCTAGTACCTATAGCAAACCCCCTGCACTTACAATCTAATTGGCTCCCAGATGGTATTTCTAAAGAAATTGTAAACTGAACCCTATTTTCCTGTTAGACTGAATGTTAAAAGAGGGGTTTGATTTCTAAAGAATTTTCATGCCTTACGAAAGGAACTTCCCACTGTCTTCTCACGCCTCCTCTCTCTGCCTCGCTTGCTGGGCACTCCCCCTCCAACTCATTTGTCTTCTCTCTTTCCCACCGTATTTCCTCACTCTAATTTGCTTGGTGGGTGTTTCTCTTCAACCTCCAACCTGCCTTCTTTCTTCTCCATCCCACCACCATTCTCTTGGTATCGTGCTTGGTGAAATAAATGTGCCAGTTTACAGCATCAGTCACAGTGATCACATCTAGTCATAAAAGTGAGTCATGGTTGTCATAAAAGTCAGCTTTGGACTTGAGGGAGCATTAGCTAATACTGGAATGGTTGTAAAAGGCAGGATTGTAAAGTGACCCGTTGAGAGTCAGGATTCCCTGTAACTGAAAGGGTAGAGACCCACTCAGTCTGATAAAAGCCTGAAAAATTAGCGTGAGAGATTTAAAAAAATCCCCTTGCTTACTATTGATTAAACTACTGGCCCAAATCCTCTTACCTAGTTACTGCCTAGTTATTCTGGCATAATATAAACTGTGTAGTTTTTGCAGATGAGTTGACTTGAATTAAGAACTCATCATAGACACCATCTGTTCCATACTGAGTTGGGTGAGTTAGCATGCAACTAATAATGTCTGCAGTGATTTCTTAACTTGCAACAGTTTGCCTCCAAAAATTACACCATTTGCATAGGTGCACAAGAGGATTTGGGCCACTATCTTTTAATTTCTCCTAAATTCAGTATCAATTATCTATTCAGTTATATGGACGCTTTTGGAGGGGGGAAAACACCACACATGCCCTGTTCCAGCCAACTTCTTTCATCATCACCATCATCACCATCATCACCATCATCATCATTATCATTATTATTATTATTATTATTATTGTAAACTATAGCAACATCATTTAAATGTCTACTCAGAAGTGCCCCTGACTTAACAGGAGCCAAGTCCTAGATAAGAAGGTACAGGATTGCACACGTCATTTCCAGCAAGCCTATTTTTCTAGGTGATCTATGAGAGAAAATATTAGGTCTTTTATTTTCACACTCAGAAAATGGATGGAGCATAACAGAAAAGACATCAAGGTGTGTGATAATAAGTAAGACACTACCTCACTGCACACATAGAGTACAGATCCATTTTATAATATAGTTAACCATTAATTTTTCCACCAGGTGGTTTTATCAGTGCAAACAGCTATAGGAATCACTGTTCATTTTAGTCCATTATTAATTCATGTTAGCTCATGAGTTTAAAATGTTATTAACATGTTTTACTTGCATGCTGTGCTTCTTATTTGTCACCTGGACAATTCCAGTTTGTGGCACTGCGATTATAGGCCAGAATTCTCAGGGTGTTCATATAAGATCTGCATAACTTGCCACAGCTTATAATTGCAGCTAACTGATGAGGTGCCCAAAGACCTCTTCATTGTGCAATGAGATTCATGATCAGGCACACATCTGAGATGGACCCAGCACCTCATGGATCAACTGGAATTAGCCATGACAAGTTATACAAATGTTACATGAACACCAATAGGATTCTGGCCACAGTATTCAAAATCATCACCATCATCATGTTAGAACTGCAGAGCTGAAAGGGACTCTATGGATCATTGAGTTCAGTCCCTGTCAAGGAGGCACAGTGGGGAATCAAACTCTAAACCTCTGGCTCTGCAGCCAGAGACCTAACCCACTGAGCTATCGTTTTCATCCACTTTGTAGCACAGAATAAAATAATTTATCTAATCTGCTTTTTAAAATGTAGTTGTAACTTCTAAACCATTTCACGTGAGACATAGTATATACAGGGAACGATAATGGAGCAAAAGGATAAAACCTGGCGCAGGTGGATTGGGGTAGATAGAAGAGTGTTACATCAGTGACAAAAAATAATTGAACAAGTTGGAAGATGCGATCCCATGCTTTAAGGCAGACAATCTTACTGACAGTTTCTAGATGTGCTGGCCCTCACCACACTCTGCTAACTGTGTTAAGGTATTTGTAGGCCACCTAGGAAATAGTGGCAGACCAGGAAAGGCAGCTTTCAATCAACCACAAAAGCACTTCTCAAGGAGTCAATAACAATTGTTCCCTAAGAGATCAACAGCAACAACACATGTCATTCTCTGTAAACCCCACTCTTTATTTCAAAACTAACAATTTAATCAATGAATGAATAAATTAATTCACAAATTAATTGATTTCACCATCCAGCGTTAATGAGAATGAATTCATTTCTCAAGGTGAAAGGTTTAATGAATTTATGTTCAAACCTAATGTTCAAAACTGTACAATCAATGTAGCCAGACTGAGATCATCATTTCCTTTGTTATGCTTTGGTATGAAGTGAACATGAAGCCTGGATCCAAAAAACGAGAAGGAGAGCAGAGAAGCCAAAAGCATGGATCCAGGCTCGTATCTTTTCCCATCTGTCTTTTTCCATTCTTATTTGATGAACTATTCTTATTAATCAACTAAGAACAATGGATGCACAGTAATAAATTCTGGAATGAAAAAGTCCTGATCACCTCATCAACCAAAGCTTCAACTTGCCTCTGTGCATATGGACATGTTTGTTTGTTTGTTTGTTTGTTGTTGTTTTTAGGGTCTTATGAAATACATGCATGCAGGTTTCTAATATATTGGGAGATGTGCCCTTTGGTACAAGATTTTTGGCATTCAGTATTGACACAATTTAATAAGACAGGTGAACCCAGATTTACCTGGGGCCTCACAAGTTGTTACTGGAGCGGCAGTCCTCAAGTTAGCAGTGAGGCATGAGAGGGGATGGAGCTGGTATGGTGGCTCCTGTGCAGCTGCTGTTTTGCTCTAAGGACATGGGGAGGAAGACATGGAGCATACCCTGCTGGCTTCCCATTGGCCAGTGGGGAAGGGTTTTCCCTGCTTGCTTTTGATTGGAAAATCGGAAAATTTGAAAATAGAGCTGTGGACTGGAGGACAGTGGATTCCAACCTGGTCCACCTTCCTGACTTAAAAGGAGCTGGGGGGACCACTCTGACCATTTCACGTCTTTTTTCCCTTCTCCCCCTCCCGGTTTTTATAGTGGTAGTATGATGATAAAGGACATATTTACTGCTTGGGTTAAAGGGTTATCAGTTGGTTGATACAGGTACTAGGTGTCTTGTTGCCTTTGTCACAACTTTGTTGGCAGTTTGGGGCATGGAGGTTGGATCCAGATGCTGTGAGGCAGCAGGCAGAAGACTGCTCACTCAGGTTGTTCAAAGGATCTCTTTGGAGGGTCCTGGAGCAGGGTCATGGTCTGGCCAGCTTGGGTGCCCATTGGCACAGCACAGCCCTCAGGTGGCAGGGAGCCATGGAGTGGCATAAATCCATGTGGTCTCCAGAGGACTGCCACTCCTGGTGGAACCTTCAGCAGTTGCTGAAGTAGTCAGTGGTGGACATCAAGAGGCATTTGGGTCTCTCAATGCAACAGAGCTATTTTCTCCAATGCTGGGCCAGGCACTGCTGCTGTAACCAACAAAGTTGTGGCCTTTTTTCCCCTTCCAAACCGATGTGTGTTGTCATCTTTATATAGAGATATAGACAGCTTGGGGCCTGCTCAACACTAGGCCAACAACAATGTTACATCAGACTACAAATAATTGTATTGTGTTTTTTTCCTGGAAGACTGTGATATTGAAACTGAGCAGAGGGTGAATTTATCTATGTCAGCCACAAAGATACAGACACCATTCAGTTGGGCAGGGAAGCAATGATGTCTTTGGTTTCAGACTGATGTTTAAGGACTAGTGCCCTATATACAATATTGTACTAGTACCCAGCCACCAGCATAATAGGACTTTCTTTTTCTGTCCACCACCCTGCCACACACCCTGCTCCCGTGAATTGGAGGAGAAAACCCATGCCATTCCACTGACAGGCGCAGTTCTATCATTGCTGCAACCTTGTTGAAGCTTAGCCACTATAATGCCACGCTGTAGTAGGGGCCAAATGGCTAAGTTCACAGAAAAAGAAATACTGCTCACCATGTTTCAGAACAGTACATTCCAGAACTGCATTCATTCATATCTATTTTTCTCAGTGCTGTGAATCACACTATGTTGTTTCTTCTGAAAGTTTTAACTTTTTTTCTATTTCTGTTTTGTTTAAAGGAATGTAGCCTACATAAATACTGATTTAAGTAAACTATGAACCCTAAAAGCCAACAAACATGAATAATAGTGCAATCTTACACTTCTCTCTGTGCCTCTGTACTAAGAAGTAAATTGCACTGATTTAAAAGGGGATTTCTCCAAAGCATTTTATTCCACTTATTTCATGAAGATCTGGCATAAAGATAGTCCTGTATGACAAATAAAACTTATACATACAATTTACTTCCTTTATTTTCTGATTCCTAGATTTGCTTTTAGCTCTGTAAGAATGGGACATTCGGCGCATGCACTTTTCCACTTCCTCTTTCTGGAAATAGCACATATAATACATAAATACTTGAAAAGTAAATCAATATGGCATAACCTTATTATGGAAGACTCCTTCTCTCACACATTTTAAATAGGCTGTCAAAAGTGCAGGCCTAAAGCTTCGTTCTGAATACCAATGAAAGGCTGTACGTGAACTATTTGATTTATATGTTTTTTTAAAGGAACCAACTCCCCCCCCCCCAAAAAAAAGTACAAATAACAGTAGTGATTTCCTCTCTTATATTATGAATGTTATACTTTGTCAGTTTCATTAGTGGCCATCAAATATTTTGTTTGTGACTTTTTTGCTTTAATTATTTCAGTACTCAAACAAAATAAAATAAACATTCACCAAACAATAATTGTGCTGCAGAGGGACCATGTTTTAAACTGTAATGCTTTATTTGCCTTGCGTTATCCTTGAGTTATAATCACTTTGATTGAAGAACATCTTTCCTTTATTGCTCATTTGATTAATTAAAGGGGACTGTAGTTCTTTCCATTTAGGTGAATAAGAATTCAACTGTAGCGGCCAGGCCTCTAACCTTATATATATGTCTATGCCTGTGTATGTGTGTGTGTGGTATGTATATGTATCTGTATATGTATATAAGAGAGAAGAGAGAGAATGAGAGAGAGAAGCTTGTTAATCATCCCAGGGCCTTAGGCTGTTTGTTACTTGATATGACTATGCATTTATCTAACTGGCTGGATAGCTCAGTAATTTAAGTGTCTGGCTGCAGACCCAGAGGTTGGGAATTTGATTCCCCATTGTGTGTCCTGTGAGTAGAACCAGCCTGTGCAGCCTTGGGACAGCTACATAGTCCTGCGGCATCCCCACAAGAGGAGAATGGTAAACCACTTCTGAGCACTCTACCTGGAAAATCCTGAAAAAGGGTCACCATAAGTCAGAATTGACTTGGCAGCATATGATTAGAGATGAGCACATACCCCATCGCCTCTGGCAGGTGCCCATTCAGAGGCAGTGCCTGGAGGAGGCAGGGCAAAGAAGCTGGGAAGCTGCCTCTGAGTGGGTGCCTGCCAGAGGGGGTGGGGCGCCGAACTGTAGAACAGCTGGGCAGGCATTAGCAAAACTGGCATAAACTGCCGAACTGGCAGTTTGTGCCCATCTTTATACATGGTTATTATTATGCATTTATCTACCTAAGTAACTGGGCTAGATAAGTGCTTTTTTAAAAAAATTAAACCTGTATATTCAAGAAAAGGGACAACTCCACGTATATCCCCGCTACCCATTAAAGCTTCTCCTTTCCGCATTCTCAGCCTCATGCATCACACAGAGCTATTCTGAGGATAAAGAAGCAAGCCATGCTTTTTGGAGCAGGGGTGAGATAAAAATGAAATAACTAAGTGATAAATCAGAACAAAATGGTTCATTCAGATATACTGAAATCATGAATGTTTTAATAAGGGTTTCTGGTTGTTCCTGTTATAGAAAATGTAATATCACGCTCAAAAGTCTCATTTAAGAGCTTGTTCTGTTTTTTATTAGTATGGGAATAAGTAACAATTTAAATCCCATTTTGTCATCTTACCTTTTAAGTCTGTTGACCTACAGTATAATGCCCCAATGAAGAGTGAATGAACTCAAAATGAACTGGGATTTATTATAAACAAACAATTTCTCTTATGCATCCTACTGGTTCATGTATTACTGTGATGCAGGGAGTTTTCCTCTTGTCCAGTCACATTTCCCAAAGCAAAAGCAAAATGACCCTGTTAATGTGGGTCCTTCTAAAATCTGTTCCTTCTTTACTATTTTTTTCTCAGCCTAAAACTGTTTAAAATCATGCAGCAATTCAAGCTATTTAATTACACCTGAGAAAACATTCAATAATCTCAATTATCCTATCAACCTGCACTAGAACTACTTGAGATGCCATCATAGATTTAAAAGGTCTTATTTCTGATCTGCCAGAAATCTTCCAACTGTGGAGATGTGCTAACTAGATAACTGATATGCTACACTGAGCTGAACACATCAGAAAAATAAATTAGTCGGCAAACAGCAGCAGAAGATTTTGTGAGGGCTTTGGGAGGTGTCTAGTCCTGTTCAGTAGATTTATGCACCTCTTGAGATCAATGGAACTGTGAAGATCTTCATATTAAAAAAAATCCCCTGTGGTGTTCACTTTTGACCCACTGAAACATATTCTCAATAAGCCAGCCTCCTCAAGGTGCCATTTCATATTAGTTTTAGAACGCCAAATGCCCAGTGATCACCAAGTGAAAGCATATGGCTTTCACTTAACGTCCTGTCAATATGAATTTTCAATTAACCGTGTTTCATTCAGCAACATATGTAATTCACTACCCTCAGAGTGTTGAAGAACTGACCTTCATGGAACAAGTGAAAAAAGAAATAATACAGATTTTATCAGCCAATACACAAGCAAGTTTGTCAGTTACTAGTTAATAGGGGGGCTTTCTATCCTCAAAGAACATTTTATGAATGAGTTCCTCTGCCTTGGAGAGTATCCAATAACCCAGTCATCTGATTGTGTTGGTTTTCCGTTCCCAATATCCTCAGCCAGCACAGACACTTAGAAGTACAGATCCCATCTTCACCCATGTTCTGCCCCAGTTGTGTTGGGCTACAAGTGCAGCACAACATATCTTGTGGGCACCAGACTGGGAATTGATGTCCTAGGATCTCCTTCATGTATGTCACCAGAGGATCCAAAAACATTGTCTAGGGCAACTGGGGCCCTTCAAATACTGTTGGATTGCAGATGTCACCATCCCTCATCACTGGCATTGTAAGCTGGGGCTAATGCATATTGCAGTCCAACGACACACAGAGGGTCTATCTTAGCTCCAACTCCAGATATTATCTGAATGTATAAATGTGTTTCAGATGAAAGATGTTACTAAAAGGCACTTCCTGTCACGTATAAAATTCCAAAACACTATTGCAAAGAAACATATAGTCAATTTAGTGTAGGAATTTTAGAAATATACTGGACTTTCAATGCTTTTAAAAATCATTGCAAAATGCAAAATAATTTTTTTTAAACTAATACCTCATTGCACAGACCTATCTATCATGAGTTGGCAGCTTTCCACATTTTGGGGCTGCAGTCTTACCACTGGCTATGCTCACTAGGGATGATAGGAGTTCCAGGCACAAAACATCTGGAAGCCTGCTACTACATATATCTTTTGGACCCAAACTATAATAAAGATTACAAACTTGTTTCCTTTAAATTTTGTTATTTAGTCGTTAAGTCATGTCCGACTCTTCGTGACCCCATGGACCAGAACACGCCAGGCCCTCCTGTCTTCCACTGCCTCCCGGAGTTTGGTCAAATTCATCTTGGTATTCAACATGAATTTTAAATTAGAAAAGTAAAATAAAGCTGTACTTTTAAAGATTCTGTGTCCTGTGCCAAATGTTCCATTTTGTGTGTAGTTCTAGCCACAATGAATAATAGACCCCAAAACACACATTCAGAGAAATGAGTATTTTCTGCTTTTGCAACATTTCTCTGCAGTAATACAATCTCCTTTGTGACACATATCTCCAAAAGTCCACATGTACACCGTTTTTTAAAACTCAGTGTCTGGCTTTATAATGAAGTTTCATTTTGAAACCTTTGGGGTTGGCAATTGTTGTATATCATTTATATTTTTCTGAGCCAACACCCACTTAAATAGGTACACCTTCCAGAAATGGCAAGGAATCTGGATGTCTCTAGGCTGATGCAGCAGCTCCTGGGAAACGTGCAATAAGCTCAGCAGCCAGACTGCTTATCCTTTTAAAACCTTCCTGCACCTTGTGGTTCTGGTACTTGTTTTGTCTTTGCTGATTTATTAATGCTCTGCTCACTCATGAGCATAACATCTGTCTGTGGCTCACAGAGGGATAAATTAATTCTCTTTTATTGGCCACTCGTGGCTTACTCAGGCATTTAAGAGCACTTCATAATGTTCAACACAAGATGAATAAAGAGGATCTATACTAATAGTATTTATTTCACTCACTCTACTAGACTATATTTCCACATTCACAGAGCTCATGTTTTATGCCTCTTGTTCTACATTTTATTCCATTTAATGCACTCTGGAATGTGGGTTATTAGGATTCTCTTTTTTTAAGCTAAAGTTCTCAGACGAGTAGGCTCAGATGTATCCTCCAGAAGTGTATCTCACATCTGACCTTGTGATGGACAGAGGTAAGTTAGCAAATGGAAAAGGTAGAAAGTGAAACTTTGGTATGAATTTAGCCAACATTCCTGGTCAGTGACATTCCACTGTCTACCATATGAACTCTAAATTAGCCTTTCTTAACCTTCCCATGAACCTTGCCGCTGGCCACGTTAGCTGGGAAAGATGGGCATTATAATCCAAAATGGGGTAACAGGCTAGGAAAGGTTACTTTAAGTCAAGAAATGGCAATTGTGTTGGTCTAACTGGAAGACATATCCACTCTACGAAACTATTCACATCAAGAATCATAGTGCTTACTGTGGGTTTTGTTTTGTTTTTGAAATGAACATTTGTTGCAGTGTATAATTTGTAACAGGAAATTGCTATACTTAAATCTACTATATTTTCTTTCAAAAGAACCAGTGTTATTTAAAATAAGTTTGTTTGCATGGTCATGTGCATTAATATGTGTATTTGTATGTGTTAGTGAGAAGTAAGTCCTATTAAACTTATTGAGGCTTACATTTGAATGGACTGCACTGGAAAAGTCTAGAAAAGTAGGTTGTCTTTCTATCAATTTTAGTCATATTATTAAACTCTCCAGAGTACACAAACATTACTTCTACAGTGTAATCCTATAAGATACTTTTGGAGTACCATTCCATAAACATCAGTTTAAGTAAGTCAGAAATAAACCCCACTGCATTTTGAGTAAATAGCTATAGAATTGAATCTTTAATAAGGTTTTGAATTTCAGTTCCCAGGAAATTAAGCTCTCACATTTCAAGGAAAGGCTGAAATCTTGTTCCTTAGTGTAATAAGTTGCACTAGTGGAAGCCCATTGAATCAGCGGGCATATGGTGAGTCAACTCTGCCCTAAGTTCCATTGATTCAAATAGGCCTACTCACAACTAGAGTAGGTCCATTTGAATCAATGGAGCTGGTTCCACTGAGCTGCTGCAACTGCTGAGGAAGCCCGACTTCTTGTTGATGGTTTTCTGGCCTCCTTCAGGGTGGCTACCCAGAGGAACATTGCCTGGGAGGATCTGGTGGCATGGATGGATGATCTTGGGGAAAGATGCTCCGGCAAGTAATGGGATCCCAAACCGTGGAGGGCTTTATAGGCAAGCATGAAAACCTTGAACTTGACCTGGGACATCACAGGTAGCCAGTGCAGACGAGCCAGGACTGGGGAGATGTGATCAAATATACTCAGCCACATTCTGGACCCTCTGCAGTTTCTGGGTCAACCCAAGGAAAGCCCCAAGTAGAGAGCATTGCAATAATTAATCCTGGAGATCACTAGTGCATGCATCAATGTCCTGAGAGCTCCCTTGTCTAGGTAGAGAAAGAGCTGAGCAATGAACTTGAGTTGATTAAAGGCCAACCTGGACATGGCTGCAATCTGCAAACCTTTCAGAAGGATCCCTTAGGAGAGGATCTCTGTCTTGTCCAGATTCAGCTTGAGCCTGTTAACCCTGGTCCATTCCAGAACCGAAGCCAGGCACTGCTCAAGTGTCCAGACAGCATCCACTGCTGAGGTTGAAAAGGAGAGAAAGAGTTGTATACCATCAGCATACTGATGACAGCACACTCCGAATCTCTTGATGACCTCCCCCAATGGCTTGACATACATGTTAAAGAGCACTGGGGAGATTGATGATCTCTGGGGCACCCCCACAATTGAGAGCCCAAGGGGCCAACAACTAATTCCTAAGCTTCAATCTCTGGACACAGCCTCTGAGGAAGGAATGGAGCTACCTAAGTGCCAATCTTATGATCCTCCCTCAGAAAGCCTGTCCAGGAGGATACCATGGTCAGCAGTATCAAAAGCCACAGAGAGATCCAGGAGTACCAACAGTATGTATCCTCCCCCATCACCCTCCCTTAAAACGTTGTTGTGCAGTGTGACCAAGGATTTGTCTTCATATCAAAATCATTGCATAATCTTATTTAAACAAAGCATCTCCTTAGCTAATTTCAGCCTATCATATGTTGTTGAAGGCAATATAAAAGCATGGATTGAAAAAGAAGACAACAATCAAATGGCAAACACCAGCATAAGATGTTTCTCTGTTTTTCCTGCTGAACATTTGATAAAATAGTAAAATATTGGTGGGAGAAATGAGAGAGAATAAAGGTAACATTGCAATGGTATTCTGTTTTAAAAATGTGTTTCCCTGAAACCTTTATTCAGTCAATGAAATCTTTAGCTGTCAGAAAAAAAGTATTACATTCTCAAAAACCTATATTCACAAAATTAAAGAAAGTGTGGAAAGCATGCCAGGGGAAAAGTATCTTCCTGTGTATCCTTGTCAGCCAAGACTACCGTTAATTCAGATCATACATAAACAATCACTCTATGGCAGTGAAGGTTCAAGACCTACCAGTCATCCACAAGCGCTCTGCCAAGCAGAAACTGTCAACTCAAAGCAGCAAAGAGCCCTGTGAGCTACTTTTTGTTTAGATGACACAGATTTGGGGGAACGATTAGAATAATCCCCTGTTCATTACAGACTAGAACATGCACCACTAAAAAGGAGTGGCACATTAAAGCTGTTCACATTCTGCAGGAAACGCACAAATCTCATTTAAATAGTAGAAGAAAATATATAGCACTGTTAACAGCTTTAGATTTTGTCAAGTTTCGATAAATACACCTAAGGGTCATTATTATCTCCTTGTGAAGTTAGCCACCAGAACAGAAAGTCTTTATTTCAACTGCTGTTATTCCACATGCAACACTAATGTGTAGAATAAGATACGTATATGTGTTCATGGGGGACTGTTCAAATAGTCAATGCTATTTTGTATTATTAGGCTACAATCTAAAACACAGTCATTGGCGAACAAGACCGATGGACAGGGGAAAAAGTTCTGAATATTTATACACGTGTGTGTGTGTGTGTGTGTGTGTGTGTGTGTGTGTGTGTGTGTGTGTGTGTGTGTGTGTGTGTGTGTGTGTGTGTGTGTGAGTGAGTGAGTGTGTGTGTGTGTATACCGTGTTTCCCCGAAAATAAGACAGGGTCTTATATTAATTTTTGCTCCAAAAAACGCATTAGGGCTTATTTTCAGGGGATGTTTTATTTTACAGTCATGTCATCTTCTTCTGGTTGCTGCACAATGCGGCACAATGGTGGAGGGTGGGGTTTCACTTAACTGGGGCTTATTTTGGGGGTAGGGCTTATATTACGAGCATCCTGAAAAATCATACTAGGGCTTATTTTCAGGGTAGGTCTTACTTTCAGGGAAACAGAGTACATATACATATACATGTATATACATGTGTGTGTGTGTGTGTGTGTGCATGATTGCGCTGTCACATGCTCCCAAAGTACATTTATATTGCATGTATTTTGTATGAACAAGTATTTATCTCTATACTGCATGCAGAGTGTATTATTTATACCCAGAGGCTTATTGTCAAGTAAGATACTGAGATAACAGGAAGTCAGACAAACAGAATGGTTATTCACAATGGGTTATGAGGAAAGAAGAGTACAAACATGCAGACACCTGAAGTCCTTGCAATATGGAATAATTAACAGGTATGCTTAGCCTCATGCACCAGATTTTTTTAAAACTTTAATTAAATGAGTTCTAGGACATTTTCTGAGTCTACTGGAATTCCATTGTGCTGAAGGTTTACAGCAGGGCTAGCCCCATGGTTAGACTAAACAAAAGGGTTAAATGTACACTTTATGTGTTTAGAAAAGTCCCCAATGGCAAACAAAACAAAACAAAATAAAACATAGATGTGTGTGGACGATTTTCATCCCAGATGTTGTTTGTCAGCTGAGATGAAAAACAAAACAAAACACCAAACCATTCTACCTGGCAAGCAGCTGAAAGGTAGATATGTCGTTTACAACTCTTCAGGTGATGATGTTGTAGAATACATACCTTCTAAGTTTAGAAGTTTGCGAATTCTGCATAATATCAGGGGACTAATATGTCCCATCTTGGTGTATGAAGATTAATAAGATTTTCAATGTAATTGTGATAACACAGGCTTGTAGTTTGTATCTCAGCTAGTAACCTCTGCCTTGAGAACACACAAGTGGTAAACCTAAATTAAGTGTGTCCTCAATAACGTACAGGATGCAGCATTCCTTCCTGACTTGAGCACTGAAGGGCAGCATTCCTTTATGACTTAAGCGAATTGGTGATGACCTGCGAAATTCTGGATCATGCACATTGCTTGGACTCAGTTTAAACTGATAAGAGCATAACCAGATCAAGGGTTGTATTATAGTACCATGAAGTGCAGACATTATAAATATAGTGATTATATAAACATAATTATGTTTATGAAATATAAAATTTATGTACGGGAGTATAGAAAGGTGCCTTATACTGAGACAGTCCATGAGTCCATCTAGTTCAGTGTGGTCAATAATTATGGACAACTGCAACCTTTTACATATTGTTGGATTACAACTCTTGCAACCTCTTCATTGTCTGTGGTGGTTGGGGCCAATAACCACAGGTTGCTCAGCTCTTGTCTATATTGACTATCAGTGTTTCTGCAGAATTTCATGCAAAGGTAGGGACTGAATCTAGGAACACCTACACTCAAATCCTATGTTCTGCAACTAAACATGGCCCTTCTCCATGTTCATATGGAGCTAATAACACACACACACACACACACGCCCATTGGCCAAAATCCTACTGGTGTTTGGGCAAGGTTTGCGTAACTTGCAGCTGCTAATTGCAGCTAACTGACAAGATGCTGGTGCGTATTTCAGTCATGTGCCTGGTCATGTGCTGACTGTGTAACTGAGATGAATTTTGGCATCTCATTATGCAAACCTTATACAAACAGCAATAGAGTTCCAGCCACTGCCTAAAATGCACTGTGAGGTTTCTTTCTGGTTTTTGCTTAAGCCCCAGCATGAAGAATAAAGCTGTAACACTCTGTTTATTAATTAAGCTAAAGGACCTAACTACCAAATCATCCATCTGTCTATCCCTCTCTATATTAATCTTCATTAGGATCATTTCCCTATCTCAAAAATGATATCTGAACATGATTAGACATGTAAAATTCTCATTAAAAATTCCTTACAAGAGATTAATTGAAAACCAGTTCAAACCCATGAGGATTGATGGTTAAAAGACCTCAATTATGCCAGGCTTGGAAATCTAAGGAAACCACTTGTTGAGAAGCATTCTCACACATGCACCTCTCAGGAATCTGGTATATTCAAATAAGAACCCAAAACAGTCAGGCTTGATATTTCTTCATCAAAATAGAAATACAAGCTTGTATTGCTAATGTAACAACCATTTCTCATCACCCCATTACTTGGGATGATGAAGACAGATCACATGGATTCACAGGAAAGTGACAGAAAATGATCAAGGGGCTTCACAAGGAAACACTAACACTCTTTTTAGCAGTCTCCTGTACAAATACCAAACATTCTTGGCTGAGTTTCTAATATAAAGCAAATGGGATTTCGTAACAGTATAAAAATATTGCAAGGCTCTAAATATTGAGGATGAATGATTCTGAACTGAAAAGGGAAAGACGATATAGATGGTTTGTGTAGACCCAATTTTGCATAGCCTCCTTGGAGCAAAATAAAAAAAAAATGTGCATATTCCATGTTTTTATTGTTATACACACTCCTCTCCTCCAAACAACGAAAAACTTTCAAAGCAATGATATGAACAAGCTTTGGAAATCTGTGTGTTTGCAATGCCTGTTTTATTTACAAATATGCACACTGAGCTTAGCGGAAGCAAGTAAGCTCTCCCGAACAAGGCAGCCGTTCTGCCAACAACTGCTAAACCTCACCCCCAGCTCCACCCCTCAGCTTTAGCTGGGCTCTCTTAAATCCAACCAGAAAATTTGGTGCCTTCATCAGAAGATGTACCTAAACTACAAACTTTTTAAATGTCGTGGCCATTGTGGGTATGAAACGACTCAAAATTCCCCATATTTAGAGAATATATTTCTAGAGAAAATGATGTAATATTAAGACTATTTAGGATTGTAGCATCATTCTACTGGTAAGCTATCTTCTGGGGCTTTTATTCAGAGAGATGAAATAAAAACACAGGATAATTTACTACAAGGAACAGAGCTCTTACTTCAGATGAGCAGACTAGGAGGCCTCACTGCCCTTCTCAACAACTATTTTCCAATAACTCTGCAACTGGCTTCAACATGTGAGCAACTGAGATTTGTTATTTTTTAAAAAATAGAACTACCAAAAAAGTGTTATTTGACAATGGCATAGTTATATGTGTGACCATTCTTCTATGGCTATCCTTAACAGTAGTCAAATGCCTTCGCCATTTTAAATATATAAAAATGCCCTTGGGCACCTGATGGGAGGGGGAGTCCTTAGAAGTTGAAAAACTTGTGTTTTCCCCCTGTAATGACTCGGAACAGAAGGCTTCACAGTATAACGGAGGTGATGAAAGGAAAATTGAGGGGCTGCGATGTTCCTTTCATCTACAAATATAAGAGTAGGTGTGAGGGAAAAACATTTTATCTTTCTGCTTTCCAGATATCTCTGTTTTCTCCTGCTTGAATAAGATATCCTACAGAGACCTACTGAAAGGTATTTATAGCATAGAACACAGTCAGCTTGTTGCTAGGCCCCTTTGTGCCTGTGAAACATAGACTAGCATCCTGCTGGCTTTGTACAAGAGCCATGGAAACAGCCGTTCAACCATAGAGGAAACTAATGTTAGGGTGAAAACAGGCAGCTTTTGTTGTTATGATGTAAATACCATTACCAGACTGAGGATGACTTTATTTTAGATTTCAAGGACTTTTGAAATTTGTCTGCCTGCCATCAGAATGAAATGCTGTTGCAGGCTGAAGATGTCCGAAGGTCCAAAACCTTCTAAAATGGTACTAGAATTCTGAAAGCTTTCAGTCCTCCAGAGCATATATCTGATATACCTCTTCCAAGGCAACAGCAACTCTATTCCTTCAGCAGTTCCAGATTTTTCTTTTTCTTTAGTTTCCAGACACTATGGGCTTTAACACAGCCTTTCTCTCTCTTTTTTGGTAATTATCAGAACAGTATCTCATCACCTTCTCCTCACTGTGACTACATTCTAAATCCAATTGCTAGTTCCAACTAGAGTTGATCCAATGAATCAGTTGCTGAGCGATAACCCAACAATTGTGTAAACCCCATTGATTCAATATGTCTATTGTACTTGAGACTAGTAATTGGATTTAGATCTGTAGCTGAAAAAATTCTAAAACAGCCTGAGAAGCTCTGGTTCCACGTAAGTCATGATGCTGACTGATCTTCAGCACGTCTCTTTCTGATTCATTTACCCTACTTATTCAAGTCAGGGTCTGAACTGAGGCTGCTGCCTGAGGGGTAGGGGTTCTAACATACTTCATGCATGTTCCTTTTTTTCCTGTTTACTTGAAAAGTGCACTAGGCAAGAGCACAACAAGGCTTTGAAAACAACATGCATATAGGAAGCTTCCTTATATCATCAATCCATATAGCTCAGGATTCTCTGTCTAACCTGACTACCAGCAGTTCTTCAAGTTTCAGATGGTCACCTACCAAAGGTGCCAGGGCCTGAAGCTGGGATATTCTGCAGACAAAGCAGGTTGGAAGTAATTAGTTACAAGTAACAGCAGCCTAAGACCATGCAACCTGTCTATAGCACACAGGGGTTGGGCATAGTAGCCTCATCAGCCATACTTTCTCGTGGTGATCGCACCTAGCCCCTCTCCCAAGAAGTACAGTGGGGATTTGAACTCCCAACCTCTGATTCTGTAGTCATGCACTCCTAACAATAAGCCTTACTATCCCTGGGGAATCTATGCATCAGATTTAATAGGTGGCGGCCCTTGTCAAAATATAATGAAGTCCCAAACTACGTATATCAAGCCGTTGTTTTATACCTATCTGGCATGTTGTCATGACAGGTGCTTTGCAAGACCTATATAAATTAAACCCCTAATTATCCAAAAATTAGTGAGTCAGACGTCTGAGGAAAGGACATTTTAGTAATCTAAGTATCTGTCAAGTATTAACAACATCCAGAAGAACACTGTTTAGCTGGACTATTTGTTAAGAGAGAATCATCATAAACTGTAACAAATGTAGAGATCACCCAACTTTTTCTCATACTGAATTAGTGTTTTAAGCTTTTAGGACCTGTGTGGGCTGACTGTTCTACTGAAATGTTTTGGTACCATGGAAACGGTGGTAGATATTTTCTCTTAATTGCATGAATGGCTGACAGATAACAGTGCAGCACTATGGAATTAAGCCCTTGATTGCTGATGAATTGTGCCTGAAGCAGGGATGAAGTGGGGAGCAAACGGAGCAGTGAACCAATCTGGGAAGAAAGATGGAACTTAACTGTCAATGTGCCAACACCCAGACAACTGAGCAACACTAGGACCTGGGGAGCAGACCTGATACTGTGCTGATGGAAACTAGCCCTCATGCCTGTTAACCAAACAGGAAGGGAGATAACCTCAACAACAAGTCAATGCATACCAAATTTTGTAATGCCAGTTTCCATCCCATATTGGGTACGTTTTAAGCTAGGGGTCAGTAAAACTATCACCCTCATGGCTGTTTCTGTGGCCCTGGACCTGTCAGACTCCTACCTTTTTTAATTTTAAAAAAGAAGTATTTTTCACAACTGCAAGTGGTCTTCCAGCCACTTCTGTTTTCAGTTCCCTCCCCTACATTTTTGGCAGCCCATTCTATCCCTGGAGGATCTCAAAGGCAGAAAGCTGGTCCCCCATTCAACAAAGTTGCCCACACCAATTTAGTCCATGAAGCCCCTTTCAGAGTCCCCACCCCTACCCCCCTGTGATCCTTTTCGGCCCCTGTTTCTCCAAATGTGACATCTCAATGCAAAGATGAAACTGCCACTTCAATATTTTCTAATAAAACGTCTTTATTGTTTAACAAGGTTTCGTGGGCTTTTTCAACAATAACATCTGCCTCTGATTTCACAGAAAGAGTGCCATATTTATCTTCCTTAAACAATAACAAGTTCTTCCTATCAAAGGGTGAAGAATTCAAAACCAGTTTATAACTGTCAAACTCCGATAACAAGTCCCCTGGAGATATCGCCTTTTGCTTCAGGGTGAAGCCACCTGTGGCTCCCAAACCTTCTTGCCCGGCGTAGGTCTCAAATTGGGACGAAATGGACTGGCCCCACGGGGTCTCCCACCTCTCTCTATACTTTGTTTGTTTTCTTTCCACTGAGCCTCCCTCTGTATCCATGCTTTATACCTCTTTCTCTCTTCTCTCTCTTCCTCTGAGGTTGGTCTCAGCCTCACACCCCCGAAAGGTCAATAGTGTCCCCTTTCATTCATCTATTAGGAGAATGAGCAAAATGAGCAGTACATGAGGATAGCTTTCAGTTCGATGATAGCCTTTGACAGTCTTCAGCCCAGATAGAGTTTGCCTCATCTCCCAGTAATCATGTGGCACCAGTACTGGGATTTAGTTTTGTCATACCCAAGGTCAACATGGTTGACAAGCTCTCAATTTTTTCTTCTTCACCTCAGAAAAGGGGACACCAGCATTTCTGCCCAGATGTTAGAAAACTAAGCAGTATGGTCCTGCAGTTATCTAACCCTTCACAAACTGGATGTCATTGTGGTAACAGGACATGTTACCCAGTGTTTTCAACACAACTGAAGGAAAAAGCTGAACATTTCAACTACAGCATAAAGTATCAATCTCCTCATGGACACACTTCTATTAAAATAGTGCTTCCCATGAATAAGAATCCTAGCAAGTTGAAGACAGACCCCCCACCACCACCCTAAATAAAGAAAGCAACTAGAAAGCTAATTATTTGTCAGTGTAACTGCCAAAGCTCCAGATGAAGCACCTCACATTAGATGGGGCAGAAGGAATAACTATTTCCATGCAATCCATAGAAATTAGCAAGTAAGCGGCCTAAAGTTGGAAGTTTCAAAATAAAATCAAAATTAAAAAGTTCAAAGGTCTGCATGGAGCTTAGAGCTACTGCGCAACTCAAACCCCATCTGGAAATGTGAATATAAATATAAATAAAGACAGCATAACTTTGTCTGATCATCTCATAGTGGAGTGTTACTCCCTGTGTGGCTAATATTAATTTGAATTCAGATTATTATAGCTCTATCAATTCCCATGCCTAACTATCCCTAACAGCAGTATTAATGTCCCAGGAATAGTAATGTTAACATTAACGGGAGCTATTCATACACATCAAAGGGAGAGTTAAATACTAGTTTGCAAGCAGAGCTTAGTTTAGCAACAAAACCTTGCATTCAAGAAAAATGCTGTGTTAAATAGATGTTTGTCTTCAATATCCTTTAAACAGGAAAGATTTGTCTAATGTCTACCACAAAGTTTTAATTTGAAAGAACAGGTTCTCTAATTAGATGGCTGTGGATAGTTTGGCATACTTCTGCGTTACTCAAAATGGCTTTGATTTTATTTTCAACTCATTACATTACTTTTACTCTAAGTTCACTTGTGTCCTAAAATCAGACTAGTCAAATGTTAATCTGGGATAGTGGGGGATGTAAATATGTATAAAAAACAACTTAATTAAAATTTCATATAATGTCATACGTATTCATAGTGCTGTATAAAACCTTAAGTAAGTACCTTCTTGGGAAACCACAATGCAAAAACAAAAAATAACAAGAATAAAGAATAGAATCAGAGAACAATAGAGTTGGAAGGGCCTATAAGGCCATATAGTCAAACCCCTGAAGTATCTCATCATGGGTAATGATTGAAAATATCAGATTAAATTAACTGAAATACGAAATTAGCTGCGCAAAAAAAAAAAGACTACAATTTCCTTGACACCTAAGATTTTATCATTTTAGAAGATTAAAATGAATGTTCATTTACACCTCTTGGATGAGAAAGGATGATTTTCCATTGTGGGACGTGTTTTAATCCAGTTAGCCTTCCCTCTTCCATATAAAGGGCCTAAGGAGAATAGTTACTGATCAAGATACCAACAAGGAGGAGGGGGATATTGTACTCAGAACCTGCTTGTGGGCATGGAAAGCTGGCCATCATGCAAACAATAGGCATTTGCTCTGATCTAGTACAACTCTTCTTGTATTCCAACACTTTCCACTGGCGTGAATAAACCTGGCCTCTAGAACCAAAAGCAGCTCTTGGCCTACTTGCAAGACCTATCAGTTCAGACCAATGGTATGAAAGATTTGTTTGCTGCCTACCTCAGTATCTCTCTAGGAACATAGCTCTGAAATGAACAGAAAAAGAGAGTGTTTATTCCCCTCTCTGGGATACTTTGTTCATGCTGGAAGCAATTCAGTGGGGTGGCTGGAGAGTAAAGATCACCTGAAAGGGTGCTGTCACTGCCCAGGAGATGCTCAAATGTGTTCAAAGTCCTCACATTCTTCAGGGAGGCTCCTTCCATGTCTCTTGTTTCTGCAATAGTGAACATTGGTTTTGCTCTCTCCCTGAGGCACGTAAACTGTAATCTTGAGGGGCAGTTTTGTAAGTGGATAAGGAGAAGATGTATTTCAGAAATCAAGGTGCTCTAATACTTCTCCATATCAACTCCACTGCACAACACAATGTGAACTTAAACTTGAATAATCTAGCTCCAAATGCTTGCTTGGTCACAAATCCATCTGATCACCTCAGCATCAATTACAAAACCTTTGTAAAAAAGCAGTACAAGTCACATATATTTCTAATTCCTAAGTGCCAATTTCTAGTTTTTAGAGATACTATTCAATTTTTGTGAATCTCCGCATAGGTTCACTCCTAGACAACAGAATTAGGACACTGGAATTTTACTTCAGGATATTATAAAGGTTATATCCAACTCAATGCTGAAATGTCTGAATCCATTTTTGAACTACACTTAAACGGATAACTTACACACACCAGTGTTTATACAGATGGAGCTGTAACTGTGGAAGGTGCTACAATGATCTGAGGAGGTGCGGATTGTGTGCCTGTCATATCAGATCACCCCACGAGCTTCCACAGCTGGAGCTCTCTCTGTGTGTAAATATTGAACAGGATACAAGCCACCATCTACAGAATTATAATAGCACTCTTATCAGGAGGATAAGAAATTTATAAGCTGTTTCCTAGTTCTTCTCCAATCATATTTATTTTCTGATATCATCCCCTCATCTTTTTGCAGAAGAACACTTAAATGTGACTTAAATGAAATCTGTTGGGGCTTATGAAACCATACAATTTCTTTCCTAAGGGATCACAGACTCCTTATATATCTTGTAAGAGGACTAGCCCATAAGGTTGTCCAGATAAAAGTTTTTTTGCAGTTTTGTCTACATACAAAACACAATACAGAAACTTTTGATTGTAACATGCCAGGGAACAAAAACTAAACCACTTGGAAAGCTACATGATTTATTAGCAATAGCAGCAGAACAGATGCCAGCCCAAGGGGAAAGCAAAAGGAGTATCTGAAAATATAAAATGAGGGACTGGATTCATTCAGTAAATCAATGAGAAATTATGTGCTGTTTAACTAGCTACTTGCAAGTAATTTGATTTTTCAGGGAAAACTGGGTTACTACTATGTCCCAAACGCTAAGCACTTTGGAGTGGCCAGCATTTAACAGAGCATAATTTTACATGCCCCAGATGGCGCAAATGGACCTTAGGTCCACTCACCGATCCACTGCTGATGCGGGCGCCGCGATCCTTCCAATGACTCCGGAGCTCACGAGCGGCGAGCCACTCTTCAACCTGGCAGGGAGGCTTGTCATCCCACCTCCTCCCAGGAGTGGTGAGCTGATTGCGAGCTCCGGAGTCATTGGAAGGATTGTGGCGCTCGCAGCAGCAGCGGATCAGTGAGTGGACTGTCTGGCCCCAGGGGGCTGGACCCTCGTTATCATCACCTGTGTGGGGATATTCGTATTCGTATATAAATACCCTCATCTCTACTCTGTACATGACCTGAGTTCAATCCCAATGGCCTCAGTAGCCAGCTTGAGGTTGACTCAGACTTCCATCCTTCCGAGGTCAGTAAATTGAGTATCCAGCTGGGGGGGGGGGGGGGCAATGTGTAGCCTGTGTAATTAAACTGTAAACTGCCCAGAGAGTGATTTAAGCACTATGGGGTGGTATATAAGCAGCACACTTTGATTTGCTTTATTTCAGTCATCCTTCTAACACTCTTGCTTGTACCATAACCTAGCCTGATTAACCAACATACCACATAGGAGACTAGAAGCAAGGCCATCCATATGCTTAATAAAGTGAGGCTGCTGTCTCAGACAGGAGGTTTGGAATGTTCTGCAAATTCAGCAAACTGGTCACTATTTTTTATGAACGTTTTTACTGCCAAGAGGAGACAGATGCACCCGATAGCTTTTCTGCCGTAGTTGCCAAAATAATTTGACCTTGAAGAGGGATCTCAGAAGGGCAATTTGCTGCTCTGCATCAGGCAGCAAAATATCTCGGGCTAGCCCTGGAAGAGAATGGAGGCTTGTTAATATCTGATTAAGGTAAGGTTTTCAGGTATGCCTCCTTCACAGTTCATCCTTGGCTTCTATGCCACGAGTGGAGATGCTTCATAGCATGTGCCCTGCTGTTACTGCTGAACTCCATATCCCCATTAGAATGAAAAGAATTGTTTTCTCTCAGATGGTTATTAAAGTGACAAGCGTGATCCCTGTTGAGCTAGTACAAGACACAAGTCTGCACAGAGATAAAATGACGCACCTTTAGGCATCACAATGTCTAACAAGCTGAATTTATAAAACAAGATGTTTAATTATGTTAAATTATGTTAAAAAGGCTTAAAAAGAAAAAAAAACCCTGCAGTGCATATTTCTTTTCTGATTTAAAAAAAAAACACCTGTTCCTTTTTGCATAATAACTAATCAGAACAATCAGAAGCCAAGACAGAATTGACTAGAGCAGCTAAGGGACATTACTAAAAATGGTAATTTACCCAACATCCTCAAAATATTTTCTAGCAGCAACATTTCTTCAGGGGCTCACCTAAAGAAACGAAGATTTTATTACAGTCTCTGCATAACAAGAACAGAATGCTGATAACTCAAAAATACAATTCATATTTAATAGCGTAGATTGTGCAGCTGTGATGTTAATTGCCATTCCATTTGGTCAGCTTCGGAAATCCATTTACATTTCTAAAAAACCCCACCAAAATTGAACAGCACCACCATGTGGTAAAAACAATGCACATGAACTGCAAAAAAGAGAGAGAGAAAATGAAAGGGTATGCATGCCCTATAGCCTGCTTCTACCATCTAATGTGCATGAAAAAGCAATCCCATTGATTTCAGTGAGCTTAATCTTAAGGAACTATGCAGCCTGAGACACTTGGGTCATTCAAGAAGCTGTCTCCATGGAGATTGTTCCCTTTCTCAGAGGGAAGTGCTGTTACTGGCTTGAGATGGGATGGACAACATAAGGATTGGACTCCAGGTGCTAGCTAGGCATAATGAAAGATGTCACCCAGCACATCTGCAGGGCACCAGGCTGAGGAAGGCAAGTCTACCCCCTTGCTGGTCTCAGCTAATACAACCAGCATGTGGCAAAACTTTTCCCTGTAATGAATATTTTTTTAATGTGCTGTTACTCTGGAAGGTGGTGGGCAGTCAATGAATAATTTTGCTAGGAATTGCAGAGATTTGCTGCATCCTCAACTCAAAATTCCTAGAAGAATCTGCAGTGATAAATGCCATATAAAACTGGTCCTAGGATCCAGTGTCAGCACTTCAGTTTCCTCTGCAGATCAGAGACCTAATTCATTTACTCATGCATGTTCTTAGGCTTGTGAATCTTATTAGTATTAATGCCCACTGAGTCTGATATTACTATTATTAACTAACCCTTATTTGTTGTAATCTTCAGCAGAGAAGGTGGGATAAGATGCTAACAAGTGCTGGAGCACCTTAGCAGTGGACAGTTAACAGTTAGGACAGAAGCTTCAGTGAATGCTATCTTCTTCCATCACTAAGTGACAAAAAAGAAATGATACAAGGTGGAATAAATAGGGCACCTGGAAAATCTCTTATTTATTTCACTACACTTTTAAAAAACTAACTGCATTCTTTTACATTAACAAAATCTCTGAACTGCTCCATAAGAGAGTGCACCATTTTCTATGGCTGGCTCAGTGAGTTAAATATCTCATTGGAGAGCCAGAGGTTAGGAGTTTGATTCCTTAATGTGCCTCCCAGCAAAAGTGCCAGTCCGTGTAGCCATGGTCAAGCTGCACAATCCCAGAGCACTACTGGAATAAGGGATTGATACATCACTTCTGAGTAGTTGCTACCTAGAAAACTCTGTAAAGGATTGCCATAAATCAGAACTGACTTGACAGCACATAATTATGATGATGGGATACCAGGTAGTATCTTATAACATAAGTGGTGCCTTGACTTACGAACGCCCTGACCTACGAACAATTTGACTTACAAACAGCTCCGGCTGCAAAATTTTGCTTTGACTTGCGGCCGGAGCTTTGACTTACGAACGGAAAAAGGCAGGGGGAAAAGGCGGGAAATTCAAACCATTGGTGGCAAAGAGGCTGCTTCTTTGTAGCTCTTTCGCCCCAACGGTTAGAGCAGGCGGTTAGGGAACTTTTTTACTGGGCGCTGGGCGCAGGAAGCCAGTGCGCTCCCTGCCCATCCCTGGCACTGGTCTACTCACGAGTAAGCACCGCCAAAGGTGCGGGTCTACTCACGAGTAAGCGCCGCCAAAGGCGTGGGTCTACCCGTGAGTAAGCGCCGCCAAAGGCCCTGGGTGGGGCGCGCGGGTCGGAGGGGCTCCGTGGACGGGGCCTGCGGCAGCGGCACAAAAGGAGGAAGGAGAAGCAGCCGGGGGCCGGTGCTTTGGAAGCCCGGGAAGCCTCTGCAGAGGCTTCGGACTGGTAAGGTGCTGCTTTTTCCTTTTAAAAAAGTTGTTCTGGGTGGGTTTTGGAGGGTAGGTTTGGGCTGGGGGGGTTACGTTTCTGTGTTGTTGTTGTTGTTGTTTTTCAGTCCCAGCGTGGGACTTGCTCCAATGTTTATTTTTGGATTTGTTTGTTTGTTTGTTTTTTGTTTTTTTGCAGTCCCAGCGTGGGACTTGCAGTGTTTTAATTTTTATTTTATTTTTGGTATTTTTTTCTTCGGCCGGAATGGATTAATCGGTTTTCAATGCATTCTTATGGGAAATGGTGTTTTGACTTACGGCCACCGTTCCAATACAGATTAAGTTCGTAAGTCAAGGCACCACTGTATAACCTTCAGATCAAACATGGTTGATATCAGCTATCTATACTAGGGCTGAGTGAAACAAAGCCCTCCATACATTATTCAGTTGCAGCTTCCAGCAGCTCTAACTAGCACATCCAACAATGAGAAATGCTCATAGCCTATCCTGTTAATGACGCTGAATTCTGTCCTTACTTGCATTACTACTTGTTTTTCAATCATATTGTGATCCACTCTGGGTACCAGTTCTGGGACAAAGGTACAATATAAGTCAAATAAATAAATGACTGCACAACCAAGAAAAAGAATCCAGCAGAAGGCTGTGCGGATGAAATGCTGTTTTGGTACAGATAAGGCAGGCTTACTTGTCACTGGCACTACAGGACAAAGTAAACAAGCTACAATCTGTCAAACATCTGAATGGGTACAGATCTGTCTGCCAAAGAGACTGGATAAACTAAGGTGTGAAAAGGAACCGGTTAATACGGTTAAGCCTAGAAGTGAGCCGTCCCCTCAATCATCAGCACCATTTTGTCTACCTTACCAACAATGGTTCAGGACTTGACTCGGGGGGGTGGGGTCAGCCGTCGGAAGGCGAGGAGAAAGAAAAGGCACGAACAGGACAACATATAGTAGAGGGTTTCTTGATGACAGTGGGAACGGAGAAGGAAAAGGGGAGAGAGAGGTGTTGGGGTTAGGAAGAGTGGGGCAGTCCAAGAAAGGAAGAGAAAGAGGAAGGAAAGAGAAGTGGGAGGCACCACACGCGGGCGAGGAAACGTGGGCATAGAAATTCAATTGGGAGAAGTGGATCCATTAGAATGGACTGTGTACATCTACCCGATAGGGACGTGTTCTTGGAAGAAGGTGGTACGGCCAGACCCCATCTGTACAGCTCAGACACCTCCCGAGGGAGATTGGGCTCGTCACCCTTGTTGCGGGACAACTTGCGCGGTGAGGAGCAACCCCTTGAGAAAACCTACAGACCAGGAAAGGTTTGGAATGTCTCCGCGTTGAAGGACAATATAATGTTAACAGGACTACCTATAATGTGGCCTGAATCCCCTATAGTTGCTGGTCCCATTGGACCTACTGAAGTTGTTATACACCCCTCCCTCCAAAAGAAATTAAACCTTCGGTTAACGGTATTATGTCTCCTGTTATTAATCACGTCAAAGAAGAGGAACTACTCAGTTTAAAACAAGAACCCAATCACATAAGGCCAGTGGAAAATTGATTTCTCATAAGCTAACTGAATCTATTTCGGAATATGTATTTCAGACACTGCTGACGATTTTCTAGGAACTGTGCAACTGTCTGAGATGTATGAGTAAAATCACATTAATTTACCTCAGTTTTCACTGAATTAACTGCAAATAAGTGTGATTATAGAGATAATCTAAAACCCAAAAATTGGTACTTTCTGGTGCTCAGCAAGTATCAGGAAACGTAATAGGCACTTCCTACATGCTACTCAGAAGACATCAAGAAGAGGTGGCAAGAATACACAGAGGAATTATACCAGAAAGATCTGGATGTCCCGGACAACCCAGATAGTGTGGTTGCTGACCTTGAGCCAGACATCCTGGAGAGTGAAGTCAAGTGGGCCTTAGAAAGCATGGCTAACAGCAAGGCCAGTGGAGGTGATGGCATTCCAGTTGAACTATTTAAAATCTTAAAAGATGACGCTGTTAAGGTGCTACACTCAATATGCCAGCAAGTTTGGAAAACTCAGCAGTGGCCAGAGGATTGGAAAAGATCAGTCTACATCCCAATCCCAAAGAAAGGCAGTGCCAAAGAATGCTCCTACTACCGTACAATTGCACTCATTTCACACGCTAGCAAGCTTATGCTCAAAATCCTACAAGGTAGGCTTCAGCAGTATGTGGACCGAGAACTCCCAGAAGTACAAGCTGGATTTCGAAGGGGCAGAGGAACTAGAGACCAAATTGCTAACATGTGCTGGGTTATGGAGAAAGCCAGAGAGTTCCAGAAAAACATCTACTTCTGCTTCATTGACTACGCAAAAGCCTTTGACTGTGTGGACCACAGCAAACTATGGCAAATTCTTAAAGAAATGGGAGTGCCTGACCACCTTATCTACCTCCTGAGAAATCTATATGTGGGACAGGAAGCAACAGTTAGAACTGGATATGGAACAACGGATTGGTTCAAAATTGGGAAAGGAGTACGACAAGGCTGTATATTGTCTCCCTGCTTATTTAACTTATATGCAGAATACATCATGCGAAAGGCTGGACTGGAGGAATCTCAAGCCGGAATTAAGATTGCCGGAAGAAATATCAACAACCTCAGATATGCAGATGATACCACTCTGATGGCAGAAAGTGAAGAGGAATTAAAGAATCTCTTAATGAGGGTGAAAGAGGAGAGTGCCAAAAATGGTCTGAAGCTCAACATCAACAAAACTAAGATCATGGGCACTGGTCCCATCACCTCCTGGCAAATAGAAGGGGAAGATATGGAGGCAGTGACAGATTTTACTTTCCTGGGCTCCATGATCACTGCAGATGGTGACAGCAGCCACGAAATTAAAAGACGCCTGTTTCTTGGAAGGAAAGCGATGACAAACCTAGACAACATTTTAAAAAGCAGAGACATCACCTTGTCGACAAAGGTCCGCATAGTCAAAGCTGTGGTTTTTCCAGTAGCGATGTATGGAAGTGAGAGCTGGACCATAAAGAAGGCCGACCGCCGAAGAATTGATGCTTTTGAATTGTGGTGCAGGAGGAGACTCTTGAGAGTCCCCTGGACTGCAAGGAGATCAAACCTATCTGTTCTGAAGGAAATCAACCCTGAGTGCTCACTGGAAGGACAGATCCTGAAGCTGAGGCTCCAGTACTTTGGCCATCTCATGAGAAGAGAAGACTCCCTGAAAAAGACCCTGATGTTGGGAAAGTGTGAAGGCAAGAGGAGAAGGGGACGACACTGGACGAGATGGTTGGACAGGGTCATCGAAGCTACCAACATGAATTTGACCAAACTCCGGGAGGCGGTGGAAGACAGGCGGGCCTGGCGTGCTCTGGTCCATGGGGTCACGAAGAGTCAGACACGACTTAACGACTAAACAACAACAACAACAACATGCTAGCTTGTGGCATTACTGTTTGCTTAGAGTAGATAGTGAGAATACTGAATTAAGCTGAGTAACACCATTGGATTTTATATTCTGTGCAATATTAAGTATTCAGCCTCAGACCATTATAGCTTTTATTTTACCTCTGTGTCTTGATCTCATACAAAAGCCACAGTAAATTAAGCAATATCATATGAATTCAGAAATGATTTCCTCTAGAGAAAATAGTACAGATAGATGGATTGCACAGTCTTGCTGGAGGCTACTTTAGAAATTAAGGTCTATTGTACGTATAAAGCAAATTTTTACTTCTAAGCTCGTAAGCAACATTCTTTCCTGTGAGCAATATATTTAAATCCAAAGATTAGATTTATGTAAGCATGATTTCCTTTAGCAACACTAGATGTTTATCTTTGGATTTAGATATTTCCCATTCCGGGCAACTACAATTTATTTCAAAGGGCTTTTGTCTGTGCTTTTTCCGAAAGGTCTGCAAGGCGTCCTAGCAAAAGTCAAGATCCACCTTCTAGCTTTTCTTAACAGAAAGAATTTATGGTGTCAGATCTGATGTCTGGTTCTCTCATCAGGAACTTTCGTTCAACATTTTCAAACCATCGTATTTGTGTTCTACACTTCCTCTGTAGTAAGGACATATAACCAGCTGGTTATTTAGCAACACTAACCATATCTGAACTCAATACAAGTTGCAGGGAAACAAGTTCTATGGAGTTCACCCATGCTTATTGCTCAGTTTTGTGTGAACAGGATTGCTTCTGTTCCTCTCCAGCAAGAAGCTGGGGCTTAAGGGATCCTCGCAAGAAAGCAACTATTTCCTCCATCCAGAAAGACAACACATGACATGGAGCAGCTGTAACGATGCATTCTGTAACGTGAAGGCCAGAGGAAATTACAATTCGTTCCTTCGCAGTCAAAGCAATAGAGTTAGGATTACCATTCCCCTTCCTTTTCTGTCACCAGCCAAGATACCGTGGCCAAAAAAAGCAAGACCGGCTTTCTTGCAAGGGAGACCTCTCCCTCCCCAAACAAAGCTGACAAGGATTCCTTCTGCAACCTGGGGCTCCCCGCAAGTAGGTCTGCGCCCTAAAATCTCAAGGACTCCACATATTTCTAACTGTCTCCTTTAGGCTCCTACACGTTTAATATCCCAACAGCAGGCAAACTCGGGGAATGTCCACGTGACAGTACTCCTCGCGAGGCAGAGCACAGGAAAAGCATACACACAACCAGCCCTCACCTCCCGCCCAGCCCCACGTCTGCTGCGTCCTTAACCATCACAAAGAAACCTTTGAAAGCACCTCCCTTCCGGCTTGACAGGGAAGGAGGCGGGCCATGCGGAGGTCACGTGGGCCGCCTCTATCCAATCAGGGACTCCGGAGCGCAGTTCAAACCGACGGGCAGCAGTTGGGTTGACGTGCGGAGACTTTCCTGCTCCCACCGGAGGGTCGCGCTATGGAGACTCGGGTGGTATCGCCAGGTCCCTATCGCGCCACCAAACTGGTAAGGAGAGCGGAGCGAGGGGCGCCCCTTCAGTACCTCCGAGGGAGGATGCACTCTAGTGAAATGTGGAGTATTGAAAGGGGGGGAAGCAGAGTGGGGTGGTTCGTGGCCAAGACATTCCCCCTTCGCCAGTGCCCTAAGGAGAGGGGACTGCTTTCATGGCAAAGGCGTATTTTATGCACAAGGACGTCTTTACCAAGTGGCCCCGAGTGTTAAAAGTCCTTGTCACGCCACTGTTCACACGTGACACAGGTCTCGCGTCAAGGTGCAGAACCTGGGCTCACGCGCGTTAAAATGGCCACTCGTGCGGCTTTCCTCTTCCTATCCAAAACGCACCCCATATCTCGCTGGGGCGATGAGGATACTTTATGGACTACAGATCCCAAGTGTGATTTCCTCCCCACGCTGCAAGAGTTGATTTCTTTATTTGGATGAGGCTTCTAAGGCCATTGATTGTGTTCGCCAAACTCTCTAGTCTGGTTTTAGTTAGTATTATCAATTTGCTTTTCCTAACGTGCAGGTTTAAAATCACACGCAGGCTGCTGGTCCACGTTGTTTACTCTGATACACGGCACAAGTGATATACAGTATATCTAATATTCATGAAGCTAAAAAAAAAATTACAGTATATGTACAGTATTTGTTTTTAGCTTCATGAACCCAATTCCGCTGAGTTCTTGAGTTTTATAGTGTTTTCAAATTTCCATTTTATTCTTTCTGCCTTCCAGTGGAATGAAGTTACCAAATACTTCCGAGCAGAAATGCCAAGAAAGAAACACAGGCAACATTTCAAGAAATACGGGAATTGTTTCACTGCAGCAGAGGCAATCAGCTGGCTTCATGAACTACTTAGAAAGAACAGTAATTTTGGTCCAGAGGTTACTAGGCAGCAAACTATTCAGCTGTTAAGGAAGTTTCTCAAAAATCATGTGATTGAGGATGTAAAAGGAAGATGGGGCTCTGAAAATCTAGAGGACAACCAGAACTTGTATAGGTAATATCCTGTTATATTGATATAATGTGAAAAAAGAGATTGCTTGAAATGCAGAAGTTCAGTTGATTTTCCCATTTTGTGACCTACTACCCAAAGTAGCAAAATATGGGTTCATAATTTCCACCCTTGAATCAGGGACAGAAATGAAAATTAGGACTTGTCCACACACCCATTTTATGGAGCAGGATAAGTACAGATCTGGTGTGCGATTTGGTGTGATCTTCACATCCCACTGGCATACCAAGCTGAAGCAGCCCTATTTGGTCCCCACTAGCCCACTGTGAGAAGCAGGAGGGGACAATGAGAGAGATTTTTGCTTTCTCTTAAAGAACCAGTTGAGAAAAGCAAACAAAATTTTCCTGACACTGTTCTACTTGCCCCTTTTAAAAAGCCAAGCCATGGACATGTAGATGGGGTGTACACGTGTGAGCAAAGAAGGGTTCAGCTTTCCAAAAGCAGCCTCCCCACATTGCCTTTGGAAATCCCACTCCTGATGGCAACGATGCTCCACTTGCCCCTGTTAAAAAGTCAAGCCAAGCCACATAGGCACACACACAGGTAGCGCGCACACATGGTTTCTCCTTTCCAAAGACAACGTCCAGCTCCTGCCTTTGGAAATTAAACACTTCCACAAAGCCAAGGAAGTTTAATTTACCTATATCATGAAATTGGCAAATTGAAAAAGGAAAGCTCTTTGGTCCCTTCCCAGTGATCACACGCTGGAGATGATGAACCAATATAGAGCGATCCTACCCACACCAAAAGAGTAGATTCCCCTTGACAGGCATCAAAAGGGTGAAGGTAGGAACACTCTGGGGGGTGGACTGGTTCACTCTCACAAACACATCATTTGATTGCTCACCAGCCCACCTCTGTAGCAGTCGAAACAGAGAGGTGATGCTCATCTGATCATATGCTTAGCTCATTGAAATCAACTTAGATCATGTAATGCTCATTTTTGTTGTGATTGTAATGTTGAGGATGATGGTTTCATACTGTTCTGTTTTAGACCTAATAATTTTTCTATTCTGGGGCTGTGTCCTCCAAATGTTGATGGATTGCAGTTCCTGTTCCTTTGCCTCATCTGTGCTGGAGGGGCTCAGTCCTGTAAGATCTCAAATGCCACAAGTTGTCCACTCGACTCTGCTTCCTATCCTGTAGTACCTATGTGTGACAATGAAAATTATTGACTTTTGATACACTTTCAAATATATCTTATAACCCTGAACGGTAAACCTCTCATCAGAGTAGATCAAAAACCACAATAACATTGAATTAGATTGTAATTGTAATGCTGAATTTTTCTGTGTTAAATCATAGATTTCCTCCAGCTTCTCCAGTTAAAATTCTGCCACGTAGGTGTCCGTTGCGTGAAAATGCAGAGAATATACCTAAAGAAACAGAAAGTGTGTTTAAATTGTCAAACTGTTCCAAGAGGACTCCCAAAAAGTATGATTTTCAGGAATATCAGGTAAGAGGTTGTCCTTGATTAATTGTGGATATTTAGTTATTTAGTTTCATATTTAGTTGGGAGTAAATCTAAAATACAGAATGCTGGAATACTTTGGTCATGTTATGGGAAACTCAAACTACAAGTTGTTACAGCTGATCATCCAATGTAAAATAAATGGGGTGGGGGAAACTGCAGAAAAGAACAGAACTTACTGGCTAAAAAACCTGGGAAACTGATTTGGATGCAACACAACATCGTTCTTTAGAAGGGCTGTGGCCAGAATCAATGTGGTCGTGATAAGACCACCATCCAGTACCGTGTTTCCCCGAAAATAAGACAGGGTCTTATATTAATTTTTGCTCCAAAAAACGCATTAGGGCTTATTTTCAGGGGATGTTTTATTTTTTTCATGTACAACAATCTACGTTTATTCAAATACAGTCATGTCATCTGGTTGCTGTACAGTGGTGGAGGGCGGGCTTTCACTTAACTGGGTCTTATTTTTGGGGTAGGGCTTATATTACGAGCATCCTGAAAATTCATACTAGGGCTTATTTTTAGGTTAGGTCTTATTTTCAGGGAAACGGTAGGAGAGGAATAAGAAAATACAGCTCTGTTAAACACAGTAGGGTTTACTTCTCAGTAAATATTTATAGAGTGTATTGCATATGTTAATTGTGTTTTCGTCATTAAAAAGAAAACCATTTACTGATGTGGTACATCTGCAGAAAGCATTTGTTTTCTGTGATGTTCCTGAAGAGTTCCATTTTGAACCATTCCTAAGATTTCCAGTGTAGCTTTCAGCATCTGGTGCCCCTGGTCAAACATGGTTTATAGTGTTATTTGTCAATCTGAACCAATTGTCCCTCCATGTTTAACAATATGCCCCAAACTAAGGACACTGCTTTTTTTAAAATTGTGAATCAAATATAAAATAATAACAATATAAACAGGTTAAATGAGATAGGAACATAAGATAAAATTGACAACTACTGGCAGTCAAATGTACTTACATTACAGTTAGTTTAAAAGCCTCTTGAGAAAAGGTCTTGAAATGCCATGATATAACACCAGAGAGAGAGGTCAGGTCACATCTTCAGAGCAGAGACATCAGCTATCTCTGTGCCACAACAAGGGAGAATTCTCTTCTGCTTTCATAGAGCCATTATGATGATGATAATACTTTTCCCTAAAGTGATATAGTGGATAGAGTGACAGGCTAAGACTCAACAGACCTGAGTTCAAATCCCCACTCAGACATGGAAATTCACTGGTTGTGGGGGTAGAACTGTAAAACCATTACAGTTATTTACCTTAAAAGTTCTACTAGGGTTGCTATAAGTCAGTTCCAGCTTGATGGCACATAAAATGACCATTTACTGTGGATATCTACATGTAGCAAATATCTTGAGTGGTTAGTATTTTGATTATTTTTTTCATAAAATCACAACTATTTCTAAAATGATCATGTGGCACTAAATCATTACAGATTTTCATACATAATGGCTGAAATCCTACTACACAGCTCTGTCTGTGCAAAGGGAATGACATCCGCATCAGCTTGCGGGTGTTTAAAGGCTTCCTTTTGGCATTTAAGTGTGTACAGCTTGCACACAAAGCAATGAGGTCACATGCACCCCCATATTGCAGAAGGAAGCCTTTAATCAGTGGGAGCCTTGTCATTGCAATGTTGATGCCATTCCTGTTGCTCAGGTGGACCCTGTCCAACAGGATTTGGGGCATTATGTTCTTTATGTCCTTAAAATACATATTTAAATTTATTAGTTTTGGAATAGTAATCTTTGGCAAACTTGTTCTAAAATGTAGACTTTGTGAATACTATAATTTATGTAAGAAGAAGAAGATAAGAAAAAAATTAAATTGCATGAAGTACTTTTCTCTTTAGCAAACCTGAACTTGCTACCCATCAAAAATGTAGCCTTTGTGGCTTTCAAGGCATAAGTTCTCACCTCTGGTTCTCCAGATATTTTCAGCTTCAGCCACTGGATGCCCCAACCAGCGTAGCCATTAGTAGAAGATTCTTAAAGCTGGTGTCTTAAACATCTGGAAATCCACTGTTGAAAGGAATGTATTCACAATGCACTTAAGCACTATGTGCAAAGTAATGCAACATTCAGCTAACAGTATTTGACAGATAGTCTATGGTAGATTTACTGTTTATGAGCCAGTAATGTATGGTACATTTACTACTAATATTCCCCAGGCAAGCATAGTTGAGTCATTAGCAAATCTATGTTATAGACCATTAAATATTTGCTTTTGAATGTGAGGATTCAAATTACTTAGAAGTATAAGTAGTCCAAACCAACCCAAAGCCTGCAGCGAAGGACTTGTTACATGTCATATGCTTGTCTATGTAGACTGGCGTTCTCCAGAGGAAAAAAACACCACAGACTCAGCACAAAGTTAGGGGCCTATGTTGTCAGATCCCCACAGGATTCCAAATTTAGCAATTCAGTGGCCCTCTGGAATGCTGAATTTACAGTCCTCGTGAACTCTAGCCAACCTGGCCAATAGTGAGGCATGATGGGAGCTATAGTTAACTGACAGTGATTGGCCAAAGGTTCCATACCCCTTATTTGGCAAAAGGGTATCCCTGCTTTCATTGTGGATGAAAATTTCCCCTACTCTTGAGTCCCCAGAAGTTTGCTTCAGTAGTCCACTGTCCTTTCCCTGAAGCACAAAAAAACTAGAGGTCAACATGTGATGGAAAAAGCATGTGGCTGACTGATGCACACCTTCTTGGTTATTTACTTAAAGAACCACTTCACACGGGCCAAGTACATGTTAGCAGAGAGATCCAAAGACAACGAAAAGGCCTCTCAATCAAACTTTGTCCTATTGCTTGAGAAAATGGTTTTGTTCCTTTGGAATGGCTTCGGAGACCTTTAGTGTTCTGCAAGTTTGCTGTTCAGATTATGTAACATGCCTTCAACCTGTTCAAAGTAGAAGAGGTCAATGACAGATTAACTGCTTTCTACTGGCTTTTTGCTTTATTCTGGGCTGAACGTTGAAATGGCTACCTATCTCATTAGTGAGTGTGGGAATGGTTGCTAACTAGCTTCCAGACTATTTGGGATGAGTGGATGATGGAATGTCATTAGAAAGCTTGAATAACTCTTGAGTAACCTTTGAATAACAGTCTATGCACTTGTTACTGCCCTTTTGCAGGAGAACACAGAAAATATAAAAGGTGAAACAATGCAGATGGGTACAGAAAAGACAGCACATAGCAGGCAAATAACTCCAGCTGACATAGAAGAAATTTGGAGAAGCATTATTATGTTACAGTGAGTGGTAATATCTAGTCTTCCCTCCTTTCATTTTCCAATATATCCAAAGGATGGAACTGTTAGTTAATGGAAAAGATTATTCCCACTATCGCAATAATCTGCTTTGGTCTTCAAAGGATTGGAAAACCCAGTGGCGTAGCATCAGGGGGGCTATAGGGGCAGTCGCCCTGGGCACAAAATTCTTAGGGGCATGTGGGTCTCCCTGCCCAGTGTGCTCCCACAGCTGCTCCTCATGCTCCTCTTCCCCTTCTTGGCAGTTTGAGTCCAAGCCACCAAGAGCTGTGGGCCTGCCGCCATCGCCAGCGTAGACCTCGAGTGGCTCCGCAGCTGCTTCATGGCACCACCCCAAGGGCTTCTCCCACTCCACACCCCCACAATACTTGCCTTGCCCCAGGTGCTGGCAACCCACGCTATGCCACTGGGAAAACCACAGGTATGTTGTACAGTCTCACATAGGGTTGCCACTTTCAAAACCAAAAACCATTGGCACCATTTTGTATGAAGAAATTTGTAAGCTAATCAAGAAGCTAATGAGTCGTTGCATAAAATCGGAAAAGCTGCAAAATGTGTCTTCTGGTTCCCAGTTGTTAACAATTGACATGAAATTGTCTGAGAACTTGCTTGACAGAAGGAAGGTTGACGTTGGCTTTGCAGCAAAGAAGCTGTTGAAAGAAACTAGACTAAGTGAACGTCAAGTGGCCAAATTTTGCCTAGAGTGTTGAAACGTGGTAGTAGCTGTTGTTGAAAAGTTGATTGAGAAAAGTCCTTTGAAGTTCAAGACGGTGCGTGGCCTTTCAGCATTAGATCCTACTATCATTTTATACAAGCCAAATCTTGGAATCACCAGAATAGGCTCTGTTCTTGAAGCTGTACATGCAGCAAATCAGATCAATGACACAGTAGCGGAAAAATCAAAGCAACAGTACACTACTTTGACCACAGCTGCCCACAATGAATTCAAGGCTCAATTTCAAGCATATGTTGAAAAACAAAATGATGAAGTTGGACTGGATACGTTTTACAGTGGTATTTTGATGTCCAGCCAAAGTTTCTCAGACCTGTAGACTGTTGTCAAAATGTGCTTTATCCTGTCTCATGGTAATGCTTCTGTTGAAAGTGGATTTTCAGTTACTAAGTCAATTTTAATTGAGAACTTGCATGAAGAAACTGTTGTCTGTCAACGTCAGATTTATGGTGCTTGTCTTGAACTTGCATCTGTTGTAATTGATATGAATCTGTGGCAGTCAGTCAGGCACACTCATGCACGCTACACAAAGCACTAGGAGGCTAAACACCATAAGCAACAAGAAGAAATTCAGAAGAAAGAAGAAACTTGAGGGACAAATTAAACATCTTGAAAATGCTGACAAAAAGACTGAGAGAAGAAGCCAAAATGGAAGAGGGAACAATTGATGAGAAACTAAAAGAGATACAAAATAAAAAGAGAAAACTATAGAAGTGATAGTTTTATATCTTAAATCTTTATTCTTTAAAAACAGATTACTTGTATTCTAATTTCTAACTTGATTATTGCTGCATTTTCAAAACTATAACTTTCGTAATGTGGCTTCAGAGAAACCATTTTAGATAGAACGTTTATATAATTTTTAGTGTACCTTTAAAACAATAACAAAAATGTTATGTCATTTGTTAGCATTCAGAGTTTACTTGAATTGAAGTTTCGATCTTGGTGTAATTTTTGGTGCTATTGCAAAACAGATGTTGCTGCAGTTAATGTTGAAAGAAGCTGATATTAAATCTTTTACTTTGACAAATATTTTTGCAGTTGATACTTGTGTAGCTGTAGAGTAGAACATTTCATTAAGACTTGCATTAATGCAACACGACCTATTCATTTTTTAACTTGTGGTTATATTTGAATGGTGGTCAGGGAAATTGACAAATGTTGGTCAGGGAAAGTCAGGGAAATGAAAAATAAAATTTCAGTGGCAACCCTGCACAGACCATGTTGAAGGTTAGAATTCCACAAGCTTGTACACCACTGATTAAAAATAGTTGTGGCCCTAAATTATTTTTTAAAATCAGATTTGTTTTAGTAGCTTTACCAAGACATTGTGGGTTTTAGAAACGAAAAGTAGTTTAACTTGTGGAGAACATATGTGTATTACAACTGTAGGTTTTCAAGAAATTTCTGCTGGGCTTCAAAAGTGCCAGCTTTCTGTCTTCCTCTAGCATTTTGTATCTCTAAATTATCCATGTTTATCTCTTAAACAGGATGCTTTTATAACAGTACAGGAGAGTTAGACTAGACACTATGTTGAAAACAGCTGGATTCACATGACCAATCTTCTTCTAATATATTAAGATCTAATTTTATGTTGGCTAGACTCCTGTTGGTGTTCACATAATGTCTATGTAACTTGCTATGACTAATTGCAGCTAAATGATGAGGTGCCATGGCATACACCAGATTGTGCAAACATAATGTACCTTGGTACCTCATCAGTTAGCCACAATTAGTTGCAGCATTTTATACACACAGTGCATAAACATCAGTAGGCTTCTGCATGAATGTTTGCAGAAAATTCTAATACGTAATATTTCATTTAAAACAGAATTATTTTTATTAAATATGTTGCCAGAGACTTTGGATAGGAGAGAGAGCCATTTGGTATTACATATAATAACTGCAGTCAGAATATTATATGCATGGAAATGGAAGAAAACTGAAATACCAAACCGGGAAGAATTTACGGAAAAGATTATGGAAGTGGCGGAGATGGACATATTAACAGAAGCTTTGAAAGACATTTCAATCCAAGAAGCAACTGAAAAATGGGAACCTATATATAACTGGATCCGTTCTATAACTTGAAAGCCAAATGCGATAATTTTAATGCAAAATAGTCAAATAACTCTAGTTGGAAGTATATAAGCAACTAACAGATACAAAAGTTCTTAATGTAATGATATGTGTAAGTACAGATAATATGTTATAAGAAATGACATGATATATTCACTGTTATCCCGATTCATTTCCCCTTACCCTGGAAATAATAAAATTTTAAAAATAATAATAAAAAAAAATCAGTAGGCTTCTGGATGTTATTTATTGTGATCACTCAGTGGTGAAGTCCACATGAAACATGACTGATTCACAGATTGTACATGACCAACACAGTGGGGAAAAGTCATATTTATTATTTGAGAATTGCTTGAACTCTAATTTGATCCTTTCCCAATCCTGTTTTCTTAAGAAGCTCCAAACGTTATTTGCTCATTTCTTGCATTGTTTATTCCTTTCTCCCCACAGTTTGCAGACTATTTTAGGTATACCATCATTGGAAGAAGTCCTGAACCCAGCTCAAGTAATTCCTCAATATATAATATACAACATGACTAATACAAGTAAACGTGGTGTTGTTCTTCTGCAAGAAAAATCAGGCAAGCCCAGTAGCTTTATTTTAGTAATATCTGGATGTGTTCTTCCCCAATCAAAATATGACCAAAATAATAATTTTCTATTTGAAGAGGCTGTCAGAGCCCTATTCAGGTATTCTGAAGTATAGTGAAAGTAAGCACACAGTGGAGGCTAGGGGTGGTCACCTAGCCTCATACCCTCTGTCATCAATCTCCACTTGTAGAGAGTCTGAAGATGAGAACCTCTGCTATGTGAAAAGGCTCTGCTCATGATTAGGGATCTTGCTTTTTCAGGATTCTTGATTAAATGCAAATCTCAGTGTGTACATGAGACTCTGCTGGTCAGATTGTTGTTCTCCGCATGAGGAGTGAGGATGGTGGGGGACAAAAGCTAGCTTGTATTTTGGTGTGTATTTGAACTACAGAATGCCTGAATGGGCCTCAGATGAGACATTTATTGTGCAACTGCACTCCTTCACATGCAAAAATTTTAAAACAGATCCAGATTTCATTTTCATCCTGTAAACCGTCCTTTCTTTTTCACTGCTGGTTCTATTTTTTTCTTTCTTTCTGAAAAGTCCAGAAAAAAGGAAATAACAGGGTAACAACACAATTTATTTTGAGTGATGATGTCTACCTGCATCCTGAGAATATAATTATAATAGACAGTTAGATATAATTAGAAAATTTGTTACTGAATCCTTGATGGAACTTCTCTGTAAATATTCATTAGCATCACTGCCTAAGATGTAGCAAATAAGTGCCTTGCAATTTTTTAATTTTATTTTATTGGAAATCAGCCTGGAAAGGGTGAGAAATAGGTATATAAAATAAATAATCTTGAAATCATGTAAGCCACTTCTCAGCCTATGTATTTTAAATCTGCTTGTCAGTTAAAAGCAAGCAAGTGTAATGTAT
This sequence comes from Intellagama lesueurii, assembly GCA_037013535.1. NCBI lineage: Eukaryota > Metazoa > Chordata > Lepidosauria > Squamata > Agamidae > Intellagama > Intellagama lesueurii. The sequence goes on from JBAJHW010000004.1 coordinate 165,713,034, forward strand.
TGACTAGGAACTCTAGGTTCAACTATCCATTCATCTTTGACAATAAGAGAATGGCCTTGGGCATATGAATAATTTTTGGTCTGACCCTAGCTTGACATTTTAAATGTCACAATAACCATGCAAGATATCTCAAGTATTGGTATCTTTCTGTATATGCTGTTGGATTCCTTGGATGAAGGCTTGAATAAAAACAAGCTAAATATATAATGTTGGTTCATGGAAAAATAATGACAACTCGTTAAATTTTTATTTTCCTTTCTTACAGAAGATCTCCCTCACTGGGTACTGTCAGCTATGAAATGTCTGGCAAACTGTAAGTTAGAAAAAAAATATTTGAGGTGTCAGATGCTCAAACCAAATAAATTGTTGAGTGGAATAGGAGTACTATAGTGTTAATTTCTCTTAGTTTCTTCTGTTCTAAACTCCATCTAATCTGATTTTAGAAGATAGACATGAAGTAAATAGAATAAGAGCAAAAAGACCAGTAAAAATGAAAGAGCTGTGTAGTTCCATAATGTGCTGTGCAATGTAAAGATTTATCACAAATTGCTGTTATACCTCCTCTGTACTGTGATAGTTGTCTTGACTGATCATGTTAAATGTCTGTCTAGTCCAAATTCAATAACGATCACCCAGATTAACTGCAGCTAACATTTCATGTTTATTGCATTTTCAAGAAAACAGTTCCATTGGTATACTACTTCATACCAACATTCCCTCTAAGCTGCATTGGTGGGGGGCCACAGCTGAGCCAGTGTTGCCACCCATTTTCTTCCAGTCACGGATGGAAACCCACACACACAGAATGGCCCAGTGCTCTGGAAAACTAGAGGGAATGTTGCTTCATACAGATACTACGTAGTTGACAGAAGATGTCTATTTAAGTGACAGTAGGCTCTACTTACAGTGTTTCTTGTTACTATTATAATTTTTTATGTAATTGAGATGAGTATTATGGATGGTTTTTTGTTTTGTTTTTTTCTGTTTTACTTTAGGGCCTAGAAGTATTGATATGAACCAACCAACATATGCGGGTTTTGAACGGGATGTCTTCAAAACAGTTGCTGATTATTTTCTTAAACTTCCCGAACCTTTGCTTACTTTTCAGTACTATGAATTATTTGTGAACATCTTAGGTATGTATGCAGTCTAGATTAGGTTGCTGCAGGATTTCAGTGTGGAGTTGCAAAGATGGGCTAAGGGAAAAGACTTTGTTTATCCTGATTTCATAGCAAAATATGGATAATTAGTATGAATAATTCATAATTTTGATGACTTCTGGTTTCATGTGCAGTACCATGAAGTTGGTACTTCATGTACCATGGGGTCACGAAGAGTCAGACACGACTTAATGACTAAACAACAACAACAAAACCATGAAGTTATCATAATTGCTATATTGGACAAAACATTGGAGAAAAGTGGTATGTTATGTATCCTTGTTCTTTTTATATGTTTCTGAGCATCTTCCAACTGAGCCAAGAGTTCCTTCAGCTTCACTAACACTGTACTCTCCACCTCAACTCTTTCAGTTATGTTGCTTGTCTTGTATTATTCTATGGCCTGCATCTGAACCTGTATTTCATTTTTTGATAGTTTTGTGTGGCTACATCACAATTCCAAATAAATCCAGTGGAAAATCTGGCACCCAGAATGACCCCGAGCTTTCAAAAACTCCCCATTTAAACTCTTTCAAGTCAACTGAATGCCTCCTGCTAAGTTTGCTCCGGTGTGAGACTGACCAAAGAGATGGATCTCAGACTACTGAAGCTATTCCTAAAAATTGTACAACCGAAAAGGGGTGTAATGTAAGGTTGCAGCGTGGTAATGTGCTGTTTATGGGTGGCAGTTGTCAGAATATTTCAAGACAGCAAAATGAACAAACTCTGCCTCCAAGACTTCAGGCAAGGTGCTACTCTTTGGAGGGAATTGCAGATATGGCCTCAAGCACGGATATTAAAGATGGACGGAAAACCCTGTCTCAAGCTGGAGTTCACAAAGTGCCCTTCACATGTAACGAAAACCCACTGTTGCATCCCAAGCCAAATTCTTTGTTGAATGTTTGCTTAAATAATGTTAGCCAAAAACAAGTACAAGGTTTCAAGACAGTTTCTGCGTCAAGTTTTCCAGATCAAGAGCTAACTACTACAAACTACAAATCAAACCAGCTTCGCAGGTCTCAGAGTTTACGTGGAAATAGCAAGTGCAGTTGGTGTGGCATACATGCTCCAGTTGCAGAGATCACAGTGAAACCATACCCAGTAGTTTCTTTTGGTCAAAAAATTCAAAGAAATATTAAAGGGGTCGCTCAGATGGGAAGTAAACCAAGGGATTCTGATATGGCCATCAATAAAAGACTCTGCAAAAGTGCAACCCAACTTTCAGAAAGCACGTTTTCTCCCAGTTCCTTTATGTTGGCTGGCACATCACGTAAGATTGCTTTTGAAGCATGTTATTTGGTTTGTTGGTTTTACTAACAAGTTTGCATGTCTGCTTTCTCACCAATCCCAGGGTTTTAATGGTTAAATAGATGTAACAAGATTTGTCAACAGAGATTCTATGGGCTTTGAAGATAAGTAACATTTAAGCTAGTGTCTTGCAAAACCAATATCCATAGATTTCATAGTGCATGTGTGTTTTCCTTCTGTTTATAATTTAGACTATGTGTAACTGGCATAATACCCTTGATTCTTCTCTGAACAGTCTCTACAGAAAAAGAAAATTTGCATGCCAAGTTCAAATCACTAGGCTAGTCTCCTAGCACCTAATTACTAATGTACTGAGACCAGAGCACTCTTGACTTAGTCTTCACCTGTATTATAGGAGCAAAATGGTTACAGAGAATGTCTCTCCCTAATTCTTAAATCCGTAGAACTGTTACAACCTCATTTAGAAAGAGTTGCTATTGAAGCACTGCAGATCTGTTGCCTTCTACTTCCGCCACCAAATCGCCGAAAACTTCAACTTCTAATGCGCATGATATCTCGCATGAGCGAAAATGTTGATATGCCAAGATTTCATGATGCAATGGGCAACAGGTCTTTGGTAAGACTTGTTTCTTTCTTTCCAAAATTTCCTCAAATTACTCATTCTCTTTGTGTATGCCAAGTTGTGTCTAAGTGCTCTTTAGTACATAATATTCTTGTACTTACTGATCTTTCTGTTTGCTCTGTCACTATTGCAGTTAAGGCAGCATTTAGGAAAAAAAGGTCATAAAACTAGCAACTAGCAAAACATTTAATAGCCACCCATAGGCTATTAGGAGAAATGGAAAACTCAGTCCCTCTTCCAGCGAGCTACTGCAGTTAAGAGTCCTGCTGTATTGGGTTGAAGACCTGTTGAGTCCAGCATCCTGTTTTCTACATGACCAGCCAGATAGATGCCTTTGGAAAACTCACATGCAGGATATTAGGGCAAAAGCCCTATTCCTCTATTGCACCCCCAAATTGAGTCTTCAATTACTGCTTTAGGCAAAGGAGGCATAAGTCAGTGTGGGATGTAGTGCAAAAATGTTATGCCATATAGTTAAATGACTGCTATGTCTGAAAGGGCAGGCTTCCTCCTCTGGCAGCAGGTGTCTCCATAGTGGGCACTGAGAACTACCTGCCAGTTCATTCACCTGCATGGACTCCATGCACTCACTTGCACAGACTTTCTTGTCACCTATGGCATTGCAAAAGTACTGGGGAAATTCTTGGTACAAATCTATTTTGTAATTGCTTGTTTACATGTTTCCAGATGATACAAACATTTTCTCGATGTGTCTTGTGCTGTGAAGAAGAAGTAGACCTTGATGAGTTGCTGGCTGTAAGGCTCGTTTCGTTTCTAATGGATCATCATCAAGAAATTCTAGACATCCCAAGTTATTTACAGGTTGCAGTGCAAGACCACTTAGAAACATTAAAAACCACTCAGGTGAGAAGAAAAACTGAAAGCATGTCTCTCTTCAAACGTAAGCTCATAAAATGCACTGCTTGAAATCTAATAGCTTCGTGTAATAAGTCAGAAAAGACTAGGTCCATTGAATCAACGGGGATTTGGTGAGTCAACTCAGTAGGGTCCACTGATTCAAATAGGCGTACTGTAGTTGCAACGTACTACACTAAAGTTGCTCACAGCTAAAGTAGGTCTATTTGAATCAACTGAACATATGGAGAACTAAGAAATGGGATTTCGGCCATTGTGTTTTTCATCAGCTTCCCCAAGACTATTTAAGGCTTTTAAAATGCATTTTGATAGTCCATATTACTTGACAAACAGGATGTGTTGCATTAATCTTCTGTTCTTCTGTAACTCATGCTGTTTCTTCCTCTATGTGGCAGTCAAGGTGGTCCGCAGCCATTCTCAACCTTTTTTTCTTTTTTTTTTGCCATGGTCATAAACACAATATGAAAGAAATATGTGTCAAATCAGGATTGCATAAGTCACATAACAAGCCTTATAGGGTGGTTTGTGAAGAATTGTTTCCAATTTGTGGCCCCCTTCAGAAGTGCCAGGGCCCTCCTATATGGCCCTCATTGAGAATAGCTGGAAAGAAGCACGTGTGTGCCCATGTGTAGCTAGATATGAATGCATAGAGATTTTTGTATTTTTTCAAAACCAGATTGCAGTACAGAACTATTTGACATAAAGACCAAATGATTATCATGCATGCCTAGAGCCATCTCAACAATAAATGTCCTTCACAGGTTCAGAATGACTTAGACATTAAATTGCCTAGATTTAAATGTACAGTACTATGCTGGCTATGCATCTGAAGAATAGAAAAATGAAACAAACTGTAATATATGGTTATGAAAAATTGTGAGAAGACATGGGATTTATTACTAGTATGTTGGATATTATTTTATCTAAAACGTTATTTATTCATCTCACTTGTACACCTGCGCTGTACATTCTTATTATGGTATTTGTTATTCAATATAGCATTCTCTTTCAACTGTTCTAAGCTCTTCATGTAGAATAAACATATTCCTTATGTTCTCTCAGAAAGAAGGCTGTCTCCTAAAAGCTGAAACTCTAAGGCAAGGATCCTATTGTGTTTACTACCAGTAATACACAATATGTGTAAGCATTGTGGTCAGCAAATGGAGGGTGGGTTTTCTTCATGAAAATCACCTGTATTTGTGCAAGTCGCATAATCCTGATTGCAATACCAAAGGGTCTTTGTGCTCAGCTGTAATTTTCTGTCTGCACACATTGAAGTCAGCCCCAATGAATTCAACAATCTTATTAGATATGCATTGTAAAAGATATAAAGCAAAAGAGAGAGCGGCAGAGTCTTGTGTTTATAAAAGTCAAAACTAAATCTGTCGTTCTTTTATCGTATACGATCTAATGCAAAAGATTTTTGAGAATAATCTTAGCTGGTGATTTCATGGGAACCCTATTTGCAAGTTAGTAGAAAGCTTTGCTGCTACAAACTGGACAGTGCAGCTGAACTTCGAAGGTTGCCTCTTGTGGAATATCGTAATTAAATGAGAGAGTTTGATATCTTTCCTAGCATTTAAAAAAATGCAGGATTTTTATTCCCATTGGTGCTGCTTTCCTACTACTTGCCAAAGTTTCTTCATAATTCTTCACTCTTCGGCCATCATTCAGTTTGGTCCTCAGTGAATGCTATGGACTTCAAGATCTCATTTGTAATTGGCATGAAACAAACTAAACCAGGTTTTTCATTTTGTGATTAATTAGTGTGTATAATTATTCCTAATCATTAGGTCAGTGATTCTAAACCAATACCTTAACACTATCACCACAACAGAAATCATGGGGGGGGGGGGGGAGAGAGAATTTGAGAATTTGCATAGCCCCCTTTTCTCCTTTTGCAATTTGTCCTTTTGTAGTGGTTTGCGACACCCAGCAGAAGAAAGATGTATTCTGATAATTCTTATCCTGAGAATTTAATCTCAGATTTGGGGAGGGGGATGTTCCCTAAAGCTTTTTTTAAAAAGTGGTACAACAACAAAGGGGTAGCAAGCAGGAATGCCCTCTCTTTGCCTGAGGCAAAAATAATCAAACCAGAATTCTTCAGCACCTGTTTACATTTAAGTATGTGCGTCAAGCATAAAGAAACAGAGGGAGTATTGCAGTAGAAACAGACAATTTAGAAGAAAATCCCACATGCACAAACATATTGTCCATAGGATTGAAATAATCCTGACACCAGTGTACATCTTAGATATATGCATATATTATAAATATATAATTAAATTGTCTAGGGTACACTTTATGCTATTTTTTACTTGTTGCTTAGAGCAGCGGTCCCCAACCTTTTTGGGACCGCGGACCAGCTGAGCGTCTGAGGAAGGCGGGGGGCCCGCAGGTGCACGTGCGCTCTCTTGGGCGCATGCGCAAAGCAGTGGGGGAGTGCACGCACACACGCCAGCGTGAACGCTCCCCCACCCCTTCGCGCATGCGCGGGGGCGCCTGCATGCCCTGCCCGCGCGGCCGCCCACCCCTTCACGCGGGCACTTCGGCGCATGCGCGAAGCGGTGGGGGAGCGCCCACCCGCCAGCGCTGGCGTGAGTGCTCCCCCACCCCTTCGCGCATGCGCAGGGGTGCCTGCACACATGCCCGCGTGGCCGCCCACCCCTTCACGCGGGCACTCGGGCACTTCTTCCTGACCACCTCTTCCCTCTCCCCCAGGGCGCAAGCCATTCCTCTTACCATCTTCTCGCTGCCCCGATGAAAGGTGTCGCCTTGCACATGCGCAAAGCAGCTGTGGGGAGGGGAGTGCGTGCGGGGTGGGGCAGGAGGGGAGGTCTGTCTTCGCGGCCCGGTCCAGCTCAGGCCACGAACTGGCACCGGGCCGCGGATCGGGGGTTGATGACCTCTGGCTTAGAGGCATTTGATGGGGATAATCAATGAAAGGTGGAGGTTGTCAGTGGAAGGTTACTTATCCCTACATTAGATCTTCCAACATTTAAAAAAAAAATCATAGCTTTCTTAGATTCTATTGCTATGTGTGATATCTTATCCCTTTGGCAGTTTCAGCCCTGGTAACCTGATCTATATTATTATCAGAGATAAGCAACCTCTGGCCCTCTGGATGCTTTGGACTTCACTCCCAGAAGCCAATAAGGGTTTATGGGGATTATAGTCCAAAACTCTTGATGGACCAATTGTGTCCTACTTTTCAGAGCTCAAGTTGTGGACTAAAAGAATACTGCATTATTTGAGCCATTCCATAATGAAGCTTAGGTCTGAATTGGGAACTTCAAATTGTTGTTGTTCAGTGCACTACACCAGCTCTGGTGAAAATGCCGAGAGCTTCTCACTATCTTGTTTCTTTCTCTGCAGATGGAATGTTTAGGGGATGAATTGAGCACCATCTTCCCCACTTACTCCTTTTGCAGGAGGATAACATCTCAGGAATTTGATGAACAAAGAATTTATACATCTCAGGCAGCAGTTGCTGAACTTTTAGAAAACATTATTAAGGACAGACGTTTATCTCTGAAAGAAAAGAAGAAAAAACTTAAGCAGGTAATGGAATATAACTTTTATAAAACCTGGAGTTAAAACATAGGCATTCCTTGTCAGCCCTCAGATTTTAGTAAGTTATCTCCAGCACTTCTATGAACAAAAACCCATCTGTCGGCAAAGAGGTTATTTTGGTGTGGGAAACACAGGCCTAAATTTCTCTAGTTAGGTCTCTATTTGAAGACTGCTATAGTCTGATTTTATGTTGCCATGTTAGCTCTCATACTGTAAAAGAGACATACTGTGACACCCAAAGTGGCATTCCTTACAAGAAGGGGAAAGTCATAGGAGCTCTGCACCTCAATTGGTACCTTAATAACTTGATATTCTTATGGAGTAGGACTGTACCTGTGCTAGGGAGGAGCCACCACATCAGATCCTCTGGTGAGGTATAGTTGATAGTTGATGCCCCCCCCCCCAAAAAAAAAAAATCTAGCACAGTTTAGCATGGCTACGTCTTCTAAAACTTTTTCCAAACTAGATGAGTTGGGCTCTTTTTTTTTCTAAAGATGCTACTATAACACAATGGCAAGTCAGCAGCAGAGGTTCATCAGACTTCACCTACTCACCCAGCTTGATCCTATGTACACTGACTTGTAAACAGATCTGACTGAATTTAGCAGGTGTGTGTGTTTTACATGCTGTCAAGTCAGAACCAACTTATAGTGATCCTAATAGAACTTTTAAAGGAATTGTGTTTAAGGAGTGGTTTTGTTGTTGTTGTTGTTTAGTCGTTAAGTCGTGTCCGACTCTTCGTGACCCCATGGACCAGAGCACGCCAGGCCCTCCTGTCTTCCACTGCCTCCCGGAGTTGAGTCAAATTCATGTTGGTCGCTTCGATGACACTGTCCAACCATCTCGTCCTCTGTCGTCCCCTTCTCCTCTTGCCTTCACACTTTCCCAGCATCAGGGTCTTTTCCAGGGAGTCTTCTCTTCTCATCAGATGGCCAAAGTATTGGAGCCTCAGCTTCAGGATCTGTCCTTCCAGTGAGCACTCAGGGTTGATTTCCTTCAAAATGGATAGGTTTGTTCTCTTTGCAGTCCAGGGGACTCTCAAGAGTCTCCTCCAGCACCACAATTCAAAAGCATCAATTCTTCGGCGGTCAGCCTTCTTTATGGTCCAGCTCTCACTTCCATACATCGCTACTGGAAAAACCATAGCTTTGACTATGCAGACCTTTGTCAGCAAGGTGATGTCTCTGCTTTTTAAAATGTTGTCTAGGCTTGTCATCGCTTTCCTCCCAAGAAGCAGGCGTCTTTTAATTTTGTGGCTGCTGTCACCATCTGCAGTGATCATGGAGCCCAAGAAGGTAAAATCTGTCACTGCCTCCATATCTTCCCCTTCTATTTGCCAGGAGGTGATGGGACCAGTGGCCATGATATTAGTTTTTTTTGATGTTGAGCTTCAGACCATTTTTTGCGCTCTCCTCTTTCACCCACATTAAGAGGTTCCTTAATTCCTCCTCACTTTCTGCCATCAGAGTGGTATCATCTGCATATCGGAGGTTGTTGATATTTCTTCCGGCAATCTTAATTCCGGTTTGGGATTCATCTAGTCCAGCCTTCCGCATGATGTATTCTGCATATAAGTTAAAGAAGCAGGGAGACAATATACAGCCTTGTCGTACTCCTTTCCCAATTTTGAACCAATCAGTTGTTCCATATCCAGTTCTAACTGTTGCTTCCTATCCCACAAATAGATTTCTCAGGAGATAGATAAGGTGGTCAGGCACTCCCATTTCTTTAAGAACTTGCCATAGTTTGCTGTGATCCACACAGTCAAAGGCTTTTGCGTAGTCAATGAAGCAGAAGTAGATGTTTTTCTGGAACTCTCTGGCTTTCTCCATAATCCAGCGCATGTTAGCAATTTGGTCCCTAGTTCCTCTGCCCCTTCGAAATCCAGCTTGTACTTCTGGGAGTTCTCGGTCCACATACTGCTGAAGCCTACCTTGTAGGATTTTGAGCATAAGCTTGCTAGCGTGTGAAATGAGTGCAATTGTACGGTAGTTGGAGCATTCTTTGGCACTGCCCTTCTTTGGGATTGGGATGTAGACTGATCTTTTCCAATCCTCTGGCCACTGCTGAGTTCTCCAAACTTGCTGGCATATTGAGTGTAGCACCTTAACAGCCTCATCTTTTAAGATTTTAAATAGTTCAACTGGAATGCCATCACCTCCACTGGCCTTGTTGTTAGCCATGCTTTCTAAGGGCCACTTGACTTCATTCTCCAGGATGTCTGGCACAAGGTCAGCAACCACACTATCTGGGTTGTCCGGGACATCCAGATCTTTCTGGTATAATTCCTCTGTGTAGTCTTGCCACCTTTTCTTGATGTCTTCTGCTTCTGTGAGGTCCCTACCATTTTTGTCCTTTATCATGTCCATCTTTGCACAAAAGGTTCCTTTAATATCTCCAATTTTCTTGAACAGATCTCTGGTTTTTCCCTTTCTATTCTTTTCCTCTATATCTTTGCACTGTTCATTTAAGAAGGCCCTCTTGTCTCTCCTTGCTATTCTTTGGAAGTCAGCATTCCATTTTCTGTAACTTTCCCTATCTCCCTTGCATTTTGTTTCCCTTCTCTTCTCTGCTATTTGTAAGGCCTCGTTGGACAGCCACTTTGCTTTCTTGCATTTCCTTTTCTTTGGGATGGTTTTTGTTGCTGCCTCCTGTACAATGTTACGAGCCTCCATCCATAGTTCTTCAGGCACTGTCCACCAAATCGAGTTCCTTAAATCTGTTCTTCACTTCCACTGTGTATTCATAAGGGATTTGGTTTAGATTATACCTGACTAGCCCAGTGGTTTTTCCTACTTTCTTCAGTTTAAGCTTGAATTTTGCTATAAGAAGCTGATGATCAGAGCCACAATCAGCTCCAGGTCTTGTTTTTGCTGACTGTATAGAGCTTCTCCATCTTTGGCTGCAGAGAACGTAATCAATCTGATTTTGGTATTGCCTATCTGGTGATGTCCATGTGTAGAGTCGCCTCTTGTGTTGTTGGAAAAGAGTGTTTGTGATGACCAGCTTGTTCTCTTGACAAAACTCTATTAGCCTTTGCCCTGCTTCATTTTGAACTCCAAGGCCAAACTTACCTGTTGTTCCTTTTATCTCTTGACTCCCTACTTTAGCATTCCAGTCCCCTATAATGAGAAGAATAGATCTTACATTCCAGGTTCCTATGCAGTATTTTTCTTTGCAGCATCGGACTTTCCTTTCACTTCCAGGCGCGTCCGCAGCTGAGCGTCCTTTCGGCTTTGGCCCAACCACTTCATTAGCTCTGGAGCTACTTGTCCTTGTCCTCCGCTCTTCCTCAGTAGCATGTTGGACGCCTTCCGACCTGAGGGGCTCATCTTCCAGCATCATATCTTTTAGCCTTTTGTTTCTGTTCATGGAGTTTTCTTGGCAAAGATACTGGAGTGGCTTGCCAGTTCCTGCTCCAGGTGGATCGCGTTTTGTCAGAACTCTCCACTATGACCTGTCCGTCTTGGGTGTCCCTGCACAGCATAGCCCATAGCTTCTCTGAATTACTCAAGCCCCTTCGCCACGACAAGGCAGCAATCCGTGAAGGGGAAGGAGTGGTTTAGGGAGTACCAACCCCAGCCCCTGAGTTTTAATGGTCAAGCATGTAGTCAAACCCAAGTCTCCTGAGTCTTAGTCTCTCACCCTACCTACTACACAACACTAGACAAATTCAGTTCAATGCTGCATACTCCTAAGCATAGGTATATATAGATTGCCGCCTTAAAGGAGTAATGTTTATGAAACTTTCCCCCCAATTTTCCTCTGCTTTGGTATTCTTAGTGCACTAAATTGAATGTATCATTATGGAAAAAGTAGGTATTATATTCCATAAGTATTCAGTTTTCCAAGAGAACTTGGTTTATTCAAGGTCATCTGACACCCACTTTCTTATAATCTACTTTTGAGGCAAAGTGCACCAACCTTTGGCAGATCTTAACACAGAGGATTTCTGGTGTTCTGCAGAAAAACCTTTGGGAAATTCCTCTGAACAAACTACTACACAGAACTTGTCCTAGAATTCACTAAGCAAGTCTTATGACTGGAGCCCAGCTGTAAACAAGCGGCTTTTAAATCACCATGTTGTTGTCCACTGTTCTCTTTGCTTGTTCTCTCTTTTTCAGTAATGCTGACTTTGTGAGGTTTTGAAATGTTCTTTAAATTCAGCCAAATGTCTGAATAGACTGTAATTTCATTCTGGTTAGTGAAATGGCTTAGGCCAATATTTTGTAGCAGAAAGAAACTGACAACATAAGCTATAAAACAGTGATTGTATCCTCACCCAAGGAGGCCAAGATCTTCCAGGTATATCTGTGGGTAGTTGTCCTTCTTTGATAGCATATCTTCACTGTCCAGTCATAAAAGGGCAATTGAACCGTATAAGTTGTTAGATACATTTTCAGTCAATAGGAAATTGGGGGAGGAGGGGGCTGTTAACATCAAAAAATAACAGGAAGAACAGTTATTTATTTGGAGGTGATGCTGAGTTACTCTGAAAAGAATCGTGTTCTCTCTGTCCACAACATTCATGTTAGCTTTATGTATATGCATTTTTGCTGCATTGTACCCAAAGGGGAACAATTAATACAGTACAGTATTATCCTTGCACAACCATGCTGCTCTGTGCAGTATGCAAACTGTGCATGCCTTGACACAGTTCTGTGGACAAAGAGATGTAGGCACAAGAGCTTATGTAACCCAGTAGCTAAAGAACAGGGTAGAGGACCGACCATTGTTTCCCTTCCAAATGCTAACAAAACCCTTTTTCTCCCAGAGCCCTTGGAGGTTTGTCCTTGAGCTGCTGGGATAAGCATTCACCAACTGCCAAAACAGGGCCCAACAATACAACAGCTCTGACATATGCCTGGTAGCTTCTGGCTCTGTTTTTCGTAATTGAGTCCCTCTCATCATGGGGAAAAGGAGGGTGTAAACCAGAGCCTGTAGGTATCCCTTGGACAGCTTACCCTGTTTTGACATGGAACAGCTGGTGACAGTGTGGCTTAGGACTTACCTCAAGAAAGTAAGTGCAGCTTAATGTGGCCCATGGTAGAATCTCTTCAGAATCAATGCCACATCATGGGGTGTGGGAGATCCAAGCTCTGGCTTCCACTGGAATATGAAATGTACTGGTTGACCTTGAGCCAGCCTCCCTAAACATAATCTATCCCAACAGAGTTTTTACAGAATAAATCAAGATGGAGAGCCTTTGCACGTCACCTTGAGCTCTTCAAAGGAAAGATGGGATATAAATATAACGGACATAATAAAAACATGGATAAGTGGGCTAATATATTCAGTAGTTGTGTGCTTATGTGTGCGCACGCACAGAGAGAATACCAGTCCCTTCCTTCCATTTAACTAGATGACTTTACTGGTGTATTTATGAACATATTCAAAAAACAGAAGGAAGCCTTAGACGTTGGTTTTTAGTTCAATTCAGAAATGTGGTTTGGATGAATAATGATCATTTTGGCTGTTAACTGGAATAGGCACCTTATGTTGGTAGTGCCTGCCCCTAGAATCCTCTCCTGGTATGTGTTTTATGGGCAGAAAGGAATGTGAACTTGGCCTTTTCTGTCAGCATTCTTGTTTATGAACTTTTGAAAATTTGGGCTGTCTTAATCATCCTTGCAGCAGACTTTGATGTCTTTTTTCCCACTCCCACATAAAACTTTGCTTTCATGTTTTGTCAATGACAGGGACACAGGCAGGGTCACGGGAAACCAGTTTCAAGCACCTGTGAACTGTGGCAAAGCCCATGAGCAGATTTGCTCCAAATGGAGAGGGTACACCTCCCAAATAATATGTTGAGCACTTTATGGGCTCAATTAACTGTAATGACTTGAATGGTGTATACCGTGTCATGTTTCCAGACAATAGTAAAAGTCAGTACTCACGAACTCACTTCTTCTGTTATGTCTTCCAATAAGGAACTGCTGGTGGATAGCTCTAGACTTGCATAGTTATCCAGTACAAATAAATAACCTCACCAGTACTTCAGCTTGGCACCCTGCCCTTGCCCTTTCCCCCAGATTCCAGCTATATGATAAACTATCATTTATAGTTGATATGAGCTCTTACAGTTCTTTACAAAAGTTGTCAGTAGGCAAAGGGCTACATACTGCAGTTGAAACAAAGTGTATAACGCAGTAAGAAACAAGGGCTGGTCTTAGTACCATGTTGAATTTTAACTGGGGGACTCAACATTTATGTATTGGCAGGGGATTCTCGTACTTCCTCTACAGATGCATACTTTTATAAATCTGTATCATACTATCCTCAGTAGTAGATTTGTGTCTCTACTTCTCTGAACAGCCTCAAATACTTTAGCCTTTCCTTGTACAGAAGGTTGAACATTTCCCTGATCGTTTTGGTTGCCCTGTTGTCATTTTTGTTGCTCTGCAATATCTTGAGATGGAATTGATACCGAGGAAAGCTGAAACTATATTTTAAGATTGATCAATGAATTAGTAACTGACAGTACATTCGGAGGAAAACCAGGCCTCGGGAGAATTCGACCCTGAAACATTCACAGATAACCCTTAGCAGAGAAAAACACAGGCCTCAGAGAAACTAGGCCCAGGAAGACAATACATAGACATAGCTTTTTTAAAAAAAATATCAAAGAGCTGCCATCTTTACATGGCAGGTTATCTGACCTACATTCAGCAACCTTCTTTAGTGTTGCTGTTTTTAACTGTGTTCAATATAAGCTTTTGCTTTATGTATTTCATTTTTATCCCACCTTTCTTCCCTAGTGGGGGCCCAAGGCAGCATACAAAAAAGTCTTAAATAAACAATTAATTAAAACAAATTGATTGAGACTTAAAACTAATAGAGACATAAAATAATATTTAAATAATCTTTGATATCATCTTTCTCAGTTCCAGAAAGAATATCCACAGATCTATCGGAACAGATTTCCAAACACCGAAAGTGAAGCCATCTTGTTTGAAGACAAACCCAAAATTAAGCAGCCAATGCTCAGTCTACGAAAGCCAAAGTTTCGTACCATGAGAAATTAATTTATACCATTTGAAAATTTTTGTTTGCTAAGCAACTTCTTTGAGATATGAATATCATCAATGCAAACAACGTTTAAATGAGCCAGTAAACACAAATGTGAACTTGGTGAAATAGGTTTGCGTTTCCATTTTGTATCTTTAAGTATGCAAAGAATGGCATCAGTATTTACAAATCAACCCAACAACTTTAACCAGATGCTCTTTTGAAGTTTTTAAAATGGGCTACTACCAAGAAACTGGGAACGAATGCCGCTGTGTCTGTTAACACTCTGGCCAAGAGTGATCAGATCTGTGCAATTTCTGTTGAGGCCTATATTGGCAACTTGTGCACTTCTGCATTGTGCACCTGCAAGACTCATTTTCCCTTTGGATCGGGGACAAGCCTAACCTCGGCAGCCTAGCCATAACTACATGCACCCCTCTGTGATTCCATTCTGGTACCTACCTAACTGTTTGGCAATATCACTTACAACTCCTCAGGTTTTCAGCCCAAAATATAACCAGGAAGACTAAGAAACAAATTTTGTCAAATTTAACATTCAGAATGCTGACTGCAGCTTCATTCTGTCCATTGAAAACTGTACCAAAGAAAAGATTGCCACTTTCTCAGATCTCAGGCAAGTTTGGTATCATTATCTGAAATCCTGTTGCTTAGCACAGTAAGTCACAGTTGGACTTAGGCCCATTGACTCAGTGGAGCTTATGGATGAGCTGACTCACCAAATCCTCACTGGTTCAATAGGCCTACTCTAGTTGTGACTTACTACACTGAGCAACAGAATTTCAGCCATTGTAACATAACTGCGTTTTTATCTGTACATATTTGTTTTCTTAACAATTCAATAGAATGTGTCAAAAAAAGAGCCAAAAAGAAAGAAGAGTAGGGCTTAGTAGTATTGTGGAAATGAATGTCAGTCTTTGGTGCTTTGTTTTTTGGAGAAATATTATATGTTCATGATATCCTAGCAATCTGATGTTTGTGTTCATTTTCAGCATGTACTACATGTTATTTGACACGTGTAAACAACAGGCTTGCCAGAAACTTTGTTTCATATATGCAGATTTTTCTCATATTTTGCACTAATTGTGAATCTATATATGGTCTCAAAAAGATGTGTGTTCAGTTGTTGATGGAGAGGCGAGTTAACATGCAGCTGATAATACATTGCATATAAGATCATGATCAAGCATGATCATTTTTGCACATCTTGCCTTTCATCAAAAAAGAGTACTATATTGTTTCAATAGCCATAAAAGACTAGTTAATTCATTGTTTACATGGGTGCCAATAAAAGTGTCCTGTGTCTACAGTGCTTTGAAATAAATGGAGGTACACAGCTATTTGCTCCATATACTGTGACTTCTTGCCTTTGTTATTTTTTGTTTGAGTTCAAGCTAATTGATTGGATCCAGGCTTAGGTTAAATCCAACTTGGCTGTCACAACACAACTTTCCTTTTTATTCCTTCCACAATTCCCAGAGCTGCCAAAATAACCCAACAGCTCCAAAAGATTTGCCAGTGCTCTGGAGTAACTCCTGGAGGTGCATTGATGGCTGCAATGGGGAGGGGAGACCAGCCTTACTACATTTTGGCTATTCTGCCAGACGTTGAGCACTGAATCCTGCAAGGTGTTCCTCACAAATGTGCCTAATACGAGCAGTTGATAGAGGTGCACTTTGTAGTGTTTTTGGACTGCAACTCCCAGAATTCTCCAGAAATTCCCCTGGAAGAATTCAGGAAGTTTCAGCCTACAAACACATACCTACAGACACCTACATTTCACTCTGCTGGGGGAAGGCCTACATCTAAGCTACATAGCCTTCCCTGGCTTTAGCTTCCTATTGTTAATGTGTTTTTTTTTTAAAAAAAAAAGATGTTACAATAATGTCTGGGAATGGTAGTGTCTCTGCCCATTAGACTATATAGAGGGTGCCTTCCAAAGAACTATGACTCTCAGGAAGTGAACTCCAAAAAGTCCAATTTTTAACTGCCCTGCTCAGCATTCACAGACTTCCTTTACTGATTCATCTCTTTTTTTATCTTTCTCTTCCTGCTGCCTCCAGCTCTTCCCAGCATAATGTGCCCAAAGCACAATAGCTTCGGATTAATCATTCTAGCTTCTACATTAGCACTGTTTATTTGTCTTTCTAGCAATTCATAGTATAGGTAAAGCTTTACGGGTAGAGGGAGATATGGCGTTGGCAGGGCCCCTACTCGTGTCAGAAGAACGGTGAGCAGATGCTTGAAAGCTGTTCACTGTTCTGGGACCCTGACCAACTGTCAGGACCGAGGTAACCAGATTAGCTGACCCTCCACTCTAAAACTGGTGCTGTTGAATGCCAGGTCTGTATCCAATAAATTCCAGATTATTTACGATCTTATTCTGGAAGAGGATGCAGACCTGGCATGCATAACCGAAACCTGGATTGGCAGGGAGGGGGGGTCCACCTCTTGCCCTCGCCTGTCCTCCCGGCTATGCGATCCAGCACCGGGGTAGACTGGAGGGACGGGGGGGAGTTGCCGTTATATATAAAAACACCCTAGAGGTTACTAGGCGCTCCAAGGTGGTGAAGCCGGGTTTGGAGGCCCTCCATGTGTCGATAGGGGCTAGGGATGGTATTGGGATTTTGCTGGGTTACCGTGCTCCCCGCGACCCAGCCATCTCCGTACCAGAGCTTGTGAGCTTCGTCTCCGCGGCTCTGCTGGAATTCCCGAGGCTTTTAGTCTTGGGGGATTTCAACATCCATGCGGAGGCTGAGGTATCTGGTCCAGCTCTTGAGTTCCTGGAAACCATGGCTTCCTTGAACATGTCCCAACATGTTAACAGCCCCACCCACGTGGGTGGCCATATGCTAGACCTGGTCTTTTCCACCAACTGGAGCGAGCGTGATCTGATGGTGACCGACCTTGTGTCAGTTCCCTTGTCATGGTCGGATCACCACCTAATAAAATGTAACCTCTTCATGGCCCTCGCAGGGAGCAAGGACCTATTTTAATGGTCCACCCTCGAAGGTTACTGGATCCTATAGGATTCCAGGATACCATGAGGGGGATACCGGCAGATCTGGTTGGCACTCCTGTCGAGGCTCTGGTGGATGGTTGGGCTACGGCCGCCACTAGGGCTGTAGACACGATCGCTCCTAAACGCCCTCTCCAATGCAGAGCTCATCCAGCGCCCTGGTATAACCAGGAGCTATGAGCAATGAAGCAAACTAGGAGAAGGCTAGAGAGCAAATGGAGAAGGAAACCGACGGAGTATAATAAAGAAGCTGTTAGGGCTGCGACTAACCTTTATCTGGCTAAGATAAGGGCTGCTAGTCAAGCTCACCTCGCTAACCGGATAAGCGAGGCTTCAAATCAGCAGGCGGAAATTTTCCGTATAGTTCGCGACCTGTCCGGAATTGGTCGGGGCGAAGGGCCTCCCCCTAGCATCTCCCCTGACCAATTTGCAGCATTTTTAAAAACTAAAGTGGAGGCCATCCGCCGGGAGCTTTCTCCTTTTTTGGTTACAGTGGATTGAGCAGAGATGTCCAGCGCTCCACCTTGCCCGGTGAGTTTTGACCACTTTCAACCTGTGACGCCTGACATTGTGGACAAGGCGCTAGTTCGCTGTCGGGCCACCACCTCCTCCCTTGACCCTTGCCTGGCCTGGCTAATCAAAGCAGCCAGGCCTATAACAACCGAATGGGCTACAGCGATAATTAATGGGTCTCTCCAGGAGGGCAGGTTTCCCCCTGCCCTCAAGGAGACACTCATTAGGCCTATTCGAAAGAAACTTAATTTGGTGACGGACGATATTGGCAATTATAGGCCCGTCGCCAATGTTTCTTTCATGAGTAAAGTGGTTGAGAGAGTGGTGGCCGATCAGCTTCAGGCGCACTTGGATGAAACAAATGCCCTGGATCCGTTCCAGTCGGGGTTCAGGCCGCGCCATGGTACAGAAACGGCATTGGTCGCCCTGTTAGATGACCTCTTGAGGGAGGCCGACAGGGGAAAAACTTCTCTGTTGGTCCTCCTTGATATCTCAGCCGCCTTTGATACCGTCGACCACGGTATCCTCCTGAGGAGGGTCTCCGAGTTGGGAATCGGTGGTCAGGCGTTGGCCTGGCTCCGGTCCTTCCTGGGGGACCGTCCTCAGAGAGTTCAGCTTGGGGAGCATGAGTCGGCTCAATTGTGGGGTTCTGCAGGGTTCGACCATCTCTCCAATGCTGTTTAACATCTATATGAGGCCGCTGGGCGAGGTTATCAGGGGGTGTGGAGCATCGTGCCATCAATATGCCGATGACACACAGCTCTACATCTCCTTTTTGCCAACTACAGTGGATGCCGTTCTGTCCCTGCAGCGCTGCCTGGGGTCTGTATTGCAGTAGATGCAGGAAAATGGGCTGAGGCTGAACCCGGACAAGACGGAGGTCCTGAGGATCGGGGGGCCTACCATCAGCGGTTTGAGAAACTCCCTCTCTTTTGGGGGGGTGACTCTCACCGCGAAGAGTGAGGTGCGCAGCTTGGGGGTCTATCTGGACCAGGCGCTTGCCATGGAATCCCAGGTAGTGTCAGTGGTCCGCACCGCTTATTTCCATCTCTGGCGGATAGCCCAGCTGCGTCCCTATCTAGATGTTGGGTCGCTCACCACTTTGGTCCATGCGCTCGTAATCTCGAGATTAGACTACTGTAATGCTCTCTACGTGGGGCTGCCTTTGAGATCTATGTGGAAACTCCAGATGGTGCAGAATGCGGCGGCCAGACTTCTCAGTGGGGTAAGGAAACATCAACATATTACTCCCACTCTGGCCGCCTTGCATTGGCTGCCCGTTTGGTTCCGCGTAGATTTCAAAGTTTTAATGCTTACGTATAAAACCCTAAACGGTTTAGGGCCTCGCTACCTGACGGAATGCCTTCTCCCACCTAGATCTACCCGTATCACCCGATCTAGCCAGGAGGTGAGGCTGAGGAGCCTAACGCCGAGGGAGGCCCGGAAGGAAAAAACAAGAAACAGGGCCTTCTTGGCAGTGGCTCCTCGTCTTTGGAACAGCCTCCCTCCTGAGATTCGCATGGCCCTGTCACTGGGCGTCTTTAAATGCCAACTGAAAACCTGGCTGTTTAAGCAAGCCTTCCCTCCACCCACCGTCTGAATTTTGTTATTTTGTGTTTTCTCCCATCTTGGATCATTGTTTATTTAGTAATATATTGTTATGATTTTAAATTGTTACATGATATGTTGTCACCCGCTTAGAGTAGTCTATATGACTAGATGGGCGGGCTATAAATGTAATAAATAATAATAATAATAATAATAACTCCACATTCCAAATGAACTGATTTTTTTTCCCTATCAGCTTCCTTCACTGTCCTACTTTTACATCTGTACATAGTAGCTGAGAAAACCATAGTATAGGTTATCTTTGTCTTGGTCTCCAGTGACATTATCATTACACTCGAGGATCTTTTCTACTGCCTTTATAACTGCCCTTCCAAATCTCAGTCGTTTTCTGATTTCTTTAAAAAGGGAGTTGAAAATAAAACAGCCAACATTATAATGCCATTGTACAAAATGATGATAAGGCCGCACCTGGAGTATTGCGTACAGTTCTGGTCGCCGCACCTCAAAAAAGACATTTAATTGGCCTGGAACTGGAGAAGGTGCAGAAGAGAGTGACTAAAATGATGACTGGGCTGGGGCACCTCCCTTGTGAGGAAAAGCTACAGCGTTTGGGGCTCTTTAGAGCAGGGGTCTCCAAACTATGGCCTACAGGCCACATCCAGCCCTCCTTGCCTTTTTATCCAGCCTGGCGGGCGGGAGTGCGTGCAGGCAGGCATACGTGTGTATGCATGCACACGTTCAGCCCTTGAAAATCTGGAACATATATGTTGTGCCCTTCTGAAAAGTTTGGAGACCCCCAATCTAGAGAAAAGGCTCCTGAGGGGGGACATGATTGAGACATATAAAATTATGGAGCGGGTGGATAAAGTGGATAGAGGCAAGCTCTTTTCCCTCTCACATAATACCAGAACCAGGGGGCATCCACTCCAATTGAGTGTTGGGAGAGTGAGAACAGAACAGAAAATACTTCCTTACCCAGCATGTTGTTAGTCTGTGGAACTCCTTGCCACAGTTTATGGTGATGGCATCTGGCCTAGATGCCTTTAAAAGGGGACTGGACAGATTCCTGGAGGAAAAGTCCATCGCAGGTTACAAGCCATGATGGGGATGTATAATCTCCAGGCTTAAAAGGAAGGTACTTCAAAATGGGGAGTGATATCAGGAGACAGGTATCTAGTTGTCCTGTGTGCTCCCAGAGGCATCTGGTGGGGCCACTTTGAGATACAGGAAGCGGACTAGATGGGCCCTTGGCCTGATCCAGCAGGGCTCTTCTTATGTTCTCATGTTTATGTTCTTATGTTCTTGGCTGTGGTCTCCATTCGGATTGATGACTGGAATGATATATAGAAAATCTATAAGCCACCATATCAGCTCTCCTAGACAAGGCTTCACTGCCATACACACAGAATATTATCCTTGTTAAAAAAAATGTTCTGACCAGACAAATAATGTGGAAAAGCAAGAGTGAAATTAAATCAATAATTACTGAACAGAGATAAAAACAATTTGCATAGCTATAACATTTTTCCCCCTTCACGGATTGCTGCCTTGTTGTGGCGAAGGGGCTTGAGTAATTCAGAGAAGCTATGGGCTATACCGTGCAGGGACACCCAAGACAGACAGGTCATAGTGGAGAGTTCTGACTAAACGCGATCCACCTGGAGCAGGAACTGGCAAGCCACTCCAGTATCTTTGCCAAGAAAACTCCATGGACAGAAACAAAAGGCGAAAAGATATGACGCTGGAAGATGAGCCCCTCAGGTCGGAAGGCGTCCAACATGCTACTGAGGAAGAGCGGAGGACAAGGACAAGTAGCTCCAGAGCTAATGAAGTGGTTGGGCCAAAGCCGAAAGGACGCTCAGCTGCGGACGCGCCTGGAAGTGAAAGGAAAGTCCGATGCTGCAAAGAAAAATACTGCATAGGAACCTGGAATGTAAGATCTATGAACCTTGGTAAGCTGGATGTGGTCAAACAGGAGATGGCAAGAATAAACATTGACATCCTGGGCATCAGTGAACTAAAATGGACGGGAATGGGCGAATTCGATTCAGACGATTATCATATCTACTATTGTGGGCAAGAATCCCGTAGAAGAAATGGAGTAGCCCTCATAGTCAACAAAAGAGTGGGAAAAGCTGTACTGGGATACAATCTCAAAAATGATAGAATGATTTCAATACGAATTCAAGGCAGACCTTTCAACATCACAGTAATCCAAGTTTATGCACCAACCACCAATGCTGAAGAGGCTGAAATTGACCAGTTCTATGAAGACTTACAACACCTTCTAGAACTGACACCAAAGAAAGATGTTCTTCTCATTATAGGGGACTGGAATGCTAAAGTAGGGAGTCAAGAGATAAAAGGAACAACAGGTAAGTTTGGCCTTGGAGTTCAAAATGAAGCAGGGCAAAGGCTAATAGAGTTTTGTCAAGAGAACAAGCTGATCATCACAAACACTCTTTTCCAACAACACAAGAGGCGACTCTACACATGGACATCACCAGATGGGCAATACCGAAATCAGATTGATTATGTTCTCTGCAGCCAAAGATGGAGACGCTCTATACAGTCAGCAAAAACAAGACCTGGAGCTGATTGTGGCTCTGATCATCAGCTTCTTATAGCAAAATTCAAGCTTAAACTGAAGAAAGTAGGAAAAACCACGGGGCTAGTCAGGTATAATCTAAACCAGAGGTCCCCAACCCCCGGTCCGTGGCCTGGGGCAGACCAGGCTGCCGAGACAGACCTCCCGCCCCCCCGTACGCATTTACCCCCGCGCTACCCATTTGCGCCTGCGCGTGCGCTCCACCACACCCATGCGAGCGCCGTGCCACCATTTGTGCATGCACACGGGTGCTCGTGCGCATGCGCAAACGGTGCTCGGGCGTGCGGGCATGCGCCTGTGCGAGAGAGCGCACGCTTCTTCACGCATGCGCACGAGCGTGGGGGGTGCCCCGCCTTCCTCAGCCAGTCCGCGGACCAAAAAAGGTTGGGGAACGCTGATCTAAACCAAATCCCTTATGAATACACAGTGGAAGTGAAGAACAGATTTAAGGAACTCGATTTGGTGGACAGAGTGCCTGAAGAACTATGGATGGAGGCTCGTAACATTGTACAGGAGGCAGCAACAAAAACCATCCCAAAGAAAAGGAAATGCAAGAAAGCAAAGTGGCTGTCCAACGAGGCCTTACAAATAGCAGAGAAGAGAAGGGAAACAAAATGCAAGGGAGATAGGGAAAGTTACAGAAAATGGAATGCTGACTTCCAAAGAATAGCAAGGAGAGACAAGAGGGCCTTCTTAAATGAACAGTGCAAAGATATAGAGGAAAATAATAGAAAGGGAAAAACCAGAGATCTGTTCAAGAAAATTGGAGATATTAAAGGAACCTTTTGTGCAAAGATGGACATGATAAAGGACAAAAATGGTAGGGACCTCACAGAAGCAGAAGACATCAAGAAAAGGTGGCAAGACTACACAGAGGAATTATACCAGAAAGATCTGGATGTCCCGGACAACCCAGATAGTGTGGTTGCTGACCTTGTGCCAGACATCCTGGAGAATGAAGTCAAGTGGCCCTTAGAAAGCATGGCTAACAACAAGGCCAGTGGAGGTGATGGCATTCCAGTTGAACTATTTAAAATCTTAAAAGATGAGGCTGTTAAGGTGCTACACTCAATATGCCAGCAAGTTTGGAAAACTCAGCAGTGGCCAGAGGATTGGAAAAGATCAGTCTACATCCCAATCCCAAAGAAGGGCAGTGCCAAAGAATGCTCCAACTACCGTACAATTGCACTCATTTCACACGCTAGCAAGCTTATGCTCAAAATCCTACAAGGTAGGCTTCAGCAGTATGTGGACCGAGAACTCCCAGAAGTACAAGCTGGATTTCAAAGGGGCAGAGGAACTAGGGACCAAATTGCTAACATGCGCTGGATTATGGAGAAAGCCAGAGAGTTCCAGAAAAACATCTACTTCTGCTTCATTGACTACGCAAAAGCCTTTGACTGTGTGGATCACAGCAAACTATGGCAAGTTCTTAAAGAAATGGGAGTGCCTGACCACCTTATCTATCTCCTGAGAAATCTATTTGTGGGATAGGAAGCAACAGTTAGAACTGGATATGGAACAACTGATTGGTTCAAAATTGGGAAAGGAGTACGACAAGGCTGTATATTGTCTCCCTGCTTCTTTAACTTATATGCAGAATACATCATGCGGAAGGCTGGACTAGATGAATCCCAAACCGGAATTAAGATTGCCGGAAGAAATATCAACAACCTCCGATATGCAGATGATACCACTCTGATGGCAGAAAGTGAGGAGGAATTAAGGAACCTCTTAATGTGGGTGAAAGAGGAGAGCGCAAAAAATGGTCTGAAGCTCAACATCAAAAAAACGAAGATCATGGCCACTGGCCCCATCACCTCCTGGCAAATAGAAGGGGAAGATATGGAGGCAGTGACAGATTTTACTTTCTTGGGCTCCATTATCACTGCAGATGGTGACAGCATCCTGAAGCTGAGGCTCCAATACTTTGGCCATCTCATGAGAAGAGAAGACTCCCTGGAAAAGACCCAGATGTTGGGAAAGTGTGAGGGCAAGAGGAGAAGGGGATGACAGAGGACGAGATGGTTGGACAGTGTCATCGAAGCTACCAACATGAATTTGACCAAACTCCGGGAGGCAGTGGGAGACAGGAGGGCCTGGCATGCTCTGGTCCATGGGGTCACGAAGAGTCAGACATGACTTAACGACTAAAGAACAACAAAAAACATTTTTTCTTTGTTTGGCCTGGACCAAGCCCACAGTTTGGAACCTAGAGAGAGTTTTGGAAGTAGCCCTGCCTCTCCTTCCTGTAATGCATATGCAAAGGGCTGCCCCTCAGTTCAAAAGACAGAGAACTTTGAGCAAAATCTTGAAGACGGGCAGATTGATGGCTTCTTCCATCAATTGTCTACATCAGGAATGGCTTTCTCAATAAGATATGACTTTAGGCAAGCACTGTGGTTATATCTGGTCTGGTTAGAAAAGGACTGCTGGACTTTACATGGAGGAGCAGAAAAGACATGACAGTCTGTGAGGGAAATTAAGTTTTATATCACAAAAAACCGTTTTTAAAGAAAGCACCCAGGATGATAGGCACAGAGGGGAAGAAATGAAGTGTAAAGCAGTAATATAGTCACTGAAGGGGAAACGATGTGGTGTAAAATAACAAAAATTAAAATTCTATAAACAAAACGTATATGTATAAAACTAAATTAGGAAAAAATAGAATAACCATAGACTAACAAATAGTAGTAGTCAAACTTACTACTACAGTCTCCTGCTGTGACAGATGAACCAAAGCACTAAAAAGTTACAAAGTATGTCTCTGTACATGTGCAAACCCATATGTGTGATGCACAGAAACCACAGTGAAAAGCAGCAGAATCCCTACCCCCACCTACTTGCCTTCTGAAAGATAGCCAGGAAATCTCCATCCTCCAAACATGGAATTTTGGGAAGCAACATATCTGAGATCCTGTGTGGGCAACATTTCCCCTTCCCTGTTGTACAACTTAATCTCATCACCACAGTGTATGAAGAATTAAGGATTTGTGTGGTCATATTTCTTTGTTTGATACATCTTAGGAACCCATGTTTGTTTTGTAACGGACATAAAATAGTTATGTTTAGGAAATCCACAGTCATAACAGGTAGGCTGATTTGACATTGGAGAAGACACCCACTGAGGAGTTCTGTGTATAAACTTGTAGGCAGTCCCCATAGCCCCCTCCATGATGCAGAGCCAAGTTGCAAAAGAACAAATGCTTTATTGAACACTGGTGTGAACAAGAAAACCCAACAGGGTTACACTAAGCTATTCTTAAAATCGGGGAGTCTCTCCCTTCTCTAATGTGGACAGGGCGTCACAGTCACTCAGGGGTTGTTGGTGGCTGAAGGATGAACATCTTGTCCTCAAGGAGGTCTAGGACACCACAGAAGTGAGCCAGGCAGGGCATGCCACAGCAAGGGTGATGTACTGTGACTATCAGCTGGCCCTTGAGCCTCCACTTCCCGATAGCAGATGACCTCCAGGGGCACAAGGAGGATAGAGTTGGAAATGAGGTGGTGACAGAGGATCTCTCCAGCCAGAGGATCTCTCCATGGCTGGGCAGTGCCAGGGCTTGAGGTGCCTGAGTTCGTCTGACAGGAGCCTGAGATCACTAGTGATGGCTGGGGGTGCCCACTTCTTGTGTAGTCTTTGCCCCATCTTGTCCCTTGCATCCACCCGGTGGTCTGACTCCTCCTCAGTGGCCAACTCCCTTTTATCCCTCCCCCAGGACGCTCCTCCTGTCTCCTTCTCTGTCTTCCCTACACCCCCTCTTGTGTCATCTGCAGAGGCCCCCAGTCCACGGCAGAGCTATTGGCGTCAAAGTCCACAGGCCAAGGAGCTGAGGTTGGGGGCCTGCTGTCAGTTGGACCAGCCTTGGGAGCAGGATCCTCTCTGGTCCTACAAACCTCTGCACAAGCCTCTGCACACATCTTTAGTCCAAATGAAAAATACAGATTTATGTATCTTGTACTCTTTAGGTGAATTCCTACATAGCAGTTGGGAGGCAGGGTGAGGAACCAGACCTTCTCATAGACTTTCAAAGATTATAGCACTAATTAGTCACAAAAAGCCATATTACTTGGAACAGAGTGTACGTTATTGATAAAGGAATTTGCAGTGTTTCCATTAAAACATTTTCTTTAAGGAGCCTCTTTGTAAATATGCATAATTTCGAGAGAGAGAATCCTGCAGCTGCCCTTCATACATGATTGAAACAGTGGGAGGAGATAAAAACTGTGATAAATTAGCAGTTAGTCTAGGTAGCTACTGCGATCTTCTGTTTGTTAGGTTTCTCAGAGACTCTGTGTTGCAGAGAACAAGTTGTCTATTGAGTATATTTTGCACGGGGAAGTAGGATATTATTCTCTTGACTCTTGGAGGCAGTAATATGCCTATGACCAATTCTTCTAAGCTGGATGCTTGGGTAACACAGCAAAAGGCTGGTGACAAGGCAAGAGCACGTTACAGACTGTGTGACCAGAGCCCCCACTTTCTTCTCCCTTGCTGTTTCTTTGTAATCTACTTCTGCATGGCGGATTTAGGTCTCTGGAAAACACTCAAAGACCTTTGAACAGTAGGACAAAATCTTATAAAGCTTCAGGAGGATTTGAGTGCTGAAAGATACTTCTGTTTCCTGGGGCTGCACTAATTGGCTCATATGTTTCCATAAAGCCATTGCTCCTGTCAGTAAAACCTAACATATAAATAGCCAGGGCACATTTCTGACTGCTGTACTCTGCATTTGACTCAGGAAAGTTCAAGTCCTTTCTGGGAGAGAAAATGTTCAGCCAGTAAGTATCCTCTAGGATTTTCTCTACATGGAGATTAAATGTCAACCAAGGAAATGCAATCATGGCAATAGATTGTTACAGGTGGCAATTTTCTCAGAAGCACGGGCAGCATGCATCTTAGCATGCTGTCTTCTATGGAACTCATCAAATAATGTGAGAAAGATCCTAGAATGTTATGGGGGAAAAGTGACCAACAGTTAACAGTGAAGGTGGATGCTATTAGAAGTGATTAATCTTATGTTCTTGATTTGGGAAACCTAAATCCATTACATTGAAGTACATTCAGTGGCACTTCCATTTAATAGGCAGAAAAATACTTCAGGCACTTTTAAAAGTGTAAGCTACTTCAGTGAGATTTGTTCTGCCCCAACTATAGCATGGCACAGTCCCATACTTGGAGGGCTGCTGTTTTGAACAAATATGCTGAACTGGACAGGCAGCGCTGGAAAACTGGCTCACTGGATTATTTATTATACTTGGGATCAAACTACGGTGGATATCTGTGTGAGGAAGGCTCAGGCTGGGATGAAAATCAACACTGCTATGTTTCTGGGATGTCATGACTGATAAGGAGAAATTTGTGCACATTTTGTCCACAGAAACAGGCTATACTGTACTAGAGAAAATTGTGTGAGGTCAATGGTTTTTGAAATATATTCAGCTATCTTTCTTGAATGTAATCTAATGCTGTAGATGAAAAAGCAGGGCATGTGTCTTGAAACACAACTGATGGTATTTGTGCTCAAGGAAATTAGTAATAGTTTTCTTACAATGGCTGCCAGATTTTATGTTCTCATTCTGTCTACCGTGCCTTCTTTTCATTTAGGTCAAACATATCCAGATCCAGTTTAAAAGTCTTATTCTAATTTCTCTTTCTCATGTAAGTAAAGGAAACAGCCCAGGGCATACTGAGTTACTCACCCTTAACTTTCCAAACATCTTTCAGAGTCGAGCACCCAGCTGGTGGGTACAAGAAGCTCTTTGAGACTGCAGAGGAACTGTCCTCACCCATAACTACTAATGTCACAGGTTAGTGCCCTGCTAAAGTGCTTTCTTTTCTAACAGTGTCCATGTTCTTTGCTTCATGCTGACCAAACAAGCCCTGTGTGCTTTTCACTGAAACAAATGGCTGGAATTTATCACAGAGATCCGGTGATGGTAGAAATTATCTGAGGGAAGGGAAGGCAGAGGAACCTATGACATTCTTTATTGTCATGCTAATTAATTCAGTTAGATGCAATCAGATTTCCACATTGTAGCACTGAGGTTGTTTTCACCAAAATATTAAAATATCAAAGTCATATCTAGCTCTAATCAGAAATTTTCTGTTAACTCAAGTTGGGCAGAATTGGGCCAAGTAAACAAGATTAACATCAGCCAGTCCATTCTAAAGGCAGTACTGTTACAAAGCAAGAAATTATAAGAGAAACCATAGGGATTTTCTCAAAGACTACAGTGATGGAGCCTGGCACGAATGAGATGGCAAAATGTTATATTTTGTCATTCATTCATTCATTCATTCATTCATACATACATACATACTTCACTTGTGCTCATCAATATAATTCTCATTAATGGAGTCTGGTTGCTGATTTTAAAGTGCAAAAGCACTGATGTGGAGAAAGACAGCCAAAGGACTTGGCATAAATTGATTCTCAAGTATTTAATGCTTTAAACATCAAAACCAGAACTTACATGCATTAGCATGTAGTGCAGTTGTATGGAGTGTCAAGTGTTATATGACTCAACTCTCTAGTCCCCATCAAGTCTGGCTTGTTCATATTCTTGCACAAGCTGAGGTTTCCAAATATTTAAAGGAAGCCCCATGCACAGCATATGTCAGTGAATGAGGGAAACGTTCCACACAATGTCACTGTGGCAGCAGATAGAAAGAAACTGAGAGACTCAGGCTGAGGCGTGCCTGGATATGCGTAGAAGAAGGTGGGGGCAGAATTCTTGCCTAAACTGTTCATCTCTAGAATGTTCTGTGCAGGTACAGAATCACATCTGTGTGAGTCAAAGAAATAACAAAGAAGAACCGAGGGAGTTATCAGGCCTCTTAGTCAGGATTACAGCTAGTGTACCATTCTAAGCTGATCAAAACACCATCCTTACCTGAACTTCCGGTGTGCCACAGGGCAGAACTCTCAAACCATGTGTTTCATTCCTTAAGGAGGAAAGCTGCATCCAAGTCCAGTTGTGCATTTCAGTATATTCGCTGTGTCAAAGAGACTAAAGACACACCTAATCTATGCTTATGGGAACCCCTCAAGCAGCACCCTCCTGTTCATGTTCCCTAGCAACTATTATGAACATTCATAATGTTTCTGATACTAGAAGTTATATATAGTCATCATCAGGACTATTAGCCTTTGACAGCCTTACCAACACACAGCAGTTCTTTGCCTATATAATGGGCATGCATTATATGTTTTGAAAAATCTCTTACTCCATGCTCAATCTTCTCTCCCTAAATCCTTTTTCTTCCCAGTGCAGACATTGATTTGTTGGCTTTATAAATATTCTCTAGATGGAAAGTGAATACCCTTCCTGTTGAATTTCATTTATTTGACTCCATTTTTAGGGTTAATTTAGTGCAGTAACTAAGAAATAGAACCTAAAATTCCTAAGGGAAGTTCTTTTCCACATTCATGGACAGACACATTTTGGTGGGAAAAGATCAGGGTTTTGTTTTGTTTTTTCCAAACTGTCCTCCACTCCATGGGGAAAAAATTAACTAAATCATTTACTGCACATGCTGCCCTTGCACAGTATTAAAAGCAGCTGGTTGGAGTGAATAGAGTGCTCAGGTTGGCCTTATTCTTGCCTTATTTTGGCACAATATAAGAGATTGTATGGTGTGAGGCCAGCACAGGCTCACTTTCACCCTCCATCACTCACACAGATCAGAACAGCAGCATCTGGACTAGAGGTTTTTAGGACAGAAGGATGAAAGGAAGAGGAACCACCTTCACATCTTTCACCCTTTCTGTTCTTTTTCTTATCTGCTGCTATTTCAGTGTGATTAACATGAGGAGTATATCCAGCGATTCCAGATTCCCTATTAGCAGACCCCAGGTTTCTCTTGCCAAAGAGGGGTGTGGGGGACCAGAGGGTTTTTTTAAAATAGATTTCCACTAGTCAGCCTGTATTCCAGATACACGTTGAGGAGTCTTCCTCAATCTGTTGCCTTCCAGATATGTTAGATTACAATTTCTACCATTCCAAACCAGCAAAACTAGGGAGGAGGGAGAGATGGAGGCACCAAACCTCATGCATAGACCAGAAATGAAATCAAAACTTCTGTCTAACTGACCTAATTGTGCATTTTACCTGCCTGAGCAAAGTGTTGGGTTTCAGAGCTTGTGCAGAATTCCTTACTGGAAAGATGATCACCTGGTTGGATGATTCCAAGAGGTAAAACACTGAGTTGATTCTTTGCTTACTTATGAGAAAGATAGCTCCTTGAGTTAGATATCTAGCTGTAGAGCCAGAGGTTGGGAGTTTGATTCCTCATTGTGCCTCCGAGGAGACGAGCCAGCATGTGCACAATCCTAGGGCACCCCAGAAGAAGGGAATGGAAAACCACTTCTGAGTACCCTCTTCCTAGAAAACCTTGAAGATTGCCATCAGTCAGAATTGACTTGATGGCACACAATTATGATTATTAAAAGCTCTCCATTTAATGAAGGCTAGCTGTTAGTCCAATGCTGAGGGAAAATACTCTTTGCCTTAGTGGACAAGAGAGCCAATCAGGCATGTATTTAATTGATTCAGTCTCTTTAATGACTGTGGATTTATTTATTTTTTAAATACTGAGGAGTTCCATAAGGAATGTCTAAATGCAGGCACTCTAGGTGGCACTATTGGTCTATTTAGAAAATAAATAAGCATTTGTCACATCAAGCTAGATTCTGCCTTGCGTCTTACAAATATGGTGAGGGTGGTGGGGCTATAAGTAGGATGGAACAGCGAGAGCTTTGCCCGAAGGGACCAAAATTTAGAAGGCACAAAAATCTAGAAGTATGTTTGTAGTGAGTGTCGGGAATATAAACAGCAACTGCTGCTCCCAGCCTTATTCACTTTTCTTTTTTTAAAGCATACATTTGTTTTTACTTTTGAGGGGACCCTGCATTCCATCCCTTCCTTTCTAATAAGGGACTTGTGCCCGTGCCTCAGGGTGGAGTGGGTGGGAGATGGTGCCGCTTGCCCTAAGTGCCAAAAGGGCTAGTTACAACTCTGAGTGCTAGAGATAAAAAGCAGCAAGAGACATAAGCAAACCTTCACCACTGATACTTGGTGTGCCATCATGGTGCACCTTGGTACACTTCCCACCTTAATAGAACATAAAGGGTACATTTATTTCAGATTCTGTAAGTGTTACTCTCAGGCAGTGGAAAGCATTACACCTCAGAGTCACAGTCAGTTTGCACTCTCGCTGCCTTCAGAAAGTGTGTGAAGATACACCTTTTCAAGCCAGCATTTTAAACTGTTTTGTTTTTTGAGGTCTGATTACTACAGTTGTTTTGATTACATTCGTTGTAACTGGGGTATTTTTTTTTAGTCTCCTTTTAATCTTTTTTAAACTTCTGTATTTATGTTTGCTAGCTGAGCACTATTTTCTAGTAGAAAGCTGGAAATGTAAGTAAATGTCTACAGCAACCAAATATCCAAAATGCTGCAGCCAGATTGTTAACTGGGTTTGGTTACAGGGATCACATACCCTCCCTGTTACAACAGCTGCACTGGCTGCCAGTCTGTTTCCAGGCAAAATTCAAAGTTCTGCTTTTTTACCTATAAAGCCCGAAATGGCTTGGGTCCAAGCTGTCTCAAAGACCATATCTCCATTTATGAGCCTGCTTGAGGTTTAAGACCAGTAGATTAGGCCTTTTGCTTGGTATCACCACTCACACAGGTACATTTGATGAGGACATGGAAGAGGGTCACTGCTCCTGGACTCCGGAACGCCCTCCCATGTGGCCCCATTTTTGCTTCTATAATCTGAGACCTGCAGAGCTGGAAGGGGCCCTGTGGAGTCCAGCCCCTGTCAAGGAGGCACAGTGGGGAATTGAACTCCCAATTTCTGGCTCTGCAGCCAGATATCTAAACCACTGAGCTATCCACAAGCAGGCGGAGGCCTTTCTATTCAGGCAGGCTTTCTTTTAATGACTGGTCGGGTAGGTTTTTTTAAAGGAAGTATTGTATTTCTGTTGTTTTTAACATGACTTTAATACTGCGTGTATATACAAGTTTTTAATATATTTAATTCTTTTTTAATTAAACAAATTAAATTTGTTGATTTATTAATTAACCAATTAATTAATTAATTTCAAACAGGTTTGGAGTTAAATTCCCCACTGTGCCTCCTGTGAGTACAGCAGTGGTTCCCTACCTTGGATAACCTAGGTGTTCTTGGCCTGCATCTCCCAGAAACCCTGGTCAGGATAGCTGGTGCTGAAGGCTTCTGGGAATTGCAGTCCAAGAACACCTGGGTTACCGAAGGTTGAAAACCACTGGAGTAGAGCCAGCCTGTGTGGCCTTGATCAAGCTGCACAGTCTCTGAGTGTCCCTAGAAGAAGGGGATGGTAAACCAGTTCTGAGTATTTTCTACCTGGAAAAAACTCAAAAAGAGTCATCATAAGTTAGAATTGACTTGACGGCACATTATTATTATTATTATTATTATTATTATTATTATTATTATTATTATTATTATTATTATTATTATTATTATTATTATTATTAATTTAATTCTTTTTTCGCATCACAAAAAATTATTGTTTTAGCTTTTAATATTGTTTCTTTTAATATTGCAAGCTGCCTTGGATCCTTTTTAGAGAAAAGGTGGCATATAAATATTATAAATAAATAAATAAAACCGCCACCATTCTGATGGATTGTTTCATTTCTTAAAGTTGATTGCTGTCTTTGTAACAGGTAGGATTCCAGTCTGGCTCAGAGGCAGTCTACTTAGATGTGGGCCTGGCTTATTTGAAGTTGGTTCTGAACCATTCTATCATTTGTTTGATGGCCAAGCTCTTCTTCACAAGTTTGAGATTAAAGAAGGGCATGTGACTTATTACAGGAGGTAAGTGACACCTCTATCCCCACAGCTCATGCATATTCTTTTCTGTTGCCAGTGAAGGCCAGGGCAAGATTTTACTACTCTTGCCTCTTTAAATCAAATTTATAATTAAATATAATTCTGTTCCAGAACTACTACGTGTTTTGGCTGCTCCTTCCTTATAAAGCAGGAGTAAATGATCCATATCATAGATTTTCCTGGACAAAGAGATAAGGATTCTAAAGCATGTTGAAATGGGTGTGTATGTAATAAATAATCAATCAGACCTTGAACACCTGGGTTGCAGCTTGCATTCTTTACACATTGTATGGTGTTGTCTCCTTTCTCTACATTTCCCCCTTTCACTATGGCCCGCCTTTTCTAGAACTTCTTTGCCACTGTAAAGTCTCTTTCATTTTTGGGCTGCTCAGGAACAGCCTTACAGTTAGGTAGAGTGAGGCAGTCACTGGAGGTGGCAGATGCTGGATGGTGTGGAGTGAACGGTTCCAGTAGCCTTCCATCTATTCTTGCCTGTGAGAGAACATAGTCTTTGTTCAAAGCACTGCGCCTTGCACCCCCTAAGTTAACTAGCCATTCATAGGTGGCCAAGCAGACGGGTTCCTTCACCCTCAGATTTGGAAGCACCCCCTCTCCATCCCTCAGTCTGTAAGCCACCTTGGATGCTCTTCAGTCACCAACCTCAAAGTAAGGTTCAGCTACCAGGCTGGATAACGTCCATGTATAGAATTAGATGGGAGGAGCCATCTTATCTTTAGTCCCGAGCAGCGAACTGTTGGGTGCCAATCCACAGACCGCTTCGTGTGTTGATGGCATGGCTACTGCTCTCTTAAACCAGATCCAGTACTGCTTCTGCTAATGTATATAACTTACATTATGTTAGGGTAAGATTAGTTAGGTAATTAAGTGGTTCTGTGCACTTGTGACATACAACTGAGGATCCATTCAGCAGAGGAACTGACTCCGCATATCACTTTTCCATACTTCTTCAGTAATACCTGAAGTCAAAGGAAGAATTCTTTCCCATGCCAATATTCTCCCTAAAGATATGGAGTAATGCCAGCATGGAAAAGAGTTTTTTCAACATACAAGAGTATCATCAACTGAAGGTGTGATGCTGTGTCTCCTACATCTCTGAGGTAATCCTAGGTGTTTTTATTTAGAATGTTTTCATACAACTTTTCAAGGCAAAATCCACAAAGCAGTTTGCAAGATGAAATTTGAAAAAACAGCAGTCACAATCCCATTGAGATGTCCACTTGCATAAGGGAAACTGCATTAGTCTTCTTGACAAATTCCTGCTCATTAATAAGGTGCTGGCTGCATTAATGCACACAAGCAGAATCAGGCACACACCCCAGCTACAACAAGGACCTAATTAATGAGCAGTAATGTGACTCCAAGACTCCAAGAGAAATATTTTTCTCTCTGCAAACACAAACAATCTATAAAATTCTGGCCAATAAAATAGAGAATACAATTAACTAAAACAGCAGCACGAGACACTTCTTAAAATAATATCTTAACAGCTCAGCCAAGCTTTCCTCTAACTCTGGTGACCACATCTTATTTTTCAAGGTTCCTATGTCTCTTACATAATCCCTGCTTCAAAGCCATCACCAGGGCTACTCAATAAAATAAAGGAATACCACTGGAGAGAATGGGTTGTTTTGTGTTTCCCAGGTTTTGGTAGCAGCATGACAAGACTTCATAGATCCCAAACTGAAAATACTTAGACACTCATTAACATACCAGGAGAATATTTTATTTACAGACCTGGACCAAGATAATCAACTATACTGAGTTTGATATTGCTGGTACCGTAAATGCTGGTTACATCTGTATGTATTTGCTTTAAATCTGCTCTGAAATCTTTCGCAGCTTCCTTCACCTTCATCATACACTCAAAATCCTTCAAATATTATTTTCTAACTACATCAGCAAACTCTCTCAAACATGTTTCTCTAACTAAACCTCATTAGCATTAAGTTTTCATTTTGCCTCTCCACTCTTCAACACCCCCTTCCATAGCCTGTGATGGGCCAAACCAAAGATCCAGAGAGAGGGCAGGCCCTGGAGTTGTCCATCACAAATAGCAACTGTAAAAAAATAATAAAAAGCTGATCATCCTTGTAGTAACTGATGCCACATGGGCCTGCATAGGTAGCACCTAGTCCAGGAGAAGGTTATTGGGAGTGCAACCCCGTCCAACCCCAGCCTTATACCTACATCCACATCAGCAGGCCTCCACGCCCACATTTCCATATCCATACTGTCTATTTGGATTGAGTATGGTTGTTTGTCCCCATCCATTCTAAGACTACCCCCAGTCACCTATAGACAGTATTCTCTACAACTCCCTGATCGCTCTGCCAAGGTCCACTTTTTTCTAACAGGGAGCTACAGCACAGAGGCAGGGCACATGGCTTGGCTGCAGAAGGTCCTCAGTTCAGTCACCAGAATCTATAGATAAGGACAGGAAAACTGACTGCGTGGAATCCCGGAGAGCCACTGCCAGTTGGCGTTGACAGTACTGGGCTACATGGACCTGTGGTCTGCCTAGTAAAAGGCAGCTTCCCATGTAAATTGGCAGATTTGATCAGCTAAGGGTTATCTGCATATTAGCTGTGATATGTCACAAGCATCACTTTTAGCTTAACTTCATGGGTGAATGTTTTATAGTTAATAGAAGTGGTGCAATCTTGACTCAGAAAAACCCACACTGCTGCTGTACTATATAAGCGCAAGTTATCTATTACTCTGTTTTCCTTGACTTTTTCATAGATTTATCCGAACAGATGCCTATGTAAGGGCAATGACTGAGAAGAGAGTAGTCATAACAGAATTTGGCACATATGCTTACCCAGATCCATGCAAGAATATATTTTCCAGGTAAATATGAAAGTATAGTATTGTAGGTTATATTAAAATCTATATCTGTCTGTCTGTCTGTCTGTCTAATTACATAATTTGCTGGAAGAAGTACAGTAATCTAGTTTCTCTGTATTCTGTCTGGCAGATTTTTTTCCTACTTCCAAGGTGTGGAAGTCACCGACAATGCCCTGGTTAATGTGTACCCTGTGGGTGAAGATTTTTATGCCTGTACTGAGACAAACTTCATAACGAAAATCAACCCAGAAAATTTGGAAACACTTAAAAAGGTAACATTTTGATGAATAAAGAGTTGGATTAACACAAATTGAATATTCAGCTGGTAGGGTGATGTGACAGTTTGAATGGCAAGTGTTCCTGCAGTTGAGGTTTATAGCAGAGAGGCTACACCCCAGATTTAGAATCTTGTACTTCCAGTGATGGACTGCTGCAACAAATACTCTCCAAACCCTGCCACCAGAATGTAAAAGTAGTAAATATGTAACAAATGGCACCTCTGAGGCTGATGGTAAGAGTCAGATGTCAAAGAGCATGAACTGAACTAGCACACGAGAGAGGTATTGTTAACTGCCTTCATGGAGTTTTAAATTTGCTATGTTAGATTTATAAGTGAGCTTCAGCAGTAGCTTCAGAGGAGAGATGGGTATTTTTGGTAGACCAGTTCCATTTTTGGGACCTGCTATGGGCTGCACCACCTCCTGAAACTAAAAGTTGGCAGAAGTGACCTTTTCATTTCCTACATTTTTATGAAAACAAGACACAGAGGGCGGTTGTTTAAAGAGTTGTGTTGGGGGGAACTAGGAACATGTAACTGTTGTTGCTTCAATGTATGAATTAGATGAGGTAACATCTGGATGAATTGCTCTTTGTGACTGGAGGTTAATCAGGCTTATCATAATGAGTACTGCCAGCCTTAAAATCTGAAGGCAAATTACTCCACTGAACTCAATGGAAATATTATTTCTCCCTACAAATCTAAACAAATGCACCCATAGTGGTTAAAAATCAAGTTCCATCTGCTGTTCCTCGGGTCCTGTTTCGGCAAATGATTTACATAACTTTTCCACAAGAGTAGTTCTTCATGTGGCATCTTAAACACTATCATGTTTTATTTGGCATAACCTTTTGTGGACTGCAGTCTGCCTTGTTAGATGGATGGAAAATGTTAGTAGGCAGCGTAGGTAAAGTGCTTCTGGAGCAACTAGTACTATTGAAATGTGAGAAGCAATACAATTGTATCTACTGCTGCAAGTTCTTTTAATATGTGTTTTGACAAGAGGTCTCCTTCAACTCAAAGCAGTTTGTGAAGCTGGCTTCCTAAAGACTCAAAGAAGGATCTTGAACAAATTAGTTTTCACTTGAGTTTCTACAAATGTGATGTAATTTGAAGTTCATGCATCTCATGAAGTGAGCTGTACTCCATGAAAGCTTCTGTCAAATGAAGACTGAGAATGTGTTAGTCCTTAAGGTTCCATAAAACTCTTTGTTCTTTCTATATATGGTTCTATGCAGAACAAGCACCACCTGCAAGAAGTTCAGGAACCCACTGTGCCTTCTTTCAGGATACTCCATTCCATCCATTTTCTCCCTTCTGTTTTCTCCCACCCACCAACCCTGAATAGTTAGCATTCCATACCCACTATTCCTTCAGCCTTCCTTGAGCGGTCATCTGCCTGCCAGTTTATTTTTCTTTCTCTTCTTCCCTGCAAACCTTGGAGGCCCCCAACCTCATTGATCCGGTGATGTATCTTTTCTGTCACATAAGAATAACATTTTAAGGGTGACTTCACTATTAGCATACAGGATATACAGTATGTGAAATTGGCAGATAAATCACCCAGGCATCTGTTCCATGTACATTACGCAGTTGCCCCAAATAAATCTATGGCTCTACCCCATTAAAGTTACCTCTCTGTTATATCACCCAGGTGGATGTCAGCAAGTACGTTTCCGTCAATGGAGTAACAGCACACCCTCACATTGAAAATGATGGGACAGTTTACAATATTGGCAACTGCTTTGGAAAGAATTTTTCACTTGCCTACAATATCGTACGGATACCTCCCCTGCAATCAGGTCTGTTCTCTTCCAAGCAACCTTATGTTACTACAGCATGGTTACTCCTCTGTATAATGGTTATATTTCCCAAATTCACATTGTGCTATGTACACAAACACATACCAATATTTAGAGAAATCTTGAAGATAGTTTGTTTCTTTATCTATATCATTGGTTTTCTTGTTCTTGTATCTCATTTTCACTAATTGGCTTGTACACGTGAAAATAAAGTGATAAATCCTGTTCTCAGATACTTTTTTTTTCCAGACAAGAAAGATCCAATAACCAAATGTGAGGTAGTGGTTCAGTTTCCCTGCAGTGACAGATTTAAGCCATCCTATGTGCACAGGTAAATCCCAACCTCTTAATACTAATCAATCATATAAATATATGGCTTTATAATAGACAATTGATACACCCAATCCATATTACCCTGTTTCCCCGAAAATAAAACCTAAACTGAAAATAAGCCCTAGTATGACTTTTCAGGATGCTGATAATATAAGCCCTACCCCCAAAATAAGCCCCAGTTAAGTGAAAGCCCGCCCTCCACCAATGTGCAGCAACCAGAAGAAGATGATGTGACTGTATTTGAATAAATGTAGATTGTTGTACATGAAAAAAAAAATCCCCTGAAAATAAGCCCTAATGCATTTTTTGGAGCAAAAATTAATATAAGACCCTGTCTTATTTTTGGGGAAACACGGTAGAGAACAATTAGTTATACCAATGATCCTCTCAGGTAGAACTATGGGACAGACGCCCAGAGCCTCACACAGCAAAATGAGCAGAAGGGCCCCCAAATGCAGCATGGACAGATTTGGGTGAAAAGAAAGTAGTGCATGTTGTTGTGTAATGTATAAAACATATAAGAGTATTAAATCCAGTGTCTTACCAAACAACACCATTTATTTCTAGCAGAATGTTCCTTTCTCCATATGTAAAATATAGGACCTGGGGGGGGGGGCTTGTTTGATAGGTACAGGTAAGCACAAATTACTGTAAAATGGGGCCAAGGGGGGATTTTTCAGTTTTGCTGGCCTGTCCTAGGACTGCAATCCCAAAGTAATATGCATATTTAAAATGTAAATTATTTGTGATGATTCAATGCAGTCATTATACACTGTAAAACATTGCCACAATGGGTCTTTGAAAGCTAAAAATTAGGTTGAACAAAAAAAGGTTGTTTTTTTTAAAAAAATTGAAAAAGCCTTCTAGTGGCCAAAAAACCTTTGAGACCAGGGGATCCAGTAGTTCTTGGGACCCTGTGAAACATGGCAAAACTGCCTCCCCCATATCCCAGAGGGTAATAGGGGGAAGATTTATATAAAAGTTCAAAGCATTTTAGAAGTGTAGGGTTACATGGCTTCAGGGGTGGGACAAAAATGTCCTTGGGGGACCACATACAGCCCACAGTCCACATGTCGCCCACTCCTGAATTTAAAAGGTAATTGGAACAGAACAAAAAATGGTTAGTGACCCAAATACCTACAGCTTAACTTTGTATATATGCAAAATGCTGTGTCACGTGACATACAACCCTTGACTGTTATTTCTGAACAGTTTTGGGATGACTCCAAATTACATTGTGTTTGTGGAAACTCCAGTGAAAATCAACTTGCTCAAGTTTCTTTCTTCCTGGAGTCTTTGGGGAGCTAACTACATGGATTGCTTTGAGTCAAATGAAAGCATGGGGGTAAGTAATACTGTTTTACAATAAACAATCACAGGTGCCACCCCACACACAGATTTCCAACAGTGCTATTTGCCATTTAGGTTTGGATGCATGTAGGTGACAAGAAAAAAGGAAAGTACCTTAACATCAAATACAGGACTTCACCTTTTAATCTCTTTCATCATATTAATACCTATGAAGACAATGGATTTCTGATTGTGGATCTGTGCACATGGAAAGGGTGAGTGCTAACACAAATCAATTTGGGAGGTTCGGAAAAACGATCCTTTGTTCACATGCTGTGTCATCTCTTTCCTTCATCTTCGTCTCCATATGGTTTATCAGCTTCCTAGTTTGACCAATCCAGTTTGCTTTTCTATTCAAATGCAGTACCCCATAATTTAAGCAAACAGGAGGTAGTTCAGTTAACTGCTCACAGGAAGAAAGAGGTGCACTGGGCACATAAGCATGTTGCTTCATTTTAAGTCTCCATACCATGGTTTAGAGAAAATTAGTACTGCATACAATTATGTATGTTGAATACTCTGAAGAAGTGTAAAGAACACCTGTCAAAATTTGTGTTAGTTTTGTTTCTTTTTTGAGAATGGAAAACAGTGGATTATGTGCTAGTATAGTATCATGTATGATAGTAATCCTGCATAGAAAAACAAATCAGATGAGTAAACAAAACATGTCCAGGCCAAGCCCACACCTTTGGGAAATCTCACTGGATTTTTTAAATTCTGTAACTCTTTTCTAGATATTTAGAATTAGACTAAGAAATGCAGTCCAATTTCACTATACCATTTTATGTCTAACCCCTAGGCCATGTTTTGGAAGGCTTGTGTGGTGTGCTAGATTATTATATTATCAAACGCATCAATGTCTGCATAATGTTGTTCATCCAAGTTTCAGTTTGCCAAGAAAATCTGATCCATCTCTGTTACTGCTTCCTAAAGTGCCAAACTAAGAACCATGTTAGATCCTATTAACTGCTTGTTTTCAACATTTAAATGCAAATTTACTTGCCATTGTACAGGTACGAGTTTGTTTACAATTACTTATATCTAGCCAATTTACGGGAGAATTGGGAAGAAGTAAAGAAAAATGCACAAAAGGCTCCTCAGCCTGAAGTTCGGCGATATGTCCTTCCTCTAAACATAGAGAAGGTAACGCTAGCCTGCCCATCAATTTTCCATTTAAATAAAGCTATTTTTAAACTGGAGTCTGATTTCCACACACTGTAATTAACATCAGCTGACAAGACTAGTTAAAAAAATTATTTGGGTAGAATAATGCATAATATCACTTCAGGGGGGAAAATATGAATACTAGTGACATTGTATAATCTTTTTGACTGGTATTTTATGATTTTGTCATTCCATGCTTTGAGAATCACAGAACTGAAAGACTGATTATAAATGTTCATAGCATTAATGCGCTTATTACCATACCTTGAAAACCATGAATTGCAAGATGGATTTATTGCAAACACCTGGTGTGTCTGTGTACTCGGTGCAGTGTGCATGCTGCATGCCACACAAGGTTTCTTGTGGTGAAGACTAGGGCACTCAGGGTGTAAAAGAGCAATCACATTTTGCTGCAATGTTGTCCTCATTCTCATAGGAATCAGTGGCAGTGATTCATTTACACCAAAGAAAGCAAAGGGATTTCTTGTGGACATTATTCAATTATTCATTTATGACTCTAATCAAGATTGCTGCTGTGTGCATAATTGACCCTGGATTCTCTTTCTTAGTTACGCCACTGGAAGACTAGATGAAATGCCTGGAAATGCCCCCCCCCCCTCTCTCTTTCTCTCTCTCTCTCTCTCTCTCTCTCTCTCACACACACACACACACACACACTCTCTCTCTTACATAAGAAAATACAAAGATGATCCATCCTCTTACCTTTATATTAACTGCCCTTTCTATATCCTAGGCTGACACAGGCAAAAACCTAATCACGTTGCCTAATACAACAGCTACTGCCATTCTAAACAGTGATGAAACCATCTGGCTGGAGCCAGAAGTTCTTTTCTCAGGGCCCCGGCAAGGTGAGACTAATCTCAGCCAAAATCAAGAGAACCAGTCTAATTAGTAGATGCAAATGATATGCTGATATCTGTTAACATCTCTGTTTTGTGTTACAGCTTTTGAGTTTCCTCAGATAAACTACACAAAATATTCTGGGAAACCCTACACATTTGCATATGGCCTTGGACTAAATCATTTTGTCCCAGACAGGGTAAGTGTTAAGTGCAAATGGATTATATTAGACTGGACTAACACTTGCTATCTCATGAGAAGAGAAGACTCCCTGGAAAAGACCCTGATGTTGGCAAAGTGTGAAGGCAAGAGGAGAAGGGGACGACAGAGGACGAGATGGTTGGACAGTGTCATCGAAGCTACCAACATGAATTTGACCAAACTCCGGGAGGCAGTGGGCCTGGCGTGCTCTGGTCCATGGGGTCACGAAGAGTCAGACACGACTTAACGACTAAACAACAACAACACTTGCTAAAAAGCAAACATAGGTGTAAATCAAGTTTTGTTCACATGTCTAGGGCTGATACTGATCTGTGCATGTAAAATAGCATAGATACGTACAGTGTTAACCTATGCTTTGATTGTATTCCTGCATTGAGCAGGGGGTTCGACTTGATGGCCTTGTAGGCCCCGTCCAACTTCACTTTTCTATGATTTCTATGATCTGTTTTTGCTACTCCAGTGTCAATGGATGAAATTAGTATCAATTAAAGAGTAATCAAAATTCATTCTGCATCTGGTTAGCAGAAATAAGAAATATATTTTAATTTCACCTACCAAAGAAATATTGTAGCCTAAATCCAATTGCTAATCCCAAATAGATTTTTGCACACTGGGCAAAATCCTCTTGCATAAATATATGCTAGTGGAAGCCAGATGATGGCATTACTCTGCACTGGTAAAATTTAATTTAAATTCATTGAAAATTTCTTAAACCCTGCCCTCTTTTGCAGGTTCCAAGACTCCTTAGGATTCCCTTTTGCCTTGGGGAAGACTTTGAGAGTCTTGGGATAGTGTGTGCATGCCTTTTAATAATAAAAAATCAGGACCAGTGATAGTGGGACTGTGACCGTTACAGTGATCCAGCAGTGATTTTTCGCTTTTAAAGACTCCTATCCCAATGTTCCCAAAGTCTTCCCTGGGGCAAATAAGAACCCCTAGGGAGCCTTGGAACCTGAAGGGGTGTGTGTGAGGGATGGGGGTGGGATAGGACACTTCCAATTTGTTTGAATTACATTTTACCAGCCCATATGATGGCATCACCTGGCTTCCACACCATAAATTTATGCCGATAGCATTTTTGGCCATTGAATCAACTTCTGAATAAGTCAACACATACATAAATCCCAATGATTCAACAGGTCTACTATAACTGGAACAAGCAACTGTAGCTGTCAAAACTAGCAAATGTGAATATTTCAGTCTTTTAAAAA
Source organism: Intellagama lesueurii (assembly GCA_037013535.1). Taxonomy (NCBI): domain Eukaryota; kingdom Metazoa; phylum Chordata; class Lepidosauria; order Squamata; family Agamidae; genus Intellagama; species Intellagama lesueurii. The sequence continues at coordinate 165,756,242 of JBAJHW010000004.1, forward strand.
AGGAATGTCATAAGTCATGTATTATGACTGTATCTGTATGAACCACAAAATGATGGAGTTGGAAGGGCCTTATAAGGCCATCATGTCCAACCCTCTGGTCAGCACAGAAATCCAAGTTAAAGTGTATCTGACAGATGGCTATCTAATTTTCTCTTGAATGTCTCCAGTGTTCAAGAGCTCACCACCTCCTGAGTTAACTGGTTCCACTGTTGTACCGCTCTAAACAGTGAGGAAGTTTTTCCTGATATTAAACAGAATTCTGTAACTTGAGCCCATTATTACATTTCCTGCTCCCTGGAATGACTGAGAACAGATCCTGCCCTTCCTGTGTATGATAACCTTTCAAATATTTGAAGAGTGCTATTGCATCTCCCCACAGTCTTCTTTTCTCAAGGCTAAACATACCAGATATTTCAGTCTTTCCTCATAAGTTTTGGTTTCCATTCCCCAACCATCCTTGTTGCACTGCTCTGAGGTTGTTCAAATTGGTCTCCATCCTTCTTAAAGTGCAGTGTCCAAAACTGAATTCATTTTATAAGCATGCAGTGCAGCAGGCACTGGTAAATTGTTTCTGATCACTTTATGGTTAGAAACCTCTGAGAAGGGCTACCGTAAGTCAGAATCAGCTTGAAGACATTCAAGTATCATCATCATTGTTGCAAAAAAAGAGCAGATTTTATCACTAAATCCATCTGTTTCTGTGCACTGGGAAAGTTCATACTCTTGTCTACACACCAGGATGATACAAATTCCCTTAAGAGAAATCAGATGCGTTCTAAGGTCCAATTTTCACTTTTGATATAGTAACATTAAAAATCTAGTCCCATTACATTTTCATACCCTTGTGTTAACACTCTAGAAGTGAACACACTGTGAATATAAATGTTAATTTTTGGATGAAGAGAAACAAATGTTAATTTTCGCAATAACATTATGTAGTATTGACATTTTGTCTGGTCACATTTCCAAAGGAAAAAATAACTAATATTTTACCTTTAATCTGTTTCCAGCTTTGCAAGATCAATGTTAAAACTAGAGAAACTTGGGTATGGCAAGAGACAGATGCATACCCTTCTGAACCAATCTTTGTCTCTCACCCAGATGCTCTGGAAGAAGATGATGGTAACGTTATGAGAGTATTATTCAAATCTGTGCGAACCTTCTCTCCCGGGGGATAGGAAGCTTTCTTTGATTGCCAGTCATAATCTATAGAACCATAGAACTGCAAAAACAACAACAGAAACCAAAAAAAACCCAACCTATTTGTACTAGCTAAATATTTGCCAACTGAAAAATAGAAAACTAGTTCTAAGTTGAGTTGACCAACTGTGTTTCCAAATTCCATAGATGAAGGGGTGACTTGTTCTAAGTACTTGTTGCTGCTTTATTTAGGTTAACACAAATTTATTTCTGGTTCAGGTGTTGTCCTAAGCATCGTCATTAGCCCTGGCAATGGACCAAAGCCTGCCTACCTTTTGATCTTGAGTGCAAAGGACATGAGTGAAGTTGCCCGGGCAGAAGTGGACATCACCATCCCAGTTACTTTCCATGGCCTTTTCAAAAGAGCATGATGTTTGCCTTCATTACACCTGGTATTAACATCTGAACAAAAGAACTACACTCTTAACCAGTTTCCAAGTGATTTCTAAAATTAGTTTACATTTTAATGTATATTTATAGAATTTAAGCATATTTTTTGTGAACTCGGTGCACTATACAGAAAATAAACACATTTGAAAATTGTCAGTATTTCTAATTCGCCAACTGGAGATTTAAGCGAAACAGAACATCACCACCACACTGTGAAATTGCTTTCAGATAATTACATTTTGACCAGAGATGCTGGCTCACTAATGAGATAAGGCCTGACTCAATAGTTTTTAAAGGCAAGAGAGCAAGAGAGCATGGCAGGGGATAGTGACAGCCTCTCATTTTAAACCGAGTGACAGATCATTAAGCAGTGACAAATAATTATTTATCAAATAATTTGTCCAGAAGCGAACAGAGAATTCCACTTTTGCTTGCATGATGAGTTCTTACATTTTAAAACAATATAGGATACTGTTATTCATAAAATTCTAAATTACAACAGACATTATAAAACCTTTTTCTCCACCTCTGAGGAAAAATGACATTTTATATTCCTAAATGCAGTAAGAGTTAATCTCTTTCTGGAACAAAAGGTGAATTTTCTCCTTTGGAGAGATGGAAAATGAACAGAAATTGCCAAAGTTCATGAGAGTTATTTCATAATTGTGACTCCATGTGTTTTAGAGCAGTGGTCCCCAACCTTGGGCCTCCAGATGTTCTTGGACTTCAACTCCCAGAAATCCTGGCCAGCAGAGGTGGTGGTGAAGGCTTCTGTCTTAGACCACTGTCTTAGAGGATACCTTCTTTTGTCCACAGCTTCAACTGTCCAATCTAGCTGGGCATTCTGTACCAACCTTGAGGCAAATGAGAGCTAGAAATATGGCTCTTGAGTCAGATGGCCAAAGGTTGTGGGTTCCTCATAGTAAGTACAGAGCCTCCTTCTTTCTGGTCCTCTCAGAAAGGATGGCAAAATGCATCGTTCCCTCTAGTTTATTACTTTGCTGATTCATTGATTTTGTTTTTTTTAATCTGTCCTCTGTTCCTGTGTCTTAATATTTCTACGTTTCAAACTATTGGTGTAAGCTACTTGGAATCTTGGGAATGCAGACATATTTTTATTAACACTTTCCAGGTCATATTCAGTACAAAAGGCAAATCTTGCCAAAGTTGTGTGACAGGAACAGAAACATGGTTATGGACTGACATATAAACATTTCTCAAAATCCAATATACATGTCATACTGGGACCTTAGAACTTAAATTTATTAGCACGTTCATGATAAATAGCTGGCATCAGTATACTCAGACGTACAGAATATGTTTGTCATAGTCAGTTGTCCCTGGTTACTTTCCTGTGACTGGTACAGGTGATTCTTCCAGGGAGATAAATTTATATTTCATTTGTTTCATAATTCTTAAACATTGTTTTCTTCCAAAAGGAAAAAAAAAACCCATCATCATCATCAGTAGGGGGAGGATTTATATGGTATGTCTCTTCCCCCCCCCCCCCCCGCAACCTATGTTTGAGCTTATGGGTGGGTTTTAACATATTAATGAGTAATCTGGTGAGAAAGGCCAGATATTCATAAATATGTTTGAACTTGCTTATGAGTTCAAATGTAGGTTGCAGAGAAAATGTGAAATGTCATAGAAATCCTCCCCCTGATTCATCAGTAATCATAACCATAATAAGAGGCTTATACACACGTGTTGTGAACACAATGCTTTCAACAAATTACTCAAATCTTATTCTTCAGATCCACTGTAAAAACGTCTGATGGACATAAATGTGTAGCAGGCTCCTCAAGTTATCATGATCCCATGATAACTTAATTTGTCAGCTGAACAAATGGTGTATTTGTGGAAAGAGAGGTCCCTGAAGTACTGCCTAACATGATCTCTATTTATAATAAAAATACAGTATCCAGTTTCATTAAGGCCTTCTCTTTTTTTAATCTTTTCTTATATTTTTAATATTTTCTTATCTTAAGAACTACTGGATAGTTTAATGATTTTGGGGACTATTGTAGCTAGGACAGGACACACTGTATAAGAGGCTGAGCCTTCACAGTTCTCACAGTATAATATTCTGACAGGCATGACTAGTTCTATTTCATATGCTTAGCAAAAGCTGTACTGGAATATATTACTGTGCTGCACTTTTAGGCAGTCCTCCCTGCAGCTATTGAGAGTGACCATACAAAGGGCTACTTGTGATCCACCCACCTCTTATTCTGTTAGTGTCACCAGGAAAAGGGGCAAGGGTCTGGTCATAAGAGCAGAATCAACTCTTGATCCTCACTAATACCACTTTTTTCCAAGACTAAACACTAGTGGAGAACTGATTTTAAAAGATTAATTATTACTCATTAGGAGATTTATCCTAAATTAGTGCTTTCACGCAAGATGCCTAAAAAATCATTGTAATTCCTCAGTTTTCTGACACAAATTCATAGATTCAGTGCAAAGCTTATGTTATGAGAATCATCTAATGAGGTTGCAAGTTCAAATATCAGCATAATCAACAACAGTACCTGGGTTATGTCTGGATTCTGTGCTACCTACCAATGCAAAAAATATAATGGGCAAAATCCTGTTGGAGTAACTTTGCTCAGCATAACCTAGATCAGGCTCAGGCAGCATTTAATTTAAAGTAATTAAAACCTGCCCGTCCCAAGGAAGCCTTTGGGAACCTCGAGAAGGGAGAGGAGCCTTTGATGGTTGAAAATCACTGCCACATCACTGCCAGGACTAGGACTGCCAGCAACAATCTGGCAGTGATTCTTGACTATTGAATGTTCTCCCCCTAAGCCTCAGGCTCTCAAAGGCTTTCCTAGGGCAAAGGGGAGCCTTGGGGAACCTTAGAACATAAGAGGAGGGGGATAGGAAGCTTTTAATTGCTTTAAATTAAACGTTTCTGGTACTTGATCCAAGTTACACTAGTGCAAAGTTATGAAACAGGATTTTGCCCAATGGTACATCTTGCTTATCAGTTAAGAAAAGTATCAAAGGCTAGTGGGAGAGTTATATCTGCAAGTATGTATACAGGGAGATATAGCAGATAAAAACTGATGAGATGACCTGCTGACCATCATGCTGGTCTTACCATAGCATAAATTTCACTTGCATAACAGCCACCAGTCAAAAGGGTTATCTTGGGGACAACAGCACAGGCAACTGCAGCCATCATGGAAGCTTGTGATTTTAACCTATTGGTGTGCCCCTCTGCCTAAAACAAAGTGAAAAGGTACTGACATTTTAAAAAAAAAATTGCACACGGAGGTTTTTTCTATTCTTTCTTCTTTGGATAACAAAGTCCTGAGAATTTCAATGATGAGTTCATTTTCTTGCCAACACAAGAAGAAAAAGGAAATACGAGTGATACCATTTAAGTGTGAGATTTAGAGAGTCCTTGCTAGGATTCATTCTTCTTCAGATCAGAGAATAATGCTCCGTCTGTTTGTGAATGGGGAAGGTGGAGTGGGAAGGCTATACAAACATGACTTTTTCAAAACTGCCAGATCACCCTCTCCAGAAATATCACCAAACCACGCTACTGAAAAACACTGAACTTCTTCCATGAAGGATTGTTGACCAACCGGGGGGGGGGGGAGAAATCACCCGGGGACCACAGCCAAAAGTGGACAGTCTACTACCTATCAAGATGAGTGAAGAAATGGAACAAAGCTTGTATGTGAATTAGCTCACACATAAAAAAGAGAAAAGTCTTCTGACTGTTCCTATTTAGGCTGGGAAGAACACAGGTTAAAGAGCCATTTTCCTACTTTGGGGAAAAAAATGGGTGATATGCACCTCCAAAATAAAAGGCTGCTGTGATAGTTCAGCACAACTAACAAGATCTCCTCCACGTAAACCATTTTTCTTATGGAAAAAATAACAACAAAAGATTTTAAAAATTATGTGGGCCTCTCACTATGCAGACAACACCCACATACTACAGAGGATTTGGAAACACGGGACTTCAGCAATGGAGCAAGCTACCTTTTGAGAGAGATGTCCCACTACTTATCTTTCAATTGAAGGAATCTTGATCACCTTTTCCCATAACATACTTATAAAATGGTTGTCCTAAATTACCACCATGTTTATTCCTTGTACAGTAGGCACCGACTCTTTATCACTCAAATGGACCGTGGAAGTCCAGAATGCATTAGGACCCTGCCTATGTGTATTGAGCAAACCAGTTTTGAAAAAGTCTAGATCTGATTCACTAACTTAGAGCCATTTGAAGGTACTCTGTACAAACTATTTTACCTATGCAATACTTTTCAGCTCAGCTTTACATGGGACTGCTATATCCAGGACATCCAGGACTGGGATATTTTGTTGACTATAAAGCTATAGGAAGTGGCAACCGTTTAGAGAAGCGTCATGAATCAACTCACCGATGTTAGCCAAAATTCTAAATAGTTGTCTAGCAAAAACATAAAGCATTTTCTGTAGTTCCAAAGTAGTAGAAACAGGTCATTTAGCACTGCAGATTTACATGATTGTCTTAAATAGATGTTCATAAAAATGCTTCAGATTTCTTTCATTTCAAAGTGCTTTAGAGTACGTATAATTGTTTAGTTTATATCAGCCTCTTGTATTCTTTTTTTTTCTTTAATTTTTAAAATTAAAACTAAAATACAAATTCAATAGTGACTACACACAATACACATTGAACTTTCCCCACGCATGCCACCTTCACCCTTGGGACTAGGTAACCAGTAATATCAATTTATATCCCTTTTCACCCCATACCTCCCCAAAAATACATTGATTCTTTTGCTGGCATATAGCCTTTCCCCTTTGAAAATACATACCGTGCTTCAAGTATAAATTCCATACATCTTTGAAATCATTAGACTTTACTATTCCTCTTCTTATTTTCATTTCACATGTTAACTTATCATTAATTGCTAAGCTCCACATTTCTTTATACCAATCTTCAAGAGTCATTTGTTTGTCACTTTTCTAATTTTTTGCAAATATTAATCTTGCTACTGTAACCATTATAACAACTAACTCTTTCTGACCTTTTTTCAGATGGCCATTCTTAATTATATTCAGGAGGGCAATAATTCGTGGTGTCTGAATATCATATCTAATATTTTTTCTAATTTCTTAAAAAAACAGTGCCCATTCTTTTTTTCTTATTTCACATGTCCACCACATATACATATAGGGCCTCTTGTATTCTGAGCGGCCTGAAACAAGATAGCATGAGAGAAATGTAGGCTTGAAAGATAGCTTGCTCAAATCCCATCAACAAGTTAAACACAAAAGCAGGATAAAATTGTGGACATGATCCTTCACAAGTTAATGCAAGGGATCCAAAGAGCGCTTTATGCAAGTGGAAGACACATTCATTTACTTTGCTAATTTTCTTCAGTTATCCTAATTTGTCTCATGTTCCATTGTTTTCTCAAGTTCCTCAGCCCACAGAAGCAGTTTTACTGGAGATACAAGGGAATCCATAGGCATGCAAGCCCTGTTGAATAGTGAGAACCCCACCTCTGCTTCTCTGGAACCAAGGCAATGTACCCTGCTCAGTTATTAAGGTTTTTTTCCTTCAAAATATTTAATCTTGCTTTACAGAATAAAGAAAAACTGGCACAGTGTCATACAAAACATGTTAAGACATCAGAGTGAAGGCGAGCGGAAGTCATGTCCAATGAAGTACAAGTAAAAATAGTATTTCAGCAAGGATAAGGTAAAAGTCCCTCTGAAGTGATGCTGTCTTTCCTTTCTCACCCAGCAAGGGGCAACCTGGGCCTCATAAGATTAAGGAGAAGGATTTACCCTGCAGCTAACATTCTTCCTATCAAGTATCCGTCCTCTACAGATCTCTTCCTGAAGAAACCAAACAAGATCGGTCTTCTTTTTCCCCTCTTCCTGCTGGCATGGAAATGTAGAGAAAGAGAAATTAGCTGCAAACAGAACTAGTATAGAAATACAGGGATGTAAAAGAGGGATTTGAAATTGCTGTTTGACTTCTCCTACTCACTCAGTTAAAAAAAACTGCTCTTCAGAAATCTACCTGCAGTTATAATGAGTAAGTTGTAAGGATGTGTACTAGCACCAAAATTCAGATTTGAAATGCGGAATTACAGCCCTTTAGATTTGGAATTCAGAATTTTAAACATTTAAAATTTCCAGATTTCTGGAACTCCGTTACAGTCAATCTGAATACAATATAGTCATTATTTCCCCCTTTTTAAAAAACACAAGCAGGCAAAACATTTTCAAGGGATTTCCCCGTGTCCTCCGACACCTTCCCAGTGATTGTGCCAAACAAAAAGAGTGCACACCAACAGTCAGCAGGTAATAGGAAATGACTGTAATGGGCATGCTGATTGAACCCTGAACAGCGGAAATATTTTTTTTAAAAAATGTCACCAGCCATGGGGAAAGCAGAGAACTGGTTGTACTGGGATGTGGGCAAATACCCTAGCTAGCACTGACAGGCAGATTGGAGCAGCAAGTAGCCTCTGGTGAGCAGGAAGTGTACCAACAACATGGGGTACAGCACAGTGGAGTGAGTGAGCACAATCGTGGAGTTGCAGTTGGAAGAATGAAATAGGTAGGAGGAGGGGGTGACAGACTGAAGCATAGTACTGTGAGCAGAGTGTGCCATTCTCTATTACTTAAAGGGGACTTTGGGGACGCCCAGCTATGGTAGGTTGACCTTACTGAAAATAAGTTTTTGTTCCAGGTTCCAGGCATGAGTGGTGTGGACTGACAATGGCCCCTGCCTGAGAGAACACTTTTTCAATGGACACCCTGTTGAGAATTTTGATTATAACGTGTATGCTCATAACATCAGCAGAGTAAGGAGATATTGGTTAGCAGAGATATTTATGACACTATGACACTGAGAGAGTAAAACCAACAACTTAGTCTATTTACATATATACATAGAGAATAGACATTCCTCTGGCAGCATAACATGACTTGAAGCAACACACAGCATAGGAAAAAGTGATCTGACTTACAGCAGATAAAGACGTTCATTTTACACATGACTTATGTACAATTCTGTGACCAATCAGAAAATGCATTACTTCATTTTCTGTTACACAAAGTTTCATCATGTACCACAGCTGTACAACATTAAGTCTTAATCCTTGATACCCACACCTGAATACAATCAGTACAGTGACTCAGGTAAAATCAGCCATTTTACATTTAACTATACAACATTAATATTTAATACATTTTCATATCAAAATCTCAACACACACTAGTTGGTGGGCAAGACAGCAGTCCCACACTGCCACCTTGGCCAGACTTCCCTAGACTCCTTCTCAGCCCAGTAAGACAAAAGGATGTGTCTCTTTTGGCTTGCAGCGCTCTTGCATGTACGCCTCTACCTCTGCCATGTCCTTCCGGTGGGGCGGTGTCTCTGGAGGACAGGCCCCTGCCATGCTTGTCAAGACAGTGTCCCCGAAAGTTTGCCCTCTTGTTGCAGGGGTGAGGGACCTGGACTCTAGAATACAGCTGCTGGAACTGCTGTCTGGAGTGCTATGAACACTGCTAGTTTCTTCCTGCTCTGTGACTCCCTCAGTGCTAACTGGACCTTCTTCACTAGCTGTTGCTGCATGTGATGGGACAGTGGCTGGCATTGCCCTCACCTCTTGCTGCTGCTTAATATCCATTGCCTGCTATTTAATTCAGGGGTCCAAGAGCATTCTAGAACATACTCCTTCTTCAACAAGAAGGCAAACCTCTGTAGTAAAGCAGGTTCTGTAGCTTGCTGAGCAGGGCTGCCACTTCAGGTCAGAAAAAAAATGCTGTTTTTCCCAATGGTATCTTCCATCCACCTAGACTGTCCTCTCATGAGTCCTTTCATTCCAACCAAGTCCTGGAACATTGGAATCATCTGACTAAGGATGGCTGGCTCCCCACTAAGGACCTGTGTTGCACTCTCAAAGCTTCGGAGAACATAGACCACTTGACCCATAATGCCACCACTCTTTTCTGCCCAGAGGAGGAGCCACACCAATGGAGGACTCCAGTACCAAATACCCTTTGCTGCTCTAGCATTCTCCCAAGCAGGTAGAACATGGAGTTCCATCAAGTTGCCACATTCTGGAATAGGTGGTGTAGTGGCAATCCCAAATTTTCTTGCCTCTGCTATAACTGCACAAGACACTGTGGTGAAAATGTCCTGCCACCTTTCTGTCCCACTCAATTATATGAGGTATGCAAGTGTCTTCCATATCCTGCAAAACACTCCAAACTATTAGATTGAGAGTGTGGGCAATACATTGCACCCCTTCTTATCTTCCCAGCCTGCAGTGCTGCCACCATGTTTGCCCCATTGTCTGTGTCAAATAGACCTTACTTTTTTGTAGTAAACAATATACAAGGAGATGTTGAGAATGTAAGGGTAATTTCAGGGTTCAGGGGAGAAAAAACACAGAGAAAAATGCTGCAGTGCAAGCTTGCACCAGAGCATATCCTAACAGCAAATGCTTAGGCAACTTGTAAGCAACTATGCCCGCCTTTCAATTGGAAAGAAACATTGTGGTGACTGTGGCTTCTTTTAGATTTCATTGATGCAGACAGACATCATTTATAGGTTTTGCTCTCACCCCAGTCTCTCTCCCTTGGAAAAACCATGGCAACCCCAATCAGGAGACACTGATCTCTCTGCCCTCACTACCTTTGGTGCCAACATATCTTCAAGTTTCATTTCTCAAAAAATCATTCTAGGATGCCTGTGAAATAGGTTTCACTATCTCTTCTTCGTCTAGCAAGCAGAAACCTAGCCTTTTGCTTTCTAATCTATAGAAGTAAATGGGACTCCAAATATTAGGAATTATTATTACAAATATTCAGAACTATCTGAATATGGCATTATTCAGTGAATTCAAAATATTTCCAAATTCAAGTGGGCATCCCTAATAGGTAGTATAGAAGCCTGTTGACTGGGAGGCACTTGGAAGGACTGTATGTTCACAAGGAACATTTAAGGCTGGGATTAGCTTCAGGACAGTGCCAGGGGAAGGACCAAAAGGGACTGTTTTGAGGGAAACGGGTTTTGCACACAGAGGATAGAAAAGTGACCAGCACAGAATAAAAACTGCATATACTTAAGCAATTTTGCCAACCCTTCACCCAGTTTACGGTATTTCCAAAGAAGCAGGAAAGGGAAGAAAGGGTCGAACCCTCTCAAGTGCCTTTCAGAAATGGAAAACACCAACTCATCCTAAAATCTACTCAAGATTTTTCTTGCAGCCAAATTTAGCTGCTATTGATGCAATCTCCTTCTAGTCTAGTCTTGCTTGCCATGATCAAAGACTTTGGGCCTGACAATCATGAGTGGCTTTGTTGAAGACGGCTGTAAAACCAATTTTGTACCTGCTCTATCTATGAACAGACAATAAAAACAGACAGAATATACAAACACTAGAAGCAAACTGAAAGAGCACTGTGAGGCAGAACATCAAACGTATACTTGGGGCACTATTTCACCTTTCTGATCAATCCTAAATTGCACTGAATCACCACTGCTTTGTCCTGGGATCCCCAACATTTTGCCTCACAGGCACCAATATGCCCAGTCAGGTTCCTTTGTGCCTACCAGACTCTTCGCCCTACTGATTTTTTCTTTCTTTTGAAAGAGGGATTGGTATCTTAAGAGCTGACATTCATTTACATTTAGAATGTATGAACAAACATGGTTCACATACTAAAATATAAAAATCTTTCAGTATTAAAATAAAGCTGTGGTCTAGCATAATTTCTCTGTAGTGGTGACATGAGGCACTATGGTGCCCACACAAGGCTACAAAAGCTCAAAGTAAACCCACAAATTTATTTAATCAATGAGGAAATAAATCCTAAACAACTAGCAAATATGCCACTGTATTAATGTACTGTTTTCTTAAGCTACTTCCAATAGCTAGCAAAATATTTTATTTCATATTCTTACTGGCATAATTTGTCCTTTTGTCATGAGGAAAAAAGCATCTCAACACATTTTCATCTGAGAGAAAATCAAGGAGCTTGAGGCTGTAGCATGCTTTATTAATCCCAGCAAATGATTCCCTCTCTAACGCTGCTTAGAGGCAAGCTTAACATTAAGGAAAAGGTTAGGCCACTGGAGGCTTCTCTTTCACATACAAAATGGACTTTAAATATTTATTTGAGCTTTTTAAAGTTCCAAGCACTAGAAAGCAGCCTTATTAACAACCCTAGAGAATAAAGTTGGCTGTTCATGCAGTCAGCTGACAGAAGCCAGATGGCAATTTTTCATCTATATCACAAGTACATACTAGGCTGTTGATGGTAGACTTGGCTTAGAAGCTATGTGTAAAAGAAACTATCTGCAGAAATACGATATTCTGTGCAACAACATAAAAATCTAATCTGGACTAAGCTGCTAAAATCACATTTTTCCCAAATAAGTCAGCACGCCATTGGGTCCTCAAGGGAGGAATTGTGATAGGGATGAGACAGCCAGCTGCAGGAAGGAATTGTTGTGCATTAGGGGGAAACAGCCTGCTCATGATATTGAGATTTTTGTTTTGTTTTGAAGAGGCTATGCATGAAAGATAAGATGTAAACTGCCTAGAACAAGTATCAAGAATGGCACTGAAGTGTTACTTGGAAGGTTTTTACATTACCTAGTAGTTTAACGGCTTAATAAGTATTTCCACTGGAGTTTGGTTCAGTGGATAATACTCAGCCTGTACATGGACCATTCATAAAAGGAACAAGTAATAGTTTTAAGAGACAATGACCAGAATCTTATTGGTTTATGTGAATATAAGTTAAATCGTGTAACTTCTTGCAATGAACTGCCATTAACTAACAAGGCATCTTACTCATAATGCTACCGGTGCAGCAGTTGTTAACAGCAATTCACAATATAATGGCTAAGGAAGAAGTTCATTGCTAGACATTAGCTAACAGGTGCCCAGCACATATAAACACACATATAGCACTCACCATTGCCGTGAAAACGTTACTGGTAGCGGCTGTAGAGAAATAAAAATTCCCTAGCAACAGCACAGTGCTATTTGATTGCTTGAAAAATATAGTTTCCCCAAAACTAACAATCTACACGGGAAAAGAATGCTTAGATCCTCTGCAATATCTAACTGGATATTCCTCAGGACAGGAAAGATCCTAGAACAAAACCATCAACTGGAATATATTAAATTCCAAACCAGATCTTTTACATGCAATCATCAAGGTTTTTAATCTGCATGAGAGAGCTGTACCTGGTCTATGTAATAAAAAAATGGGGATAGGCAGAGAGCACTGGAATAAAAGTCTGAGTCACATAGACTGGTCCTTTTTAGAAATTGTTATATAAATATCTTGGTCAAACTAAGAAGGCTATCTTACTGTCATCATCAAATACATTTCTAATTAGTGAAGTGAAGTATAAGTTATTTGGTTAAAGTTGGTTGTTTGGGCAGTATGATAACTTTTTGGACTCCTGAGATGTTAGAATGAAATTTGGTACACAAGTAAAGACATGAAAATCTTCATTGCCATTAGAACCATGAAATAAAATGCTAGCAGTGACATGCTACACAAATCAGTTCATGTGAAATGTATTAGAAGAGAACTTTATTGATAACTTAGACAAACAGAAAGAGAAACAAATAGGTTCTAGATCAAATTAAACCAGAATTATCACTATACAGTCAACCCTCGACTTACGAACTTAATCCGTTCCGGAAGGACGTTCTTAAGTCGAAAAGTTCGTAACTCGAATCAGCATTTCCCATAGGAATGCATTGAAAACCAATTAATCCATTCCGGCTGTTTTTGGTTCTTAGGTCGAGGGGCGGTTTGTAAGTCGAAGCATTAGTTCCCATAGGAACTAATGCAAAGCCGGTTAATCCGTTCCTACCACTAGGGGCAGAATTTTTTTCTTTTTTTTCCTTTTAACCTAAGATGACTTAGGTTAAAAAAAAAAGGAAAGAAAAGAGGGAGGGAAGGAGGGAACAGACACCTTGAAAGTTCAAATTTCGCACTTTCCCCGCCTCCCGCGCGTTTTTTTTCCGGTTCGTAACTCGAAGCAAAGTTCGCAAGTCGAGGCTATATTTTTCTATCAGAGCGGTTCGTAAGTCGAAATGTTCGTAACTAGGGCCGTTCGTAAGTCGAGGGTTGACTGTAAACTAAAATGACTAAACCAATGCTATTGTACTTTAGAATCATAGAATCATAGAATAATTGAGTTGGAAGGGGACTCTAAGGCCATCGTCCAACACCCCACTCAAGGCACAAATCCAAATCAAAGCAGATTTGACAGATGGTTGTCCAATTTTCTTTCGAATGCCTCTAGCGTTGGAGCACTCTCCACCTCTTCAGGACATTGATTCCATTGTCATACTGCTCTAACAAGTTAAGAATGTTTTCCTGATATTTAGCCAAAATCTGGCTTCCTGTAACTTGAGCCCATTATTACATGTCCCACACTCTGGGATGATCAAGAACAGATCCTGCCCTTCCTCAGTAGGACAATCTTTCAAGGATTTGAAAAGTCCTATCCTATTTTCTCCTCAGTCTTCTTTTCTCAAGGCTAAACATGCCCAGCTCTTTTAGTCTTTCCCCCTAGGGCTTTGTTTCCAGTCCCCTGATCATCCTTTTTGCCCTCCTCTGAACTTGCTCCAGTTTGTCAGCATCCTTCTTTAGCTTTAGGAAGACAAGGCTTGGCTCACAGGAAGAGATAATAACCTCGGAAAAGCTGAAGGCAATAGGAAAAGAGAGAGACTTAACATGAAATCGACTGACTCAAGAGTTGCTAGTGAAAGGACCTATTGAATGTCATTAATTCATAGGGTTGCCTAAGTTGGAAGCAACTTGACTGCACATAACAATAGGGATCCCTATTTGTCTATCCAAGGGATGAACAGGCTTTTCAGACTTCAGGACTTCAGTTGATACTGCAACAAACATATACTGCAACAAACTCAGATGTGGGGAAGGCTGCTTCAGTGTTGAGTGGCGGCTATATTCTCTCTCTGATTTCTTGCACTCCTGCTTTTCAGCCACTAGCAGCGTTGAAGCAGTGATGGGCGAGAGACGTCCGTTTCCTCTGCCTCCTAGCAAACCAAGTGAGCACTGCTGCATCTACACTGCCATTAGCATCATGGAAGCAGAAACTCTGGCTGGTGGTCTGGAGGGGATTCCAAAGATAAGGGAACATGTGGGCTGCACAAGAAATCTCTGGGAGTTTGGAATTTGATAATAAATCCAGCAAAAATAAAATCTGTCCAAGACTCTGGCTTCTAAAAGTCAGCTATGATAAATCAAATGTATGTAAGTGGCCTGAACAAGCCAGAAGCCATAAAGACTATTGTTTGCCTTCACCTCTAGCACTACCAAAAATCTGAATTCAATACTTCAAGTTGAACCGAATAAAAGAAATCAATTGCCATTCTTTTTTGTTTTGTCTCATTTTAAACACAACTGCTTCTTTAAAAGAACTGCTAAAGCATTTGGGTGCATTTGTTTTAAACTTTACTCTTACCCTTTTATGTAAATCTTGTTGCTAATGTTGTTACATAATTATTTTTGAATTCCTAGAACCTGTTGCCATCTATCATACAGCTTAGAATCTATAAAGCATTGTGAAGGGAATTTTTAAAAAAATACAGGTGGTTTTCTTTTTTTAAAAAAACACCATATTTTTCTTAAATCAGAAATTATGACTAGAGATAGGCATTAACTGTTATGTTCAGCCTTGAAGAATTTTTTGGAATTTGCTACCACCACATATAGAGAAGCACTTCTAAAATGGAAATGCCAATTGAACTTCAAGAAGAATGTTAACCACTTACAGCAAAATAACAACAACAACAACAAAAAAGCATAGACAGACTCAGGGCTCGGTCACACTGGCAATAAGAACCACTGTTTAATTAATTAATATATACCATCCCATTAGTGTAATGTGCTATTCTGGGTGACTTACAACAATAAATAAAACATATACTAATAAAACACAAATGAAGTATAAGAAATTGAGACATTTGACAGAATGAAACATATGGCTCCAGAGGCAATTCTCTATATAATAGCAGGACAAGGGGCATAAAATCAGACAGGGTCAGTGTGGAAGGCCTCCCTGAAAAGCAGTGTTTTAAGTTGCCTTCTAAACATTAACAAGGAGGGGACCAGGTGTAGCTCCATCACGAGCTGGTTCCACAAATTTGGTGCCATCATAAAGAAGACCTGACTTCTTGTGGATGACTTTCGGGCTTCCCTCAGGTTAGCTACCCAGAAGAGCATTGCCTGGAAGGATCTGGTAGATGAGGCAGATGACATAGGGGAGAAACGCTTGGACAAGTAACATGGTCCCAAGCTGTGAAAGGCTTTATACATAAGCATCAGAACCTCGAACCTGATCTGGGATACAACGGGTAGGCAGTGGAGACGAGCCAAAACTAGAGTGATATGATCAAATTTGCTCACACCTACCACCAGTCTGGCCACCACGTTCTGGACCTGCTCAAGGGAAGATCCATGTAGAGAGCATTGCAGTAGTCAATCCGGGAGACGATCAGTGTCTGCACCAATGTCCTGAGGGAATCCTTATCTAGGTAAGGGCAGAGTTGAGCGATGAGCCTCAGCTGGTTTAAGGCTGATCTGGACATGGCTGCGATGCGATCTGAGAATCCCAGTGTCATCTCAGTGCTCCGCTGCAACCTGAATCCAGATTGGACTGAACCAATGCAATTCTCCTCCAAGTATGTCTGGAGCCAATTAGCCACCACCCGCTCCATCATTTTGCTCATAAAGGGTATGTTGGCAATCACACATAAATTGTTAAGATTATCCATCGCCAACTGAGGGTATTTAATAATGAGCTGGATTATAGTTTCTTTTATACATGAGGGAAGAAATCTCTCCCTCAGAGAAAAATTCACAATATTCACAGCCCTGGCTTTTGTCTAGGGAATGGCAATGAACAATTTTCAGTTTTCATGGGACTGCACATGCATGCATAAGGACAATCTGACCTCCATTACTGGTCAGAGGAACAATAGTGCTGAAGAAGTGGAATGTATGTGTATTTTTTAAAATTACAATAAGCCTTCTTGGAGATAAATTTATTGAAAAACAGCTTAAATCTTCAAAATACTATAAAATAAAATACTGTAACATTGTTAGCAGCTGATTGTTAATACAACATAAAAGTTGTTTTCTTCACAGAAATGGGATAAATGGTCCCATCTTTCATTGTTGCATCATTTGCCATGAAGAAACACCAGACTATTGCAAAAAGATCTTCCAGTAAGAAAGAAATATGTTTTATGAATGGTCTAAATTATCTACATGGAAGTATTCTGTAACAGGACCATAAATTAAGATAAATACTGTGTTTCCCCGAAAATAAGACAGGGTCTTATATTAATTTTTGCTCCAAAAAACGCATTAGGACTTATTTTCAGGGAATGTTTTTTTTTTCATGTACAACAATCTACATTTATTCAAATACAGTAATTTCATCTTCTGGTTGCTGCACAATGGTGGAGGGCGAGGTTTCACTGAACTGGGGCTTATTTTTGGGGTAGGGCTTATATTACCAGCATCCTGAAAAATCATACTAGGGCCTTTATGCTAAATCAATTTAATGTTTTAACTTCTGCGCTCCTGGAGAGGAGATATCATGGAGTACCTTATCAGGATCATTTATATCCTTGTGATAGTGGGGAAGTGGAAACTGTGGGGCGTGCTCTTGTACACAGTTCTTTCCACTAGGACCTTCATAAACAATTTATCCATTCTTCCAAAATTCCCAGATAGATAAGAAGAATTGCTGGATAGCTCAATGGTTTAGGCATCTAGCTCCGGAGCCAGAGGTTGAGAGTTCAATTCCCCACTATGCCTCCTTGACAGGGGCTGGTCTTGATGATCCATAGGATTCCTTCCAGCTCTGCAGTTCAGAGACATGATTATGATTTGCTTCCCATCATTATTCTCCTTATTCAAGTGAGGAGGCAGGGAAGACCAGCAAAGACAGCCACTCTGTGCTGGCATTTGCAAGCCAAGAGCTCTCTACATATCTGGTCAGCACAGGCAATAATATATGTATCTGTCCACCTAAGAAGGAAAGCCTGCAACAGTTTGCCCAGATAGAGTGGTTCCAACAAATATTCGAGATGCCTATCAAGTGGCTGATTTGAACTGATAGGAAGTTGGCTAATCTCAGATCATCGGCATCTTTTTTTAGCACTATGGTAGAAGACTGGTTGTAACTGCCTAACTATCCCACATACAGTTTGCAAGTGAGACTGAAGAGCCAGTCCATATTAAGTTGTGTTTTCTTTGTATTTTGAACGTTGGGTCCCAACTCTTTTGATGCTGTTGCTGCTGCTAAGCAGACATTCTCAACTAGTAAATGTACAACTGCAACAGTAAGAACTTTGTGGCTCCGCTGTTATTGTTTTTTAAAGCCCTTGCACCTCAGAACATTAAAAGCGGCCACACTTAAAATTTCAAATGCTACCCCACTAATTAAGAGGCAGCAAGGCCCAAAGTTTCCCCATGTTTTTCACTTGACAACACCCCAGGCTCATCAGTGGGAGGACTTGTGTCTGACACACACTCTTCTAGCCCCACCAAAGGGAAACTTGGAAATTCGCTTTTAAGTCCTGGCTTTGCCCCAAAACTCTGCCACACTTCAGCACTTACTGCCCCTTCCCCTGGACACAACGTCCCCCACCCCATCACCATGAATTCAGAAAAGGTTGGAACTCCCTCTTTCCCTTCCCATAAAGTCCCCAGGGCAAGCAAGCAGGAGGAGGCGGTTCTCCCATGCACCATCTGGGAGCAGCTACCATTGCGGTAGGCTTAAAGAGAGTTTTCTTGCCCTCCTGTTCTCTTTGGCCTTGTGGTGTTAAGCAGAGAGGTGAGGGTGGTGTGGAGGCTCACACATCTCGCAGAGGCTTTTGGGCGAGCTTGCCCATCAGCTCACCTGGTGGACGTTTCTTCCACATCTACTCATCGGAAGACCTTTTCTACCACTTCAGCTCACAATACGTCACCACTGATGCCAGCCCGTCGGGCTGGGGGGCACATTGTCGACATCACAGAATCCATGGTCTCTGGACAAGACAAGAACAGTTATTACACATAAACCACCTTGAACTTTTAGCAATCATCAAGGCCTTTCGCGCCTTCTTACCAATCATTGCAGGGTAAGCTGTACAACTAGCTACAGACAATACAACAACCCTTTATTATGTGAACAAACAGGGAGGCACGCACTCCCTCTCATTACTATACCTGGCCGTCGAGCTCTGGGAGTGGTGTTACCTACACCACATTTTCCCAGTAGCAGTACACGTCTCCACAGACAACAATCAACTTGCAGACCATCTCAGTCGCCTCAGCACGCGAACACACAAGTGGTCATTGGACGACAAAGTTTTCTATCTCCTCTGCCACCGGTGGGGTTTCCCGTCCATTGATGTCTTCGCCTCCGAGACCAATGCCAAGTGTCACCGATATTGCTCCCGTGCCGGTACCAGCAAGAACTCACTCGGATATGCCTTTATGATAGATTGGAACAACGAATTCCTCTACCTCTTCCCTCCGATACCACTCATTCAACGCACCATCCTTCAGCTTCGTCAATTTTGCTCGAATGCCATACTTCTCACCCTGTGGTGGCCACGACAACCATGGTTCACCCACCTGAGGTCGATGTCGACAGACGTTTGCCAACTCCCACAATTTACCTGCAATCCCTGTTTCTTTGAAGGCTGTACTTACCTTTGTCCTTCATCTCTTTCATCTCGGACTGTCTCACTCTACCTTGAAGATTTATATCTCTGCTATTGTGGCGCACCAGCCGCTTCATTCCAATTCTGCTAAGCTTTTTTCCCACCCAACTTTGAAAAAATTCCTCAAGGGACTCCACAATATTCGCCCACCACATCAACATCCTCTTCCACAGTGGTCCTTACAGCTTGTCCTCAATGCACTTACTCGACCGCCCTTTGAACCAATGGCTACTGCCAATTTTAAATTACTTTCTCTGAAGACGTCGTTCCTCGTAGCAATAACATCTGCTAAACGTGCTAGCAAACTTGCTGCCCTCAGATCTGACCCACCTTTCCTCCAGTTTCACCCAGATAAAGTCACCCTCTATCTTGATGTATCGTTTTTACCTAAAGTTGTCTCTGAATTTCATCTTAATCAACCGTTGATATTACCTACTCTATTCCCTTCTCCTTCTACACCACTCGAGCGCATGCTCCACATGCTTGATGTAAGACGCTCTCTGGCCTTCTACATTGATAGGACTAAATCATTTAGAAAATCACCACGACCTTTTCTGTTTCCATGGCCCTCATAAAGGTGCTCCAGCTTCACCTCAAACAATCTCTCAATGGATTATTCAAACTATCTCACTGGCATATGAATTGACAGGCAAAACGCCGCCTGAACATTTGAAGGCCCATTCTACTAGAGCGCTGTCCACCTCTACTGCACTTCACTGTGGAGTTGAGCTTCCTCACATCTGCTGTGCAGCTACATGGTCTAATCCATCGACCTTCGTGAGACATTACCATCTTGATATCCGGGTGAAAAATGATGCTGCCTTAGGCCGAGCTGTTTTGACTTCTCTTCTACCGTGACGTCCGACCATCCGGTAAGTGAGCTTGCCAGTCACCCAATTGTGTGCATTCACAGAGACCACGAAGAAGAAAGAGAGGTTACCTACCTGTAACCATGGTTCTTCTAGTGGTCCTCTGTGAATCCACACATCCCGCCAATCCTCCCCTCTGTCCGTCACGTTGTCCTTTTTAATATAGCTTTTTGACAGCGGCGGACTCTTATAGGAACTGAGGGGACTTTGGATGGGCAGAGCATGCGCTCCACGGGGGAACGTCCCACTAATCAATTATCTTTAAGCTCTAGAAACTTCCAAGAGGTCCTGCGCAGGTGCAGAACAACCCAATTGTGTGGATTCACAGAGGACCACTAGAAGAACCATGGTTACAGGTAGGTAACCTCTCTTTTCCTCACAATTTTATTTGGTTTCACTTTTGGTGTTTAGCAGTTGGTGGTATTCTTATAAACAGTGTTTGTCTATCTTGAGATAGAAAAAGAGTTCAAGTGTGTGTGTGTGTGTGTGTGTGTACTTTTTGAATCATAAATGATTTGTCATGGTTATTTGGGTTTTTTTAAAGGCCTCCTCATTGTTTAATATTCTCAAAACTGCAGTATTCTTGCAACTGACACATGAGTTATTGATTTTTTATTTATTTATACCCTGCCTTTCTCCCCTAACTGAGATTCAGGGTAGCCCATAATGAAATTTTGAAAAAACTGATATGAATAAGACTGCAAACATTTATAGTGTCAGAATAAATAATGTTAAAACACAGTTGCATGAAAAACTGATCAACTTAATGAGTGCAAGTCACTCATTAAAAGCACCTTCCTCAGCCGTCTCTAAGTTGTCAAAAACCTGTCTGAAATAAAAAGTTATGAAAAAGCAGGATCATTAATTACTTAATCAGTTTAGGACCCCGATACCTGCTGGAACATCTTTTCTACAAAACAGCTGCCTGTCTAACTTGTTTCTTGTGCTCATTATTGTTAAAAAACAACACCTAAGGAGGGCAGAAAATTACCACCAGAAACTGGGTGGTTTTGATTGTTGCCCCATATCTTTGGAATAGATTACCAGTAGAGGTTCTCCAGATGCCCTAGTTTTTAAGAAGCTACTGAAAATGGAATGACTTAAAGCTGCCTTTTATTAATGTGTGTCATTTGATGTCCTACTGTGATTTAGGTTTGTTCACTTATGTCAGATTTGGTGTGTTATGTGGTTTTATTTTGCCATTTATTGTTTGTCTATGTTTATAATTGGTATTGTATTATCTGTAGTTTATATGTGTTAGTTGTTAGCTGCCCAGAGAGTGTGTATTGCACTGTTGGGTGGTATATAAAATAGATAGATAGATAGATAGATAGATAGATAGATAGATAGATAGATAGATAGATAGATAGATAGATAGATAGATAGATAGATAGATAGATAGATAGATAGATAGATAGATAGATAGATAGATAGATAGATAAAAATCTAAGTTGAGAACTAGTGGTATTTGTCCATTGTATCCTAGTACTTCCACCAGAATTGGGACCCTCCACTTCTAAATAGTTGGGAAACCCTTTGTAACACTTCTTGATATCATAGAAGGCTGAAGCAGGAATTTATTTATTTATTTATTTAAAATATTTTTATACCACCTTTCTCCTTAAAAATTACTCAAGGTGGCTTACATCATTAAAAGACAATATTTCAAGCTAAAAACAACAAGCGTACAAAGCTTAGGACTCTGGCTGCGGAGCCAAAGTTTGGGAGTTCAGTTCCTCACTGTGTCTCTTTGAGAGGGGCTGGATTCGATGATCCATAGGGTCCCTTTTAGCTCTGCATTTCAGAGGTTATTATTACTATTGAAGGTGGATTACATCATTAAAAGACCATTTTTCAAGCTAAAAGCAATGAGTATACAAAGGAGGGGGGAAAGTTCCAACCTTGTTGGCCCTGGAAACCAAAGTACATCACTGGAGCCTGGTGTACACTGTTGTAGCTCTTATCTGACAACTGTGTGTTTCTTCCTCTTTTTTCTCCCTAATAAATCACACCCTGTATCCTGTTGTGTAGCTCTATCAGCATAATGGGAATGATATTCCCAGTGGCAGATTGCTACTGATTAAAGATTTCCTTTTTCAATTTTGGGGTCCGTATAGTTTTGCTTAATTGCATGTGAGTCCCACAGCCTGAAATTTTAAAAAGGAACTGTTTAATCAGCAACAGTCTGCTGTGGCTGATGAGATCATTCCCAATGAATAGGCAGAGCTGTACAGCAGGATATTGGCCTCTAAGTATGTAATGACAAATATAGCATGAACTGTGTTCTTGATGGAGGTTAATTATTCAGGATGCAAGGGGACGTTAATCTTTCAACACAATCCTGCATAATTCTACTCAAAATTGAGTCCCACTATGTTTACTGGTATGTATTTCACAAAAAGAAGGTAAGGACTGCAAGTATGTATTTTATTTATTTAAAACATTTTATCTTACCTTTACCTGAAAAGGTTCCTGTCACACCCCTTCTCTCTGACAATGATGTCAGGCCTCCCTTTGCCTTGCCACTTCACTATTGAGTAATGATCTCTTTAAATCACCACAGAAATTAATGTTTTTTTCTTTAATAACCTTTACTTAGTTCCTCTCTTCCTCTTTCACTGCCATCAACCTTTGGCTGCTCCTATGTGTGTGTATATTTATCCCTTCATTCAGGGCTTTATGACGTTGTCCATGTAGCCAGCCCTCAGGTATTGTATTCAGCACCAATCAGCTTGAATAGAACAAATAACATTTTATTAAAATAGCAGTGTCAAAAGAACATTGCTTATTCCTATATTTTAAATTCATTAAGCAGAATTCTTTCCCTCGCCTCAGCCTCTCTGAGATTGCTCTCTTTAACTTCTCTCACACACCTCCAGACTCCAAAACCACCCAATCTCTCCACACCTGACTGCCCTCATGACTACAGAAGAACTACACAACTTTAATGTTCTCAATGAAGAAGCTGAAGGTGTGAAAGATCTTGCATACCTCAATTCAGTCATCAAGCCAAATAGAAACTGCAGCCAAAAAATCAGCAGAAGACTGAGATTTGGGAAGGAACTAGAGAGGATCATCACATGTGAGGATGTGTCATTGGAGACAAAGGCCAAGATAATCAACATGATTGTATGGATGTGAAAGCTGGACAGTGAAAATGCCAACAGGAAAACAATTGATTCCTTCAAAACATGGAAATGGAGTCCTTCAAAATATAGTGCTGGAGGAGAGCTTTGCAGATACCCTGGACTGCTAGGGGAAAAAACCAAGTGGGTCCTAGATCAAACCAAGCCTGAACTTTCTCTGAAAGCGCATGTAATTGAGCAGAGGCTTTCATACTTTAGGTACATCTTGAGAAGACAAGACTCACTGGAAAAGACAGCACAATGTCTTGTTTGTATTGCTCTCTCTCTCTATCTTTAAAACTAATTTAAAATAATGGAACAGTTAAATTTAAAAGAAAGAAAGAAAGAATTTTGTAATGCCAAATAGGTGGGAAGAAGGAAAAAGTAACACTCTGGATACAAAATCAGGATCAAAAAACAAACTTTAACTTTATAATTCTTTACCACACATAAGTAAAACCAACGTGGAGGATATATCAGGGGTTTCCTACCAACTCTCCTCAAACTGATGAAGCTACTTGGATGAGTAGCAAAACGTTTCAACCTAATAAGAAAGAAGTCCAGTTGCCATGACTCAACTTCCAGATAACCTCACCTGGATGACTGAATCTTCACAAATACATACAAGAACACACATCACACTGAACAGACCACTGTCTGTTACACAAAAACATCAACGGCCTCTTTATAGATTCTCTAACTGCTCAAAGCCAACTGTCTCTTCTCACACACCTCATCCTCCACTCATTCTTAACAACCAATTGTCATCTGCTATCATACACAAGCATTTCAACACCCATCTGTCAATCATTCAGCACTCTTCTCATGCTTACAATTCCAACCTCCATATGTCCATATTCAACAACATACCAACACTGTGTATACCACATGTATACCCAAACTTTATCCATAATGGAATCGTCACCATTCAGAATTCATTACTCTTTAGTGAATGCGCAGTAGCTTAATACCCCTTTTCAGGAATGAAATGATGTTGTGTTGGCTAACTGTTTAAAATTTAACTAAAAAGATACAATGACGAAAAATGTCAACAACATTTCATGACTATGAAATGAGTATAGCTTTTTGATACTAAATAATAGCAGTTTCAGAAGTACTCAGAATTACAAAGTGGTCTAGAAGACCTTTCATTTTGCACTGTTTTCTATTCCAGCTTTCCTCTGCTCCCTACAGAGGAGGAGATAGGAAAGGATGCAGGGGCATGGAGGTGAAGATGAAGGAATGCACTAAACAGAGCTGCTCTGAGGTGTCCTTGAACCACCCAGTGTTTGTGTGTGAATCCAAGGATCGCTCTAAATGTTGTTGTTTAGTCATTAAGTCGTGTCCGGCTCTTCGTGACCCTATGGACCAGAGCACGCCAGGCCCTCCTGTCTTCGACTGCCTCCCGGAGTTTGGTCAAATTCATGTTGGTAGCTTCGATGACAGTGTCCAACCATCTCGTTCTCTGTCGTCCCCTTCTCCTCTTGCCTTCACATTTTCCCAACATCAGGGTCTTTTCCAGGGAGTCTTCTCTTCTCATGAGATGGCCAAAGTATTGGAGCCTCAGCTTCAGGATCTGTCCTTCCAGTGAGCACTCAGGGTAGATTTCCTTCAGAACGGATAGGTTTGTTCTTCTTGCAGTCCAGGGGACTCTCAAGAGTCTCCTCCAGCACCACAATTCAAAAGCATCAATTCTTCAGCGGTCAGCCTTCTTTATGGTCTTTATGGTTTATCTCACTTCCATACATCGCTACTGGAGAAACCATAGCTTTGACTATGCGGACCTTTGTCGGCAAGGTGATGTCTCTGCTTTTTAAGATGCTGTCTAGGTTTGACATCGCTTTCCTCCGAAGAAGCAGGCGTCTTTTAATTTTGTGGCTGCTGTCACCATCTGCAGTGATCATGGAGCCCAAGAAAGTAAAATCTGTCACTGCCTCCATATCTTCCCCT
Source organism: Intellagama lesueurii (assembly GCA_037013535.1). Lineage (NCBI taxonomy): Eukaryota > Metazoa > Chordata > Lepidosauria > Squamata > Agamidae > Intellagama > Intellagama lesueurii. The sequence continues at coordinate 165,781,538 of JBAJHW010000004.1, forward strand.
TCTATTTGCCAGGAGGTGATGGGACCAGTGGCCATGATCTTAGTTTTTTTGAAGTTGAGCTTCAGACCATTTTTTGCGCTCTCCTCTTTCACCCTCATTAAGAGGTTCTTTAATTCCTCCTCACTTTCTGCCATCAGAGTGGTATCATCTGCATATCTGAGGTTGTTGATATTTCTTCCGGCAATCTTAATTCTGGCTTGGGATTCATCCAGTCCTGCCTTTCGCATTATTCTGCATATCAGTTAAATAAGCAGGGAGACAATATACAGCCTTGTCGTACTCCTTTCCCAATTTTGAACCAATCAGTTGTTCCATATCCAGTTCTAACTGTTGCTCCCTGTCCCACATACAGATTTCTCAGGAGATAGATAAGGTGGTCAGGCACTCCCATTTCTTTAAGAACTTGCCATAGTTTGTTGTGGTCCACACAGTCAAAGGCTTTTGCGTAGTCAATGAAGCAGAAGTAGACGTTTTTCTGGAACTCTCTGGCTTTCTCCATAATCCAGCGCATGTTAGCAATTTGGTCTCTAGTTCCTCTGCCCCTTCGAAATCCAGCTTGTACTTCTGGGAGTTCTCGGTCCACATACTGCTGAAGCCTGCCTTGGAGAATTTTGAGCATAACCTTGCTAGCGTGTGAAATGAGTGCAATTGTACGGTAGTTGGAGCATTCTTTGGCACTGCCCTTCTTCGGGATTGGGATGTAGACTGATCTTTTCCAATCCTCTGGCCACTGCTGAGTTCTCCAAACTTGCTGGCATATTGAGTGTAGCACCTTAACAGCGTCATCTTTTAAGATTTTAGATAGTTCAACTGGAATGCCATCACCTCCACTGGCCTTGTTGTTAGCCATGCTTTCTAAGGTCCACTTGACTTCACTCTCCAGGATGTCTGGCTCAAGGTCAGCAGCCACACTATCTGGGTTGTCCGGGAAATCCAGATCTTTCTGGTATAATTCCTCTGTGTATTCTTGCCACCTCTTCTTGATGTCTTCTGTTTCTGTGAGGTCCCTACCATTTTTGTCCTTTATCATGTCCATCTTTGCACAAAAGGTTCCTTTAATATCTCCAATTTTCTTGAACAGATCTCTGGTTTTTCCCTTTCTATTATTTTCCTCTATTTCTTTGCACTGTTCATTTAAGAAGGCCCTCTTGTCTCTCCTTACTATTCTTTGGAAGTCTGCATTCCATTTTCTGTAACTTTCCCTATCTCCCTTGCATTTGGTTTCCCTTCTCTTCTCTGCTATTTGTAAGGCCTCGTTGGACAGCCACTTTGCTTTCTTGCATTTCCTTTTCTTTGGGATGGTTTTTGTTGCTGCCTCCTGTACAATCTTACGAGCCTCCAGCCATAGTTCTTCAGGCACTCTGTCCACCAAATCTAGTTCCTTAAATCTGTTCTTCACTTCCACTGTGTATTCATAAGGGATTTGGTTTAGATTATTCCTGACTAGCCCAGTGGTTTTTCCTACTTTCTTCAGTTTAAGCTTGAATTTTGCTATAAGAAGCTGATGATCAGAGCCACAATCAGCTCCAGGTCTTGTTTTTGCTGACTGTATAGAGCTTCTCCATCTTTGGCTGCAGAGAACATAATCAATCTGATTTCGGTATTGCCCGTCTGGTGATGTCCATGTGTAGAGTCGCCTCTTGTGTTGTTGGAAAAGAGTGTTTGTGATGACCAGCTTGTTTTCTTGACAAAACTCTATTAGCCTTTGCCCTGCTTCATTTTGAACTCCAAAGCCAAACTTACCTGTTGTTCCTTTTATCTCTTGACTCCCTACTTTAGCATTCCAGTCCCCTATAATGAGAAGAACATCTTTCTTTGGTGTCAGTTCTAGAAGGTGTTGTAAGTCTTCATAGAATTGGTCAATTTCAGCCTCTTCAGCATCCATGGTTCACTCTAAATAGCATACCATAATTTGAAGCAACCCTATTCAGACTGATACAGCCCAGGGTAACTTGATTGTCTAGTCACACCCACCATCTTTGTGACATTGGTATAATAGTCACTGTTTTAGACTGCTAAATATGTTTGTTTGTTTTAAGTTATACTTAAAAATAAATGAGAAAGAGTCTTATTTAGGAACAAACAGAAGGATTTTATTTGGGAAATAAAGATAATTGGAAGGAACGGAAAGGTAATTTCTCAGGTATATAAGAGTAAAACAAAATTAATTATATACTCTATAGTCTTCACATACACTTTCTCATAAACTACTCTCTGTTATTCAAATCAATTGTTCTACAGACTTCACGCTACACACTGTCTCAAAGACTCTTTCTCCTGATCATCCCAAGACAGATCTAACTCTTACTAAATCACTGTACCTAATTGCCACTTCATCAGGTTGCAAACTCTCCAACCAATCAGCATTCAGCCCTGCACCCAGCATTCTATTACTCATCCACCAATCATTTTATCACTCAGCCTTACACATGCTTAAAATCATGCGCCAAAAATATACAACATACAAACCTGTTATTCTTATTTATATAGAAATATGTACATATCTAGGCAAACTTGGCAGGATTGCCATGATAAGTAGAGTTAAAATGTAACAGTGCATATAGCTAATGGGATATAACTGAAATCTAGTTGGCTTATTATGAGAGTGTAATGAAATGACTGGATTCCCAGTGTGGTGTATTGGATAGAGTGACGGACTAGGACTCTGGAGAAAAGGGTTCAAATCCTATTCAGCCATGGAAACTCACTGGGGAAGTGGAATTGGTAAAACCATTCCTTAAATATCTCACTTGCCTTGAAAACCCTCCTAGGGTCACTATAAGTCGGTTCTGACTTGGCGACACAACACACACATACACACACTGAAATGACTGAATATTTTGCTTTATGTTGCCATACCTTATAATTCTCAAGATTACCCCCAGAATCAGCTATATTGATATTACATCTGTTTTCAATTAGATAATAAATTTTTAAATGTCAGTTATGAGCATCTTACGCAAATATCTCTAGTCTGTTTCATACTCATCAAGATAGGGAAAATCTTCCTATCTTACCCACTGCATATTTTGATTTAATTGAATACGCTAATTTAGTCACTCTTTGATTTTGAAATCAAATGCATTCAAAAGCCTGGCATTGAAAATAGAAAAAACTTTGTAAGGGCTTTATCTCCTTCTAATTAAATCTGTTAATGTGCTGTTCTAGTTGGGAGACAGTAGTGAAACAAATATGCTATATCAGGAAAAAAACAAAACCACCAGGTTAAAAAAACCTTCTATTATCTGACTTCAGCTAAAGCAACATGCTAATTAAGGAAGATTTAATAAGCACTGGTTAAAAAAGAAATTGACCCTAAGAAGAGGAGCAAGAATTTTGGTCCTCTAAGACCTATGTGTGAATTCCCATTTGGAAAAAATACCCGTCAACAAGAACTGTACCTTCTAGACAAAAATATTTTGGTTTTATTTCATGACAAGCATTCTGAGGTTAATCCTATTGAAAGATATATACACACACTATACATAAAGCCTCGGGTAGATGAAATAGGCTAGTGCTTTTGCAGTGCAAGTTATTAAGGAGGTGGAAATAACCCTTAAGTAACTTTCTGACTGGATAAGCTAAGGTATCTGCATCAGAGATGAAGCTATATTTGCCATTAGACAACAAGCACCATGTTGGGATTTAGTTGTTCAACATAGTAAGGTGACAGGGTTTACTTGGTCATAAATTCACATAAATAGGTAGATAAAAATCAAGAATTTGCCATGCGATCCATGAGCAGACATTACAGGCAAAAACAAAATAAAGGTGAAAATAAAAGAACAAATCAAAAAAAGAAAAAACATGGCACTTTAAAAACTGTTATATTTTTAATGTGAGCTTTCATGGATAAAACCTACTTCCTCAGACAATGTAATTCATGGTGTTGTATTTTAGTGATCCTCTGCTCCCCACAGATCACTTAAAGGTCACAAACACAGTGAGCATTTGAGTTTTTTAGAACTCTTCACTACACTAGAGAATATAAAATTTTACGAAATTGGGAGAAGAAACAGGAAATGCAAAAATCATGTCAGATGTAGTGACCGTGGTCTCTGTAGTCTGCCTGACTGGCAAAGAGGCCAATTTATGTCTATATTTTAATGTTCTTATAGTAGCTATTTTATTTAAAGATTGCAATTTTTAAAAGTTGTAACTATATAAAATTTATAGAAATTAATTCTTATTCCCCCTAAATAGTACTAATAATTGTGTGCTGTGTCAGATTAATTCTAATTTATGACAATCCAGGGTTTTCTAGATGGAGACTATACAGAAGTGGTTTACTGTTCCTCTGTTCTGGGTGCATCCTGGGACTGTGCAACCTGCCCATAATTACACAGGCTGGCCCTTCTCCTTGGAGGTAATACAGAATTTCTGTTTCTCCTCAATAAAATCATAATGAAACCCCACACCACAAAATAGCTTAATTCACTAATTTAGAATAGGCACATGCATTTAGTTAAAAGAGTTGTGTTTTTTTACTGAAAAAACATCTTGTGCCCAATAATGTCCAAAACATCTTTTTCCAAAAAATAATGCAAAATATTTTTTGGGTGCTGCGAGCCCTCAAAACATGACAGAATTGCCTCCTATGCCCCCTAGAAGGCAAAAGGGGAGTTTTAGGGGGGAATTTATTTCAAAAAAATGTTGAGCAGACCAGGAGCTCTGGAGAATGTGTGTATACATGTCCTGGAGAACTGTCTGTTTCTTGGTTGAAATACATAGGCTCCTGGAGTGGACTGTAGTAGAAGCACAGAGCAATGGGCATCCTCTATACCACCAAAGCTTTAAATTAGGTTTAGTTGTTGCATTAGGTGAAAAATGTCAATTGAAACCATACCCTTTATATTTTACCTCTTGAGAAATATCCAAGCGTGTTTTCATGCTAGCTCAGATCCTTTCTTGCAAGGAACTCTGTACATCTTCTGAAACACACAACAGTTCAAGCACATGAAAGATAACTACCTATTGATCTACTGTATTGACTCTGTTACAAGTTTCTGTGTGACTTTCCATTCTTCTTAGTTTCCCTTTTCCTATATCAACCTTTCTTCATATTCTGACATACAGTATGACTTCTATGTTTATAGGACTTTCTTTGGCATTTCTCACTAGGTTTTCCCCATTGCTAAGTCCGCACAGCCGTTGAACTGCCCCTTTCGCTCCAAGAATAGTTCACATAGTTTGGTGCTCTGTGGTATTTCAGAAGGTAAACTGAAAGTGGCTTTCAAAACAACCACCACCTGTAGACCTGAGCTAAAGACAAGGGCATTTCAACCCTGGAGTGTACTGAGAATTTCAGCTGACTGGTGACAGCAATCCATTATCATTTGGGGGTGGGGGTGGGGAGTCTTCTACCAAAAAGGGAGTCCAGCAATAAGAAAAGTATTCTTCCCCCATGTCACAAAATCCCTTTGAAATGAGAAGGTGAAGTAAGAACTCTGGAATAGAGTGGCATTTTTTATTGAAACCTGAAAGTGCTTGATAGTAAACCTTTTTTGTTTCCCTGTTTTTGGTATGAACTAGATACTATAGAGAATCCATTTATTGTCTTGTAATGTTTTATCTAACCTAATTAGATGCCCACAGAAATCCAGTCATGATGATGATGCTCATTTAGGGTGTATGTGTGTGTTCGTCTATATTTAAATAATACCCTAAGGCAATTCAATCCCCATCTGACAATGGCTGTTTGAAAAAATCTAAATTAGAGAAGAGTTTTGTTTGTCTACCTAGAGAATCCTGAAAACTCATCCAAAACCACAAGAGCTTTTGGCTGCTTCAGCTCTACCGCAGGCATTGAACTGATTGGTTATACATATACTAATGAAAATGTACTAATGAAATTCAGGCACTTAAATGCTTGGCAGTGTTGGAAGATGAGAAAATGAGCTATAAATCAGAAAACTGGGGCAATTTGCGGAGCTCAGCGGACGAAATGTGACCGAGTCATGGCAATAATGTAAAATATGGTGATGAGAATTTGTAAAGCTTCATGATACCTTTGTTACTTTGGAAATTGAAGTTCATTGTTTGCAAATTGTAACAGTCTTTGGAAAAAGTCAGCATCTGTCAGTAATAATCTTTAAAATTATATAGGAGCCAACCTTATGTTAGCTGTATGGAAACTTCAGCACTTCATATGCATGTCCATCTCAAGGCGGAAGGTGTGATGTCTGGAGAGGGAGCGGATGTTTTATTTATTCATTCATATTAGTTCACTGTGCCAGTCTTATACTCTTGGCACATCTGCAACATTTATATAAAACAGTTTCAATAAAATATTAATTAAGGGTACTCAGCCAGGTCCATGAATCATAAAAGAAGCAAAGCATTTCTACTTTTCAACAGTATTTTACTAGTCTCAAGAGACTTTTCAGTCTACTTTTCCTATCCTTGTTATTAATCCCAAAATTGCCCCACCCCTTTGTAGGGGAAAAATTGGCAAGTTCCAGAGATATGACTATGTTATGTAAAAAGAAAAGCAAAATCTCGTAGTCCATAGTCCCTCCTGTTGAGCTTCCTAGTTAGGGAAGCTGAGTCTTTAATGATAGCCCATTAGTTATACTGTTTGAAAAAGAGAGTGTTTGGCTTGTTGTTGTTGTTTAGTCGTTAAGTGGTGTCCGACTCTTCATGACCCCATGGACCAGAGCACGCCAGGCCCTCCTGTCTTCCACTGCCTCCCGGAGCTTGGTCAAATTCATGTTGGTAGCAAATTCATGTTGGTGTTTGGCTTAGTAAGTGCAGAAATCCTTTGGTATATCAAAGGATCTTGTCCTGTGTACAGTTAAGAAAGAAGGAGATGCAGAACTGATTGTTTTAAGGTGGGGTCATTAGTGCTTCTCAGTGAAACTGCTTCTTCAAAAACAGCTGCATTCTGTTCTATTTTGGTTGTAGTTTGAAGACCTTAGAGTCTTACAACCAAAATAGACTCTTTCCTGGTCTGTTTTCATAGGCCACGACGCACTTGTACCATAGCTCTTTGTTAGAATCATTCCAGCACCTTCAAAGAAAACGCTCTTTCACAGTTTTGTTGTATGTTTCCTGCTTATCATTACAAATATGCTCTCTGTTCAGTTTATTGCACAAAAGAGCCATATGGATCAAGTGCCCAGTCTGAAACTCTACTTGACTCCATGCATCACAACACATCGTTCCTTAATGTCTTGCTGGAATTTCCTGTCAACCTCTTGAAAAATGCTATTCTGGCACCTTATTCAAGAAATCCCTGCTCCACAGTTCACTGTAGCTCCTACCATAGCTAAGGTTGCAGTCTGACTTTTAAATTAAATTTTAACATTGAAAGTTAATAAATAATCTTTTGCCATCATGTCAATTTTGACTTATGACAACCTTTTTCAACGTTTTCCAGGTAGAAAATATTCAGAAGTGGTTTACCATTCCCTTCTTCTGGAGGCGTCCTGGAACAGTGCAGCTTGCCCAAGGCCCCACAGGCTGGCTCAACTCGCAGGAGGCACAGTGGGGAATGAAACTCTCAGCTTCTGGCTCCGCAGCCAGAAACCTAAACCACTGAGCTATCCAGTTATAAAGTGAAAACCTTACTAGAAACTGCAATTATTCTGTACTGTATTATGATTGTGGTTATTATGTATTCTGTAAAGACGAGTTCTTAATAAACTATTTTGATTATGTCTTACTGCTTTCTATGTCAATAATGTTGTTGTTGTTATTATTATATTAACTTGAACGCTCTATTACATGCAGGACACATAATAGAGAGCTCAAGTTACAAGAAGCCAGATTGCAGTAAAATATCAGGAAAAACTTCCTAATTGTTAGAGCAGTAGAACAATGGAACCAGTTAGATTTTGGGTAGTGAACGTTCCAATGCTGGAGGCATTCAAGAGAATATTAGACAAGTATCTGTCAGATCAACTTCGATTTGGATTCCTGCATAGAGCAGGTGGTTGGACTCAATAACCTAATAAACCTCTTCCAACTCCATTATTCTATGATTCCATGATTATTTTCTTGTACGATTGTCTTTAAAATTTATGGTTTCTCTGGTATAACTTTGGTTGACCAGTGTTGGCTGCTATGATAGGCTTACGATTTTTTTACTCCGTAAAGTTTTATTTGTAGCTCTGTGCCATCAAGTTGCCTCAGCTGTGACATTCATCCCAGCACAGATTCAAATTACCAAGGAGTTAGATAAATGCTATAGTCCTCTGAGGATTTTGTTCAAGCATCATACTTTTGACCTTGACATCTCAGCTTTATCACTTCTAAAGAAAATACAGGTTTGATTTGACCGAATAATTGTGTGCCATCAAGTCCATTCTGACTTACAGCAATCCTTTTCTGGATAGAGAGTTTTCAGAAGTGGTTTACCATTCCCTTCTTCTGCGGCCATCCTGGGATTGTTCAGCTTACCCAAAGCTGATCTATCTAGCCAGCTCAATTTGATCTAGGACTCACTTATTTGTCTTTCTGGTGGTCCATACTATCTGCAAAGTATCTCCAACACCACATTTTGAGTGAATCAGTCTTTTTCCTGTTGGCTTATAGGTTTATAGATATCTTTATTTTGCTGTCATGTTTGGTGGATTTTGGTTCTATATTTAACTGTTGATCAAATGCTCAATTCCTGCAATCCAGTTTCAAGGACATTATCTTGTTCCATCTACACTTGCAGATAATGACTCCATGTTAACTTTATGACAGACTGAACACCACTGAATGTGCCAATTTTAGCTCATTTCCTGTACATAATCAGCAATGATGAATGTGGTTGGTCTATTAAATAAACACAGGCAGAATCATTAATTAAAACAATTTGTTGATGAGCACATTGTTCCATTCTATGCTGTAATGATGTGGGGAATGTGACTGATAAACTGTTTGACTAAAATCTAATGCTGAGGTTAATTATGCACTGAGCCCAGTCTTGTTAAAACTCTGAACTTACAAGTTTAGTCTTATACATATTGCAGGCAGATTTCATTCAACATGAATAAGTTCTAGATTTTTAAAAAATTCCGCTATAAATGCATTTCATGCTAATATTATGTGCACAGTTCTCAGTAATGGGGAGGGATCGATGAACCATCACTTGTTAAGCCTAATTAACATAAATATTATTTCTTTTATTTTATGAATTAAAAACAGTTAACACAAATAATTAATTGGCAACTGTAGTGCTAAACAATAAAACCAGAAATGAACCAAAACCAATATTGTTTACATGATACTGGCGATGAACTGAATAGTTGCTCCATACCCATTCTTCTTTCTGAGAATATCAAATCTTTCTTTTCCTCCTAGTCTTTTTCTTCCTCTGGTCTTCCTGCAATTTCTGTCTCTCCAACTGTCAGCAACCAGTATTTATCCTCTTTCCTAACATCATATGTGCTTTCCTTCACAGGTTTTGCATTGTACGCTATCATAAAAGTAGCTGCTGCGCTACAATGCAGGCAAAACCGTAACAATTTTTTTTTATTGCAGGGCTCTGGCCACTAGGTGGAACAGGATTGTCTTTTATGTTACACAGCTGGAGTGCAGCATTGGAAAAGTGAATGGGGAACAACAGAGTCACCTGGAGTCCACAGTATGTCTCATTTTCCTTCTCTCCCCCCCCCCCCCCTCTGTGTTGCCTCCTACATGCCTAGCAGGATGACATTCTGTCCTGCCTGGAAAAGCCTTTTGGAGGATGCAGTGGAGAGGACGGGTATGGACAAGGCTCTATCACAATTGTCCTTCTGCTGAAATTCTTGGAGCCCAGCCCAAGCAGAAAGAGTTTTGTGAACTGACTGAATGAAGCATTGTCTTCACTTGAGGGCCCTTCTCCAAATGCATGTGGGTTCTCCAGCAAGGTCTTCAATCTGCACTGCCTGGTTACTAGGAGATACTATGGTAGCTTTGTGACCACCTATTTATGTACTGTGTTTGGAGGATGTATATATATTGAGTAAAATGGCATCACGGGGATGTCTCTACATGTGGATTGCTGTTCTATGTGTAGAGAGTGTCTCTCAGTGTGGCACTGTGCTTGGGTGATGGTAGAGTGAGCAGGGTCTACTGTGAGCTTGGACGTTGCCATTGCAACATTGGTCTCCTACTTGCATTGGCCATGGTATCCTTCTGGGCCATCTGGCAAGGACAGGACAAAGTAGCACTGTGTTACAATGGTACTGATCTTTCCTGGAGGGCTTTTTTAGAAGTTGATGCTCAGGTACTATTGTTTAGTGTCATAGGTTTGTCCCACAGGTTTCCATCTTGTGCCTCATGTTCTTTAATGTTTACATGAAACTGTTGGTGAAGATAATCTCCTAGAAATTTAGATACCACATCATTGATATACTCATGATGTCCAATTTGGCCTCCTCTGTCATATTTTTGAGGGATCTAGGAGTTTTGAACAAGTATCAGAACTCTGTATGGATATGGGCTAACCAACTGAAACCAAGCCATGTTTTAATGAATGATCAGTGAATATTTAAAATATATTGCAGTCTTTCTGTTTCTTCAGTATTCCAATGAATCAACAGTGGTGAGGAAAAATGGTCCCCATTCCTCAGAATACTCTTTCCTCATCAGTTTCATTCTTTCCTAAATGTCAGCCTCCCCCTGCAATCCTTGCCAAGGAGCACCATTCATGCATATATTGTTTATTTCTGTGTTGCTAGTGATCAGCAAATCTTTTTAACAAGTGGGAAACCACCTTGCAGTTCCATATCCATGGCAAGAGGGTATGTAACTACAAACAAATTGCATTGTGCATGGTTTTGATCCCAAGTTCTCCAATTCCTGAAGTGCATTTGCTATTAAAGTTGTGATCCATAACAATATCAGATTTCTTTGATAGACATTCCCAATGCTATTTCAGTTGGTGCTATTATGAATAGTCATTTTAAGTTCCAGTATACAGTATGTTTAGGAGAAGAATATCTGCTAGTAGTCTCCAGATTCACTCTGTGAAGCACAATGTGACAATGAACTTAGGATGAAAAGTGGCTGGCCTTTAACTTATAAAGCTATAACCTTTCTTAAGATTTAAAGGAATACAAACATGACACTAATGGATTTTTCTTGTTCTCATTTCATAGCTAAACCACCTCTGGCTTAGAAGCATCTGCCCTGAGATCTATTCATTCTTGTCAGAGGAATTTCTTTTTATTTCCTTTTTGTGACAGCCTCCTCCAACCTGGGGTCCTTTAAGATGATGGGAATTGAGCTATATCCCCAATCACACTTACAGTAGCCTGGAATAATGGGTCAGCACATCCAATTTAGGGACATCTGCATTAAAGAATGTTATGTGTATTCACTGATGATCTCTCACAAGAAATGTATTTCCAAATTAAAAACCTATTTTGCCATTGTTTATGATATTTCAAGAAACTTTATATTTATCACCATCACTTTTGTGCTGCCAGTGGTATTATCTTTCAGTTTCTAATTGTGATAATAATATCATGAATGAAAGGGGTTAACACCGTAGCCATGGCTGTCTATCAGAGCTTAGAGTCCTTCAATGCCAGCAGCAGAGAGCCAGTGTACTGTAGTGATTAGAGTGTTTGACTATATATATATACAGTTGAGCATGTGTCCCATTTCACAACTAATGTGAGATCAAAGGAGAAGTATAGTCTGTTGGGCGGGGGGGTTCAATTCTTACATAATTCTTGCATAATTTAAAACAGAACATTTTAAAGATCTGAGAACTGTTTTCAGTAAGTCTGTTCTCTTTTGGGGTGCATTATGATGTGCTGGTTTGTGCATTATTTGGATCATCTTCAGGTAAAATTGACAGTATGGAAACATAGCAGGAGAAGCATTTGTTCATCAGTAATTGTCAGCAGCAGCTCTGCAGGGATCTTGCCAATTGAACTGGAATGGAATGGAATAGAGGAATTGCAAGAACTGTGCAAGATGACTCTTAAAATGTAGCTATTGCTTTACAGAGCCACATATGGGATGTTATACAGAAATGTAAGTTTGAAGTATTTCTGAACAAGGGTCACCTGTGGTTTCTTTGCAGCACTTAAAAATCATCTTGCTGTAAAGTGGGTCACAAGGTTTTCCCCAATTTAATGTTGAAGATTCTTCCTCCATTGTCTGTCTTTTGGTATGGTCTTGTAATCTTTCAGGATTCCAGCCATGCCTAGCTGAGAGCATTCAGTTTAGTAAAATAACATTTTTGAGCAGTGAAGAAATGAATATAATGAGACAGAATTAAATTATCTGTACAGATTTAACCTTTCCCCCTGGCATTTGTGATGCTAGCAGTTTTTGAAATGTAGTGCAATCTTGTTCATCTGAATTGAAAAGGCCTAGGAGCCATCCAAAATTTCAAATACTTAGACCAGAAACAATGGGAGTCATATAAACATTTCTGTCTTTCCACACAGAACATTAATGCCTCGCCTTCATTAACAATATTTAACAACAGCAGCCATAACCTGAGTATTAAACAGAAAGAAACCAACAGCTGAATAAAACACACACAGAGAGAAATTACACCACAGGTAAAAATGTAAAACAAGATCAACCATCAGTCCTGGAAGCTTGTTAGAACAAAAGAATCATCTAATGAAAAAATTAAGACTGCAATTTGGGGGACATTACCTGAGCTGTTGCATTGAACTACCTAGGACACTTCTGAATATTCTTCCATGAAGGGTGTGTTTTAAATTGAGACTGACTGAACCACAAAGACACATTATGGATTTGAATACATTCTATAATGAAGTTGGAGCTTCATTTTACTGAAGCTTGCTAGGATCCTTTGGCGTAGGTTTAAGTATATGTTAGTTACCTCTCTTTGAAAGATTAGTGGCTGAACAAAAGCCCATTCAAGGGAGACTAGATAAGAATGTTGCAGTGGTGAAAAAATATACAGTAGTAGCAACTGGAATTTCTTTTCTAATATTGGTTCTATTGTTTTGTTGACAAATAATTTTAAGGTAATCCCGTTTCTAGGATTGCTGTCACAGTATGACTGTCTTCCAGTATTGCATGTTACAGTGCACACTAAGCTGCCTAAAGTTGTTCTGTGTGTAAGTTCCTCTAAATGGTAATGTTATTATAACATATAGAGGACGAGAATTCTTTGTATGTGTTCTGACAGTAATGTGAAACTAATGAAACTCTACAGCAATATACATCTCTCCTCTATCTTCTTTTGTTTATACACAAAGGTAGAACCAATAAGGTATTGTAAAAGAAAAGGAGAAGTAAAGGAAACACTAGGTTTTTCCAAGAACAAATAACAAGAATAATAATAAGCATTAAATATGGGAATGGGAATCTCAGCATAGAAGGCAGCAGAGCGATAAGGAAACTCTCCTGACTTTCTAGGTTTTCCATTGCATTTGGTGTTAGTTATACTTGTCCTTCCCATATGATGAAAGCTGTAACTAGAGCCACCAAAGCATTCAGTATGGGCTGCCATATCATGCTTGCTCACTACGACATAGAAAAAGTGTTTCTGTGATGCATCCTTTCTGGCGTTTTCATGTATAGGTGGAATCCGCATTCATGCACTTAAGAGAACCAGTATTTCATTAAAGTCCAGAATCTTTGGGGGTAGGTCTATTATGTCACTTCCGTACTACATGCAAGTTATTTGCTGTATGCATCATTTGCACCCACACACACCCCCAGAGCGCTCCAAGAAATAAAGTCTCCTGCACCACAGCTACCAATACCAAGCACTATTCATTCATACACTGTAGGAAAGCTACAGAATAATTGGAGAAGAGATGTTGTGAATTCTGGAGTGTTATTTCTGCTGCACAGCTGGTGGCAGCCGATTTGCTACATGAAAGCAGCCCTGTCAGTATCAATTCTTGTTAACTGGTGCTGCTACATTCCAGAGAATGAATTGGCCTCATCTGCTAACTCCTGTTCTTTTCTCCTGGTTTATACTTGGGGACAATTCAAATTCACTTTAAATTCTTAAGTTACCATTTGACTTCTGAGATGCATCAGTGCTCCTATCTATTTGTTCAGATCTGTCGAGAGACAGGGTGGAATTGATTTAAACTGCCAAGAAGAAAAGTCCAAAGTGAAATCAAGTTTCCATTTTGAAATTCATATATTTCCTGGAAAAAGAATACCCATTGACTATATGCAAACCAATGACGTTAATGTCTATGGACATAAAAGTTATGCCTTTTGCAGAACTGTGCAACAGGATTTTGACCAATGTGTTCTCATTGTTATGCCACAATATAGTGTTTCAAAATATATTTGGACATAATTGATAGCAACACTGAAATGTCAGTATAGAGTAAAACCCAAATGCAGCACTATTTATATAGGTAGCCCGTGTGGTTGCAACTTTATAGAGCATTTATGAAATCTGTGACTGTAACATATAGCCACCAATGTGCTATAGAATTACACAGGTATAGCAGCGGATTTTGTTTGGCTGCGTCTGTGTAAATCCCTTACTCTAGACTTTAATGTCACAGTCACCCTGCATCATTCACTCACCTATGTGTGTGTGCGTATGGGGAGGGTGTCTTGACAGACAATGGTCCCCTCCATTTTTCACTGTCCCTTGCTTCTCCACTGATTCTTATGTCTTTTCTTATATGGCAGAAAATTTGTTAAGAAGGGAAAGTCAGAATAGCTGCACATAGTTGGTAGCGTTAAGAGGCCTCCATATGGAAGCCTCACTGGTGGTTCAGTCGGAAATCTTCACAGTTGTTTGGAAGCAGGCCCCACTGAATGTAGTAGGGCAAGATGTCTAGAACTTCCCAGAAAAAAAAAGCATTTGTTGTAACCATGCAGAGTAGCTCTTCCTGGTGAATGGAAAGTATTTTCCTTTATCCTAGCATCCATTAATGGTTTTTACAGTGGGGCTAATGTTATGGTTTTATAATTAGGTTTTATTTTGCTTGTTCTTAATTTTTATGAAGATTGTTAGCCACCTTGAGTACTACATCATAGTGTAAAGATGGGGTATGAATGGTGATGGTGGTAGTAGTAGTAGTAATAGTTACTGTTGTAGTAGTTGTTGTTACTTTTTTTAATATCTAGAAAAAGAGTTGGGAATCATGTTCCCTCCCTATTACAATCATCCTGGCTCTTACTGGGGAGAAAATATTTATTTGTTTGTTAATTTTTAAGAAGCATTGCTACTCTTGGACATCTCCAAAGCACTGATTCTCCTTCTAAAGATCTTCTTGTACCTTTTGAAATTGAAAGCAATGCCAACAATGACAAAATGCACCATTTTAGAAACTTGGAAGTAGATTTCTGGCCAGTTCAAGTTACATTTTCTGCATTTTTCTGTTACATGGTGGCGGTCATACAGCCAGTAGCAGTTTCCAGGGTAGAAAATTGGTTCCCAAATCTTGCAACATGCTCTAGGATACTCCCAGCAACTTAGCTTGTCTAATGGCCTACAGCAGTAGTTCCCAAACTTGAGCCTCCAGATATTCTTGGACTAAAACTTCCAGAAGCCTTCACCACTAGCTGTTCTGGCTAGGACTGGGGGGAGGGGTGTAGTCCAAGAACATCTGGAAACCGTTGGCATACAAATGAGCTTAATGGGCCACATAGGACTAAATCCAATGTTGGTTCCATCTAAAGTAGACCCACTGATATGAATTCAAGACTGTTGAATTTAGCTCCAAGACCTTGAAGACTTCATAAGCCAGATACTGATCTAAAGACCTGAAATAAGCAAGAAGATTAATGCTCAGGAAACTCCAGCAATGTTGTGTATCTGGGCTGTCTTTACTAACTCATGGTTACAGTACTGAATGGGGATTCTCAGAATTCCTGAAGGCAAGAACCAGTTAGTATAAAACAACTACCTATTCTTAAAAGCCTAATTGATATGGCTGCAGCTCATGTGGCTGTCCCACAGAGTGCATCTGATCCTTAAACTGATGCAGTGATAGAATATCCTTTATGTTTGCAATGGTTTTTGCAGCAGTTATCCTGACACTTTTATGCTCATATTCCCTCTTTTCTAAGGCAAAAAGTTGATGTATTGAGAATAAAAACAGAAAGGTTTTGTTCTGGCTGGGACATAATCTACAAGCCTTTATTTAAAGGTTCCGTGTTGGGTTTTGCTGTGTGCCTCAATTTTGTTTTGTAAAATATGTTTTGTTTTATTGTGGATCATTCAGAACAAACATGCCTCTTATTAAAGCCAGTTTTTTTTAAACCACAAAGTTCAACTGCATATAAATGCCTAAGCTTCCCACTCATGTTACTGTTCCAAAGCCAGACTCTGTAAACCAGACAATTTACTACATCACTTAACTCCATTAGGACTTTATTTCTATTTTATTTAAGTGTTAGATTATTTCATGTTAGCATTTCAAAATCATGGCACTAACATGAAAGATATTTTGTGATTAAATTCCTTATGAGAAAGAAACGAAAGCTTTTTATTTAGATTTTTTTTTAAAACCCAAGGAGTTGGAGTTTCTAGTTAATTACATTAGTTTCGCTGCATGTTTTTTCACATTCAAACCATTTGGGTTTGATTTTGTTGGGATGACATCTACATTCCAAATTAGTTAAATATGTCGCATTTCATTCTTTTACATGACATTTTGCTTCATTCTTTGCCAAAGGAAACTTCATATTTAACGTGGAATACAAGAGGTAAAGTGTTAACATTTCTTACCAATAGCAGGAATACTTGCTCTAAGAGAGAAACATCTCTCTTTAGGAACAATGCTGAAGGCTACTTTTAGCATCTCAATGGAGAAATGACAGCCCAGAGTAAAGGGCAAGATGTTTGCATGAGCCTGTTAAGCCCAGTTATCAGAAGCAATCTGCTCCTTTAGGAGTCATTCCCAAATAAAGTCTCTTAGGATTGCAGCCTCGCAGCAAAATTCTGTGCCTAGAGTTCTGTGTAGGTGAACGTCTCATGAATCTTTATATGGAAGTAACTCTTACTGGGTTCTGTGAAGCACAGATACTTTTCTAGGATTACAGACTTATTGCTTTCTATGAAGTACAGATGTCTTCTTAGGACTGCAGTATGAATTCTCGTTGCCTATTCTCGTAGCAAAGACCTACTCTCATGTGAACGTTTATGATAAAACATGTTGAGGGGCGGCTTTATCCCTTCCCTTCTGTGTGTTTTCCCAATGGGCTTAAAGGGTACATAGTTAATATAGATGATCAAGAACCATGGCACATTCAGGATTCTTGATCACATGTGGACCTGTGTGCATAGATCGTATTTTCAGGTTCAACTAAAGTTCAAAGTGTTGAACCCATAACACGTGCTTCATGCTTGGCTCCCAATATGCATGGAGATCATGTGAGAGCACGACTTAAGTGACTCTTTTATAATTTGCAGGCCAGAATCATTGGGAGTAATTCTTGCATACAAATTAGGCTTGTAAATGGCCAAGTATTTGACCATTTACAAGGAGTCAGTCAGGTAGGAAAACCTATATAAATTGATAGAACTGGTTCTCTCTTTTTCTTTCAGGTGATCACCATACCAGAAAGAAATAACATGAGGATGAATGGACAAGTAGATTTGTATGAGGCCACATTTGAAAGACTAGTCTCAAACTTTATTTGGCTGTGGATGTTACAGTTTTTGTTAGGATATCGAGAGTATAATATTCAAAACTTTTTCACCGGTAGAACTGCAATGACCTTGGTTTAAGCCAGTCCTCTGTTCCAAGGATACTAAGGTCTACAGACAACTGCCCAACATATGCTAGTACTGGGCTTCCTTATAACTACAGGAAATCAAGGCTCCAGGCTCTGGGTTAGTTGCTTAGTAGCTTGGTTGAGCAGCTAGAGCAGCAGTTAGCTGGTATCACGTTCTTCACCACTTAAGACCAACACAGGTCTATCAAATATGTTACATTTATTTAAAATATCAGACAGTTAGCCCCTGAATAAAAATCCACTCTTCTCATTATTATCCAGGAGAAGATTATTATCCAATCCAAATAATGTTGGATCCAAAGAACATTTGGGGAAATTACATCACCCGCTGGCTACTTACGGTCACTTACTCCCTACCCCTCCTAGCTGGAGAAGCACAGCTGCAGCAGTTAGCAATTAGATGTCTTTGAAGCTATCCTGACCCACTCAGCCATTGTGGACGAGATAACGCAGAAACCTTCCTAACAGCAAGCACCAAGCAAGAACATAGACAAGATGTGAACTCAGGCCTGATTTTACTTTGTGCATCACACAGAGATTTAGTTTTATAGCCTGTTACTTGACGTAATTAACAATGTTTGCAGTTATTTCTTTTTTTAGATATCCATAAGGTGCCGTCATGGAGCAAATTCACAGAAAATAGGGAACAAAATGCAAGAATGAAAATACAATAATATAATAATATAGTGAGACTTCAAAATGGAAAAAAAGCATACCCAACAATACATTAAAATACAATTCAACCAGTATGAAAATGATTCCACAGCCTCTACAGTTTTTCCTTGCTAGCAAGGAAGAAGAGAAGCATGACTCAAGGTTCCACATGAGTCACATCCGCCCTCATTTGATCAGGGGCATGTTGACATTATCTGTTGCAGATTTTGTGAGATCAAAACTGAAGAACAGATCTGTTGGCTATTATGTGCTTTGCTGGCATCTGCACAAAGCAAATCTTGACCAGATAGATGGACCTGGACTCACCCCGTTCCCATGTTGTGGACAGAGCAGCGGCCCAGCCTTCCATGCTGCTCCGGGGCTCCGACACAGGTGACGGGTTATGCTGGCAGCCAAGGACTCGCTGGCGCGTCCAGGGGCAGGGCCTGGCAGACCTCCCCAAATAAATAGGACACTCTTGGGCCTGGGTCATGGCAGGCTCGGCAGCGTTCTGAATTAAAGCAATTGGGAGGTGGCGCTCCATGGCATACCAGTCTTACATTCAGCAGCTGAACTCACAACGCTAATAGGTGCCTTTATATTAGCCTTCCTCACAGGTCCACGGAGGCAAATTTGGGTCCTGGGACACAACATAATCTACTGGGCAAGTCTTCAAGCAACATCGACTGACTGAGGGGGTGAACCTTGGCTTAGAAGAGTAGGTGAACATCACATAGTTGGGACTCAGAGGTATGCACTAGGAGCAGTTCATGCCCTACTTGTGGCAACGGCTGAAAGTAAAAGGACCAACTGATGCCCTCCTTTTCCATTTAGGGGAGAATTATCTGGGAACCCGCAAAGGGCTGGATTTGGCACTGTCTATGAAGGCGGATCTGCAACTGCTACATGACTGCTACCCCTAGATCTGCGATGATGTGGAGAGGCAGGTGTGGAGGGGAGCCCGTGACCCTAGGAAGGTGAACATTACTTGGCAGAAAGTCACCAGGGCGCTGGGCCGCCTAGTCACAACCTGCGGTGGCATCTGTATCAAACAACTGGAGATATAGTTGGTTGCAGCTGCCATTCTCTGGCAGAAGCTTTGCTTTTCTCGGTTCTTGTGGCAGTTTGGGAGCATTGGGGATGGATCCAGTGGTTGATAGAGGGTGGGCGGGATCCTGTCCGCCACTGTCATGGAACCCCCTCCCTTCGGGGGCAGGGGCAAGGGAGAGGACTGCCCCAGCTCGGGGGGGGGATAGTCCTGGCCTCGCCCCTTGGGTGTCAGGGAACCATGGAGTGGCATACGCCTGTGTGGTCTCTGAGGATTTGCCACCCCGGTTCATCACACAGAAGGGTCTGGGAAGTTGACGGCAACATCAGTGATGGCACGTGGGCCTCCCGATAGATACGGATCCAACCTCAATGCTTAGCCAGGGGAACTGTGGCTGCCATTCAATTAATAGAGTTGTGGCCTTTTACTTCCAGTTTTGTGTGTCCAGTGTGTTTATTGTCTGGTGCGCGAGACCAGACCTGCTTAGCCATAGGCCCATGATTGTATGTCTAAAGAAAAAGAGATGCATTTGGATCCTTTGTTATCCTGTTTCAAGTACACACTAAAGATAGGCTAAATGTTTGAATGAAATCTCACGTTTTCATTTACCTGTCTATTGTCAGATTGGGTAATGTAGGAAGGAGCAGAGAATTTTATTCTATATGACATAAGAATTGTTACGGGATGAAGGTGTTTGTTTGACTTGATTTTGCCAAGGCGTGAAGGCGATGGCTTGGTTCTGCTCCCTTTGGCATGGAAGGGAGTTATGATGCCACTTTGTTTTATGTCTAACACTTTCCTAAATGTCGAAACAACAGGTCCTGCTTCAGACCCTAGACTGCTTTTATCACCAGATAAGATTTATTTTATTACTCTTTCCACTTGCTAATTACTGATATAGAACTTGATCTTCTCTTCAGATTAATATATGTGGGTTTTTCAGGGGCATGTGAGATGTGAGCAAGAAGCCAGTGTCAGAATGGAGCTTCACATATTGTAAAATCTTCTTCAACAAAAGCCTAAGGTCTGTCCTGAGAAATCAAGAATTCATTCATTCATTAGCTGAAATCCTGTTGTGCAACTTTATGTTGTGTTGGGGTGATGACATCACCAGCCACAGCAGTTTTCCAGCAATTTGCTAGCAATTACAAATTTCTGATTCCCCTCAAAAGATTCCAAGGCTCCCTTTGCATCCCTTTCATCTTGAAAACTGTCAGTAAAATCATCTGTGGGTGGCAATTTTCAGAAATTAAAGACTTCCCCACCCCCATCCCACAGCCCCTAATTGCTTCCCCATAATGAAAGAGATCACACTGGTGCCTCAGAACCTTTGGGAGGGGATTAGAAATTTTTAATTTAAAAAAAAATCACACACCATGGCTGATGATATTATCAAACTTACACAGTATAAAGTTAAGTAACAGGATTTCAGCCACGTTGTACACCTTTTGCCTTCAAAATTATCCATATGCTATCTGCTAAACTAAATAATAAAATGTTTAAAAACAGATAAATTGTTTGGATAATTGCACTTTCTGTAGGCTTCTGCGAATAAGTTCTTTCTAAGAGTATGAAGACACAAGGCTTTTGCTGCCAAAATTGGCAGTAGCATCAGACTGTCACAGGATGCCTGAGGATGGTGAAAAAAAGCAAGTGCGCATACAGTCTATGCCATAGGTGTTAAAAAGGGATCCGTGGCAAGGAACATTTTGGTCAATTTAGTTTTTGCTTCTTTTTTAAAAAAAGTTTTATTTTAGGGTTAGGGTTAGGGTGTTGGCGTGGGTCCAACTCCAAAGGTGTATTGCCTTTCCTGAAGCTTGGAGTCAGATTCGGATAATGAAGCTTCCAAGAGCACTCTGTTAGGGAAAACAAACCTTGGAGCCCAAGATAACAAGTTACACAGAGTCTCTTATCTGGTAGCTTCAAATCCTCCCCTTAATAATCAAAGTAAAGACGCGGACATATGAGAAAATACACAGAGAGAGTTCTAATAAGACTTATAGCATAATATATTAGACTTGGTCAGACATATATGCATGGCAATATATACACAGGCATAGATATCTCAGAGCAACATAATATTCACAGAAGTAAAGTAATGACCACCAGACTCACAACTGAGTGGAGAAGTTGTCAATGTGTGTAAACGCCTGGACGCGCTGATAATTAGCAGAGTTCTTCTTGCAAGCCCTTGATGAAGGAAATAACACGCACACACGCTCTTCTTCACAGCAAGACACGTGTATTTACAATATGTACAGGTATACAGAGCAGCAGTCCTTCGGCATAGCAACAACACAAATAGAGGCAGGCAAAAGGAAGGAGGCAAAGAAATGGAATGAAAGGAGAAAAAAAACATTTTGTATACATAGTCCAGTTATATACATGCAGGCAGCTGCCTTTGCCCAATCAGGACAGGTGTTGCATCATCCTTAGTCACACCTCTTCTAAGTCACTGTGACTCAGCACTTCTGAGTCTGCACAGGTGAACATTATGGCAGCTCATGAACTTCTACTGTCTTGACCTGTTCAGGCCTGTAAATTCTCAATGTTCTGACACCCCTCCTAATTTACGCCTGAACAAACCATAATCCCATCTCTTTAATTATTTCATTATGCTTCTGAGCATTTAAAGGTTTTGTTAATATGTCTGCTACATTTTCCTCTGTTTTGCAATAATGTAACGCAATTAGTTTCTCCTTTATGGCTTCCCTCACATTGTGATATTTAATATCCACATGTTTGCTCCTATTCCTCATTTTTTCAGTTTCAGCCATGTGTATACATGTAGTGTTATCCTCTAACACTTTTATTGCACCCTGTGTTTCAACTTTCAAATCTTTTACCATTTGTTTGTACCATATCACTTCAGAACACAACTCTGATAGAGCAGCAAATTCTGCTTCTGCAGTTGAAGTGGCCACTGAACTCTGTTTTCTAGATTTCCACCCAACTAAAGCATTTCCAAACATTATTACAAATCCAGACATTGATTTTCTGTCACTCTCATCATTGGCCCAATCACTGTCAACATAGGCTGTTAATCTCAATTCCTTTGAAGGTTTTATCATCAAATAATGGTCACAAGTTCCTTTCAAATATCTAAAAACTCTTTTCACACCTTGCCAATGTTTTATACTGGGTTTTGACACATGCCTGCTCAAAATATTTGCTGCTGCTGCTATATCTGGTCTTGTCCAATTTGCCAGATACATCAAACTGCCAATTGCGGATTGATATAGTTCTTGATTTTCAAACTCTTTACTGTTCTCATCACACTTTTGAAAATCCACAACCATAGGGGTGTTTACACTTTTACACTCTTGCATACAGTATCTTTCTAACATTTGTTTAATTTTTAAATTTTGACTTAATACAAAACCTTGATTTTGTTTCTGTATTTGTACTCCTAAATAATTTTGTATTGGTCCTAAATTTTTCAATTTAAATTCTTTCTTTAACTGTCTTTCAAATAATTCCATCTGTTTCTAATTCTTTGACATAAAGCAGATATCATCAACATACGCTAATAACACATTTAATTCACTTCCATTTTCTTTTGTGTAAAGACAAGGATCTGCCAGACTGTTTTTATATCCCATTTTTACCAAAACTGCATGTAAACACTGGTTCCAATTTCGGGCTGATTGTCGCAGCCTGTAAATAGCCTTGTTTAATTTATAGACCAATCCTGGTTTTGAACCTTCAAAACCTGGTGCTTTGGCCATGTATAGCTCCTCTTTCAAATCGGCATTTAAATGAGCAGTGGTAATGTCATAGTGGTGAATTAAATAATCTCTTGAAGCTGCAAGAGCTAATGCCACTCTCATTGTTTCAGCCTTTACAGTCGGAGAAAATACCTCATCATAATGAACATTTTTCTTTTGTGTGAAACCTTGGGCCACTAGTCTTGCCTTATATCTAAATTCCGCATTGTTTTGTAATTTTCTTTTGAAGACCCACTTGCTGCCAATTACTTTATGTTCTGAGGGCAACTTGGTCTCTGTAAATACCTTATGTTCCTCCATGGACTTCATTTCTTCTTTCATGGCATCCTGCCATTTTCTTTTTTCTACATCAGGAAGTGTCATTACTTCCTCATAATTCCTTGGTTCCTGATACACATGGCAAACTCTAATTTCCCCTACCCCAAACCTTTTGGGTGGAATCCCTTTGTTTGCTCTCTCTGATCTCCTGGGGATTTGTGGCTCTGGTTCAATTTGTGTTTCACTTACTAACTCACTACATAGCCCATTGCATTCTTCTTCTTCTTCTTCTTCAGTTGTAGACTGGCTCGTGCTTCTTTCAGCCTCCTCTTCCTCTGGTCCTGTCTGTCTATACTCATTTCTTTTTGTGTCTGAGATTGGGATGAAAACTTGGGAATTCGCATGAATTCTATCCCAATTTTCATGTTCACTAAAATTTGCTGACCTTGATATAACTATATTTTTGTTTCCATCTAGAAACCTGTATGCTTTTGAACCTGGTTCATAGCCAAGAAATTTCATTTTCTTTGCCTTGGCTTTTCCCTTCCTTCTTATTTTTTTTGGGATGTGCACCCATGCACTACACCCAAAAATTCTCATGTGCTTAAGAGATGGCTCCTTGCCATATAGCATGAAGTAGGGCGTTTGGTCTATAGCTGATGACCAAAGTCTGTTTATAATGTAGTTTGATGTCAACAAAGATTCACCCCAATAACCATGGCTCATGTTAGCATCTGCTAACAAAGCATCCTTCATGGTCTGGAGTACACCATTTCTTCTCTCAGCCACACCATTCTGAAAAGGTGAACGGGGGCTAGTTTTTCTGTGTCTTATCCCAATTTGCTGTAACCAATTCTGAAATTTATTGCACAAAAATTCAGAACCTCTATCTGTTTGTAATTGTGCCACCTTGTGGTCAAAACGTCTCTCAATAAATTTCACCCAGCTCTTAAAATTATTAAACACTTCTGTTTTAGATTTTAACAAATAGCAGAAAGAATATCTGGAATAATCATCAACAAGCACCAGCACATACTTTGCTCCACCCAATGATGGCGCAAATGGTCCTATCAAGTCTGCGTGGACCAATTCAAAAGGCCTTTTAGTTTGTCTGGTGCTTATTTTACCTTTAGAGGCCACCTTTGATTTTGCCAATTTGCATACGTCACAGTCTAGATAATTCTGACACTCCTTTAATTGAACACCTTTTGCTATGGTTTCCATCTTTTGGAGTGTTCTAAAATTTACATGCCCAAGCCTTCTGTGTAGCAAATGCGCACATTGATCATGCTGTGGCGTGTTTCTCCCAACAATGTGTGTATCTCTTTGTGTTTTGTTTCTCAATATGTACAAATTGTTCTCTTGTTTTGCCTTTGCAAAAACACAGTTCCCTTTCTTAATTTTACATTCACCCTTATCAAATATGACTGGAAAACCTTGCTTATCTAAAGCAGATACACTTAAAATATTACAATCAAGCTGGGGAACAAGTAGCACATTTTCAAGTTCTTTGTCCAAACCTGGCACAAAAACTGTCCCCTCTCCAGAAACTTCTGTTCTTTGTCCATTTGCCAGGCTGACGCAGTTCTGCTCCGAGGTACCTAAAGAAGAAAACAAATCTTTTTCATTAGTCAAGTGAGCTACGGCTCCGCTATCAATAATCCAGCAAGCCTGCTGGATGACCTTGGAGGCTTTATCTCTTGTTGACTTCACAAGAGAAATCCTCCCTTTTCTCCTCTCATCGGTGCCTCTGCAAACTGTTTCTCTTCGGTCTCTGCTCCTGGCTTGTTTGCAATCTTTTAGCAAATGTTGTTGAGAACCACAACCGAAGCAGCGCTTCACAGCCATCGCACGCCCACTCTGCTCTCTCTCTCTTGGAGCTGGCTCTCTGTGCTTTATGCTGTCATCTGTCCTTCGTCTCCAGCCTTCCTGGTTACTTCTCAGGCTGTCATATTTCACTTCGCTGTCAGACCTCTCATTCTGACGTTGCTCTTCTTGCAGCAAACGACCCGTCAGATACTCCAAGGTCAGGTCTGCGTCCGTCATCGACTCTAGGCTTGTTACCAGCATGTCATAATTACTAGACAAGCTGCTCAATATTACGTAGACTTTATGTTGCTCTGTGAATAATACATTCCTTTGCTGTAACTCACTGAAAAGTCCTTTCATTGTTTGCAAATGTTTAGACACGCTCTCACCAGGCAGTAATCTACATCTGTAGAGCCTTCTTGTTAAGGACACCTTCGTCCCTACTGTGTCTCTGACGTAAATATTTTTAAGACGATCCCAAACTGCCTTCGCTGTAGCCAAGCCACGGACATGGATCAGTTGGCTATCTTCTAAACAAAGTACCAACGTACTTAAAGCTTTTTCATTTTCACGTTCCTGGTCTTCATCAAACTGTGCTGGGGGGTCAGTTACAATCTGCCATAGATCTTCCCTCCTTAACAGCATCTTGGCTTTGACAGACCACGTCTGGTAATTACTGTCATTCAGCCTTGTTAACGGAAAGCCTTCCAAGCCTGCTGCCCCAAATGCCATTCTGTCTGCTCTGCTATCAGTTCTCTGTTTTCTCTCCCCTCCTGGGCTCACAACAGCCGAACTGCCTTCTTCCAAAACTTCACTCTCTTCCTTCATCTGTTTTTGTAGCACCCACGGGTACTCACCAACCGTTCTTCACTTCAGGCGGCTGGCGCAGCGGAAGCGTCCTGGGCCCATAACCTCTGTCAACGCGTGTAAACGCCTGGACACGCTGATAATTAGCAGAGTTCTTCTTGCAAGCCCTTGATGAAGGAAATAACACGCACACACGCTCTTCTTCACAGCAAGACACGTGTATTTACAATATGTACAGGTATACAGAGCAGCAGTCCTTCGGCATAGCAACAACACAAATAGAGGCAGGCAAAAGGAAGGAGGCAAAGAAATGGAATGAAAGGAGAAAAAAAACATTTTGTATACATAGTCCAGTTATATACATGCAGGCAGCTGCCTTTGCCCAATCAGGACAGGTGTTGCATCATCCTTAGTCACACCTCTTCTAAGTCACTGTGACTCAGCACTTCTGAGTCTGCACAGGTGAACATTATGGCAGCTCATGAACTTCTACTGTCTTGACCTGTTCAGGCCTGTAAATTCTCAATGTTCTGACAGAAGTGCTGCTCTCATTCTCCTGCTTAAATAGTGAGACCAGCCTATCACTGCAGACATAGCAGCTGAACATGTTTAACAAGCATTACCTAAGCTTGTCCCATCTGTATGCTATCAGTCATCCATTGACTTGACGTTACAAGCATGACTTTGCATTTTCACTACAATATTAAATTTAACCCCTTGTTCACTTAAAGGAACAAATCCTGACATAGGGATGGGGAGAGGGGACATGGAATTAAACAGGGGTTGTAAATAATCGTGAACATTTTACAATATTCATTCTTATCTGTTACATTTCAAAGATACATAAGTTTCCGGTGTAACTAATTTATCATACATATTCTAATTTTAAATGAATCTTAGGCTTTCAATTATCAAATATTAATTTACATTCTATTTCTAAGCCAATCATAAAATTTATGCCAACAATCTTCATGGTTTGTCTTTCTTGTTGAGTCTAGCCATTCTGATAGTTTATCCATCTCCGCCGTATCCAGGATTTTTGCTGTGAACTCATCTTGAGATGGATTCTCCGGGTCCTTCCAGCGTTTAGCAAAAATAATTCTTGCAGCTGTCAAGATATGGATAACTAAATATTTTTTGATTAGGTCCATTGAATCCGGGATTATATTTAGAAGAAAAAATTCGGGGGTTACAGTTATCAGAATCTCCAAAACCTCATGCAGATTGCTTCTCCTTTTTACTCAGTTTGCAGTCTTGTGCAAATTGTTTTCCAACCAGTTGATCATTATATTGGCCATCAAAATGACTTTGTGATGCTTACACCCCAAGTATAAGAGTAACAGGCCCTTCCAGCACAAGGTATTATGAGGCCTCCCCAATCCTCAGCAAAAGGTAAGTTTCCTGATAATGGAAGTCCCCTTAGTAGTCAAGCTAATATGTATCACAGATAAAGATCTAATGTTCTACCCTCAACGTTACTCCAAGGAACCCCACACCAAGAGAGACACTGCCCATGTAGAGTTGGGGTGCCTGAAGTTTTGTCACATGCCCTTTTAACTGTACTCCTTATGAACAAATTAGGAGGGATCCGATTCATCCTTTGTTGCACAAATGTCAGCATTGCTCAGATAAGTGTCTGGTCTTGTACTGCCTGTCAGACCATTGCTCTCAAAGAAAAGCCCAGGTTGCTAACTTCTTCCTGGCTGCAAATTTGTATTGTATGTGTTGTATTGTATCCTTTTTACCCTTTTTTCTTTTCTTTTTCTCTCTTTTGTACTGATTGGCTTTGGCTTTTGTATGGGTCATATGACCATGATACACATTTATAAAATAAAGAACTGTTACAATTTTTCCTTAGGCAGACCTATATCTTTTCATCTACTTCTTGACTTTGTGATGCTTTTGTAAATTGAGCATTAGAATGTAAACAAATATTTTCAAATGGAAAAGATAATGCTTTCTGAATTCATCCTCAGCATTTGGTCAATAAATCCTACAGATGAATCCAGAAAGTCCATCAAAGAATTGTGAGCTGCACTTCAGCCTGGAGGGTATTAATTTCAAATGAAGCTTTATGGTCCCTAGCTTATCAATAAATAAAATGGATACATTTAAAATGAATTATAGTGGCATGTTGTCACAGACACCAATTTGTGATATCTTATTCACCAGAATGTATATCATGTGAGATCATAGCACTGCTGGGAGGTATCTGGGTGAGTGTGCTAAATATATTCCAGTTGCCCGTAATTTTAACTGCAGCTGCTCTGAAAAGACTAGTGATCTAATCAAACAAAAACAATAACTAGGCATCATTAAACACAGAGTATTGTCCTTTCTGCTAAAATGGCATGCTGATATTTTTGAGATGGAATGCACCAGTGCTGGTGCAAAGTTATTTAAGAACAAGAATATTCTGACATTTTAAAGAGTAACAAAATTGTTACGGCATAAACTGTTGTTCTTTCAACTCGTATATTGACCCTAGTACTGAAGCACCCCATAGGGATGAAGCACTGTTCAGTTTACAACATAATTATGCAAACAACACTTCCCCTTCCCCCCCCCCCCGGGTTCTCATTTTACTGACCTGGGAAGGATAGACAGCTCAGCCAAGCTTGAGCTGACTACCTGAATCTATCAGAATTGAACTCAGGGAGTGAGCAGGGACTTGACTGCAGTTGTTGTTGTTGTTTAGTCGTTAAGTCATGTCCGACTCTTTGTGACCCCATGGGCCAGAGCATGCCAGGCTCTCCTGTCTTCCACTGCCTCCTGCAGCTTAATCACTGTGCCACAGGGCTCAAACTGGTTTTAACCAGTTTGTTTGATCAGTAGGAATGTGAGCAAGCCTGAATGTGGTATACCTATGTGGGGCATTGGTTCCTGGACATATGTAGACTAAGAAGTCAGGTTCCTTAGAAAATTGCACTTCTCTGGGTTCCTAGTCATTTTGGTTTTTCACATACCAGAGGGACCCCTGTATTTGTCATAACTGCTAGGTTTGGAAGAAGGATGAGAGACAACTGCAGCAGAAGCCAGGTTGAACTCACAAGCACAGCTAAGAGCTGAATTTGGGATTAGTTCACAGTTGCCACTGTGGGACATAACAGTAAACAATGAACAGTGCATCCCATAACATATTGAGTATGAGCATCATAGTTGAGCAAACAACAACGTTGTTCCATAATTTGTTCTATCAAGTCATTTGGATGCAGAGGTCACCTCTTGTTTTGGAACAGCAGCACTCAAAATCTTTGGCATCATCCCCTTACACACACTTTTGATTTTTGAGAAACCCTTACAACTCCATGCCTTGCTTATATCATCATCCATCTTCCATATAACAAAACATTTAACAGAAAGATCAAGTTGCAATGTGAAAATGAAAATAAACAAAAATACGGTAAAACATATTTAGATTAAAAATAAGCACAGGTATTTTTCTAGCCAAAATAAAAATGAACTTTATCATAAGAAATAGCAGAAACAAAACACATTTAACATAAAGGATGATGATGTATCTCAAAGTCTTGTGCCCCCGCACCTGAATTTCTTCAAAGCTCCCCAAGTTTGGGATCCATTGTTTTGGAAGCAACCAGCCAGAACTTCAACTTTTGGAGGGACTTAGTTCTGGGTGCGGTGCCTCTGATCCCAAACCATTTCCCATTGCTTACATCTGTATATCTATATATGTATATTTACAGAAGAGTAGCCTCAGTAGGCTTGAGGACCCAACTTTACTCCCACTCCCATTGTGGGCTATACCACGCCCAGGAATTTTCAATTATTCTTATTGAAAAAAATGAAAACTGGAAGTGTCTAGAGGAATTTGGTTTTGGGGAGAATCAGGGAGATTCTCAGGGGATCTCAGACAAGAGCCTTTCTGAACAATCCTAAATTCTGGAGTGTTTGGTGCTGGGGAAGGCATATTGGGTCCCAGAGTTGAGATAGTTTTGCTCCTCTGCTGGATGACTTGTTCAGGGAGGCCAATCAGGGGAGTATTACCTTGTTAGTACTCCTGGATCTCTCAACAGCCATTGATACCATTGATCATGATATCCTTCTGGACAGGTTATTGAATCTGGGGATTGGAAGTCTAGTGTTATGCTGGCTCTAGTCCTTTCTTGATGACCATGTACATATGGTGAAAGCTGTCTCAACTCCATAGGTTCTACATTATGGAGATCAATAATATAGGGATCAATAATCTCCCCAATGCTCTTTAACATCTATATAAGGCTGCTCAGGGAAGTCATCTGGAGATTTGGAAATCGCTGTCATCAATATGCTGATGACAAAGCTCTATCTCTCCTTTACATCTTCAGCAGTTGACACTGTACAGACTCGGAAGCATTGCTTGGCCTCGGTAATGGACTGAAAGAGGACTAACAGGCTGAAATTGAATCCTGACAAGATGGAGATCTTTTCATTGGGAGGAGATCCTGACCAGTTGGTAGCAGCTTACCTGGCCCGGATGGGGTTATACTTCCTCAAAGGACCAGGTCTGCATCTTGGATGTGCTTTCGGTCCTGGCTATTTCCATGGATGAGCAAATTTCTGCTGTGGCCAAGTCTGCAGAAGATTGGCTACTGCAGTGCTCTCTACATGGGGCTACCCTTGAAGGTGATATGGAAGCAGCAATAGGTTCAAAATGTGGTTGCCAGGTTGGTTTCTGGGTCTTTGAGATGTGGTCAGATGTCCCTGATCCTGGCTCGCCTGCATTGGCTCCCTGTATACTTCTGTGACAAATTGAAGGTATTAATGCTGAATGATAAAGCCCTTAATGATTTGGGGCCTTGATAATTGCTAGCTTGTCTCTCCCTAAGATCTTTTGCCCATGCCAGCCATTCCTCCCAGGCTTCAATGCTGCAGGTGGCAGCCCCAAGGGAGGCCCGGAAAACTACAACTAGGAACCAGGCCTTTCTCGCCTGAGGGGAGAAAGTTTGCAAGAGGAGAGGTTTTAAGCAGGCAAAGACCATGCTATGTATTCTTCATAGCATGATCTCTCTGGCTCCTTCTTCTGGTAAAACATGTGAAAAAAAATTCTGCATTTTTTCCCTTTTAATACTTTCAATATTTTATTTAATATTTGCAGACCATAGATAAGTGAATCAGCAGATACTGATCCTGCAGATAAGGGGGTCCTACTGTATATGTCTTTTCAGTCGGGGGGGCGGGAGTTTTTATTTATTGTGAATTGCCCAGAGTAGATGGGTAGTGTATTAAATAAATAAATAAATAAATAAATAAATAAATAAATAAATAAATAAATAAATAAATAAATAAATGTTTAGTACACAACTTGAATTGGGCCCAGTAGCTCTCTAGCAACCAGTGCACAGATCTGATATTCCACATGTGTTTGTACATGCATAAGGCATAATGTACCACGCATATGTAAGTACTGTACATGCATGTATATGTAAAGTTGTCACTGACCCGCAATATTTTTCCCTTTAGAATACACTGCTGTTAGTTCAGTCTGTGCTACATTTCCATCTGGCCTGGCTCAGCTGAAGCAGTAACACAAATAAGCCAGCATGTCTCTGTATTTGGAGCTTTGGTGAGAGATAACTGTCTGTGGCTTAATTGAGGCAAGAGTGAGATAACGTTTAGTGTGTTGCAGAAATCTGCTGGAAGAGGGAAAGAGCAAAATTCACATTGGCAGTTCAGATAGAGCGAAATGCACAAAGCCTTGGAATGGATTGTTCATATTCTTAGCAGCAGGGGGTGTTCACATCATTATCCTTCGAGACCCCCCTCTTTCTTCACAGGGCATTTATTTCTGTCAGTAGAGAAATGCATTTCAAACCTCCCCAAACAAATACATCCCTACACTGTGAAATCCTGTAACACTTGCTGATGCAAGTTCTCTTAAGGCTATATTATTATGAAAGGTATAAATCCTGGAAAGGTGGAGGAGTCGGAAAACTCATTTCAGTTCATTTTTTCCCCTATGCCAGGAAATTTAAAAGAAAATTGCAATTTTTGCCTGGTATGCTTCATTCAGCCTGTATAAGAGAGGCATCAAGAGGTGAGTTCTGTTCTCAGTTTTACCATCTAATATATTAATATTAATGTATTAATATATGTTAATATACAGGGCTAATACACACACACACAGAGTATATGCTAATATACTGGAAGAAATTCCAGTATAATATATGTTAATATATATGGTAATATACAGGCCTCCCAGCAAAAAGGTTAAATGAAAAGTGTTAAACTCTTTGGATTTAATGAAGCCAACATTTCATTCGTTCTTTTGTGGAAACCAGATACCTGAAGGGCTGGTTTTTGGTCACATTGTAAATGTCACCATTAGCTACAGCAGAGTACGTACACACACACACACACATACACACACACACACACGCACAGAGGGGCACACTTAAAATTCAAGAATTTTGTGTTCAGGAAGTTACTTGTTCAGTTCCACTGCCGACTGGTGTTGACAGCCCTTCCATGAAGAAAGAGAGGTAGTGAGATACCTGACAAGCAGACTGTGTCTCCTCTTGTTCCCTGAAGCATTTAAAGTAGGAGCGGAGAACCTCTGGTGGTTCCACATCTGGGCACAGTTTTCTTCTGTTGTTACTTGCTGTCAGTCTCTGGAGATAAGAGGATATTTAAAGGTATTTTAAATTTAAATTTAAATACACGGCGTGGAATTTAGCTTTGCTTTGGAGGCCTGAAGTAGCGACTTGTAAAACACCATGCTAGAATGGTCTTCTGCAGGCCTGAAGGTTGTTGGACTAGAACTGCTACATAGGATTGAACTGTGCTTTGTATGCCTACGTGCGAAATTGGTCAGAATTACCTCTGATTGTGCCCACTTCGCTTTTGCTGTGCCTGCACTATCCTTAAGCCTAGCTGATGCCCTTGGCCCGAGACACTGGTAGAACCTGATGCCTTAGATTCTTCCCAAATTAGAATTTGGCCCAGGCTGAGAAAAAAAATCCCAGCTTTGTTTTAAAGGGACAGTATGATGATCTGGCAACCATAGTCCTTTTGGATTGTCAACATTTTGTCATGTATTTATTTATTTATTTATTTATTTATTAGATTTATATACCGCCCATCCAGAACATGTCTACTCTATGTATGTAAGGATAAGAGTAAGCAGCACTTGATTTTGATCTTATCTTTCCTTGGAGGTGGCTCAAACACTTTTTGTTGATATACAGAGGCTCACTATAGACTCTCTGGGTAAACTAGGGGTGGTCGCAGGAAACTTTACAGCTGGAAGGATATACTTAATAAACCAATGTAAAAACTATTTGCTTATGGAACTACAATATTGCCAAGTATTACAAAGGACCACCCATTTCCTGACTGCTGAAAGAAATTCCAGTATTGCCAAAAACATTGTGATACAAATAATAAAGAAGCTGCTTTCATAGGTGTATATAATACACATATCTAATAATGTCTTACAGAAATATAGGATACAATGATACTAGTTTATTGTCATCTACATTGGACCGTCAAGAGGAATATTCTACCTGTGAACACGGAGATTGCCTTTAGCTGGCCTGTTATTAGCTAATGAGAGAAACATACCATTCACAAATTTCTCTAATTTTGATTTGGCATATTTTAGAAGAGACAAAATCTGCTAAGCTTGTTTTATGACACTCCACAATATTCTAAGACATAGTTGTCCTAAGCATTCAATTTGGAAGGTAGGCACAGGGTATTAGTGGTTTTATAAATGGATAACTATGGTGTCTATCCTATACTTAACTGTGCGACAAAAAATACTATAGGTGAATGTGAAGGAAAATGACCTAGGAATATAACTTTAAGATTTTTTAGAACAGTAAATTAGATTTTACTTTCAGACTTGGGGAGAAAGGTGTGTAGCCCTGGTTCTCAACATATGAAAACAGTGGTTTTTCATATGTGTCTTTCATCAGTAGATGTAGGTCTAAAGTTTTTCCTGGAATCCACTGTACAAACAGATGCACCTCTGCTCTTCTCCTTTGCACCTGGATAGCTCAGCACTAGAGTATGTATTCACATGCAGAAGGTCCCCATTTCAACTACTGGCATCTCTAGGTAGGGCTGGAGAAATTCCTACCTGAAACCCCCAAGACCTGTGCCTTTCAGTATCAACAATACTGGAACAACTGACTGAGTATAAAGCAGCTTCCTATATTCTTGGCTTAAGCTTTAGTGTAAAGAGTTAATCACCTGCCAAGGCCATATCTTGCTCAAAAGAGCATCAAGATGCTGCCACAAAACAGCTGAGATTCTCCTTGGCAAACAGTGTGAAGCATTCGAAATTGATCTGAGTAACTGGTAGTATTCGCAAATTTTCATCTGTATGAAATAACTGCTGAGAACTTAACAAGCCTCAAGCCCCTAATGGTAGTAACTCCCTGTTGTGCAAAGCTTTTGCTGAGTTCTGCAGATCAAGCTGCTGTTCAAGGCACACAGGCCGGCCAGACTAGGCATTTTTGTTTGTTTGGGAACCAAATCTAAGAATCTGAAAAAGATTTGCACCAGAATACCATTCTGAAAATCTTTCTGGGCAAGTTCAGAAGATATTCATGCACATTGTAATTTTAGCTTATGTCTATCCCTTCCAATATTTTACATCTGGCTGTGGGTTGTGGACCTCGAGATTTTTAGATTTCACAACTTTGTACTCCGCCAACCTCAATTCAGTGAGAATAGAGGGAGAAAAAATTGCAGCATAAACTTTTAAATCCAAGGCTTTGATTAGTTAGTCTGATATAATGAGACTGAGGATATTTGGGTGCTGTTTTTGGACAGCCAGGTGTGACTTACATTCAATATATAAATAGGTGCCATCTCTGAAGTTTATTGGGGAGCTTTGGCAAAACATTTGCTGTCCCAGTTATGTATAAAAATGGGAAGTCTATTAATCTATTTGACTTTGCTGTGACAGTGTTCAAGATATTGGCTGAAATCTTGTTGAGTAGCTACTCCCATGTAAATTGATTTTATGATGACAAAACATAATATTACACCTTAAAGAACAGAATTTTGGCCAATATATATTATGTGCATTATAGGGAATTTTTCAGAAAGATAGCTACACAGGTTGTTCCAACATGAAACTTTCAGAATCAAACCAGAAATATTATGGCACCTTTCTATATAATGGATTTATTCCGGTGTCAGTGTTCATGGATTAAGTCTATTAGTTGTAAAGGTGCTACAATGTAACACAGGATAATGTAGAGCTATGGTTCTCAACAAACAGCATGTGTGCCAGTGCTAGGACACAGAACTAGTCTAGCTGGGATGCAGGATTTTCAGTGCTAAGAATAATATTGCTGCACATTTTTAAACATTAGAAGTAAAATTTATTAACAGTACTATTACAATTTTCAATGGCTAATAAAGTTAATGTTTTGTTTGTATATTGAGCAGTACTTGTGGAATATTTATGTCATTAAAACTTAC
Source organism: Intellagama lesueurii (assembly GCA_037013535.1). Taxonomy (NCBI): domain Eukaryota; kingdom Metazoa; phylum Chordata; class Lepidosauria; order Squamata; family Agamidae; genus Intellagama; species Intellagama lesueurii. The sequence goes on from JBAJHW010000004.1 coordinate 165,816,908, forward strand.
TGCAGGTGACAAATTATAATGACAGAACAGCTATAAACATATAAACATGCTTCTTGAGTAAAGAAAAAATGGGTCGTTGTTCCCATCACAGTGCGTGCAACACAGATTTTTTGAGAGAGTGATTGGTGGACCATGACTTATGAAATGTTGAGAACCCCTGGCATAAGCTTATTTCACATGCGCTAGAACATCTTTTATTTTGATTGCAAGTTTTAATTGAAATTTTAAAAATCTGGAAACTGGATTAATATGAAGATACTTCTTTGTCTAAATAAACCACGTTCTAAGCAGAGGAGCGCACAGCCTAGATTAATTATTTTGAGGCCATTTTGCCTGCTGACGTGGATATTGTTTACACCCTTGCTTCCTTTTTTTTAAGCTCTCAAACTTGTCGACAACGAACGGTACTGCACATTTTTGCTTTCGAGCAAGCTTCTGAGTTACACAGGAGTCTTTATCAACTAGAAGAGAAAGTTAGCCAATTTTGATCTGGAGAGGGAGCCAAGCGTTCCCCTCCCGCAAGTCTGTGATGAAATGTGTCGCTATTAGTTTTAAGATGCTGAACATGTTCTTCCACAAGTATGAATCTTCCAAAACTGGGAAGCCTTCCGAGCTTTCCGTCCTTCGGAGAGGAGCATCCCTCGAACGAGACGAGCCCGGAGAACTTAACCGCGACCCGATCTCGGAGTTGTGGGGATGCAGCCTTTCCTCGTCAACTTTTTAATATCACCAACCTTTCTCTGGCTTTTCCCCCCACAGCTGTGTGAGAGTGACACCAATTGCCGCTGAATAGCTCAAGGAGGGCGCGGGGAGAGGAGGAGGAGGAGGCGGCGGCGGCGGCGAAGGGAGAGAGAGAGGGAGCGGGTGGGTATCATGTGATTCCCTCGCCTGCTCCTTTAAAGCCGCCACATGCAGCCCAGCGGCGGCCACAATCACAGCTCCCGGCAGAGGAGGAGCCAGGTCCGGGCTTGCCCGGGCAATCAGTGCTGACTGCGCTCGCCTTCCCCCCCCCCCCCTTCCCATCTCTTGGAGCCTCAACTTTTATAGCCGCCGTAGCGAAAGCACCGGGGGAATCGCTGCAAACATGGCTGGGGCAATTATCGAGAACATGAGCACGCGAAAGCTCTGCATTGTCGGCGCGATCCTGCTGGTCTTCCAAGTCGTCGCCTTTTTGGTGGGAGGTCTGATCGGTAAGTGTTCCCGGAGGAAACTTTCTCTCCTCCTCCGTCCTCGTCGTCGCTCCCGTTCTCCCGTTTAGGCTCTTCTCTTCCTGTTGTTTGGCTACTTGTTACCGTATCCCTGGCTTGCCGCTCTGATCTAATTAGCCCGGCTATTGTGGTGAAGAAAAGAGCGCGCCACCGGCCTCTGGGTGCCCACTGCGCTCGAGTGGCTGCCAGGAAAGACACCCCCCTCCCAGGGGGGGGCAGTCGGGAGGGGGCGAAGTTGATTCCCCCTCCCCGCGCACCCCCAGATTCCTGCTTCAGGGAAGCGAGCAGAAAGGCGAACCCCTTTTAAGCATGGCGACTTGGTTCCTGCAGGAAAGATTTGGGTCGAAAAGTTGCTTTCGACTCTCCCCACCCTTTCCTTAAGCCTTCCTCCTCCTCTTGTTCTTTCCCTCCAGCTGGGCTGCAGGAGGAGACCTAATCTTTTTTCAGATAAATGGAAGCCTTCCAGCCCACGAAAGGAATGTTCGTGCATTGTGCCTCACTTCGTGGTGTTTTCCCTCCCTCTGGTTCTTTCTTTCTTTCTTTTTCTCTGGAAGCACGACTGGATTTTGCTTAGGCGGCCTTTCTTTGGATTGGATTTCAGGCTGTGTGAAAGGTGGTGGAGAAGGGCTGAAGGCAGAATGGGAGGAGGAAGCTCCGCAGAAGTAGAAGGGGTGCCCCCCACCCCACCCCACCCCGCAAATACTCAGGGAGAGTGTACAGTTTTGCTCTTTAAGACTCTTTAAGCCCCTCCACTTCTGGTCCCCTTTCTCTTGGAGTCTTCAGCTGCATCCCTTTTTTAAAAACAAAACTTTTTTTTTTACTTGCCCTGATCTTGTACTTGCTCAAGATCTTTGTTTGGATCAGAATTCTAAATATGCATTTTAGATAAGGCTGCTTTTACTTTTTGGAAACATCCCTCCCTTGCTGTTAAAGTGTACTGCAGGCATGCGGTGATGCAGAATAAGCTATCTCCCCATAGCTTTGTGATTTCTTGGGATGCGGGAAGAAGATTTCTTCCAGGGATCCCAGAAAAGGGCCTCTCCAGTCTCTCTTCTTGCATGTGTGAAACTTGTAGGCAACTGCTTCCAGAGCACAGTTCCTTTTTGAAATACCCTCTTCAAATAATGCTAAAATGTTAGGAGCTTGGAAACATAAACACACCAGTTTCTAAATAATTTCTACCTTTGTGGTCACGTTGTTAGCAAAAGTTAAAATAATCCTAGTTTTGCTCCACAGATAGGTTGCTGTGTTATTTGTTTCATTTATTAAGTATTAGAACTTGAACATTGGGTACCTTCACATACCATGTCCATTCAAACAATTAACACCTAGATTGGGGGCAAAAACATTTCCAGATGTAGAATTCGCTAGGTTTATGAAACCAGTTGGGGGCAATATTTTCAGAGTATGCAAAGAAAGAGGGAGAGAAAACTTTATTAAAAAGCTAGCCCTGTTGAAGTTTGCTGAGCATTAAAAAAAATGGCTCTAGGCAGTTGCTTCTAAACAATGAGCTGAACAGTAGTGCTCTCAGGAGAGGAGGGCTTCTCTACCTTTGTGATTTCAAAAAAAGCACTGGAAGTAGCTAATCTTCATCATGTAACCTTTAAATCTGTAGTTCTGGAGAAAACGTACCTGAAACCTTTCCTGTTCTTTCTGAGTCTGAAGGTCCTTTTCATAGAGTACAGGTTTTTCTCAAGACTAGACCAGCATGAATCTGCCAGACACCACTAATAAGCTGTTATGGGCAAATCTGAGACATGTTATGACAAACTTTATCCAAGTTGTTATTTCCAGGATGAAACTAGTATGTTTATCTCACCTGATTCAGTGTGGTTGGCCACTATCCCTAGACTCTAGCAAACTAATATCAGCATGCACTTAGTCTTGGTCGGGATTCCCAGTGTGGTGTAGCAGATAGAGTGATGGATCAGGACTCTGGACAACGGGGTTCAAATCCGGCTCAGCCATGGAAACTGACTGGGGGAGTGGAACTGGTAAAACTACTCCTTAAATGTCTTACTTACCTTGAAAGCCCTCGTAGGGTCGCTATAAGTCGGTTCCAACTTGATGGCACAAATACATATTCAATGAAACGACTGAATATTTTGCTTTCTGTTAACATTCTCAAGATTCTTCCAGAATCCGCTATACTGATATTACATTTGTTTTCAGTTAGATAATAATTGACAGCACATAACACACACACAAGTCTAGGTCTAGACATGATTTTATGTAGATTTGATATACTAGTATTACTTTGCTAAAGAGTTCACTAAAATGTCTGCCATTTCTGTTCCTTTAGAACAGAACTGAAAAACTATTGACCCAACAGTTGATTCGGATTTCAGTTTCCATAATCACATGCCATTGGCCTTGCTTCCTGGGATCTTCTGGGAACTGAAGTCCAGAACATCTGAAGCTCATAGGCATTTGTCCTTACTTTGGACAAAATTGAAGTTCAGTTCATTACAACTACTCTGTAATGAAATGAACATGGTTTGCATTTATCAAAGAGTTCTACACCAAAGCTTCTGTTATAGCAAAAGCCCTGTTCTTTATAGTCACCAATCTGACAATTGTTTATCATTGTGTGAACTTCTTTGTAGCTTTTTGTTACAAATATCAACCATTTAATAATTGATTTTTAGATATCTTCTGTCAGTTTATCCGTCACTTACTCATGCTTATTGCTTTGTTGGGGGAAATTGCATATAAGGATAAAAACAATTTGGAATTGATATTCCAGAGCAAAGTATTCTATTTGTTTTCTTTACAGCTGTGAACCCACTGGCTGCAAGCCTTTATAGAACTTGTCAGTTTTTTAAAAAGAGAGATAAACATACTGGGAGCCAGTGTGGTGTGATGCGTAGAGTGACAGGCTAAGACTTGGAGATCCGAGTTCAAGTCTTTGCTTGGGCATTGAAACTCACTTGGGTGGTGGTAATGGCAAAAGCCATTATATCTGATATACCTTGAAATGCTGTTAGGGTCACCATAAGATTGATGTTACTTGACACCACATAACATAACAGATGCAATAGAGATAGGTTTGCTTATTTTACTTTGTTACACAGAGGTTTTGGTGCTGGAATACCTTATTGCTGAGTATTCTACGTATGTGGCTATGCTGCTGGGATGAATGGGTGTATTTTGTACCTGAGGTATAGGAACCAATAAAAAAAAACTGAAATAATAATTTGGCTTCTAGTTATGGCATAGACTAGCTTTTTCTAACCCAGTGCCCTCCAGATGTTTCTGAAGTAGGGAAGTGTTTGCTTTGTTCTTTCATGAAGAGCTGTAAGAATAATGTGCTATCAAGTTAATTCTGACTATTTCCAGGGTTCTCTAGGTAAAGAGTATTCACAGGTGTTTTATACTTCCTTCCTTTGAGGGAGCTCTGTGCCTGTATGGCTTACTGAGGGCTAAAGAGGCAGACTCTTCTTCTGGTAGGCACATTATGGAATTGAATAATGGCTCCACAATTTGGTACCACTGTATTTGCAGCCAAATGACTTCCCAGGGACAGATCTCTGTTTTAAGAGGAAGAAGAACAGATATTAAGATTACCAGACCTGGGGCCATTTTTTGTTATGTTATGAACTGTCAAGTTAGGGCTTTCAAGGTAGGTGGGATATTTAAGGAGTGGATTTAATAGTGCCACACACACCCCTTGTGTGTTTCCATGACTGAGTGGAGATTTGAGCCAAGGCTTCTAAGTTCTAGTCTATCACTCTATCCACTACACCACACTGGGGAGCATTTCTGATCCCTCTGAAATTAGAACATTTTTTTCAATTCATCTCTCTTCTAACTTACAATAAAAGTCTTTACTTTCTGTAACAAAGAGCCAAACTGCTTAGTTTGTATGTAGTTAAGACAGTTCCATGTAGTCCTACTCAGATGCAAATAAATTGATCAAAATATAAATATTTCAGGTTGAGTTTTTTCACAAAATCGCATCATGAAGATGTTGGCACTCCTTGCGTATACATTTAATGGGCTTCAGATATAGCAGATCCAAATGAAAAGCCTTGTAGAATCATAAGGCCTTTCATGAGTGATCTTTCCTAACCTAACATCCCTCATAAAGCGTGATTGCAAGGATAAATGAGGGGGGAAATGCCGCAGAAACAATGGTAACAAAACTGAAAAACTCAAAAGCAAATGAAAGTTACCAAAAATTCAGGCTTTAAATCTTTGGATCTGTGCTTCTCTGGAAATAATATTGAGTCGTCGTCATCGCAATTTAGATCTAAGTTATGACAAATTGAATAGTCTGGCTGGGGTAGTAGAAAGTATGCAAAAACTGATACAAGAAATCTTAAGCGAACCTCAAGCTGCAAATAGTTAACATGTCCTCATTTGGGGGATTAGAGAGATCTAGATGTTCCTGGTGAATAGGTTTATATTACGCAATATGCGCCATTTGTTTTCTGTTGCAGTTGCTGGATGATCTAGTAAAAACACAGTAGTAAAATGGATATCTAAACAGATTTGTGAAGTATTTATAGCATCGATTGTGTTAATGGTATTTCTTTGGGGAGTTCTCGTAAGCAGCTTTGTTGTGGGTGATAATGGCTCAGAAGAAATTGACTATGGTTCCCTGACACAACAAGCCAGGGAACCATGGGAAACCCTGGCTTGTGTATGAGCACTGTGCTGCTCCTTGCCGCTTAGTCGCTCCTGCTTGTAGAGGAGGTAACTAGACAAGCAGTGGAGCTTGATGATCATGACCAAACAAAGACACTTTTTTCTGCTTGGTTTATCTGTTTATCAACCAGAGAAAGTATCTAGGGTTTAATTTTGTTGGGAAAGAAACAAACCAGAGAAGACAAGGTGCCAATACTGAGATAACACAACAAACCACAAAACAGAGCTCCATAATTCGTTAGTAGAGATGGGATATTCGTATTTGTCTCCCAGGGCAGACGAAAACGAATATCACCACCACAGGTGGCTAGGCTCTTTGGACCCACCCCCAGAGCTGGCAGGTCCACTTGCGGCTCGCGGCACATGTGGCCATCATCATTCATGCCGTGCCAATTGCAGAAGTAGCCCAAATGGTGCTTCCCTGCCTCCCTGCGCTGCAGGCCACTCATCATCCCGCCTCCTCGCCAGAGTGTTCAGCAGCACAGGGAGGCAGGGAAGTTGCTCCTTCTGCGATTGGCATGATGTGACTGTTGACGGCCCCTCACGCCGTGCTGTGAGTGGTAAGTGGACTGACCGGTTCTGTGGAGTGGGTCCGAAGGGCCTGGCCACCTGTGATGGCAATATTCGTATTCGTCTCCCCAGGGAGACGAATACAAATCTCTTATCTCTATTTGTTAGGCATTCCCTCTGCACGCCAGAGCCATCAGGCAGCATGTAATAGCATGCTACTTGTTTGCAGGGTTGCAAAGGCAGAGTTCTAACATTTGTTATGTTGTGCAGCTGTAGCCATTGCCTACCTTTGTGGATAGTCCCCTAATGGCTTTGTAGTAGTTGCCACAGAGCCTACCGTGTTTCCCCGAAAATAAGACGGGGTCTTATATTAATTTTTGCTCCAAAAAACGCATTAGGGCTTACTTTCAGGGGATGTTTTATTTTTTTCATGTACAACAATCTACATTTATTCAAACACAGTCATGTCATCTTCTGGTTGCTGCACAATGGTGGAGGGCGGAGTTTCACTTAACTGGGGCTTAATTTGGGGGTAGGGCTTATATTACGAGCATCCTGAAAAATCATACTAGGGCTTATTTTCAGGTTAGGTCTTATTTTTGGGGGAAACAGGTTAGAAAGCTCCACTCATGTCCCTGACATGGCAGAGAGAACCTGGGCAAGGAACAGGTGTGTATCCAGAAAGTCCTCTGAGAACTTGAATATTTTGGTTAAAGCTGCCAAAATTCCTGCTGAATTCTGGTAGCTGTAGTGAAAAAAAAATCACATGCCTAGAAGATATAAATTTGGATCCTCTTATTACCTTTGCTAGCCACCTCAGTAGATGACCTGTATCAAGTTGCATCATCTGTCTGAAAAGCACAATAAAATATGAAAAGTTTGTGTGTTGGTTGCTGAGCAGAAGTAAGTAGTGGATCATTGTTCCCTAGTTTTTGTGCTGTCGTGTCTATACCTGCCTAGTTTATGGTGAAGCTGAACTGACTCCGACCATCTGCTCCTTTTTTTGTATCACAGAGAGCTACAGTTTAAGTTTCATGTAAGCCTGAAAACACCGTATTTTAAAGCAGATGACCACAGATAAAATTCTCTATGTTCATTACTTGTGTGAATATTCCCAGTTCTCTAGTCCATGCTTATTTTGTTCCATTTATAGTTTACTCCATTTTAGGAAATGTCTGGAAGAAGCAATGAAAAGAAACATTAAAAAGGCAAAGCAGTATAAAATGAAATCAAATTAATATTTGTTATTTCTGCACACCTTACTATTGTGACCATGCATCTTATAATGCCTGGGATGAATAGCGGATTTATAAACCAAATAGAATCTTCTGTTTGGGCGCTAGTTCAGAAGCCCCAATGCCACGATGCTTTTGGTACTTGTGACAGAATTGCATGATGGTTGCTTTTCATTTTCCCAGTCGTGAAAACTGAATAATCTCTGCTGTTGGATTTGTTTAATGGAAATATTTATCTGATGGCATCAGTTGAAGATTTTTCTGCCTACAGATAATCTAGCAAAATAAAATATTTATATTGATTATGACAGTACAACATGTGTTCATTAGTTAGCAGTGTAGTGCTTTGGTCCACAAATGCATTCAAGTTTTATTTTTGTTTATAAACCTTCATGATTTATTTTCCTGTAAATTCAAAGTAATTAGAATACAGATAAAATGCATTTCTTAAAAAACCCTAAAAACAGTAGAAGTGTGTACTATTGTATGTTTTAAACACATTTACTCCAAAGCAAGATTCGCTGATTTCAGTGGTACTTGCTCCTGTGCAGCTGTATAGCCCTAATCTACATATGCTTCCTGAGAATAATAGTAGTTGCTAACTCCCATAGCTTGTATCACAATGACCACAATTCCATTGTGCATTTATGCAAAAGCTGCCACTTTTAATGGTAAATTACTGTGAACCAAACAGTCTTCATATACCCAGTGGATAGAGTAATGGACGAGGACTCTGGAAACCAGAGTTTGAATCCCTGCTCAGCCATGAAAACTCACTGGGGGTGCAGAGCTGGTAAAACCATTCCTTAAATATTTCACTTACCTTAAAAAAAAACTGTTAGGGTTTCTATAAGTAGGTTCTGATTTGAAGGCACATAACAACAAGAAGTATCTTATTGTTCCGTGTATAAGACGCCCCCATGTATAAGACGCCCCCCACTTTTCTAAACCAAAATTTCTTTCTTTGCAAGAATGTGGAGGGGGAAGGCAAGGATCAAAGCGCTTTGATTCCTGCTTTCCTCCTCCAGTTTCTTGCAAGGAAAGTGCTTTCCCTCTCCAGTTTTTTTTTTTTTTTTTTTTTTTGCAAAAAGCTGCTTTCCCCCTCCACTTTTTGCAAAGAAACTGGAGGGGGAAAGCACTTTCCTCACAAGAAAGTGCAGGGGGGAAAGCAGGAATCATCAAAGCGCTTTGATTCCTGCTTTCCCCCTTCACTTTCTTGCGAAGAAAGTGGAGGGGGAAAGCAGGGATCAAAGCGCTTTGATCCCTCCCCCCTCCTTCCGTGTATAAAACGACCCTCAATGTTTCCTTTAATTATTTTAGGAAAAAGTCTCATTTTATACACGGAAAAATACGGTAATCTTTGTAGCCATTATCAGTTGCACACCAAGTCACAAGACTCAGGGGGGCAACAGATAATCACTATGGAGACCTCTTAATTTACAGCAGTTTGCCTCTAAAAGTTATGCCTCTTGCTTCAGTGCTCAACAGGATTTTGACCAATGATTTAAATTCTGTAAAATCAGTGATTTGGGAGTTCATATCTTATTAATTTCTTTCCACACACACACCCACCCACACCCACCCACCCACCCACCCACCCACACACACACACAAAAGTACTTTTTTGAGGGAGAAGGAGAAACTCCTGAGATTGAGACTTGCAATGAGAAGAGGCCAGGATGATAAATTAGCTTGTTTATTTCTATCCTGCTGTTGGTTAGTGTAATGAAGCAGAAGTCCATTGTATGCAGTCATTTGGAGGCGATAGCTCAGCACAGAGGGGGGTAATTGGACAGAAAAGCAGAGTGCTCTCGGAGCATGGGAGCAGTTAACATCATATGAGGTCATAGGCTTCAAGTTTTAATCAGTGTAGACACTGTGCAATTGAGATTTTTCTAAAGGACCCATTGGGGTGTGAAACAAAGGTCAGGAAATACGTAACCTGAAATACTCAAGGAGCTGTGCAAAACAAAAGATAAAATCCCTGTTGTAGGTTTCTTTGTTAATATCAAAGTAGCTATGACTGGAAGGTTTCACTGAGCCTGTAGTGTGCTTAAATTCACCAGTGCTTAAAAGGCAGTAACGGCCTTATGGGTTTCTGCTGGAATAAACCGTAGTTCTCCAAAGGTTACAGCTTACAATTTCCAAAATTTATTTTGACTTCAGGGGAAACCACAGTGGCCTGGCTTTGCAGTTTGGTTACAGACTAATATTGTGGGGCTCTCTAGGGGGAAGCTCTAGAGTTATAGTCAAAGAAGACATTTCCAAGCACTGCCTGTTTGAGCTATCCCAAGGATTGGCCCAAACTATTTTGCTGCCTGAAGTTGAGCAGTAAACAGTACTCCCATCTCCACCCCATTAAAGATGTGAAAGTCAGCCAAGGTATTTTGGCACAGAGGCAGAAAATCCCTGAAGCACCTCACCCTATCCCTGGTTAATTAACAAACTAAATAATAATTTAGGTGTCTCTTTGTGATACCACTGCCTGAAGCAATTGCCTGTGCCGGTTGGTAAGGCCAGTCCTGACTTCTGGTCATCCGGGGACGTTATAGAGTTCTGATCGCAAGAATGTTGCCACCACACATCAAAGTAGAAGACTCCTTTCTCCTTGCTCTCTCCACCCCTCTAAGAGTCATGGTGGAAAAGCACTTACGCAATGGAAGCTTTGGGGGTTTCTGCTGTTGGAACTAAGTGGAGGATGCCAGACATTTCATTCCCAGTAAAGCACCATACAAACACAGTTTGGGGAGGAACTGGGAAGCAGCTGCTCTTGTCACAGCTTTCTCAAGCAATACCTGCTTCTTCAAGGCCAGTGACCCAGGGGCTGTGAACCACTGCGGTGAGATTTGGTTGAGTGGGGTAACATGTGAGAAAGCTTTTTGTGAAGGAGGAAGTTGCAGTGCCCTAATACAGAGGACGTGCTTTTGTAAAGTTCAAGCTCTAATTCTACGTTAACTTTGAATCTCAGGGACTGTTATCGCAAGAACTATATTAAGGGAAGAGGAATCCTCTAAGCATGCTTACAAGAAATCTGCCCACATGTATGCACATACACATACAGTGACTATTGTGAACATTCCCAGGTTCATGCAAAATACATTGAGCCTTGTGTGCTACTTTGTGGGCAATATTAGGCCAAGATCTTGAGTTTGCTCTTTTGAGCAAAAGGGGAGAGGTGTCTTGTGCTGACTTTCCCCCTTCCCGATTGTGCCCCCCTCCAATTTGCCATGGATGCCAAAGGGAAGTGGAACAGGGAGAGAGAGCAAAAATTGCCTCTCTCCAGCTTGTGCTATTTACGTCCTCTGGCGGATCTGTATGACTTCCATAAACAAGGCTCCTTCCATTGAAAGATGCCAGTGAGGATCCAAGGCCAGACGCTTGCCATTAATTTGATAGTAGCTTTTAAAATGCAGTTTTATGGCCAGAAATGAGCATGTATGAGTGTATAGATATTATCGAGTGTGACATACTGAACTGGTTGTTTTTTTAATTACTAAGGGTATGATTAGTGGGACAGTAACAAAGTTGAGAAATGTGTGACCTATTTCTTTAAAGGTTAACTTGATGAATTGACGGATACCACCAACAAAGTGGTACTAGCCAAAACTGAACATCTTAAAAATAAGCAAACATTGTGAAAGAATAATTTTCAGACAATGAGACATCCTTGTTAGCCCCAGCTAGAATTCTGAGTTCCTTTTTTAAAAAAAGTGTACAAACAATCTGTTGTGTAAAAATCCACTTTTACCGAAAAGAAGTAAGAAAAACATAACACAGAAAACCGGCAGAACAAAGGCTTATTTTTAGGTTTGTTCACTATTTCTCTGCTTGGCTTAGATGGCCTGTCAAGAAGTGCTTAGAAAACCTCAGAAGGCCTTTGTTGAAGCCACTTCAAAAATATCCAGTGTGGCACTGATCACATGGTTTCTAAAGTAGTCTTCCACTTGCCCCTTGAGTAGACTGGTCTGTTTTGTAGACATCCATTAGATAAAAATCCTGTGGAAGAGATCTCAGTCTGCCAAGAAGGAAAGAGAAAAAAGGTCAGTGAACCTGAATCCTGCCATCATGTTAATCAAATTAAATCTCTGTCACCTATCTCTCATGCTGTGGCCAATTAGAGCTTTGTTGACTCATGAATGGGAAACAGTGGAGCTGGTTAATAGCGGGTCCTCCAGTTAATAAAGACTTTTCACGTTTAAATTGATAATTTTCATTGGCGAAAGGTAGAGTATCAAATGTCTAGCTAACCTAGTACACCGCAGATATACTGGACTACAACTTTTATCATCCCCTGGTAGCACCGACCATTATAAAGGTTGATAATAATTATGGTTATTAATGGCACTCTTTTAATGAATTGCAGAGTTAATGTTTCATGTTTCACACAGACTGCACAGTTAGCATAAAAACGAACAAGTTGATAACTTTGTAGATAGAGAACACGTAAGAATGAAAACTTCAGGGTTTTTTGAAATAATATAGAGAGTATGTTAGACTAAATAGTATAGTCTCTCTAATTTGGATCATCAAGGTGACGATCACCTGGATTTTGTAACATGTAACAAAAAATGAAAACAAAAGAGTAGTGACATCATAAAAATGAATGGGTTTATTTCAGTGTAAACTTTCATGGGTTATGAACCACCTCCATAGGGACATCTTTGTCTGCCAAACTTTGTTGTAATAACAGTTGTTAAACATGCTAAATCAGACTAAGATAGTTACTTCAGAAGACTGCTGCAATGAAAGCTACTAGTTTTTTTTATCAGTCACTAATCTGTGATTTCAAGATATCTGGTCCTTAGGGATTGCTCCCACCCCACTCCACCTGTGGTCTTTTGTTCTATTTAATTTTCCTCTGAAATCGACCAAGCAGGATAGCTTTAGATTTTATTGCCAAACAAATCCCCAGACATCTAAAGGGGCAAATTATTACCACCACTTTGCATGAATGGTTTGGACTCAGGCAATACCCTTTGAAGAGACATTCCAGACATACCATGCCGATAAAACTCTGTGAGGTCTTTTGTATTTCAAGTAGAAAGTTCTCAGTTTTTTTAAAAAAGCTGTTCTACAGAAACCAGTCACCCCACCTCCATCCTACAAACTCAACCTGACTTCAGCTGTTTTCTCATTACGTTAAACCCAGCATTCTACTATAGGTTCCCAAATAAAGTCACAGCTGTGAAGATTGTTCATGTATTTTATTGTCACGGGTTGTGCTTTGGAGCACCATTATCACTTGGCTTTCGTTACAGGTTTGGTTTTTTTCCCATTGAGTGGGTCAGACCAAGTGGGGGGAAACAGGGGCTCTTTGGCAGCCAAATCTGTTAATGGGATCCCAAACAGTGTTACTGAAAAACATTGCTTAGTCAGAAGAATATTGTGCTCAGCTAAGGTGCCCAAGCAGGACATGATGTCTTTATTCTCATTTTTATACTGTCACATGTTCCATGCCCAACAATGGTTGGATGCACAATGGACAAAGTGTAATCTTTTCCAAGAAGTTACAAATGAACAGCTTTTAACTTAGAGGTCTGTGATTTCTTGGAGGGTGGCAGAAAAAGCTGAGAAATCTGGTTTTGTTTAATTTATCTTTTTCTTTAAAAAGCAGTTACTGCGGGTTTTTTTCTGCCCAAAGCCCGCCCCCTCACATATCACTAAAGAATGGAAAACTTGTGGCTCTCCAAAAGGTATTGGATTCCAGCTGGGTGTGGATGATAGGAGCTGGAATCTAACAGTATCTGGAGGGACACCGTTTCTCCAATTCTGCTTTAAAGAGTGCTTTTTGTGAAGTGCAAAAAACCACAGTCTTCATGTCCTGTTAGTGCATATTGTAAAAATTAACACTGGAGAAATAGACACATTCTAGACTAGGCAGCTGTTACCAAGGTTAATTTGGTTGTGTGCTTAATTTGCCTGTGACTTGTAACACAGTTTGCAGTGTGGTTTGTGCAACATTCAGAACAGGGGCAAAAACCAGTTCTGGGTAGTGAAGTACTTCTGCAACCCACAGAGTTATATCTAAACGCTTGAGGACTTTTTCCAGTTTATTTTCAGATTAAATCTACTTGTTGATCCAAACTGGAATAGATTTGCTAAATAAGTGAAATTTGTTGGCTGGAATTCTACATAAGGTTTGCATTACTTGCTGCTGCTCGTTGCTAATGCGCCAGGTGTGCAATCTCTGTTGTGCAATCAGGCGCATGATCAGACACAGAACTGAGATATGCCCGGGCACCTCGTCAGTTAGCTACATTAAGTTATACAAGCCTTACACAAACACCAGTAGGATTCTGGCCATTAAGTCATCATTTATGTAAGCCCTGTTTACTCAGTGATCTACTCTAGTCGAATGATTAATGACTGCAATTAGATATTTCAGATTTTGACCTGTTAACGTTATGATGAGTGAAGTGCATCGAAGGGAATAAAGCCATGGCACCATGGTTCAAGTCTCTACCAGGATTCCCAGCAGCTCGTTCTGTCACCTCCCTGGCCCAAGTTTGCCCTAGTTGCTTGGGCAAGGTGTCTCACATGATGACCTTAGGAACTTTGATCTCAAAACAGTTTCTGCCTGCTGCACCGCTTGATGCACAGTGCCCAGAGAATTTTTTAAAAATTATCCCTTCCCTCAAGTACTCTGGGCATACCAGAGTACTCAGTGCAGGGGAAGGGTCTGTTAAGTTGCCACATCAAACAAAATCTGTGGCCCCTCAGTGTTTTGTGCATGTGCGCACATCTGTTTCAATGAGGCTGACAGGGACTCGGCTTCAAATGTTCACTGGTTGCACCCCCAACTTTTCAAAGAACTGTTTATGAGCCAGCAGCAAACAGAATAACCCTCTGGTGGGCTAGAGGCAGGGGAACATCCTTTTGCTTGGTTCACTGGAGCAGGTCATTGCTTGATGCACAGGCTTAGGAGGCTCATAGGACCAGCTAATTGACCACAGTTACTGATACAAGTAGATGCTCCCTGGGACAAAACAAAAGACAGGATGTGTGGAGCCAGTCATTGACCCTTTTGAGAACCATATGGCTATTTTGTGTCTCCAGTTACAGTGGAATCCCTCTTCTGTCCTCTAATCCTCCTGTGATCACCCCTATGACTGGCATAGGTTCAGCAGTATTTTAAATCTCTTGGATAACCATGCTTTTTTGCTATAGTGTTTTAATCTGTTTTACCACCAAAGTTAAAAAGTCTGTCAGTTACCAGTTTCTTTTGGGCCACAATTTAATGTACTTGTTTTAATCGCTGCAACTCCAAAAAGCCGGGGCATGTGTGACATGTTGTCCCTTGTGCAGTAAAGTGATAAGAAGAGGCTTTGCTGTGTATAATCGTTGTCTGCGAACTGAAAATAGCAGCAAGAAGTAAGACTTTATCAGTAACGGTGCCTATATTATAAACTTCCCTGATAGCTTTTTGAGGCTAATTCTGTTGGCTTTAAATTTATTTTCTAAAAATGTTTGTTCTAGAAAGCATTTTGGGACTAAATTGCTGAATTGATTCTTGCTTTATAGGTGGTGCTATGTTGTTACTGCAGATTTAAGATCTTACTTAGCTATTTTTGTTTCAGGATGATGAATTTTTAATGTATGCTTGTTCAAGTTTTCTTGCATATTATAAGGAGTCTGATGTAGGATATAAGTTCTGAAATGACTCTTACTGGTCAAGCAAGGCTTGGTCTATTCTGTGGGTTTCAGTTGATTGGTCTTTTATAAAATCTGCATAAATTTCATATGCACAAGCCATTAGTTTAAGTGTGAAGCATAACCATTCTTTTTGTCACTTTCCTCTGATAAAATGCATGTACTGTTTTCCTGACTTCTCCTGCAGGAAAAGGTTCTGCTGAAGGTTCCAACATGACCCTCTATATTGAGTAATTAAATTGTAAGCTTGAGATTTGCCAATTATAAACTTAGAAGGGATCTCAAAGACCTTCCAGGCTAGCTCTCCACCAATGCAGGATTTCTTTCTTTCTTTCTTGACTCGTTCATTATATGAATCATTGTATAATATGCTTCCAGATACTAAAAATGTGTTGTGTATCTGTATTTTTTTTTCTTCTCAGCTCCAAGTCCTACCACAGCTGTGCCCTATGTGGCAATCAAGTGCATAGACATGCGGAAAAACCACCACAAGACCAAATGGTTTATGCCCTGGGGACCTAACCAATGTGAAAAAATCAGAGACCTGGATGAAGCTATGAGCAGGCAAATTGAAGCCAATGACATTGTATTTTCGGTCCATATGCCTCTCCCCAACAAGGAGATGAGCCCTTGGTTCCAGTTTATGCTCTACATGTTACAGATGGACATTGCCTTCAAGACAGACAATCAGATTAGTAAGTACCTGGAAAAACTGTCAAGTTAATGTTGCCACATTAGGAAGAACGAAGATGCAAATGAATCTGTCTTAAAGTCAGTGTGGAAAGCAAAGTGTGAAAGCAAAGAAATGCCTTATTTCAGTTATCTTCCCTCAAGGTTCTGACATCACTAAATTACCAAGACCACTTGGAGACATTTTTCAGGCAGGAACATGGAAACCATCCCTGATCAAATGATGGCACTGTGCATCAAACTTGGCTGGAAGTCTTTCCAAAACATTCTTCCCCTTTCCCTTCCACATACTGTAAGACTGAAAAATTTGGTTACCAAGTCACCAGGCAAGTGAATTTACAGCAGCATTGCTTTGTTCTCAGATCGATGCACATTGCCCAGTTACTGGGCAGTGTGCTGTGCTCTGCTCAGTGCTGCAGAATCTCCTAGCCCAGGTCCACCTCCACCTCCCACACCTATATAAGTGCACTACTGAGCATAGCTAGTCATGTAGTTCTTTGCCTCTTCTTTCACTACATCTGGTTGGATGATTGCATCTTTGTTCTCCTTTCCTATCTCCACCCCCCACCCCCACCCCAGCAGCCTCCTCAGAGCAGACTGGTGGCAGATCTCCTGGATCCCCTGTCCTGCAGCCTCCTCTGATAACCTTGATCACACTAGGTGACTCATCAGTAAAGCAAATGATATGAATCCTAGAAATGATGGGCAGAAAGCTACACTTGCCTGGGCCTTGTGGTGAAAAAAAAGTCTTATCCCTCCTCCCCCCCCCCCCCCCCGGTTAAGTCTTAGATATTCAGTTCTGTGTATTTTGACCGTACTGACCCCTACGTTGGTCTCCAACACTGTTTCATCAGAAAAGCTTTTTGCAGAGATCAAGGTCCACCTTTACTTTCTGAAATAACAATACTCTATTTGAAACACTAAGACTTTGTGAAATCTTGTGCGTCACACAGACTTCTTTTTTTATTATAGGGTCACTTGTCATAGTGGGATCATTTAAAAATCTTAAGTTCAGTATCCAAACCTTGTTGGATTCAGGTTGCTTGGAAGCCATTGGTGCTTTAGAAAGAACTCTGTAGCCCTGCGCTGGCTGTATGTTTTTAAATAGCAGCACTCTTGTATGTTACTACAGCACCAGTAGAGTAATTTACAGTGCTCTCCTATGAATGTAAAAGTGATTGCAGCACAGTTTTCTTAGCATATTTTTGCCGATGTCATGGATCTTAAGTATGGTACAGGGGTAATGAACCTTTGGGCTTTGGAATTAAATTCCCAGAGGCCCCATGTTTTTGCTTTAAAAAATTCATTTCAGTTCAACAGGTTTTTTTCAACAATCACTGAAAGTATACAGAGGCGGGGAGATGACTCCTAAGAATGATTTATGTGTTTTCTCTTTTTTAATCACGGAATTACAGTTTGCTGCTGATGGAAGCAATAGCTTTGACATCAGGAGTCCCAAATATCCTTTTCCTTTCTGTCTTGAGTAGAGCAGAGTGTGATCTCGTATTCAAGGGCAAACATGAAGATGAAAGTCACTTCTTGAGATCATTGTTGGCTTGATTCTCCTACTCTAATTTAAGTGGATACAGCTCTGCCGTGTCTGCTGTTTCTAGATGCTGAATGAGACTACAGACTGGCCTGAGTCCAGGCCAGAATTCAGTCTGGCAGCTTTCCTGATTCTGTATGCTTCGTTAGTCATTCAGTGCTCCCCCTTTCTCTGTCCATGTTTAAATTTGGGCTGACATTTTAAGTAATAGCTGACAATGGCCTCTAAATGTATGGAACCATCCCTAGGTATTTTGGCTCAGACACTGAAATATACATCTCTTAACACGTGTGGATCTCTATCAATCAGTAAATCATGTGTTTTTCCCCCCTGTATCCCAAAATGTGTCCTGCCAAAAAGGAGCATATTTCAGGTTGCTCTCCTCTCATCTTCTCATCTCAGGAACTCTGTGATCTGGGTGAGGTGGGAGATGGTGCTTTGCATAAAACTATATCCAGTGAGACTGGAAGTTGAGCCTCGGCAACTGGACTTCTTTCTTATTAGGTTGAAACATTTCGCTACTGATCTAAGTAGGTGGTTTGAGAGAGGGATCAGGAAGGCCATGCATGTGCATATAGAAAATCCCTCACTCAACAGGGCTGGAGGTCTTAGATACAATCTGTCTCCTATTTATCATGCTGCTCTTTCATCCGTCCCCAGAAAGATCAGGACCACACCCACCAGAAAGACCACTGTTAACTACCCATGACAGTGGGTGGAGAAGGACTGCAGAGGTGGGATTTTCACTTACCCCCCCCCATCCATTGTCCATGTAACAAGCCTATTCAGACCAGGGGAAAGTGAAACCAAAGTGGAGGATATATCAGGGGTCTCCTACCAACTCTTCTCAGACTGAAGAAGCTACTTGGATGAGTAGTGAAACATTTCAACCTAATAAGAAAGAAGTCTAGTTGCCATGACTAGAGATGGGGACGAATATAAAAAATGAATCGGCTTTTTTGACGAAAATAGCTGATTTGTTAAATATTCATCGATCCGAATTCGTCAAATTTTAAGTCCTGACGAATACGGATCGACGAATATTTTCCCGTTTTTATTAGTCCTTCATAAAAAATTTTTTTTTAAAAAACCATTCTGACTACCAGCCGCAGATCAGCTGATTGGCAGGCCGATAGGCACCCCCCACAGCTACCCCCACCCCTTCCTCTCCCTACCTTAGCCCCCCCAACCCCCACCCTTACCGTAATTGCTGCTGCTGCTGCCGAGGTCTCCATCTGGCCTCCGCAGCCACGGCGTGTACAAAGGGAGACTGGCTGCCCTTTGCAAAGATGGCAGCTGCGGCTTCATTTAGGGTAGAGAAGCTGCAGCTGCCGCCTTTGCAAAGGGCAGCCTGGATTCCCTTAAGGCAGGCTAAGAGAATCCTTTTTTAAATAATCCCCCCACGAATCGATGAATAACTTCATTATTCGTCGCTTCATGGGGGCAACTTCGTGCTTCGTGAGTCGTCAACTTTTGACAACTCACGAAGCGGGATGACTCACCAAAATGGTGAGTCATCCCCATCTCTAGCCATGACTCAACTTCTAGATAACTTCACCTGGATGACTGAGAATCTTCACAGATATATCCAGTGAGCTTCTTGGCTGCATGGGGACAGTGTGTATGCTTCTTATCATGGCTCCCTTTAGGGTGTAATCCAAATGGGTACATTAATAGTGACTAGAATATACCAGACCATATCTTTTTCCCCAACATGCAGAATTCAAAAGAATGAATCAGACAGTGGTGCCATGAGACTCTATGCACTACACTACATTGCTCTGAATGGCTTGCAGCAAGTCACTGTCTGTTGGTTCCTAGCTCTGCAGTCTATAACATGGAAATAATACTGGCTTGCCATGTGGGCTTCACTTGGGGAATAAGCACTGTATAAAATATTAGCCCTGGTAGAAACTCGGTTCTAGAACAGGGGCAGCCATATTGGGTAGAACTATTTTATCCTTGTGGTACAAGCCATCTGCCTAAGAAGCCTGTGCACATGGATCTGAAGTTCTGGCTCTTCAGGATTCTGCCTTGCTCCCTCTTGCCGCTCTGTGATAAAGACTGTATTAATGTTTGCTTATACAAAACTTTCTTTATTCTTACATGCCTCAGAAGGGTCTGCAGCAGGGATAGGGAACGTGTGTCTTTCCAAATGTTGCTGGCCTGTACTTCCTACCATCTCTCACCACTGAGTCTGTTGACTAGGGTTGAGGAGAGTTACAGTCCAACAGCTCCTTGGGAAGCCAAATGTTCCACAGTCCTGGTCTACACTATCTATATGATTATGTTGTTTCAGTCCATTTGGACACTTATCATGGTGTGTAAATGTGAGTTGCATTCCTGTGCCTCCATGTTTGCCATATCATTTCTTAACTTGGTCTTTCAGTATTTCCTCTCGTTTTGATTACCCACCTCCTTTTTGGTCTTTGGAGGAGCTATATACAATGAGAAGCCTAGACCCAAAATATTTGCAGCAATTCATTTTTCGCAGTCGTTTCCTGGTGGGTGGAATTATTTTGGTGTTTGACATTAGAATTCAGAGAGGGTGTGTACAGGCATATATAGAATACTTGGTTCAGGGGACACCAGTGGAATAAAAATGGCCGTAGTGACTCATAGGTTTGACTCAGTCCAGTCGCTTCCTTTGGTCAGTATTCGTTGGCTGCTTGAATCACCTTGTGAAGATAATGGGCGTCTGAAGTCACAATTTCACCACAATTTAATTACTGCTTCTTTGTTTACTATGCATAGTACAGAAATCCAGGATCTAGGCAGTTGCACAGTTGAGTCCTTATACCTTCATCGTTTACTGAACAAAAGGCTTTCTGGCAGTGGAATAAAACCCTGAAGTTGGCAGGATGCCTCTGAAAGATCTTTGTAGTGGCTTCCTTTCCCCACCCCCCAAAGATAATTTAGATTGATTATGATGCTCTAAAACACATCTTGGAGGCTGATGTTTATGGTGACCTTGAAGGATGCAGCACTTTTCTTTCTGAAGGATATATTTGTTATGCATGCTTATGGAAATCAGATCTTTCACTAATTAAATATTTTTGTAGTTAATTTAGCTATTGGTATGAATAAAATTAATTATGGTCAATATTTAAAGAGCAAATAAATTATCCCTTTAAATTGACAGATTGAGATAAAGAAAGTACTGTTTGGGCAGCGTGTCTGTGCTGACTTTAAACATGAAGTATGGGAGTGAATAGTCCTTTCTTTCAATCTAAATGCAGTCGCATGATGATCTTCTCTTTGTGGAAAGCTTGCCACAGGAGCCACATCAAAAATAAAATAATTCATTACATTTAGGAACTACGGCATCAGTTTCAAAGCAAAGTAGGTTCTAATTTTTAAAAAGTAATAACAATGCAGAACCACAGTCACAATGAAACAGCAGGAGAAAGCAATAGATCGTATCTTCAAATGCGGCAGTAGGATAACCGCAGTGACTTAAAAGACGAAAATACCTTTTTAAAGAAAACTGAAAAAAGCCTGAGAGACTAAAAGAGAGCCTCCATTTGATAAGGAAAGGATATGCGAATGGAGAGTATTCCTAAAGCTTGGCAAGCACTGAAAAGTCTCTTCTTGTCACTATCCACTGTACCTCAGATGGTGGCAGTACTTGGAAAAGCACCTCAGATGGAGATACCAGTGCAAACAGACAGCTGTGGGAGGAGACTGTCTTATAAGTGGGAGTTCCAGGGGTGACTGGATGAGATGGGTAATCTAGTTTGGGGTGGGTGATATGTGGCATATAGGTGGCATGCAGCCCTCTTGGCTGCCCTTACACCACCAAAAAGTGGTGGGGGGGGGGTTCGGCGGGAGATCATGGATCAAATCTCTGTGGCTGACAAAGTCCCCTGGTGTGCTTGGGGACAGGGGAGATTCTGTCATGGTTTGAGAGCCTCTTGCACCCTTAGTGCTCTGATTTCCTAGGACCCCTTTCCTGGGGGAAAAAAGCTTTTTTCCCAGTTAAATGCATTTTTCATTATAACAACCTTTATAGTACGTAACCGCTGCATTTTAAAACATCAAAAAAAGTAACCCCTCCCCCTTGGAAGTGTGGACCGTTGTTGTTGTTTAGTCGTTGAGTCATGTCCGACTCTTCGTGACCCCATGGACCAGAGCACGCCAGGCCCTCCTGTCTTCCACTGCCTCCCGGAGTTGGGTCAAATTCATGTTGGTCGCTTCAATGACACTATCCATCCATCTCATCCTCTGTCGTCCCCTTCTCCTCTTGCCTTCACACTTTCCCAACATCAGGGTCTTTTCCAGGGAGTCTTCTCTTCTCATGAGATGGCCAAAGTATTGGAGCCTCAGCTTCAGGATCTGTCCTTCCAGTGAGCACTCAGGGTTGATTTCCTTTAGAATGGATAGGTTTGTTCTCCTTGCAGTCCAGGGGACTCTCAAGAGTCTCCTCCAGCACCACAATTCAAAAGCATCAATTCTTCGGCGGTCAGCCTTCTTTATGGTCCAGCTCTCACTTCCATACATCACTACAGGAAAAACCATAGCTTTGAATATGTGGATCTTTGTCGGCAAGGTGATGTCTCTGCTTTTTAAGATGCTGTCTAGGTTTCTCATCGCTTTCCTCCCAAGAAGCAGGCGTCTTTTAATTTCGTGGCTGCTGTCACCATCTGCAGTGATCATGGAGCCCAGGAAAGTAAAATCTGTCACTGCCTCCATATCTTCCCCTTCTATTTTCCAGGAGATGATGGGACCACTGGCCATGATCTAAGTTTTTTTGATGTTGAGCTTCAGACCATTTTTTGCACTCTCCTCTTTCACCCTCATTAAGAGGTTCTTTAATTCCTCCTCACTTTCTGCCATCAGAGTGGTATCATCTGCATATCGGAGGTTGTTGATATTTCTTCCGGCAATCATAATTC
Source organism: Intellagama lesueurii (assembly GCA_037013535.1). Classification (NCBI taxonomy): domain Eukaryota; kingdom Metazoa; phylum Chordata; class Lepidosauria; order Squamata; family Agamidae; genus Intellagama; species Intellagama lesueurii. Next base: position 165,839,292 of record JBAJHW010000004.1, read on the forward strand.
CGTTTTGGGATTCCTCCAGTCCGGCCTTTCGCATGATGTATTCTGCATATAAGTTAAATAAGCCGGGGGACAATATACAGCCTTGTCGTACTCCTTTCCCAATTTTGAACCAATCAGTTGTTCCATATCAAGTTCTAACTGTTGCTTCCTGTTGCACATATAGATTTCTCAGGAGATATATAAAAGTTGGTCAGCCACTCCCATTTCTTTAAGGACTTGCCATAGTTTGCTGTGGTCCACACAGTCAAAGGCTTTTGCATAGTCAATGAAGCAGAAATAGATCTTTTTCTGGAACACTCTGGCTTTCTCCATAATCCAGCGCATGTTAGCAATTTGGTCTCTAGTTCCTCTGCCCCTTCGAAATCCAGCTTGTACTTCTGGGAGTTCTCGGTCCACATACTTCTGAAGCCTGCCTTGGAGGATTTTGAGCATAACCTTGCTAGCGTGTGAAATGAGTGCAATTGTACGGTAGTTGGAGCATTCTTTGGCACTGCCCTTCTTTGGGATTGGGATGTAGACTGATCTTTTCCAATCCTCTGGCCACTGTTGAGTTTTCCAAACTTGCTGGCATATTGAGTGTAGCACCTTTACAGCATCATCTTTTAAGATTTTAAGTAGGTTAACTGGAATGCCATCACCTCCACTGGCCTTGTTGTTAGCCATGCTTTCTAAGGCCCACTTGACTTCACTCTCCAGGATGTCTGGCGCAAGGTCAGCAACCACATTATCTGTGTTGTCCGGGATATCCAAATCTTTCTGGTATAATTCCTCTGTGTCTAGTCTGATTTCAGTTTGAGTTTTGGTTTTGTTATAAGAGAACCACTACTTAGGTTTCCTGGATGGGTTATCAGTGCTAAGAACTGGAGGGGTGTGGAGAGGGTTCAGGACCATTGAGCGTGACATCCCTCCGGACCACCTTTATGGAACAGGATTTGAAGGCACTGTTTTATGGTAGGATTCACTTATTCCTGGAGGTGAAGGCGTTGCTGGGGAATTCCTACGAGATTTGCCTCTGACCTAGGCTCTGTTGCTTTGTTTTACTCAAATACTATCTTTGACATAGGTTGAAGGAATTGCTTTTGGTGTCTCCTTGGAGTCTTTAGTTCTTCACCTGATTTTAAAAAGTGAAATGTGTCAAAGGTTTTGTGCACAATTTAATAAATATTTTTCCTTCTTCAAAAAATCTCCAGACTGATCTCAGAATCTGTTCTGAGGCATCAGCTCACATTTCACACAAGCCGCATGAAACAAATACTCTGTGAATAACATTGACTATCTTCCAGCAATAATACAGCTGTTGAAAGAGCTTAGTCACCCCGGCAGTGGATGCTGCTCTGAAAGGAAATGTGTGCACGCAGTAACCTGACATTTGACGATATAGGACCAGGAAACAAAATAGAAGGGGTTGGAGCACAGGAGAGAAAGATGCCTCTTATTTAAAGGCTAGCAGAAGAAAGCTCATTCTGAAACAAGGAAGGATACGCCAGTGTTTTGTAGTTAATCTGTTTCCTCTCAATGAATCAGAATGGCAGCAATGGTCATATCTTCTTTAGGGCTCATCCAGCTATTTTCTGAGTAAATCCTGCTATTGGAGGTCTCAGTCTTTCACAACAAACACTTTGTGTAATCAGCTCATGGGTTTCCAGCTGTGTCAATACATATTTATTGTTTAAAATCTCCAAGCCTTGGTTGGCAATATTGTGCACCATCTTCATCAAGGAAGGCAAGATATCAACTAAAACAAAGCTAACTTTAAATACCTAAAGATACAATCAAAACCAGCTGGGTAAACATTCAGACCAAACTCGGGCAGTTTAACATTGAAGAGCCAGCCGCCCCGCCCCCCACTGGCCAGTATTATATAAGGGCAACCTGCCAAGTCTATTCAGTTTGCAAAGCACAGGCTTCCAGCAAGCACTAAAAGTAACACCACTATCCCTGTTGATGGAATGTGTCTCACGTTTTATCAAGAGAGCCTCAATAATAATTCCAATAATTCTCTTTTAATGGGAGGGGGTGGGTTAATGTATGGATGCTGTACAGAAAGGCTAAGCAAGCCCTAAAGCCAAATGTCATTGTCCCTGCCAGTAGTAGTTGCCCATGAATCAAAGTAGCAAGTAGTCCAGATGGTGTAGCACCTGAGAGAGAGCTCAGAATTAGCACTCTCTTTAACTAGAGCTTCTTGTACTTTGCACAGAGACAACTACTCTTAGGCTCCATCCCTTATGCCTTAAAACAGTGGTTCCCAACCTTGAGTCCCCAGATGTTCTTGGGACTAAAGCTCCCAGAACCCTTCACTGCTATCTGTGATGGCCAGTAATTCTGGGAGTTGTAATCCAAGAACATCTGGAGACCAAAGGTTGGGAAGCACTGCCTTAAAAGGATAGAGCTTTGACTAGAGCCTAGTGTTCCTTTATATGCTCATTAACACAGGGCAGCTAAGCTGCTTACATTGGTTCACTGCCTCTAGGGTCTTGGAAGTCTTCAAGTATGTAATCCTAGTGTGTTGGAGTTTGACTCAGAGGCTACAAGTATTGGTATAGGCTCATGGGTCCTGGGCATGGAAAAGGCCACCTCAAGGGTCTCATGATCTCCAGTAGAGCCTGGGCCAGGTGTCTCCTCTGCCCGCACCACGGGTTACTCAGCTTCTGAGTCCATGTCCAAGTCACTGTAGGACTCGGGTCATGACAGGCCGTCAGTCTGCTCTCATGGAATCCTTAAACTAATTTCAGCAACCCTCTGCAAGCATTCAGTTCCAATTTCTGCAAGACTGATGAATTGGAGGCAGGAGGAGAGACAGACAAAGAGGATGGCAGAAGGAAAGCAAAGAGATGGGATGGACTATTTCTGACTCTTGCCCATCTACCCATCAACCTTTCTCACCACTGATGGATTACAACTAAAAGCATCTGATTTTCAACATGAAAAAAGATGCCCATCTTTTGTGTAGATGTAGGAGAGTGTCACAATCACAGGTCTTCTGTTTTCTGTTCCAAAGGGAGGATGGAAAACATTGGCCCGGAATCCTGTTTGTAATGGTGGAGCATAACTGCTCTGCAGACAGAATGCTTTGCCATGCCAAGCAAATCCAGGCTTACAGTTCTATAAGCCAGAAGTCACCTAACTGGAAGCAACTTGCACTTGTACAAGTGGATAGTGAACACCCCCTCACACAATTAGCAGTTTTTGACAATGGGTGATTGTTTATGCAGAGAAGAGTAGTAAGATTTTGGCCAAGATGGTCCCTTATGCAGTGCTAGCAGATGACTTCATAGGTTAAATGCAGGCGAGAGAGCCTCACTTGGTTACAGTGGGCTGAACGCTGACTGCATTCCATTCTCCAGATGAACTCCACTCCCTCAGTTCCTGCTGGTGGCTGGGATGCTTACAAATAGCTGGATCAGCCTGATCCTCCTTCCTGCTTAACTGTGAATATACATGGTATGCTCCTACAGTATAAGTAGCTGGTGAATAGAGCAGGAAGAACACTCTTGAATGTTTTAAGTGAGTGACACTTTGAGTTGACTAAAATAATCAAGTCATCCATCCAGTCCCTGCTTCTCAGTACCATTACCAGACTCATTACACCAGGGGTGCTTCTTCCAGATGCTGTTAGGTGACAGCATCCTTAATGACTGATTTAAATTGATAGAGACTGGAGTCCAGCAATGTCTGGAGAGCCACATGTTCTTAACCCCTGTGCTAGAGGACTGGGACCTTTAAAAATCTTTTAACCTAACATTTTTCATCGCATTTCCACATACAAGGAATTTTTCACATAAGGAATATTGAAACACCTGTAGGTGGAAGCAGTCCATCAAGAGAGCTGTGATATGTACCTCTTCAGGATCTCTGAACTGGGTCTTAGAATAGCAGCACCAGTGTACAAGTCAGAGAGCTGCTCACATAAATACTAGGTTGAGATGGTGAGAAGTTGGGCTTCCCTTGGTTTGGAGCATGGTGGGTAAGTATTGAGATCGACAGCAGCAACATTTCAGCCCATTTTTCTCTTTTTATTCATTTTAAGCACCTGCAACGGCTGTCTTTGAGTCCAATGGCTTTTCTACTTGTGGATTCATATACAGGTTTTTGAATTAGCAAAATCAGAAAGAGAATTAGAGGCGTTTGAATCTTGCACCTAACCTGCAAAGAAGATACAACTTTGTTGACGTGCAAGTCAAATTTAGAGCTTTAGATTTGGCAGTTAAACACAGCTAGTGTCCGAAAATGTAACATATCTATATCAAGGGTCTTTATTCTTGTGTAACAAAAAACCAAAATCAGTGTGTATGTTTATTTCACAGACTAGTGATATGTATGTGCTTGCACTTTGGTAATTGTGAATGTCACAATTAAACTTGTCTGACCCCACATGAATGCTTCTGTGAAGTGTTTTGTAGGGAGTTGCTGAAGTTCCCAAGCTGAGGCGCTCTAGTTGCCAGAGAATAGGCGTGTAACCCTTGCAGTCATCATTTCCCTTTCATCACTTGTACATTTCCCCCTCTAGGGTGCTGGGACTGAAGAATGGGCCTTGGTACAGCTGCATGATAATGAAATATAGTTCCTTGCCCTTGCTTTGAGCCCTTTGCATCACCAAAGTGTTACCATGTCTCCATATATAAGAACTAAAGAGAAGCTTTGCAGTAAAAACAAAAAAACATCAATCTGAAATCAAGTTTGAGCTATTAAAACTATTATGACCCAGTAACTATATGATGGCCGCAATCTCTTGCTTGCAATTGTCTAACTTAAGGATGTGATTCTCATCTAGAATGAGGTTACTCATCTTTGGCTTAGGCTGAAAGCAGCAGCATACAGTATCTAAAACAACAGTAACCATTGAAAAAAATTTATAAGCCATTCCTTTAAAATACAGATAGATGTCAGTTGGCCCTGGGCTGCGGGTAGCCTTCAGTGCCCTTTTTGCAGCCCCCTGCAGCCCTATACACACACACACACAAATAAAATCATAGGGAAAGTACCCTTCCAGAAGGCCTGTAATGAGCATGGTTCTCTGCTGAAGCAAAATGTCACCACAACAAAATCTTCCACGGTTCTTGGTTTCAAGCAGAAGGGGTTGATATGACCCACATTGATTTAGGGAGTGACATATCTATATCATAATCCAATATGGGGGAAATCCAATATGGGGAAAGAGATGGGATTGTATGTCATAGCTTTAAAAACATGTTTGAGAAAGATGGAGTTGTTCTTCAGTTGCATTTAGGAATTTTGCCCAAAGAAAGGGGAAGTGTCTCAATTTACTACCAATGCGGCCCCTTTTAAGATTTGCAGAAAGTGCATATGGCTCTCTTGACTGCAGATCACATTTTTAGTTTTATTTTTAGCTCATGTTGCAGCCTTTTTAAAAGGATTCAAAGAGTATTGTAAGCTTATGTTTTAAACTGTTTAACCACATAAATACACAAATGATCATGTTCAGTATAGAAGCATGTGTTTTATATCTTCATCTGGGACATAAAGATTGTATGTATTGGGAGGGGTGGGAAGAGCAGTTGGGGACCAACACAAAAAAGAAACACCTCCCTCTATGCATTATAAATAGCAGGTCTGAACCACAAAGTCCTTCCACGCCTTTTCCCAGCACTCTGGATGAGCGTCCCTCCACGTAATTCCAATAAAATTATAACTTTGAAACCAGTTATAGAGGTGTAGGCCAGCAGAGCTTCAAAGAAGTTGTCTGTCTTAATTCAGCTGGAGGTGAGGAGTGTAGGTTGTGCACTATAGGGGTCTATTGTCTTTGGCAGCTTTTGACATTGACATCTGGGACTAAAATCTCAGTAAATTGTTGCTTCTTGTGTGCAGAACGTCTCTAATAATGTGCAACAGTATTGGACTTGAAGATGGAATACACTGATGCCAGAAGAAGCCGTGTTTGCAGTTTTTGCCCCCAAACTACCAGCTGTAATTTTAAGCCAGGCATAGGCATTCATAAGCATGAAGCGTGCAGTCCAGGAGTCATGTCAAATCAATCAGTCTAAAGAATTAAAGAGGTGCTGGTGTATCCTGGATATAGGTACCAAGGTTGAATCTCCATTGAATGGTGAAGGAATGACCAAAGACATTATTTCTCACTTAGCAGTAGTGACACGACGAAATCTGCTGCTTCCATGGATGACAAAAGATTATGAGCCCTTCAAGCGTAATTTGTTAGTTTGGCTTCTGCAACAAAAATGCTTGATTCAGGACACCATTTGGAAGAAATACAATAGTAGAAACCTAGGGTTGAGAATTTCATGTGTAGAACTGGGAAACAGTGAAATCATAGTCTTGCAATAACAGTTGGAATGAAAATTGTCAGGACCAACTTCTTAAAATGAATGATTTAGTATGCAACAAAAACTTAAAATGTCTTTGGGAATGTTATTTGTACAATGTTGTGTATTCTTCATTCTACTTCATGGCTTGTAATTGTGGATTTTTAACACAGTCATGCATAAGAAAATGTGTTGAGATGTGGCTTTATCACAGATGTTAAGAGGTGGGTTTTTTTTTTTTTTTTGTATCAAGAGGATGACCAGTAAAGAAGTAGTAAGAGAATGAATAAAGACCTGAGAAATCATAAAATATATAACATACCAAAATCTAGCATATTGCGGCCAATTAGTGGGAAACAAAAAGTACAGTTGGTCATTTGTGGCAAAATAAATGGGAAAAGAAGTGTAGGAGGACAAGAACATTTTGACTATAAAACTTTGGAGACTGGTTTGGATATAACACAATATAGTTGTACAAAGCTGCTGCATTCAAAATCAAAATAGGCAGTAGGAGTGGAATGGGAAGGAGGAGAAGGAGAGTGAAGAGTAGTGTAGTATTAAGGGAAAAGAGCTCCCTAAATTAATTGAATGAAGTAGCCTGTAAAAGAATTCATTCCAGAACTTTGAAAAACTTGTGCTTGGTCTCCCCCCCCCCCCCACACACACCAGTAAGTAATCTTTATGTATGCACAAGTTTCTAAGTCAATTAATACAACAGGCTGTGTAATACATTCATTGTCTTCAGATGCTTGTACTGCTTTTCAGACTTTGCACAGTTTTTTCTGTAACTGATTTGATGTTTTATTCTTACAGAAGAAAATGCAGAGGTTACACTTGATGTGTCTTTGGCATACCGTGATGATATGACCAGTCCATGGGAAGAAATGGCACAGGCGGTGGAGACAAGGAAGCTCAAATGTACTTTTGGAGCTCTAAAAGTAGGTTTCTTTTGGTTCTCATGTGATATAGTCAAGTTTTGATTCATCTTTGATAGTTTTGATTCATATTTGCCCCAATGATTACATAATGTTATGCATCTTTTGAACATACCATACTTGGTTTTGGTGGTTAATTATATCTGTAGAGCATCCACAGCACCTGCTTGAGAAGATAACTTTGAATTTGACAGTAGAAGAAATCAAGGAAACATAGGCGTGTCTTCCCTTGAGGTCAGGATACATTTTTGAGTCTGTAACTCAAGCAACGTATCTTGTGCATTCAGAATTCTAAAACAATTGCCAAGAAGACATATATCTGAAACTTGGTTCTTCTGTTTTAACCCATAAGTGGGGAAGAGTTATCTTGTTAAATCTGTTCTCAAGTGTATAACTTCTGGCACTTGGCATAGAACTGTTGCAGAAGCAGCAAAAGACAGTTTCATGCTAATGTTGTATATGTGAGACCACAACCATCTAATGTCCTAGACTCATTCTGGCATGCCTGTGGATTTTCAATATATTGTTCTCCCAGATGGTCAACACTGTGTCTGAAATCCTGTTGCTTTATTACGCAGGCAGGACAAATGGCGTAACATCCTCTCTCTTCCAGTTAGCAATTGAAGAGTTGCTGTTACGATTCTCAGGGGCATACGGCTTGGTGTGTCAGTTGGTGCCATTTGACTTCAGTCTACATAATAAAGCAACAGGATTTTCTCTTTGATGAATTGCAGTTATGTTTTCCCCTTAATTGTTGTACCAACTCAACAAAAGTATAAAAGTGTTCCTTTATGCAAAGCATCAACTATCAAGGGAAAAATATTAAATACATGTGTCTTATGTAGTTCCTATGTTTTATGCTTCCTATGGCAGAGAGAATTATTTGTTATTTGGATTAGTTTAGGTAGAAGGATAAGGATAGAGGAGAAGAAAATCTGTCATACTGGAATGTGCACTTTCAATTTGTTGTTAATTGCATCTTTCTTTTCCCCGGTGGTTCCAACAGATTCCAGAGCATGAAGGCAGGTTCTATGATTGTGATGTACTTCCATTCATGGAGATTGGAACTGTTGCTCACAAATTCTACCTTGTCAACATTCGTCTCCCTGTGAACGAAAAGAAAGGCATCAATGTGGGAATTGGCGAAATAAAGGATCTCCGTCTTGTGGTAAGTATACATTCATTAATTCATTTTGTGTCTGCTGATTTCTTTCTCTGTGGAAAACTGTAAGCACTTTTGTAGCTAATGCAGCTAAATCCAAGTGTCCAAAACTAGTTTCATAGGGAATGTTAGTTACAAAATTGCAATCTTTTAACTTGTAATTCCCAGAGTGTATAATTAATAATGTTAATTGTTCTAATGACAGTAGATTCCATCAGAAGGCAGAGGTAAAGTTGTAAATGGGGTTTGCTTTAGTAAGTTAGCATGCCAATCATCATGTAGTAATCCAGTTTAGGCAAAAGATGCATTTAAGAGTGCAATCTAAACTGACCAGGAAGGCCAAGGGCTTGCGGCAAAAATGGGTCAGCAGAAGCTGCTGGATCCAAATCCATCTGAGCATCTGAACGTTACTTAGAACTTGCCTTGTCCTGTCCTAAATTTGTGCCCTATTGGCTGGGTCCCTGGGCTGGAGGATGTTTGGATCTGGAGTAACTTGGCTCTTACCTCTTGCTCTTTCCCCCTTTTGGCTCTTCTTCTGGCAAACGTTAGCCAGCAGAGTTGTTCTGCCAGATTTCTGGAAAATTTCTGCTGACAGAAGACAGTTAGAGGCTTCTGGCTATTCCTTCACTTGTAGTCAGTGCATCTGTGAGTTACAGTTGCATTGCCCATCAGTTCCCCATGGTATTTTAACCTCTTATTATATGCAAGGATGGAAACTGTGGGAACAATTCATAGAGGCAGCAGACGTATGGAACTGTCAGGGATACTTTGTTATGCTTATTGACCCTATCCCCGTTAAAATTGGCTTTTATAGGAGCTAAGCCATAGGTTATTGTAAGAAGGAAGTAAACAAAAACAAAGTTATTTATTTATTTAAAATATTTTTACCCTGCCTTTCTCCTTAAAAAGGACCCAAGGCAGCTTACATCATTAGAAGATAGTACTTAAAAGCTAAAAACAGTAAGTGTGCAAATATTAAAAAGAATCAAACAAATACCATACTAAAAGTGGAAAACAAAATTAACACCAGGAACAGATTCAAAGCAACGAGGCACAACACTCCATTTAAAAAACCCCTCCAGACAGCCAAGTCACTAAGGAAAGCCTGTCTGAAGAGAAAGATCTTTGTCTGCTTGCAACAAAAATGGGGCGAGACTGGCCTCCTGTGGGAGGGAGTTCCAGAGTCTGGGAGCAGCAACAGAGAAGAGCCTCTCTTGTGTTCCTGCCAAACACACCTGTGAAGGTGGTGGGACTGAGAAAAAGGCCTCCCCTGATTATCTTAACACCTAAGCAACTCATAAAGAGAAATGTGGTCTGACATAACTTGGACCCAAGCCATTTAGGGCTTTATAAAGTAAAACCAGCACTTTGAATTGTGCTCAGAACCAGCTCAACGGAGCTCAATGGAGCTGCTGTAACAGGGGGGTTATGTGATCCCTGTTACCAGCTCAGTCTCCTGAATCTTGTTTGTTCACTGGACAAAAGTAATCATGTTACAAACATCAGAATCTTCATTTGTATTCTACAAAGAGTTTCTAAATGTAATCTTTTTTTAAAAAAAGAAAATAAATACAATAGTAATAGATATGCATGGCCAGTCACAGGTAGCGCTGCAGAAATCTCTGCTCTGCCTCCTTGTCTGAGTGGGCAGCTGCTGGAGGAGGCAGAGAAGGGAAGTCCATCCTCCTGCCAGGACTGGAAGAGAATGTGCAATGTGCACCAGCTGGTGGGGGGGGGCAGGGAATGTGCAGCACCTGTGCCCATCTCTGTTTGAGAAGTAACATCTCCAAGCTCCATGTTTGTTTATTTATTTCTGTTTTCTTAAGATGCAGCTGGGGAGAAATGCAATTCTTACTTTGATCTCTACAGAAATTGTTACTAGCATCATCAGTATGGAAACCTGTCTTCTCTGCCTAGAGATCTCCTACTTTGGTTTGGGCTGGAAATATTTTGAAAGCTCTAGCCATGTCTATACAACATGCCTTTCCATCTGTGTCTGCAGTTAAATCAGTCAACACTGACTAATCTGGTTGCTTCATTTCTTTGAGGCAAGCAGTTGTGACCAGTGCATTAATGTGTTGAAAATGGTGGCTAATACTGTATAGTGTAGTTAAAAGACCTTTTAATATTGCTTATCGCTTCAGAGTTTTAGATAGACCTGTGTTTGGTTCATTTCTGAATTTAAAAATGTGTTGTTAATATATTAAGAACTTTCTTTATTTACTGCAGTTTGTTTCCCCATATGATGCCCCTACTAACCCAATATAGTTGTTGTTCCAGCCTGTTGTCGTGTGGTGATTTTGGAAAACAGTTTTGATATTGACAAAGTAGAGAAATGTAATATGATCACCTGCTGTCACTTCCAGGGTATCCATCAAAATGGAGGCTTTACAAAGGTGTGGTTTGCAATGAAAACCTTCCTTACACCCAGTATTTTCATTATAATGATTTGGTACTGGAGACGGATCACAATGATGTCACGGCCACCGGTTCTCCTGGAAAAGTAAGCAAAGATAATCTAAGTGTTTTAAATTTTTATTTATTTATTTATTTATTGTAGATTGGAAAAAGGATGACATTCAAGTATGGTAGAATGCAGTGACTGCTTTTCCATTGGTTTTTATTAGCTTATATTGGCAATTTGCGCTGATGGTAGTAAGATATCTTAAACCTGGGTAAAATAGCTGCCTGTTTAGTTAAGTCATACTTTACCTGTATAAAGTTCATTTCTGAAATTTGATATGAGTGCATTAAGCCTATAGCATTCCCATTCAAGGCTTCCTAGTTCAAGGGTGAAGAACTTTGTGGCCTCCAAATATAGTTGGACTTCCACCATTACCAACCAGCATGGCTAATGGTAAAGCCAGATGATGGGTTCTATACTCCAAAATCATCTGGAAGACTACAGGATCCCAACTATTGCCCCTAAAGCATTCTAGACGTTCTTGTATGACGGGCCCTTGCAGACCATCCCATTTATATAAAGTTTTCAGTGCAGTAGACCTAAAACCGCTTCAGACAGGCTAGGGCAGTAGTTTCCTTTTAAGGTAGACTTGAGAGGCTAATATTATTATTATTATTATTATTATTATTATTATTATTATTATTATTATTATTATTATTATTATTATTATTATTATTATTATTATTATTATTATTATTATTATTTTGTTTTAGGGGTTGGGTGTAGGGATGGGAAAAAATGGGGCATGGGATAAACGGGGTGCAAATTAACATAAACATCTTAGAATACTCATTATCATTTGTTACATTTCATAGGTACATATGTTCCCGGTAAAACTTAGTTATGATATATATTCTACTTCTAGATTGATCATAGGCTTTCTATTATCAAATATTAACTCAATAGAACCAATGAAATCTTATTTAGCCATCCATATCTTGACAGCTGCAAGAATTATCTTTGCTAAACATTGGAAAGACCTGGAGAATCCATCACAAGATGAGTTAATAGCAAAAATTCTGGACACGGAGGAAATGGATAAATTATCAGAATGGTTGGATCCGACAAGAAAGACGAACCATGAGGACTGTTGGCATAAATTTTATGACTGGCTCAGAAATAGAGTGGCTAATCTTAAAATCAACTTTGCATAAGATTTTGGAGAAAGCTTAGTGAAAATGGGCCCAAATGCCAGCTATTATTTTAATTTGACAGTGATGAGCTGATGATGCCTTATTCCCTGAATGTCACATGAGTGTCCTGAGTTTTTGTGGTCATCTTTTCTGTGAAATGAAAAAGGGGGTTAGAAAATGTTAATACTTTTCCAGAGTTATCTTTGCTCTTGGGATCTCCATGACCTTCATAAACATCCCAGTAGAATGGTTTTCAATTGGATTTGATTGGACGTGGATGCTGCTTTTTGGAGACATTCGTCAAGGCATCTTCTATGCGATGCTTCTGTCCTTTTGGATCATCTTCTGTGGAGAGCATATGATGGTAGGGGTTATTGTACCATTTGTAGCCATTTTGTATGAGGGTTTTTTTTCCCCTTTCTAGGAACCTATTTTATTAGCTGTTAGGGTGGGACATACCATGTGCTTTCGTCGGCATGTGACCCTCTGGCAGTTGGGTTACAACTCCTATCATGCCTCATCACAGACCATGCTGGTTTTTTAAATGGCTGATGGGAGCTGGAGTCCAACAATGTCTGGAGGTCCATCCTGTTATAAAAGAAAGGCAGGCAGGCACCAAAGCACTATCTATCATGGGACCTCATGCTTATAGATGAAGTTAGATTTGAAGGAAGGAAGGCTATGCTCATATGTTCAGGAAAGGGGTGGCCAACTTTAGCAGGCTGGTTGGCCATATGTTGCCCATTACCACCAGCCGCCAGCCACACCAGGTGCAGAGATGCTTGCAAAGTGTTGTTTAAATGTGAAAAAGTCTAAGCTGAAAGCATTCAGGCACCCATGTCCAGTTTTGATTTCCTGGGTAGAAAGAGGATTAAGAGCTTGTTGGAGTTTGTCCAGTTTTATGCAAAAATTTGCACTTGTAAAGCCCAGTTTTGAGCCCCCAAACTTTTTTTCAGAGTAGGTGGATGTGAGGGGTTCTAAGGAGGCTGCCTTGGGGTGGGGGGATGCCCAAGGACCACACTTTTACCCAACCCTGGTTTAGGAACACAACTGCAATGAGATGATCTCCACTATGAGGCTTTTGGAACATCATGAAATATAGTGGCCTGTGGCTGATACAGAAACTTTCAGACTTATTCCCAATGGAAAGTACAGCATTTTTAGGGGATTGTTCTTGGAAGAAAGAGCTTCCGTACAGATTTTATCAGATTTAGTTATTTACTGAAGACTTGTGTTTTGCTTTTATTTTCTAGACTGAATTGTTTTCAGATGTTAAAGAAACTAACACTGGATTTGAATTTAATTTTAAAGTAAAGCAAGGGCCACTTTTATCTGCTCCAGGAGCGCTTCTCACCCTTCTTGACCTTAGTGGGTTGCCCCTAAATGAGAAATAATTTTCAACATACAAATTGCTAATACGCCCCCTCAAAAACATGAGGAAAATGAAGTTGGTCTTTTAAAGGCTATTCGATGCAACCCCCACTCAGCCTTTTAAGATTCCAACTAGCCTTCCTTAGAGACTGGAAATGTTTTGTAATTTCTACTTTGTTTTTTTTTAAAGGTTATTTCAGACCTAAAAATTGCATTTAAATGCCCTAGATCACCCTTTAGCCACCCTTGATGTAAAACATAGTTCTTCCTTCCTGCTTAATTGATATGTGCTTCATTGTACAGGTGAAATAATTCCTCTTGTAATGTATTTGCTAATAATCCTTTCAAATGGCATCTTCTTTGTAATTTTTAGGATCAAAACGAACGAAATCGCTTCTCGGCATATTGGAAACAAGTAGGACCAATTGCAGTGGGCTCTTTCTGCCTCTTTGTCTTTGACATGTGTGAGAGGTAATGAAAGAGATTTCAGGGTTTCCAATAATACTCATGTGTTTAGTTCTGGTTGGATTTTTTTCTGTTAAAAATTATAAGGTTTACAAGAAGACAAACTATGGCAGCACTGTGATCTCACCTACCAAATTATTTGTGCAGAGGGGATGGAACCTGAACCCAGTAGCTCTGTTTCATAATGTTGCTTGCCTTTAATGGGCATAATTCAGTGCTGGATGTCTACTGGTGATGTTTCATCCCCTTAGGCAAAGCAAAAGCAACGTGTGCTGCTTATATACCATCCCATAGTGCTTAAAGCACTCTGCAGGCAGTTTACAGTTTAATTATGCAGGCTACGCATTGCCCCCACCCCACCCCCATGAGCTGGTTACTCAATTTACCAATCTCAGAAGGATGGAAGACTGAATCAACCTCAAGCCGGGTACCTGAGCCTGTTAAGATCAAATTCAGGTTGTGAGCAGAGGCTTGACTATAGTACTGCAGTTTAACCACTATGCCACAAGGCTTCTCAGTGAGCTCCTAAAATCTGCCAGTAGACAGTAGTTCACAAAGTGGTGACTCCTACTGAAACTAGTGGGATCCTGCCTACAGAGCCCTTCCAGTCACCTATAATTTTGTAATAAGGTGGCCAACTGGTGGACGTGATGTTATCACACTATAGCCTAAATCCTGTTGCTTAGTATGGTAAATTGCACTCGATGAGGCCCATTGAATCAATGGGAATTTGGTGAGTCAACTCCTCCATAAGCTCCATTGATTCAAACAGGTCTAGTTGCAATTTACTTTAGCAAAATAAACTGCAGTTAGAGTAGGCCCGTTTGAATCAGTAGAACTTACAGAAGAACAGACTCACCAAATCCCCATTGATTCAGTGGGCCTACTCTAGTGCAATTTGCTATGCTAAGCAACATGATATTGAGCTTTTTGTGTTTTACTTGCTTTGAACTTGCAACTGGCAATGTGGAGTAAAGGCAGGAAAGCACTGGATGGGATCATGGCACATGATGCATGTCGTTACTGTACATCATGGGAGAGAGAAATCAAATACGACACATGGATGCTATGTTTGGTTGCTTCCTGGTTTCTCTCACTTACAGTCCCTCCCCAAGTCTCCTTACATAACAAAAAATGAACATGGGCAAGGATCCATCCGTTTCCTTCTGCTGCATTGGTACTGGAAGGGAGGCAGTTCCTTTCTCCATCTTCCGCAGTTCTCTGTGCATCCTCAGTATTAATATAAATTTATAGGCTGCTTTTTGAGCCAAGGTGTTCCCAGAGCACTGTGCATGTTGAAATATATAAAATAAATAGTTAAGTAACACAGAAACAACCAAACATGTTAACATTCTTGGCACTGTATAGCTACATGAAACTATTTTTAAAACTATAGCTTAAATAGGTTTTAAATGGCTTCTTTGTGTTATGTTTAGCAAGACACTCTCAAATCTCACTCTTATGGCTCTTTTAAATTACAAGGGAAAATGTAGCTTGATGCTATCCTTTTGCTGTTTATAATTTGCTCTGCCAATTTCCTTCTACTTTCAGAGGAATACAATTAAAAAATCCATTCTACAGTATCTGGACTACAGATGTTGGCACAGAGCTGGCTGTATCCTTTGTTTTTCTCTTTAATGAGGCCATTGGTTTGTTCTTAATGGTGGGGCAAGAGGAAAGACACCTTGAAGCCACAACTGCTTTTTCTTTGGGACTCTCTGCTGTACAACCTTTTAACACTCAAGGAAGGTGACACTACTAAATTGATAAAGCTTTTGATTTATATATGGTGGAGCATCATACATACTCTGTGTTCTTCACAATCTCACCTTTTTATGGAGATGTCATCAGCACAGAAAACAAGGACTTTGTTTGATGGGTGGGGTGGGGTTTGCTATAAGGTTTATTCTTACAAATTACCACACATTTTATTTGTTAAATTGTAAAAATAACAATGCTACTGCATTGCCTGTAGTCTAAACCCAGAATAGATAGACTCTCTGATATGTGCGTCCAGTTTTGCTTTTTTTTTTTCCTGGAACCTCCAGGTCCACCAAACAGACCAAAGTGTAAAACAGTGGCTCAGAAGGACAGGCGTATGGTGAGAATTAATGATCATGACATCCCTGATCATTCACCCAGCCCATGAACTTGTTTTCAATACCAGGACCAAGGCTGCTGCCTTTGCATACCAAAATTCATGATTCTACCACCACCAGTACTTTTCCTTATTACAGCATCGTTAGGAGAATTCTTGCGGTTATTAAGCAGATGGGACTTTGCTAGTCCATTGAAACTACATGTTGGTGTACTGATAGATCCCAAACTACCTGCCCTAGGTATAATTGGCATCCTTTGTACACATTCTCTGTGCCTTTAGAGAAGAGCTGGGAAATCTTTAGCCATTTGGTCTCTTACTGTGTGGGCTGTGAGGGCCATGCTGTCTGGATCTGTTGGGAGTTGCAGGCCAGAACATTTTGAAAGCCAGTGGTTCTCCATCCCTGCTTTTGAACAAGGCCGCCTATTTACCAGAGGATGGCTTATATACATTTGCCACCCTGGCATAGATGTGTTTCTGCAAAATTTCAGTTAAACCAGCTTGTTCTTTAAAAGACATACTTCGCTCTTTTATCTTGAGTTCTTGGTATAAAGTTGAGTTAGTATTAGTTCTACTTGTAGTGCATCCCAAACTTCTGACGATCCTTTCCTAAGCTAGAAACTGCTTCCTGACATCTTTGTGCATACCAGTGGAACAGAGGTGACCATCCACCTGACAATCTTAGTTTATTCTGTCTGTTGTCGTTTTTCAGTATTCTCTCCATATTAAAGGCATATCAAGAACCTAGCTGGCTGGATAGCTCAGTGGTTTAGGTATATGATTACAGAGCTGGAGCCCCACTGTGCCTCCAGGGAGAAGAACTGATCTGTGTGGCCTTGGGCACGTTGCACAGTCTCCCAGGGCCTCCCCAGAAGAAGGGAATGGTAAACCATTTCTAAGTATTCTCTGTAAAGAGTCATCATGCTATGTACAGGCTCACTTTGATGGCACACAAGTAAGTAAGAACCTAAAGGTCTGGGGAAGACTCAAAAATGGTCCTTTTTATGCTTCATGTAGTCTTACTGCAAATGTCTTACAAACAGAAGATTTCCCCCTGAGATCCTAATTAAATATAGAAGTGTATTTTGGTAATAGAGCAATCTGTTGCTATCATTCTCTTTGTGTATGCCCGATAAATACACCCTTAACTTCACTTCTCAGATGGCATTTATTATTGTTGCTGGAATCTGCCTCTGTCTCTACTTCTTGTTCCTGTGTTTTATGGTGTTTCAAGTATTCAGAAACATCAGTGGCAAACAATCCAGCCTCCCAGCAATGAGCAAAGCTCGTAGGCTTCATTATGAGGTAAGTGTGGGGAATGTGTGTGTGTGGAAATGTTTTAAAAGAATGCTAATTTGCATTGGTATTGCCTACCAGTAAATTAAAATTAATGTTGTACTTCCATTATTCTAAAAGCTGTTTTATAACCTATAAAAGTCTTGAGAAGAGAAGGTATGTTGTGACAAATATTATATACTGTATAGGCTCATTTTGAAATGTCCAAGAGATATGTAAAATGTCCAGTGCAACTCAGGTCTGGTGCAGGAGTGGTGAACACATAGTCAGTGAATAAGGAATTGTGGGCACCATAGTCTAAAATATCTGAAGGGCCAAAGGTCCACCATCTGTGGTCTAGTAGATAACTAACTAAATCTTTATTCACACCTTCATTCATTTCAATAGAGGAGGAGCTCCAGATGTGAATCTGTTTGAAATACAGGGTGGCCTCTGTTGAAGCACAAGGGGGAGTTCACACATAAAGAGCATGTAATTTGAAGCTTCATTCAGGATGTGACGTGTAGCTTCTTCTGGTACTTCTGGTAACATGACATACCTGAAAGAGCATATAAATGTATTTTATTGACCCAGGGGTCTGCCTCAGTCTGTGGAGTAAAAAGTGAAAACCAAGATTCTTTGGAGATATCAGACACTTTCTTAGAACTCTCAGTAGGAGACTGGTTGCCCAGCACAGATATATCCAGTCTTTCCTTGAGTGAGTCAGCCTCCTAAGTGCAGTGAAAGAACAGGCCTTTTCCGAGATTCGCCCTAGACAATCCCTGTTAGGTAAGGGTAAATACGGCTGTGACCGTTTGGTTGCATTTGTATACAAGTCACAAAATGAGTTTGAGAAGGAGAAACTTGGCTTTCACAGAACTGAGTATGGAAAGTCATAAAATACTGCCAGAAAGATCTAGCACTAATGCCTCTTTTTCGGAAGCAGACACAAACCAGAGGCTGAAATGAAAAGCACCGGTTTCTGAGACAACCCTACAAAAGATGATAGATGCTGAAGGATGATGAGATACCAAATAGTGTTGGCTAGAGATTCAAAACCCTTCTCTCTCTCTCTCTCTCTCTCTCTCTCTCTCACACACACACACACACACACACACACACATTTCTCTGGCTTATACACGCAAAAGCATATTCCTTATATGGATATTGCTTCTTAGCACAAACTATACTTTTGGAAACTGTAAATGGGAGTTGTATCAGAAGTCACATTTTTTTGCTTTTATCATCATCTTAATATCCCTATCACAGGATGTCTGGTTTGAAATAACTAAGAGAGTTTCTTTTGCTTATTTCCACTAGCCACCCTTACTTGTTTTCTTTTTCTCTTTTTAGGGATTGATTTTTAGATTCAAGTTTTTGATGTTGATCACATTGGCTTGTGCTGGTATGACAGTCGTATTTTTCATTGTCAGTCAGGTGAGTATTCAAGCAATGACATTAAGGGGAATTTTGGCAGTTGTTATTATGCAGCCGTGTGAGTTTTTGCCACTGTCTTCAGACTTGTTGGAGAAGCTTACTTGTACTTCGGGTGAGGAAACAACATCTGAATCCCCACCCCCACCCTGGACTGTTGGGATGAACAGAAAGTGTCATTATTTAAAATATTAGCATACATCCATCTTCAGCCCATAATTAACATTTGCTCAGATTGCTGTGCTCATCTTCAGATCATTACAGATGCAAGAGCAACCAGTAAAGCCATACATAGAATTGAGAAAAAGAAATACAGAATTCATGAGTTCCATATACAGTATCTGATGTTGGGATTTTCTTGTTTTCTTAGCTTCTTAATTTATTCTATCTTCAGTGCTTCATTATACCTACTCCTTCTGAATAGGTGACTGAAGGACATTGGAAATGGGGTGAATTCACCGTTCAAGTGAACAGTGCCTTCTTCACAGGAATTTATGGGATGTGGAATCTTTATGTCTTTGCTCTGATGTTCCTGTATGCGCCTTCACACAAAAACTATGGTGAAGATCAATCAAATGGTGAGATGAGATTTGGTATGGCTGTGATTTGGTTGGAGCTCAGTACCCAGTAATTAAGTGAGTGGGGAAATATATATATTGGTGATCGGTCTTGTTTCCATTGTGGTCATGTAGTGGTGTAGCCCATCTGTATTACTCAAATAGTTTGTACTGGGCTGGAACAAATGTGTAAAAGTCAGCCATTCAGATTGTGCATTTACTTCTGTGACAACCTTACTCAACATGGCACCCTCATTCTAGGCTAGACTAGGCAGTATTGTCAGTGGCTGGGGATGATAGAGTTGTTGTCCAGCATGCATAGAATGCACGAGATTAGGAAAGTGTTGTCACATGGTCAAACTGTTGTCACATGGGTCAACAGTTTAGGAGCATGTTCCACTAGATCCTGCCAGAGTGCACAAATTGCCTTGGAAAGTGAACAAACTTCCACTTACTGCAGTCTCTTTAAAAATAATACTGTTTTCCAGGGATGGGGACTCAGGTCATGGAATTCGATTTCAAGTCGGAGTTAAGTCGCACCAGTGACTCGTCTTGGACTCAACTCAGTTTTTTTTTTAACTGACTCAGACGTGACTTGTGACCACCCACCCCTCCCTTTTTTCTGGGGGGGAAAAACTTATTTTTAATAGGGATTTGGACTCAGGACCTGGCACCAAAGACATGCCAACATCCCTGCTGTTTTCTAAAACCCTCAGAGTGTCTCTGTGATTATGTTGGCACCAAAGTTATCCTTTCATTTAAAATGCAGCTTTGTATTTTCAGGTGATTTGGGAGTAAACAGCGGTGAAGAACTTCAACTCACTACCACAATCACCCATGTGGATGGTCCAACAGAAGTTTACAAACTGGCTCGCAAGGAAGCCCAGGAGTAACTACTAAAGCACTACAGACTCAAACTGTGGATAGGAGATGGGATGATGATGGTCCTTTCTTGCAAGGATAGGTCTGTTGTCATCCCCAGAATGTCCAGCACTGACGGTGCATTTTCACAGAATGATAGCAGTCTAGAAAAAACAGATGGAAATGCTCATTGCTAATGGTGTATCTTTCTTTGGGAAGGGGCTTTCATAAGATCTGAACTCATTTCATGACACTCCTGGTTTTGTCTTGAGTATTAACTCCAGAAGAGAGAGAGAGAGAGAATTAAAGAAAGGATAGGTACCCATTTCCATGTATGACCTCTGGGTCAGTCTCTCATTTTTAGCACATTTGCTGCTCCTGCTGCTATGGATATTCTTGAGAAACAAGTCTAAATACTTCACATGCTTCCTAAGTCAAGGTTTTATTCCATAGTCCTAATGTCTACATTTAGAACAATTTTTGTTCTTTACGTGGCAAGTAGCCAGTTCAATTAATATTTACATAGTTAAGTAAACACATTGATTACTTCTTTTCTAGTCTAGTGTAACACTGCCTTTTGTAAACTTTTGGTACAAAAAGGGCATTTCAGCTTTAAAGTTGAACTGTATGTATGTATGTGTGTGAGTGTGTGTCCTGAACACTAACAAGTCTTTCTGGTATTAAATATCTTTTTATATACTCTGAGGAACCCTGCGTATCTGTTTCATTCATCATCTGTGAGACCTGTGTGTGTGGTTCAAAATCTTTTTCTCTTTTCTTTTGAAATAAATCTTCCCCACTTAAAAAACAAACAAACACCTGTGAATAAAATACACCCATATTATGGCTTTTCCTGACCTCCTTTTGTCAGGAACCAACATGCAGCTGTGTTTCAAGCTATCCTCTGGTAGAAATCATGATGACCATTGTAGAGAGAATGCTGACATCTTCTGGAAACCAGATGCATTTCATGGGGCTGTCACTGCCACATTTGCAAGTATGCATCAACCGAAAATGAGTAGCATATAGTCTTTTAAGTCCATTGTTCTTGAACATAGGCTGCTGGCCAGGCAATGTGAAGCTTGCAGTTCTCAGTTGAGAGTAGTTAAGGTAACATTTTACAGTCTCCTCTCCATGCAGACAGTAGACTGGCTCGGATTTCTGCAGATGTGTCCCTGGCTTTGGCCAAGAAATGCAGTCCCCTCTGTTTATGTGGAGCAGAATTTCATGGAGTAAACAGCAATATTTTTCTCAGCAAAACAAAAGGTTGAATTTAGGTCTGTCACTTAGGTTAAAAGTCCAATTACAGCCAAATTGATAATCATACCTTGTGGTTGGATGAAGTGAAAGCCTTCTATCAGGAGAGTTTGCAAAGTTTTGTTTATATTTGCCATCAAGTTATTTCCAACTGATCCTTTGAATTGACCCGAAATCCTGCTCTCATTAACAGCCATGATAACTTTTTGCTAAAGGCCATGGCTACATTTATTGAGCCAGTCCATCTCACCTTAGGTCTACTTATTTTCTTACCTTCAATTTTTTGTAGCTGTGTTTTTTCTAATGAGTTTTGTCCCCTCGTAATAATGTTCAGCATCTTAAAAAGCAGAGACATCACCTTGCCGACAAAGGTCCGCATAGTCAAAGCTATGGTTTTTCCAGTAGCGATGTATGGAAGTGAGAGCTGGACCATAAAGAAGGCTGACCACCGAAGAATTGATGCTTTTGAATTGTGGTGCTGGAGGAGACTCTTGAGAATCCCCTGGACTGCAAAGAGAACAAACCTATCCATTTTGAAGGAAATCAACCCTGAGTGCTCACTGGAAGGACAGATCCTGAAGCTAAGGCTCCAATACTTTGGCCATCTCATGAGAAGAGAAGACTCCCTGGAAAAGACCCTGATGTTGGGAAAGTGTGAAGGCAAGAGGAGAAGGGGACGACAGAGGACGAGATGGTTGGACAGTGTCATCGAAGCTACCAACATGAATTTGACCCAACTCCGGGAGGCAGTGGAAGACAGGAGGGCCTGGCGTGCTCTGGTCCATGGGGTCACGAAGAGTCAGACACGACTTAACAACTAAACAACAACAAATAATGTTCAGACATGTACAAGGTTTCAGCCTCCATTTTGGAACTTCAGTTTAAACTATACAACCAGAGTTTAACCTTAACATCTGGCCTTTATGATTTCAGGTACTTTTTTGTTTCTTTCTCACACATCTCCTAGCTCTGTCATGCCTACACGGGTGAAGACTCCTGCAGGATGTGAAAGCTAGCCTGTTTTTGCATTACTACTAATCTAATAAAGTATCACCAACCTTGTTTGGTTGTTGTTTTTTTCATGAGGATCACACAGATTGTTTCTGTTTTGTTGAATTCTCAACTGTATCATTCTAGAGTCCCAGTTTTATGTGGTGTTTTATGTATGCCTCCTTTCAACTGTGAAGAGCAGTTTTGGCTTGATTAGCAGAAGCTGCAAAACATCAGAATAATATTACCTGTTCATGGGATTTAATATGCATGCAGTTGTTCCAGGTAATGGTCATTATGGGTACTGAGCTCAGTGGGGATCGTATGTCATGATACAGAGCTTGGAAAAGTTACTTTTTCACCAGTGGCTGTTCTGGCTGTGGGATTCTGTGAAGTGTCCAAAATACTAATTTTTCCAGGGTTAGCTGTGAAGCAAAAAAATGTTTCAAATCATGTTATGCAAAACAAATACATTAATGAGATTATGCATAGTCACCAGAGGCATCTATGCATAGAAATAGCTCTAAGTAATTATTAGACACAACATTCTCATGTTCACCCATAAGAATAAAACATAATCCAAAAGACACAGATAAACAATGCCTTTGTTAGAATCAGCTATAAATGTGCAAAACATGCAAGTTTTTGATTTGGGTGGAATTCTTTCTCAAACTAGGGAAGGGCAAAAGACACTGAAGTCCAAATATTTGGCTGGGTGTTTCAAACCAAGAAGAACTCCAGTCAAACTTAGTCCCAGATCGGAAAGAGGGAGCCATGGATATTTCGCCTGACTGTAGATAGTTGGCATCATTATTGTTAAATCACTGTAGACAAAACGTTGCAGTATGCAGGGTTCTAAATAGTCATTCTGCCTTCCAGGATATATTACTACTAGGTGGTTCTTCCTTTTTCTGAAGTGTCTGTAGAGCCACTCCTGCCATATATGAGTTATGTCCTTTTGCCTACATAAGTGGTACTCCATCAGAACATTAGAAATTAAGAGAATGCTTTAGCTGAAAGCAGATTACTGGGTGATGATGCAGAAGTAAGGCACATGATTTTAGGGTTTCACAGCTATATATATGGTTCTGTTCTTTACAGCACACTGTGCTGGAGTTGCCAGGTTACAACCACCACCACCTATGACTCTTTACATTAGATTTCTTGCTTAAACCAGAAACTGCAGCCACAGTATCTCCTACCCTTTGAACATCCCTTCTGATTGCTTTGTTCTTGCTTGGGTTTTTTTTAATGAACCTTGAGTTATGTTCTGGTAGTGGGTGGCAAAAGAGGAGCAAGTGAAAGGGCCAATGGAAAAATAGGACCAGAACCTGCAGCAGTTTTCAAGTTGTAACCCAGCAACTTGATATGAAAAAAAGAGGCAATACTACCTTGAACACATCTGGTCCCTCTGAATTTTGAAAGCTAGAGTCAGTGTTGCTTAATAGATGGGAAACCATCCAAGAACACCAGTGACCTTTAGGCAGGGCTAGAAAATAATTATACCTTGAAATGGAGGACCATTGCCAATCTAGAGTTCACAATACTGGGCTGGATGCACCAGTGTTCTGATTCGACTTTCTAATAGGGGAACAAAAAAGTTTATTGATAAATACTGTGCAGTTTTTGTTAAAAGGATATTCTTAATCAGAAAAAAAAATGGTTCAAAGAAAGCTCTTTTAAAATGTGGGTGTTTAGCTCCTGCAGTGAATGACTAATAGTCTTCCAATACTACAAATCTGTTATGCAAATCTATGAGAATTTATCCTAACTCTGGTCTTAATTCACTGCAACAATATCCTTGGTTTTTGGAACTGTCAGGATTACCATTAGAAAAACAGATAACAGCTTATTGCTCTTGGAGATATGTAAAATCCAGCCCGCCCGCCCGCCCCCCCCCCCCCATGATGTAAACTGACGACCACTTGAGTTTACTATTGTATAACTGTCTGCAGTGGGGAAGGGAAGCCACTGGTGTCTTAATCAGATTGCCTTTTGGTTACGTGTAACAAGGTGGAACTGTGTGGAAAAACAGCAATCTGACTCTGTAAAGGGAGAGTATATCAATACGTGCATGTGTACATCAAAAGGGTAGAAGTTGCCTGCAGCCTGTTGTCAACGAGTGGAAACAATCTCTGTTCCAAAGAGAGGAGAGAGAGAGACTTTCAGTCACCATGGTTATGGACTCCCATTCTCCGGAGAGAACACTACCGAGCACATTAATTTGCATTGATCGTGACCAGACTTTCAGAGCCCACAGTTTCCTTAAGCCAGCTGATCAGAGTTGCTTTCAGCTACTGCCAGAAGAGGAGCAAGAGATGCACAAGCTGAAGATAGAGGTCCCTTGACTGGATGGCAGGTTTGGAGGTTTATTTAACCTGTAGCACATTGGTGCACCATCAATCTAATCCCAGTTGCATTTAGTTCTACCCTAAGGGCTCTGGAATTCCCTTGTAAGAACTGCAATCAGCTATTTGCATGCACAGGAACAACTAAAGAAAAATATCAAAGAAGAGTTGTAAAAGATCACTTTTCACTGTTGCATCTCCATCTGAAGTCTCTCCTGTTGTCCATGCTATACCATAGGCTCTTCATGCCTGGTTAATGACTGGGATCTTCATTGGAGCTGTTAGGAATGAATGTGGCTCCACCAGCATTCAGTACCAGCATTGCTCTATGGCTGATAGTTTTCCACATCAGTGGTCTGGGCAAGATGTCTTGATTGCCCCCTTTAAGTGAAAAAGGAAGGAAGAAGTGACTGCTTTCAGTTCAATTCCACCTTATATAAATATAGGTCACTGTATAAGAACAGCAGGATCCTAATTTAATATTTATGCTACAAAGATAACTTAATGCTGTTTGCAAACAGGTGAATTGCATTGCTGTACAGGTAGTGAAAATGAGAGTACAAGGGGTTAAAGGAGGCTTGGGGAACATGCAACGTTTCAGAAGATGATGTTGGCCTGCAATTCCCACCATATCTAATGATGAGAAATGATGGGAGTTGTAGTCCAATGACATCTGGAGCAGGTAAAGTAGGCAATTCTCCCAATTAGGCAGAGTTGGCAACCTCTGCCCAATAAAACAGATCCCTACAGTCTGCATCTCAATGAATCTGGTGACAAATCTCATCTGCTCAAATAGTTCTGAACTGCACCGCTGGCATAAACAGCCTTCTAACTGAGATAAGTCCCTCGTGACATCTGCCTCCTGTTCTTGTTCCAATATTAGCTGCGGATTGCCTCTGACTAGCATGTTGCCTTTGATGAACTGACTTTCAGCTGCTGGGGCTTCGTGACATTTAGAGATGAACTAGGAAATATATTCCAACACAGTAGGTGGGAGCCTGTTTGCCTATGTTGTTACACGGTTCATTTATTTTTTATTTTAATATATATAGAATATAAAATTCTATATATTCTGCATATGTCTGCATCTCTGTATTCAAATCTCTACTAGGATGTTATTTAAAATCAATGCCTCCTTATTTGAAACCAAGTACAATTTAGAAAGCTACTTTCCCACCATATGTATGATTATAGCACTCTGGTAAACCACCAATAATGATAAAGGAGTTGCTAGACACAGATTCCTGAGGGCTCACACTGCCTGACAACTATTTGTTTGTTTGTTCAATTTATATACAGCCCATCTGGCCAGGGGCCTCTCTAGGTGGTTCACAACACACACACACACACACACACACACACACACACACACAAAATCATAAAATACAACTCAATTGTAATAAAATATAAGAATACCAGATAATATAAAATACATAAACATTTTGAATGGTGGTAATCAATAACATTATCAGCTGTTAGTTTCAGTTTCAGTGGATGACTTAGTTTGATAAGCCTTCTGGATTACCAGGTTTTTAGTTGTTTCTTTAAAATCCCCAGCGAACAGGCCAGGCAAATAGCAGGTGGCAATTGATTCTATAGCCAAGAAGCGATTGCCGAGAAGGCCCATTTTCTTGTTTTCACTGTCTGTGTCAGTATCCTGAGCCATCCTGCCTGGGATGTGCAGATAGGATGGGCAGTGCCACTTGGGAATAGGCGTTGTGTTAGGTATCAAGGTCCCAAACCATTTAGGGCTTTGTAAGGTAAAACCATCACCTTGAAGATGGGACTGAAATGGACAGGTAACCAGTGTAAGGCAGCCAGAGTCAGGAAAATATGTTGTTATTTATTACCCACACTCAGGAGCCTGGCCACCATGTTCTAGACCTGCTGACGTTTCCATATCAGTCTCATTACAGAGAGCGTTACAGTAGTCTATTCTTGAGACTACCAATGCATGGACTAAAGTGGTGAGGGACCTGGTGTCAAGGTAGGGGTGCAGCTGAGCAATACACCTGAGGTAGAAATAGGTGGACCAGACCACAGACACTATCTTGGATGCCCATTGACAGTGCGGGGTCCAGTAGGACACCCAAACTGTGCACCTTATCCTTAGTGGACAGAGTAGCCACTCCAAAGGAAAGGGGGGCAGCCAATCCACAGAGAGCAGGAACACCCATCCCAAGGAACTCTATCTTGTCCAGGTTCAACCTCAGGCTGCTGTCCCCCATCCACCCCAGCTCAGCACTCAGCAGCCAGGCAGAAGGATGGAAAGAGAAATAGAGTTGGGTATCACCCATGGTGAACCACCAGGGACGTGGTGGCGCTGCGGGTTAAACCACAGAAGCCTCTATGCTGCAAGGTCAGAAGACCAGCAGTCGTAAGATCAAATCCACACGACGGAGTAAGCTCCCGTCACTTGTCCCAGCTCCTGCCAACCTAGCAGTCCGAAAGCATGCAAATGCAAGTAGATAAATAGGTACCACCATGGTGGGAAGCTAACGGCGTTCCGTGTCTAATCGCGCTGACCACGTGACTACGGAAACTGTCTACGGACAAAACACTGGCTCTACGGCTTGGAAACAGGGATGAGCACTGCGCCCTAGTGTCGGACACGACTGGACAAAATGTCAAGGGGAACCTTTACCTTTACCTTTATCACCCATGTATTAGTGACGCAAAAGTCAAATTTCTTTATGAGATTTGAGCTGAGTCTCTCAGCAGCCTCATACAGATATTAAATAACATCAGGGAGATGACTGACCCCTGGGGGACTCGACAATGGAGAGTCTAAAGGATGGGAACCATCTCCCCAAGTTGTACTCTCTGGGGATGGTCCTCATGGAAGGACTGGAGCCAGGATATTGCCAGGCCACCAATCCCTAATCCCAAGAGCCTCCCTAGGAGGATACCATGGTTGACAGTATCAAAGGCCACTGAGAGATCAAGGAGGACCAGCAGGTTCACGTTGCCTCTGTTAGCCTCCCTCAGAAGGTCATCTTGCAGGGCAACCAATGTCGTCTCCATTCCATGATACAGCCTGAACAAAGACTGGAATAGGTTGAGGGCATTGGAGTCATCCAAGAGTGCCTGTAGCTGATCAGCCACTGCCCTCTCTGCTAGCTTGCTCATAAAAGATACATTGGCAATGGGCCTGTAGTTGTTCCAATCATCTGGTTTTGTTTCTTTTGGATAGGCCTGATTAATGTCTCCTTTAGGGCTCAAGGGACCCAGCCCTCAAGGAAAGACACACTGATAATCAAAATGGTCCATTCCATTGTTTTCGGCCTGGAAGCTTTTAAAAGCCAGGCTGGGCAAGGGTCTAGGGAAGCTGCATTGGCTCTACAGCGATCAAGCACCTTGTCAACTGTCAATGACTTCACAGGCTGGAACTGATTTAGAATAACCGGACAAGGTGGTACAGTGGATCTCTCAGCTTGATCTACTGTTGAAATATGGTGGTCAAGGTCCCAGGAGAATGCCTCCACCTTGTTTTTTAAAAATGCTGCAAACTGGTCACAGGTTATGCGATTAGGAGACCTATCACTTTGCCCGGCACTGAATAAGTCACACACAATACAAAATAGCTCTGCCTGATGGTCATGAGCTTTGCTTTTCCAGTGAGCGTAATAAACTTTCCTAGCAGCTTTTACTGCTGCTAGATAGACATTAGACACAACTTTTATGGCTGTTAATTTAAATTCTGTCATAGCCCACCTCCAGATGCTCTCTAGCCCTCTCCTTTGCTGCTTCATCATCCATAGTTCTTGCGTATACCATGGAGTGGGGTGGGCTTGGCAGCGGAGAAGGTGTTTGGATGTGATCGTGTCAGCTGCCTGAGTTGCTTTGGCATACTATTTCACGATTTGTGTTTTGACAGCAGTGCCAACCGGATCAGCCAGTATCCCACACATTGCATTCTGAAAGCCATTTGGATCCAGTAGCCTGTGAGCGTGGGCCATTTTAATGGGTCCCAGTGCCCTGTGGAGTGGAGCACCACTGAGAGGCTGAATTTTATTAGGTGGTGGCCCAACCATGGCAAGGTGAAAGACACAAGGTCAGTCACTCTCGTGCCCCCCTCTCCCTGCCCTGTTGCAAAGACCAGGTCCAGTATATGACCCACCACATGCTTGGGGTTGTTAACATACTGGGACATGTCCAAGGAAGCCATGGTTTCCAAGAACTCAAGAGCCAGCCTGGAAACCTCCACCTTGGCATGGATGTTGAAGTCATCCAGAACAAGAAGTCTGGGGGACCTCAGCAAAGCTGCCAAGACAAAGTTCACCAGCTCCAGAAAAGAGAATGGTGGGTTGTGGGGAGCACGGTAAACCAGCACAATCCCAAGGCCATCCTGAGCTCCCAGCAACACGTGGAAGGCCTCCGGGCCTGGGATTGCCAAGGCAGAGAGCCTGACGGCCTCTAAGGCAGGGGTCCCCAACCCCCGGACCAGTCCCAGTCTGTGGCCTTGGAAGGACCGGGCCGCCGAGACAGATGAGCGGCAAGTGGGAGGTGAGCAGCAAGCGAAGCTCCGCCTCCTGTCAGCACACTCCTATTAGGTTCTAATTCCGCTGCTGATCAGACAGGAGGCGGAGCTTCATTCCCCTGCTGCTGCTGCTCAATCAGCTGTGCCTGTGGCATTAGAGTCTAATAGGAGCCTGCGCTCCTATTAGGTTCTAAGCCACTGCTGATCTAACAGGAGGCGGAGCTTCAATTGCAGCTCATCTCCTGCTCGCCACAAGTACCCACCCTCTGGTCCTTAGGAGAATGGTCTTCAACTAAACCAGTCCCTGGTGTCAAAAAGGTTGGGATCCACTGCTCTAAAGTATTTTTTATAAACAATGACCACTCCCTCCCACTCAAGTGTAAGAATATGTTGTGTTTATGCTAGCATAGAGTGTAGTGGGACAGTACTGAGTTTGCCACTGTTGAACAGGAGCAACTACTCTGGAAACCCATAGTTTGGCAAAAATAGAAATGGGTTTGTTTATCCACTCAGCAACAGTACACAAGAAAGTCCTAACCTTGGTTACAAAAGTCCCTAAAGCTGGCTTCTATGTGTGCAAGTCTACTCAGCCATTATGGAGGAACCAGTTTTAGGTACTTCTGTAATCAAGGTTAGGACTGCTTCTCTTGCACTGTTAGGTAGGAGGAAGAAGCAACAGAAAGGGACCTCGGAGAGAGGAGAAAAGAAACAGCAATTTATGTATTTAAAAGAGAAGAGAGGGAAAAACATAAATAATTTTTCTTGGGGTACAGGAGAAAGCTATCATGCCATTTCTAGGCATTCCTACCTGGGATGAAGCCCCCATGAGCCTGGGCCACTTTCCTATTGCCAGTCCTAACTGGAGTAGACTTAATGGGATTGACTCAGTGGAATGTACGTAAGTGTTGATTTAACATTAAGCAGTTTATTCAGTGGGTCTACTCTTAGTTGGGAGGAGAAATAGGAGAGTGGCCCTAGGGTTTAGAATTCTAGCCAGTGCCAGCCCTTCCTAAGATCTGGAAAAGTTACTTTTGGGGACTACAATTCTCAGGACCGAATTTCTTAGGGAAACACGGAGCATAATATCTCTGGTTCGTGTTTATGCAGGCCTGAGATTGCCCCATTCAAAGCAATCAGTACTCCCATAAGCATCCAGTAGGAAAGGGGGAACCATGCACAAAATAGGCCATTATGTGCAGTAAAAACAAATGGTATTTGGGCTATAAATCTGGGAGATTTGGAGAGCTGCTCCCCCACCCCCAAATCTGGACGGTGGCACCCACCACACCAACAGAGCCTGACCCAGCCCTCTGGAAGCCTGTAGGGCAGTGTTGCTGCTTTTGCTACTGCCCTCATGCAGTACCGGAGTGTAGATGTCTGCAGATTTCTGTTAATGGACTGCAATTCCCTGGGGAATTTGGGGGGTTGGAGCTGAAAATACATGACAGAGACACCCCTGTTGTTAATAAAATTGGACAACCTGAGCAGAAAACGCAACCTGGCTCACTCCTTGGCTCTTATACAACAGCTTGAACTACAGAAATTGCTGGTTGTCACTACATTAGACCCTTGGGGAGCCTTATGTACCCATGACACCTGGGACCACACTGCAAGAACCTCGAAAAGGAGAATGTTGCCTAGGGAATTCTGGGAGCTGTTGTCCAAAAAGTAACTTTTCCAATCACTGTGTAGTAGCATAGCACAGGGGCTGACAGCCTATGGCTCTCTGTTTTAATTTCAAATGCCCTACATAAGCAGCAAACTGTCTTTCCTGTACCTGTCTGCTAGACAGGGAGAAAAGAGAGAAAGAACAAAGCAGCAGAAAGAGAGGGGAAAGAGAGAAGCCTCTAGTGAAAAACATGTCTGCCAAACACCTGAAGGGGTACAATTGTCATGCCCTGGCTTACATGAACAGACAAAGCCCCCACCCTACCCCCCAGTTTCATCTCCTGCTTCTGTGTTATTAACAGTGGCCTGATCTGTAGGTAAGTTTCAGCTGGGTTAGGGTTCACTTTCATAAATTCCAACCTATCAGCAGGAGACACAGTAGATGCAGGACCAGACCTACCATTAAGATTAGTGAAGCATCCATCTCAGCCCTCAGTTCTGGCAGGTAGCAGTGGCAGTCCTCCACCTTTTTCTCAAAATAATAACTGGTTGCCACCAAGTTGATTCTGACTTATAGTGGCCCTTTCCAGGGCTTCCCAGACAGGGTACTCAGAATCAGTTTACTATTTCCTTATTTTGAGGGTGCCCTGGGAGCATGTAGCCTGCCCAAGGCCACACAGGCGTATCTCTCCTCCTGGGACGTGCAATGGGGAATCAAACTCTTGACCTCAGGTGCTCCAACTCTGGGCACTATCCAGCTAGCTCCTAAGCTTCCTCATCATTCCCCTCTATTAAAAGATGAAATTTTATGCTGTATAGCCTATATTTTACCCCCTAAACTGGTCTGTTTGTTTCAGGTATGGTGGAAGCCATTATATCCTATTGCCATGTTCTGAAGCAAGGGTCAACTGCAAGTCAAAGAGAGCTTCTGTATACAGAATAGAGGGGCCACTATCTTGTCTTTTGTCTCAGGTCAACCCTGCCCACATGTATAATAATGTCCTCAGAAGCATAAGAGAATGGCCATTTAAAAATAAAACAATCCCCAGAAAACAAATGGATGTTACTCAGCTTAAAAATATGGATAAGCCCTGAGAAACACAGCTTCTGCAGCTTCAAATGGTGGCTAGATCTTGACATTTCCTTTATAACACACAAGGGACTCCATATTGAATGATTCATTTTCTCAAAATGATTCATTTTCTTTCTTCTATTTGGTGTGTGTGTGGGGGGGATTCATATATGATGTTATCTCCACTCTCTGAGGGAGATATAACTAAAATATATGCTTTCAGCAACTGCAGAAGTACAGCTGCCCTATGCAACAAATGCTGGAAAACAGTTCAATATGAAGCCAAGATATAGATCTGTAATTAATTTGTCTGTTTTTTTGATGCAAATAAATAACAATGCATATGAGTCAAGAAGAACTAAGCTGTTTTGAGAGCAACACTGGATCCCCACAGATCCAGGGCAAAAAATACTTTTAATTGAAATGTAGTATTATCTCTAATACGTACTATTGGGAAAGGAGTACGCCAAGGCTGTATATTGTCTCCCTGCTTATTTAACTTATATGCAGAATACATCATGCAAAAGGCTGGACTGGATGAATCCCAAGCCAGAATTAAGATTGCCGGAAGAAATATCAACAACCTCAGATATGCAGATGATACCACTCTGATGGCAGAAAGTGAGGAGGAATTAAAGAACCTCTTAATGAGGGTGAAAGAGGAGAGCGCAAAAAATGGTCTGAAGCTCAACATCAAAAAAACTTAGATCATGGCCACTGGTCCCATCACCTCCTGGCAAATAGAAGGGGAAGATATGGAGGCAGTGACAGATTTTACTTTCCTGGGCTCCATGATCACTGCAGATGGTGACAGCAGCCATGAAATTAAAAGACGCCTGCTTCTTGGGAGGAAAGCGATGACAAACCTAGACAGCATCTTAAAAAGCAGAGACATCACCTTGCCGACAAAGGTCCGCATAGTCAAAGCTATGGTTTTTCCAGTAGCGATGTATGGAAGTGAGAGCTGGACCATAAAGAAGGCTGACCGCCAAAGAATGCTTTTAAATTGTGGTGCTGGAGGAGACTCTTGAGAGTCCCCTGGACTGCAAAGAGAACAAACCGATCAATTCTGAAGGAAATCAACCCTGAGTGCTCACTGGAAGGACAGATCCTGAAGCTAAGGCTCCAATACTTTGGCCATCTCATGAGAAGAGAAGACTCCCTGGAAAAGACCCTGATGTTGGGAAAGTGTGAAGGCAAGAGGAGAAGGGGACGACAGAGGACGAGATGGTTGGACAGTGTCATCGAAGCTACCAACATGAATTTGACCCAACTCCGGGAGGCAGTGGAAGACAGGAGGGCCTGGCGTGCTCTGGTCCATGGGGTCACGAAGAGTCAGACACGACTTAACCACTAAACAACAATTATCTCTAACAACTGCATGGCAAGCGAAAATTCAACAGGCACAACCTGTGGCATGTTATGACAGAGTTGGTATTTTTTATTTATTTATTTATTTAATTTATATCCCGCCCATCTAGACCGAAGTCTACTCTAGGCGGCTAACAACAAGTTCATAAAACAATTTCATAAAAACAATAACAGTATAAGATAACAACTTATCTTATAGTAGACTGGGAGTGACTATTTTGTTGAGTAGAAACTGGCATAGTTGCTTGAGAGAACTGACTTCTATCTGGGTGTAGTCAGCATATGGTTTTCCAGATGTCATTAGACTACAACTCCCAGCATTTCCAGCTGTGGCTGCACCCTATAGGGTTGGTGGGATTTGCAGTCCAACAACATTTATTCTTCAGCCCTGCACTAGAAAATCCTATGGCCTGAAAAAAGATGAAATATATAAATGTTTTCTCTGGGTTGTTTTACCATGAGACATGTTCTCAGCTTTTGAAGGAGAAGGGTCCCCATATTTTGTTAGATTCAGATCTGTTCTGAGTGAGGTGATACAGTAGGTGCTGAGGGGTGGGGATCAGGGGCAGTATCTTGGAGGAGGGCTTTGGTGATCATACCCTGTGCCATTCTCTACGTCACCTAAGATAGTCTGCTGACTCAGGTCAGGTTCTACAGCAGAGCACATGCTGCATCTTCCACCCCCAGGGACCTGGAGGGCTGTTTGAAAAAAGGTTTTGGCCTGCTGGTCTAGAAGATAAAAACCTTGAAGTGCCCACCCTTGGACAAAGGAACTTTGAGGACAAATAGCTACACAAAACAGCTGAGCCCCAGTGTATCAGGAAGTTCAACACTATCTCCTATGGGCTTATCATGGACAAAGGTTCTTTGTTTTGGTTTTTATATTGCATACAATAATCATTAGTGCAAATATGTCTGTGCCTCTGTCTATCTACTGCTTTGTTTGTGTGTTCTGTGATGTCAAGTCAGAACTGACTTACAGTGACCGTAATAGGGCTTTCAAGATAAGTTAGATATTTAAGGAGTGTTTTTACCAGTTCTGTTCGCCCAATGAGTTTCCATGGCTGAGCAGGGATTTGAACCCTCTTCTCCAGAGACCTAGTCTGTCACTCTATCCACTATAACACACTGGGAATCTACTGCTTTGCCTCACAACTATCTTATGAAGAGCTATTGCCTTGTGAATGGCCTCTACTAGCACAATCCAAACGTCATTGTTCACAAATCAGCACCACCATCAAGTAAGCGTGCCTTCTGTCCTTCTTAAAAAAAGCAGTTCTTGTAATTGATGAAATGGATTGTAGCCCCCAATGCTTAATGCTATTATAAATGTGCTAGTCTTTAAAGAGCCACATGACACGTTTGTTGCATCTACTGTACAGACATGACTGCTATCCCTCTGGGTTTTCTCTTTGCTACCTATTCACTGGAAAATGTGCAGTTGTGGTGGTGGAAGGAACTCTTAGTAGCACAGAAGAGGTTTAAATCATGTATATTTCTTTCTTGTTTGCTATAGTAATAGATATTGTGGATTAGTGCTAAAACAACAGGGCTGCTGTTTTTTCACTCCCCTTCTGGGGTCCGCCTCCGCCGTCAACAGCTGGACAACAAAGTGGAAATTCAACAGGTGCAGCAAACTTACCGAACCATGGAGGTCGAGGACAAGAGAAGAATGCCCTCCCAAAAGGTGTGAGTGTGCGCCTGTCATCTCTACTGGGTATACTGCATAAATTGTTTTGCTCCCTCAAGTCCTCAGTTGAAGACTATTAGGAAGAGTGCTTTTTTGTCTTCCCAAGCAGATTCTGTGCATGCCATTTTCAGTAAAACCAGCACCAAGGACCGCAGGCAAAGAAGGGAAAGAGGGAACCTGTCTTTCTTCATTTAATTGAAAAGCCTACATAACAAGCAGCTCTGTCTGCTTAGGAAAGTCTCTCCTTCCCAAGGTTCGGATATTCTTCTTCTTCTTCTAAAATACCAAGCACAGTCAATCAAAAATATTATTATTAATTATTTGATTAATATTATTAATCAAAAATATTATTGTTGTTATCATTATTATTATTATTATATTTTACTGGTATTAGCATCAGCATTGTTAGCACTGTTATTTTTAATTATGATCTACCCTCGATCGACGAATGGGCCGTTCCATTTCTCTGGAAAAAGCGAAAAAAAGAGCAACGAACGGGCAAGGCAAGGCAAGGCAAGGCTGGACGGCCCCCCCTGCTTCTCCCCCTCCACCCGATTCCGCCGGCGGTCCCGAGCAGGAGAAGGGGGCGGAGAGCTGGGCAGCCGGGAGGCGCTTTGCTGCCGCCACCGCTGCGCGCCAAGGCAAGGCTGGGCGAAGGGGAGAGGCTGCCCGGCCGTCGCGGGGCGCGATGGTGCCTCCTGGCTTAGCTTGCCGCCCGGCGGACCCCCAGGACAGCCCATTTCCAGGGAGCGCCTCCCCCGGGGACGCAGGGCAGGCGCGGAGGGAGGCTGGCCGGGCCACCTTTCGGAATACCCGGGGCGCGAGGTAAAGAGCGCAGCGTTTAGGCGGGCGATTGTCTGGCTTTCCTTTCGGGGCCGGGGGGGGGGGGGAGGAGGAGGGGGCGCCGCCCTCTTCTCTCTGCGCCCTTTTTTTTTTTTTTTTTTGTCGCGCTGGCCCGTCAGCCAGGCGGCTGCCCGGGAGGGAGAGCTGTTGTGCTGTGCCGAGCCGTGTGCGTTGTGATCCTTGTTCGGTGAGGCTTCTCGGTAGGATGCTGCTGCGCCCTTTGGGCCAACGGGGAAGCCGGGGGAGGCCTTTTCAGGCGACTCCTCAGGCGCCAGCGCGGGCAGGTAGAGAGGGAGGCGCGGCCGCCGCACTTATTGTTTTTTTTTTGGGGGGGGGAATCTGAGGAGGCTGGGAGGAGGAACACCTGGGCAAGGGGGCCGGGCTTTCCCGAATTTCAGCCCGAGGGGAAGCTTCCTGGAGGAGCCTGAGGGCGATTCTGTGGGCCGGTGAAGGGACGCGGCGTGAGCCCTCCTGCCTCAGGCTGCGTTTTTGGATCACCCTGGCTCTTGTCCCCTGTAGCCACTGGCTAGGACTGCTGATGGGCGTTGGACTACAAAGCTTAGGTGGCACCGGGTTCCACTAACGACTAGGACAGCAAGGAGCACCTTGCCCTCTCAAGCCAAAGCAACAGGTTGCTTGCTCTGAAGAAGAAAATCCCCATCCATTTCAGTGAAACATAATTCGGTATAAGAGACTTTATTTGTATATGCATTTATTATATCTTAAGTGTGGGCTTTTTAACTAGCAAACAGCTTAAGAGATTTATTCTGTTTGCAACAGAACCACATGGTGAGGTAGGCCACCACTACTTCCATTTTTCAGATGAAAGGGTGGAGGAAGTCAAGCACAGGCTTCCATGCAAGAGCCTTGGGTTCTAGTTTTGACCTATTTAAAAGGAACCATGAAAAGGACCCCCACCTGATGCATACCTTAACTTGGTGAAGGGGTTTGATTGTGTCATGGAAACTGAGAGCAATACTGTCAGGAGGCTAGAGTCCTAGCAGGATCACCAAAGGTGGCATGGTCATAGCTGAGACACAAGACTAAGTCGAAGCCATTCTCTTTAGGATTTACTAATTGCATCAACAGGAGAAAATGGATAGATACAGTAGTAGTAGGCAGAGAAACACTTGAAGGGGAGCTGCAGGCGGCAGCAGCAGCAGAAGTGGCACTGGTGTAAGATTTTTCACAGACAGTTAAGCTAACTCTTGTTAGTACTGCACAGAAGGCAACGGTAAACCATGTGTGAATATTTTATACCTTGAAAACTGTGTGATAAGACAATCCAAAACAAAACAAAAGATAGCTCCAAACACTGAGAAAGCACTATATCAGTTTCTCAGGAAGAGCAAAGGATAACTGTAAATAGCACGGTTGCTAATAAAATGATTAGAGAAGGAGAATGTCTGTTTGCTGATGTGCAGAGAAACAGAAAGGAAGTCCAGTCCACCTGTTTCCAGCACAGCCCTAGAGTAATTAATATTTTGTATAGGGGATGGGAGAATCTTTATTTTTAGAATTCACTTCCCAGAAGAGCCTGTGAGAGTAGCCAAGGTACCATGGGGGTTGTAGACCAAAACGTGAAGAAAAGGTTAGATGGACAAAAAGCTCCCATGTTCCTCTAAATAATGTTCTCCCAACAGTCCTTGTCAATGGCCAGGGATGGTTGGAGTTATAATCCAAAAGATCTAGAGGGGACCATATTGAGACTGAGGCTGAAATTTTATCAGTTGGTTGCACTAGAGTAGGCTCATTGAATTAGTGCAGATTTGGTGAGTTAACTTCTCCATATGTTCCATTGATTTAAATAGGTCTGCTCTTAGAGCAGGCTCATTTGACTCAATGGAACTTATGAAGGAGTTGACTCACCAAATCCACACTGATACAGTGGGCCAACTCTGACACTACTTACTATGTTAAGCAACAGGATTAACTTGTGACTTAAATGTTGCTGTCTAGTATCCTATTGCCTAAATTAGGATATTACTTTTTGTGTGCTTGCTTGCTTTCTTGGTTTGTGCATCCAAGTCCAACATCTTCTGACTCCAGGGCATTTTTGTAATGGAAACTGTGCAAGAGAAGTTGATCAGTCAAATCTGTGCTAAAATTTCCACTTTCACACAACTATTGAAGATACAAGAACTTTATTCTCCTTCTCTCCTCCTCAACTTCCCCTCCCCACATCTTAGCCTCAACTTGGATCTAGGGTGGCTTTTCTTATGTTCTTGTTTCCAGTGAATAAGTTGCCAGAACTTGGAAACTTCTTAGAGGAAAGAAGGAAAGTAACACTGAGACTTGGTTTTTACATCCACGGATTGGATCATTGTGAGTTTCAAAATATACAAAAGCTCCAGGAAACAGCGAAGTAGGCTACTAGGGCTTTTTTTTTGGGGGGGGGGGGATGCCTATGCTTTTAACAGCTCTGTGAAAGAGAAGGATTCAACTTTCTCCAGCATGTGGATAAGGCAAGCTTCACCTCCAGGTGCTGAATTTCCTCCCATCATGAATCTGTTAAAGGCCCAGAAGCTCTGAAGGACAGGGTTGTTTATGACCCAGCTGGCAATACTGAAGGAATCCAGAGTAGTATTATCATACCCTGTGGATGGCATTTTAATTTATCTAAAGAATAATCTCCTTCCCAAAAGATATAACCTGTCCTTTGCTACTGAGTAAACCATACAGGTAAGTGAGTGAGGGGAAGGAAATCAAATCAGAAAGAAGAAGCAGGTAGAGCTGTGCTTGTAATGTATGAAAGTTTGGTTTCCAACATGTGCATCTGTCATCTACATCATGATGTGTTTCTTAGTATAACAAATTTGAGATGTGAAGTAATTAAACCAATAGCATATCTAACAACTAAATTAATCGAAAGATATTCTAAAACCATTCTGAAAGTAGTGAAATGGAGAGGATCCACAAATTTGCTCATCTCCATGAAATATCTCTGACCTTCATTTTGGCTGGTAGTAGCTAGAATGGATGGAAGACTCCTACATACCTAAGTATCTCACTTCCAAGAAAGTAGAGATTTTCCCTCCAGCTCCAGTACCTATATACTGTAACAGGTCGATCATATAAGTTAAATATCATTTTCCTCAGAAAATGTTCTGGTTATCTTAAGGCAGCCTGATGCTATGGTTTCTTCGAAGCAAATTCTACAGAATTCAGTGATGTTCAGTCCCTAATAGAGTTTTTAGGTAAGGCTGGTTTGTAAGGTGCTCTGAGTATTGGCTGAAAGGAAGAGACTCCAAAATGCTATGTCAAGACAATGTCCCTTATGATGCAGCAGGTAGAGTGAAGGTGTGAGGAAAGTGTGGTCCTCCAGATTTGTACTCCAGTGTGGAGTACAAATATAGGTACTCCAGTGTGGAGTACAAATACCAGCATTTTTTTTACCACTTATCATCTTGATTAGTCCAACAACATCTGGAGGGATGCACTTAGTATAGCCTGGTATACTATCTAGACTATGGGTGGGGAATGTCCAGATGTTGTGAGATGACAAGTCCCACCCTCCTTTATGTGACTAGGGACATCCTCTCAAGCACTTAAACTGCAACAAAGCAGAGGCACTTGCTATGCATGTTTGTAATATGTTTCTTCAACATGCAATAGAATTCCTACATGGAATAGGGATAGTGGGTGGTTAAAGTAATAGCCATAATTCCACAATTTCAGAGCCTGAATTGTATGGGGGTCACAACTCTGCTGCAGACAAGTACTTATCTCTTTCCTTGGCAGGGTTGCTGATGAAGACTGACTTTTGTTCCAAGGTAGATAATGTTTGCAATACTGGCTTCCTTTGCCTTCCTGCCTGTTGCCTACAGCTGTGACTGTGCCAGTAGATTCACACTGGGATTGTATTTATTCATTTGCATCCATCATTCTGAGTAATGCTGTGCTGTGCCTGGTGCTTCTTGAGAGCCAACGTGGGCGTGTGCAGAAAACAGGAGAATGGAAGCAATGAACCCATGGGATTAGTAAGCAACCTTCTCTTCCCCCCTCCTCACAGCAGAAAATGAAAAGAACTGATTGCTGAGACTGGCAAATAGGAAAGGGTGATTCTGGACCTGGGCTGATGCCAACAAGCTTGGGTGCTCAGTTGCTTGGGGACAGAAGAGCACTAATGAGGGCTGGTTGAGCTCCAGTCTGATGGGCAATTACAACCTTATTTCTCTTAATGGAAGAGCTTCTAGCTGCAAGCAAATTAGACATTTCAGGGCTGGTAGAAGTTCTGCCTAAAAGCTGCAAAACCAGAGGTTTTCTTGACTCTCTCCCACAGACTTTCCCACTGTACTTCATATGGGTTGTGCTGCAAGTCCTGCCATCTTTGAGTAACTAGAACAATTGTGAATGTGGGGGAAAAGTTTGCTGTGGCTGGTGAGCAATGCAGAGCTTGGGAAAGAAAGCTGTTGTTGAATTTAATTGGATATTGGAACCTCTTATGATATCTAATTTGCTGTTTCCCCTCTACAGTTCTGTTCTTCACAGGGGTATATAAATGCACAGGACCCTTCTTTAGTCCCCAGCTGAACAAACAACATGCCAGAACAAAGTAATGATTATAGAGTGGTGGTGTTTGGAGCGGCTGGTGTTGGTAAGAGTTCTCTGGTTCTTCGTTTTGTAAGGGGAACTTTCAGGGAAACGTACATCCCAACAGTGGAAGACACTTACCGCCAGGTGATCAGCTGTGACAAGAATATCTGTACCCTTCAGATCACAGACACCACTGGAAGTCACCAGTTTCCTGCCATGCAGAGACTGTCCATTTCCAAAGGCCATGCCTTCATGTTGGTGTACTCTGTCACCAGCCGACAGTCAATAGAAGAGCTTCAGCCAATCTATGAGCAGATCTGCCAGATCAAAGGAGACATCCAAAAGGTCCCAATCATGCTGGTAGGAAACAAGAGTGATGATGCCCAGAGAGAGGTGGATGCCAGTGAAGGAGAGGTCCTTGCCAGCAAGTGGAAATGTTCCTTCATGGAGACA
Source organism: Intellagama lesueurii (assembly GCA_037013535.1). Classification (NCBI taxonomy): domain Eukaryota; kingdom Metazoa; phylum Chordata; class Lepidosauria; order Squamata; family Agamidae; genus Intellagama; species Intellagama lesueurii. The sequence continues at coordinate 165,879,973 of JBAJHW010000004.1, forward strand.
TCAGCTAAAATGAACTATAATGTGCAAGAGCTTTTTCAAGAACTCTTGAATCTGGAGAAGCGGAGAAGTGTAAGCCTTCAGGTGGATGGTAAGAAATCTAAGCAGCGGCAGAAGAAGGATAAACTGAAAGACAAGTGCTCCGTCATGTGAGTTGATGGGTTATGTGCCTCCTCAGGTGGTTAAAACAGGAGCAGAAACATTCCGACAGAGGTTTTTTAAATGTTTATTTTATTTTATTTTAACGTTCTGGGAAGTATCTGGAGATAGGGATTTTTCAGTCCCCGGGATGGTCACATTTTGCTTCTAAAATCTTGCTGAGTTGAATATTTATTGAAGGGAAGTTGGGATTTGCATGTTTTATTCAGTACAGGCTGATGTTGTGTTTTTTTTTTTGAAAAAACAACCAACATCACTATTCACGCTCTCTACCACATCAACCAGTATTAGTCATTATATAAAAGAACAAGCTCCTGCAGTTGACTGTATAATAATACACAGCCACAGAACTCTGCTTTTTAAGACTGCATTTTAGCCTGCTTTTCAAACTATCTCCAACTTATTACATATCCCCTTTTATGCAAATGCTTATGGAAATAAATAGTTTGCAACAGGGCTCTAATGAAGTCAGGAATGAAGTTATTACATTGTCCAATACCTTGGTATGTCTTTGAAACAAGACAAAAACAAACCAAAACAACAACAACAAAATGCTTTTTCCATCTGATGACCAAGGTAAAATGAAACACTGACTGTGGTAAATGGTTTTTATTCCCTACTGCATTTTTAAATACTATATATACTTAAAGGAATGGAAAAGATGTATTCCTTACCAAAGAAATCCTGATTGTTCCATATTAAATGTTAGTATTTCATGTGTACTGTTGTATATTGGCAAGGATTTTATGTGAACGATTAAAGTGATTTGAGCATCTAATATGTACCTATTGATTTCTTAATGAGAAAAAATCCAAGTTTATCTTCTCGAAAAACATCAGTGGGTGTGAGTCGCCTGACTATTCTCCGAATCTTTCAATCTGAGTAGATGGGAGGCAAGAGTGGTGTCTCAGGTCACAGTGTAGATTATTGTCTTTAAAAAAATTAATAAAAACTACATTCACACCCAAGAATATATATTACTAGGGACAATTTTGAAGTGGGTTGTGATGGATCGTGCAGGTAAGCCTCACCCACTTCACTGCACACTCACTAGAAATTGTGTAATGATCACTATTTTATAATCCTGCTAATTAAAAAATTAACTATTTGAATTGGTGCAAAACTATTTCTGACCATTTAAAATAAAATATGAGTGAAATACTGCTCCCAGACTACATGCAGTACACATTTACTTGGGAACATATGCCATTTTGTTGTTGTTAAGTCGTGTCCGACTCTTCGTGACCCCATGGACCAGAGCACGCCAGGCCCTCCTGCCTTCCACTGCCTCCCGGAGTTCGGTCAAATTCATGTTGGTAGCTTCGATGACCCTGTCCAACCGTCTCGTCCTCTGTCGTCCCCTTCTCCTCTTGCCCTCACACTTTCCCAACATCAGGGTCTTTTCCAGGGAGTCTTCTCTTCTCATGAGATGGCCAAAGTATTGGAGCCTCAGCTTCAGGATCTGTCCTTCCAGTGAGCACTCAGGGTTGATTTCCTTCAAAATGGATAGGTTTGTTCTCTTTGCAGTCCAGGGGACTCTCAAGAGTCTCCTCCAGCACCACAATTCAAAAGCATCAATTCTTTGGCGGTCAGCCTTCTTTATGGTCCAGCTCTCACTTCCATACATCACTACTGGAAAAACCATAGCTTTGACTATGCGGACCTTTGTCAGCAAGGTGATGTCTCTGCTTTTTAAGATGCTGTCTAGGTTTCTCATCGTTTTCCTCCCAAGAAGCAGGCGTCTTTTAATTTCATGGCTGCTGTCACCATCTGCAGTGATCATGGAGCCCAAGAAAGTAAAATCTGTCACTGCCTCCATATCTTCCCCTTCTATTTGCCAGGAGGTGATGGGACCAGTGGCCATGATCTTAGTTTTTTTGATGTTGAGCTTCAGACCATTTTTTGCGCTCTCCTCTTTCACCCTCATTAAGAGGTTCTTTAATTCCTCCTCACTTTCTGCCATCAGAGTGGTATCATCTGCATATCTGGGGTTGTTGATATTTCTTCCGGCAATCTTAATTCTGGCTTGGGATTCATCCAGTCCTGCCTTTCGCATTATTCTGCATATCAGTTAAATAAGCAGGGAGACAATATACAGCCTTGTCGTACTCCTTTCCCAATTTTGAACCAATCAGTTGTTCCATATCCAGTTCTAACTGTTGCTCCCTGTCCCACATACAGATTTCTCAGGAGATAGATAAGGTGGTCAGGCACTCCCATTTCTTTAAGAACTTGCCATAGTTTGTTGTGGTCCACACAGTCAAAGGCTTTTGCATAGTCAATGAAGCAGAAGTAGATGTTTTTCTGGAACTCTCTGGCTTTCTCCATAATCCAGCGCATGTTAGCAATTTGGTCTCTAGTTCCTCTGCCCCTTCGAAATCCAGCTTGTACTTCTGGGACTTCTCGGTCCACATACTGCTGAAGCCTACCTTGTAGGATTTTGAGCATAACCTTGCTAGCGTGTGAAATGAGTGCAATTGTACGGTAGTTGGAGCATTCTTTGGCACTGCCCTTCTTTGGGATTGGGATGTAGACCGATTTTTTCTAATCCTCTGGCCACTGCTGAGTTCTCCAAACTTGCTGGCATATTGAGTGTAGCACCTTAACAGCGTCATCTTTTAAGATTTTAGATAGTTCAACTGGAATGCCATCACCTCCACTGGCCTTGTTGTTAGCCATGCTTTCTAAGGCCCACTTGACTTCACTCTCCAGGATGTCTGGCTCAAGGTCAGCAACCACACTATCTGGGTTGTCCGGGACATCCAGATTTTTCTGGTATAATTCCTCTGTGTAGTCTTGCCACCTCTTCTTGATGTCTTCTGTTTCTGTGAGGTCCCTACCATTTTTGTGCTTTATCATGTCCATCTTTGCACAAAATGTTCCCTTAATATCTCCAATTTTCTTGAACAGATCTCTGGTTTTTCCCTTTCTATTATTTTCCTCTATATCTTTGCACTGTTCATTTAAGAAGGCCCTCTTGTCTCTCCTTGCTATTCTTTGGAAGTCTGCATTCAATTTTCTTTAACTTTCCCTGTCTCCCTTGCATTTTGTTTCCCTTTTCTTCTCTGCTATTTGTAAGGCCTCGTTGGACAGCCACTTTGCTTTCTTGTATTTCCTTTTCTTTGGGATGGTTTTTGTTGCTGCCTCCTGTACAATGTTATGAGCCTCCATCCATAGTTCTTCAGGTACTCTGTCCACCAAATCGAGTTCCTTAAATCTGTTCTTCACTTCCACTGTGTATTCATAAGGGATTTGGTTTAGATTATACCTGACTAGCCCAGTGGTTTTTCCTACTTTCTTCAGTTTAAGCTTGAATTTTGCTATAAGGAGCTGATGATCAGAGCCACAATCAGCTCCAGGTCTTGCTTTTGCTGACTGTATAGAGCTTCTCCATCTTTGGCTGCAGAGAACATAATCAATGTTGGCATATGCCATAGGTGAGCTTTACTTCTGAATATAACAACAATTCCTGTTGCTGTGTTCTAAAATGTATTGTGCTTTATATTTTCTTTTTAACTGGTTTATTTGTATGTTATGTTTGAATTAAGACTTTGTTCAAAATGTGTGTAGTTTTAGCTGCCTTAAATACCTGCTTAATGGAAAGGCAAGGTCCAAATTAGTTAAATAAATTAAGTGAAAGTGTTGTTGCCTATAAAACTAATATAAACCAACAACCTTGGGAGAAACCTCTCTCCAGTCACCACTATATTAACCCACATGCACCCAGTAAAATACTTATGTTGTCACTACAGTTTAATGTGCAAGTTTGTTTGGCATATTGGGCATATTATGCTTAATTAATAAGACTAGTACCCTATTGGGCTTCTGCTGAGTACAAAGTCCTGCCCATACTTTACTGCAGGATCATGCCATGTGCACAAGTATTGTCATTGCACAAGTGGTGATATCCTGGAAGCAAACCCACCCTCCCACTGCACAGTGAAAGTGCTCCCACAAGCAGTGTGATTCTGTGTTGCTTTGCTGGCAGGATTTTCCATTCAGCGAAAGCTCGGTAGGATACCGACTTTTGTTTTTAGCACTAAATAAATAGTTGGCTTGTATTTTATTTCTTAAAGATTGCTTGTATTTTTATGTCCAGTAGATGTTTGGGTGTATCAGCAGCTATGTTGCATCCACTGGTATGGAAAGAATACTGTGTACAGAAAAACGTAATGTTACATAAGTGACATGAAATGGAAAATTCCCAGTGCTATGGAAAGCAACACGTGCTTCTTACTGCTTACAGCTGGTGATCAATGACTTGCTAGCATTTGGAGTCGTCCATCGCGGAAGGGGTGAAGAAGGTGTGGCCCTTCGTATATTGCTGGAGTGCAAATTCCATCAGCATCAGTCAGTATAGTAAGTGAAGGAGCATGTTGGGAGCTGAAACTCAACAGCATCTTGAGGTCTACATGTTCCATATTTCTGGTTTAGAAGCAGCATAAATCTCATCAGTTTGCTTTAGTAATGAAAGCCACATGTAAAGAATCAGTTAGGAGGCAAACTCTGTTGATGCCTTGTGGAAGTAAAGCTGGGGCCCTTCTATCTTGATGGGCCAGAATGATTAACACCAGCCACAGAGTGTGCAGGTTCGGCTTTCCTCCGTGGAGCATAATTTCAGGACATGGTGGCAAAACATAAATGACAGCCTTCAGTTAAAGTTTCAACAGCTGCTGCAAATGGAGGCAGGGCAGGCAATTTAACCCTGGCAGCTGCTTACACATACTACATGCTGCTTTAATTTCAAAACATTGTGTTAATCTGGAGTCTATAGTTCACATACTTGTTGCATGGTTGGCCATCACATTCAGCAACACTACATGACTGTGTGTTCTCACACATCAGAGGCTTTCTATATATGGAATATGAAGTATTTGGGAGGCTGATGCATATGAATATTTCAGCATGGGATGCTGCATACTCTAGGGCACTGGTTCTTAACCTTGTGTTACTCAGGTGTTTTTGGACTGCAGCTCCCAGAAGCCTTCACCACCAGCTGTGCTGGCTGGGGTTTCTGGGAGTTGCAGTTCAAAAACACCTGAGTAACAAAGGTTAAGAACCACTGCTCTAGGGCAGTGTTTCCCAACCTTGGGTAACCCAGGTGTTCTTGGACTGCAACTCCCAGAAACTCTGGCCAGCACATCTGGTAATGAAGGCTTCTGGGAACCGCAGTCAAAGAATACCTGGGTTATCCAAGCATGGGAACCATTGCTTTAGGGATGGGCAACAGTGGCCTTCCAGATATTGGCAACTGGTAACTCTAATTGGGGAGGGGGGGCTATGAATCCACCCTGGATTTTGTTTTGTACTTTACTGTATAAGTGTAATTGTCCAAGGTGTTGAACCAATTTTGGGAATAGAGTTCAATATTTTGGATAGCAATTGTAAAACATAGATTAAAATCTGGCATGGATTCATAGCCCCCACCCGACTGAAATCACCAGCAAGCACTGCTTCCAGATGTTTTGTTAATTCTGCTTATACTTCGCATCAGCCTTAGTTAGTACAACTAAAGGCAATAAATTGTGGGACTTATACTTTAAAAAAAACCCCACACATTTGGAGGACTACATTATAAAGAGAAGTGATGGGGAGCACATAGCTCCTCAGATGTTACTGGACTCCAACTCCCATCAGGTCTAACCAGCATTGTCGGGGATGATGGAGGTCCAGATATACATTCTGTGGGCTGGAAAGAGACAGCCCTGAGAGAACGGTAGCATTTGACATAAGACAAGAAAGCATGTGGTCCATGATTTTGATTGGAAGGACATTCTAGATCAGTGGTTCCCAACTGTGGACTGGTTGGGGGGACATGGCGTGCCCGCAGGGGGGCAGAGCCCATGCATGCGCATGTTGCGCTCACGGGGGGCTCGCACACATGTGCATGGTGCACTCACGCGGGTGCCTGCGCACAAACGTACTGTGCGCTTGGAGGGGGTGGAACATGCTCGCACGCATGCGCGTGATGGTGCTCACAGGGGGGTAGGAGATCTGTGTCTGCGGCCTGGTCCTGGATAGGCCGCAGACTGCTGCCGGGTTGCGGACCAGGGGTTGGGGACCTCTGTTCTAGATGACTTGAGGGTCAGTTCTGCTCCTTACTCTCTGCAACACTGTGGTGAGGTTGGCATTTCCTGATGACCTTAAGAGTGAGAGGTTCCATCAATATTTGTCTGTTTTACTGTATCTCACCATCTCATAGCTTCAGTTGGCCAGTTTGTCTCTTGGACTGCTGAAGCTTCTTTAAAACAATTTAAAAACTTTGAGGCAATGATAAATCTGTCACAATTGGCAAATGCATAAAGATAAACAAAGAAAAGGCTATGAGTATGATTATTTAAACAAGAAAACGTCTTCTTGGTTGTCATGATAATGTCTTGTTACATAATTAATCGTTTTTTTCCATTACGGAAGATTTCACCTGGTCAAATGAACAGCAGATAACACTTGTCTTAAAAAGTATATCCAATTTCTAAATAGTATGCCCATAAATTTATATTAGAGACATGTAAAATAAAGAACAAGTGTAATGAAGCAAAGGCATCCCATTTGAGTGTTAAATGCCCTGTGAATTCATTTTTCGTATCTTCACCAAATGTGAATAGAGAATGTCTAGTCAGTCCTGACTGACAGCTGATATTGGCTGAGAGATAAGAAAGTAACAAGGAATCCCCATTCAAACAAATGGCAGTGCTGAGCCCTAATATATAACAGAGGGGTGAGACATAATCCTTTCTGTTCTTTTTGGCAGTTAAGTAAAACATAACACATAAACAGAATGCAAAAAGCTGAAGTTAGAACTCCAAGGTACTAAATGCTGTTCAAGTCTTGATTCTGCAGTAATAGAAAGACTTAACAAGAAAATGGTAGACCTAAACTCTTAGCTATACACAACCAAAAATGTCTTCAAGCATTTTAACATTGTTGGGTTACAGATTAAAGATGTGATAATAAAGATTGTGTAAAAGATGGAATTTATCCCATCATGGCTTGTGAAAGGTGATACTGCTCTCCACAGCTCTTATGGGTGATTTGAGTAAGTTCTACCTCAAAAGGGTTGTGTTTTTTATTTGGCCTGGCCCCTGTTCAGAAATAGTGAAGTGAAGTCAATGGCTCGTTGGCCAAAGACTATGTGCTTCCCACCTCTCACGTGGCCTGTCACAGTACCTATGTCAACAGGATTTCTGATTTAGAAAACTGTGATAAGGAATAGACAAATAAATAAATTCAAACTGAAACAAGCACTGATTATTTCATAATTTGTGTGGTATGATGAATGTTTGTGGTTGCACTCCCAGCTTTCCCACTTTGTTCCATTCATTTCAAAAATAAGGGTTAGTTTGTGGCATCTGGCAAAGTGTTTTTTTAATATGTTTTTAAAATGTTTTTCATTTTTAAAATCCTGTTGTGAAACAGATTCTTAATTTCAGTAAAACCATCAATAACATGAGTTACAGAATGTTCATAAGTAAACATTAACTTTAAATTACCATTTTATCATGTCACAGAATGCACAAACACTTTTAGAAATGGGATCAAGTTATGCCTGTGATGACAGGAGACCTGGAAAGCAAAAGGAAGTTCCAGTGTTGTAGGTTGGACCATCCAAAGGGATTTTGAGCACAAAGCTCCATGTGAGAATGGCACTTGTTTTCACATAGAGTCATTCTGTAGTATTTAACAGATAAAAGTGCACCTAATTGCCTCAAAGTTACCAGTATCTATTCCAACCTGCTGGACTCGCCTCTCTAAAAACCAAGCCCCAAACATGTATGTCTATTTCCCAACAAATGGTTGAAATCCTCCTTCTATTGTTTGTTTCTGGTCTCGCTGCCCAGTGACAAGGATGAAGCAAGGTTTTTATGCAGGAAGAAGGTATTGCCATCAATGAAGAGGTTCAGTAATGCTGCTGTCAGTTCTAGTTGGAAAAAATTATTAATAGTTAACTTTATTTTATTTTGTACTTGTATTCCAAATGGATGAACAAAGGGACAGTCCCACCACATGTGAAAAAAATGCCTACTCCACAACATCCATTCCATCACCTATTAGAAGTACTAGAATAAGCAAATTTAATAGGTGCTAGATACCTCAGGCATATGATTTCGATGATGGGCTGTTTAATACTCGCTGAAATTGATTCGAACACTTTTGTGTTCCAGACTGCCATGTATCTTCTGGAATAAGATAGCTAAGGTTGCATTTTCATGTATCCTTCATACAGATGGTGGAATAATTAGTTGTTGTTAACAAAATGTTACACGCTTAAGAGGCCAGGCATTTTGCTATTGAAGAATAATTAATAAGCAATTGTTGAACAGCCATGAAGGATTTAGCGATTTGTTCTATAATTCCTTTCATGGTGAGAAAGTGTAGTATTTCATGTATTTTAAATCATGAGTCTGGGGTCTTTGCTAGTCTATCTTTGATTTGCTATCCACTAATTTGGGTCCTTTGTAATAAGAAGTCTTGTAGAATGTGAAGTCCTGCTCCTCTTCACCCAGCAAACTTGAGTTGTCTTGTCAAATGATAGAATAGGGGGTGTAATAAAACTGCAATTAGACAAATGTCTTAAGGCAGAGGAAGAGGATGTTGAAGTTTTGTTTGCTACCTCACATGCTATCTGTAGTTTTTGTGACTGGGAGCGGCTTTTCTCAACTGGGATTGATTGTCTATCTAACCAGCACTAACCAATTATTCCTTCCAGTCTATGAATTCAAAGAGAGCCCACCTTTCTGCTGAGTGTTCTTTTCCATCTCTTTCCTTGGTTGGAAGTAGTATTGTTTGTCTGCTGTTGACCTCTTTGGTTGGTTACTAAGTATGTGTGCGGTAAAGAAAGCAGCATACACAAGCAATTTTAGTGTAAAATATTTCGAGCAAGCAGTGTTTTAATTCAAGAAATGTTTTTTATTCTTTCTCCAACAAATGTCTCAGAGTGAGTTGTTGATATTTTAAGTGCCAGTTAACGAGAAAGAGGTGGATTCTAGGGAACTTGAAGCTATTCTCCTCTGTGGGTCTCTGTACGTACTTCTACTGTGTAGCAAAAAGGAATTTTATCAGAAATTTAAAACTCTGCAACAGAGGAATTGTTTGAAATAAAAACTAATACCCTGTTTCCCTGAAAATAAGACCTAACCTGAAAATAAGCCCTAGTAGGATTTTTCAGGATGCTCGTAATATAAGCCCTACCCCAAAAATAAGCCCTAGTTAAGTGAAACCCCACCCTCCACCATTGTGCAGCAACCAGAAGATGACATGACTGTATTTGAATAAATGTAGATTGTTGTACATGAAAAAAATAAAACATCCCCTGAAAATAAGCCCTAATGCGTTTTTTGGAGCAAAAATTAATATAAGACCCTGTCTTATTTTCGGGGAAACAGGGTAGTGTTACATGTTTTCCTACTTTTTTCTCTATACAGTATCAGTCAGAGGTTTGAAAAATTATTGTTTTAGACTTCAGTTCCAAGAATCTCTGTCTGCTAGCTATCTTGATTGGAAGATTCTGGGAGCTATAGTTTAAAAATATATATTAAAAAGTAACATTTCCAAGGTCTGAGATCAGCCACATTTCTTGCCCCTTAGATCTGATATTGTCATACATATTGTCCATTTGCCTGTAGCGCTAAACAGCATGTCTGTATCTGAGCTCTCAAGTTTCTGAGGTTTGTCAAACACATGAAGCTATCTTGCAGGTTTGATGAGGAAAACTGCCTATACCATTATGTTATTTCCTGGTCCATGTTAGTGAAACAGGATATGAGAAGGAAGTGAACTGGGGAGGTAGAATCAAATTATTCCAGCTCTACATGATTCACATCTCTGGTTGCTTGCTTGTTACGTTACGTTTTTAAGCCACCCAATAACCAAAGTTTTCTTTGCAGTGTAACAACAATAAAACAGGCCAGAGAAAAATAGGGTAAAACAAAAAAGTCAGAATTCAAAGCAGCTGAAGAAATGGAATAAAACTGAAAAGACTGAATAAAACTTTTTTAAAAAGCAAACATAACATGAAAACAATTTTTCTTAGCATTTAAATAATTGCTTTTCACCAGACACCTAAAGACTAGCTGTTTTTCAGTCTCAGTCTGAGGACAGCAAATAGACTAACAAGCGCACAGAAGATATGTGGGTTGAAAAATTAAGGTCAATTCAAACCTTAGCTACTACGGGTGGAGGGCTCTGTTGATGCAGGATAAGATGTTCGGCCTGTTGTGAATGGAGTTGCATCTCTGCTAAAGAATGGGATTTGCAGATTCAAATGGTGCCGGGTCCAGCAATGATGTTGGGTGGCAAGAGATGGAAATGGCTACATTTTCAAGAGCTATGTCTGATACACCAGTCATCAGCTGCACCTATTCCTGGAGAAGGTGGACTTTGCTATGGTAACTCAGTGCAGCCTTTCTACTTTTCTACAGCCTAGTACCTTGCACAACTCTGATCAATTTCCCGCAAGGCTGCTAGTTTGCCACTTCCCCAACATGGTACTATCCAGACATAGCCCAGCATGCTCATTGGGGAATTCTGGGATTTATAGTTCATAAAACTAACTTTTCTAATCTATAAAGAAAACATATAAGAAATACAATATAATACAATTTTAAAAATTTAAGCCACTCTAACATAGAGGATCTCTGTGTCTGTTTTGAAATGTGAGATGCAACACTAGCTTGAAAGCAAAAAAGAGTCAAATGACAGGATCAACTGATAATCCTATACATCCTGTTTACATATCAATGCTGTGAAAAGCACAGGCACTTAATCAATAATGTTTCATAAGTGTTCTCTCCAGCTCAAGCTTATGATTTCAAAAGCATCTATCTTTTGGACAATTTAAAATATATCCAGCTTGGTATGAAGTAATTATTTCATATAAAAGCAAACAGTACAGAATATTCAAATGTCACTCAGTTATTTTAAATGCGGGTTTTTAAAAATGCATTAGACACAATAAGGTTGGTAAATTTTATACCTTGACCTATTTGCTTATTGCTTTTTAAATAAATGCACCCAACAGTAAATCAATATTTCTGACAGCTTGATTTAATGAAGAGGCAAAAGATGAGTCATCTATGACTCGAAGATATTTCAGCTTGATGTTGATGCTTCGCTGTTATTTCACAGGCCCTGGTCCCTTTGATACACTGCAGCTCATAAACATGAATCAGAAAGGTTTTCTACAGAGGACTGGTTTATTTCTGGAGTGTATTCCTTGGTGTAAATCCCTTTTAACTGTAGTGTGATCTTTCCATCCCAGTTCTACAAGCTTGTCTTCAATAAAGATTTGTCTGCACCATAGTAAAAGCAAGGAAAATGTAATAAAAACTAAAGTTTGAGGGTTGCAAATCCAAACCATTGACACCCTCTAGCCTTCAGAGAATTAAGCTTGAAGTTAAAACAGTTCCCTTGGAAAATCAGGAAACAATAGAACTGCTACTTCCCCTCCCCCAGGGCTTTTTGTTTTTTTCAGAACTTCACAGTATTATTGCTCTCACTCAGTGTTGCAGTAATGTTCCAGAATCTGTACTGATTGGCAATCTGCTATTGTTACATACTTTGAAACATCTCTCTATTTTATTCCCTGCTCTTATTAATATGGCAGAAGATCAGTAATAAACGAAACACAGACAGAAAAGCAAGTTTAACTCCATCAACAAAATACATGTGTTGATTTCTTCTGCACAGAGCAATGATTCATAAATGTGTCCACAGATATCATTGGACTTCAACTCTCAGAAGCCCAGCCATCATGGCCAATGGTCAGGGATTCTGGGAGTTGTAGTCCAACAACATATGAGGACCCAGGGCTGCTAGTTACTGACTAGGGAAGATCACACCACACTCTGATCAGATTTCACCATTGATCAGACTTCACCATTTTCTTACTGCTAATCTTCATCTGATTTACATGTACATTTCGCCTATCAAATCTGTAGATCCAAGAGCAGCAATACATAATTCAATAATCTTTGATGGAGGGTGCAAAAACTGGTGGGTAGTATTTGAGACATCTGCATGGGGTTATGAAGTATTCAGGATGGTGCAAAGTCAAAGAGACCTCTCAAAGAAAAAAATAGGGAAGATATATACAAAGTCAGGCATTTCATCTGATCAGACAAAAATCAGACAGCCTATTTCATACAAATAGAAAGATGTTAAGAGGAAAGAAGGCAGCTCTGACATTGATCACTGAAAGTAAAACGCTAAACGGGGCAAACAAGAAAATGTGATAACATAGAGATTATAGTAGCTCCTTGTACTATATTTAGTGACAGATCATCCATTCAAGTGTAACTTCAGACACTTGTTTGAAGTTGTGCAGCTGCTCTCTAGACTTGATCATAGTGAATTTGCAAGTGAGGCTTTGGGCACAACAAGGAATGAGCAAGAGAAGAAACTGAGGGAGCCACCATATGGGTTTTCAGAACAGACATGAGATTACGTATGATAACTCTTAAAACTTGAAATGGAGATGAGACTGTAATAAGATTCGACACATCACAAATATGATGTATGTCTTCTCTCTTTTGGTACAGGAAAGCTCCAAGTATATCTATACCAGACAGATATAGCAGTTTGATAACACTCCCCTAACCACAGCAGAAGAACTCAATCTGAAGAATGAAAATATTAGCCCATGCCAATGCCCAACCTAAAAGGCCTCACAAACAAAAATTCTATGTTCATGTATGCAATCCAAAGGTGTTATTGGAAGACACAAGCATGCCTAGGTAGCACGGCATGTAAAAGGGACCTAGGAGTCTTAACAGACTACAAGATAAACATGAGTTAACCTTGTGATGCAGCAGCAAAAAAGCTCATGCAGTTCCTGGCTGTACAATACCAGAATCAACAGAAATCATGGTGCCACTCCATAATGCTTAATAATAATAACCTTCAAACTGCACAGCTGGAAGGGACCCTCTGGATCATCGAGTCCAGCTCCTCTCAAGGAGGCAGAGTGTGGAATTGCACTCCCAACCTTTGGCAGCCAGAGACCTAAGCCACTGAGCTATCCAGGAGTAAGTCAGACCTCACTTGGAATACTGCATCCAGCTCTGGACACCACAGGTTACATATGATTTTGACAAGCTATCATGTGTCTAGAGAATGCAACCAAGATTGTAAAGGTTCTGGCAAACAAGTAGGCTCTCCGAAAAGCAGTTGAGGGAGCTGGGATAGTTATCCTGGAAAAGAAAAGACTGTGAGGTTGTGTGATAGCTATCTTCAAAATTTAAAAGTCTGTTATGCAGAAGTTGGCGCAAACTTGTTTTTCTGCTGCTCCTGAAGGTAGGATCCTAACTTGTGGATTCAGATTACAAGAAAGGAGATTTTGATTCAGTGTTAGGAGGAATTTGTTAATGGTAAGAGTTATTCAGTAATGGAACAAACTGCTTCTGATGGTGCTGGCTGGAGATTTTTTTCAACAGAGGTTGAATATATATACTGTCAGGGATGATTTAGCTACAGATTTCCTGCAAGGGAAAGGACTAAAGGCAATTGGGATGCCTGCTACTCTACAATTCTATGGTTCTATTATTCAGTGCAGCTGACATCTGCAAGCCAGGTTTGAATGAGGATGGTTCTGCAATGAGATAGTCTTGATACATCTTCAAGCAGCCCTGGGGTGTCCATTTTTATGATACAACATGAGGGAGGTGGGAGGGACAAGTAACATTACCAGAACTAATCATGGAACATCAAAGTAATCACAGAATGAGTCAAGCTCAGGGAACAGAGAGTGATAAAAGGAGTTCTATTTTTGGCTCTTAACCCTCCGGGGAAAGGATTAGCATTTGAGAGCTTTTTTATTAAAAAAAACTGTGAGACATCCTTTTTGAAATCAGCCATTCCTTACCCATATACACACATGCACACTTACTTTCTGTCTCACCTCCAGGTAGCTCTATAGAGTTCCATTGCTGATGTACTATGGTAACACTTTATGCTGATCTTTACATACATGAAATTCTGGCAGAATAAAACCCAAACCACCCTAACTGTGCAAGGAGGGAGTTTGAGTCATGCATCCTTTGATGATCTGCTACTTCTGAAGGAGGTATCAGAAATTATCCTGAACAAAAAAATGGGGGAAATTGCTTCACCTTCAGGTCTTGTTTATTGTATTTGGTTACAAGGGCATTCCTGCCAGATGCAAAGTAGAAAATCGTCCTGTGATTTGACATGTCATGTTTGACATGGATGAAAATGATCTCCTTTATATTCAGAAAGGTCCATCATCATGTTCATGTATAGATAACTCCCTTGCTCAGTGCTGCATCCTAGACAAAGGAACCAGCAGAAATACAACAACGACACCATCACCTTTTTCCTGAGAAAGGCCTGGACAAGATTGCCAGCCTACCATCCAGTATCTGGCATTTGGTAAGCATCTGTTTATTACTGAATGAGCCTGAATAGTTATTCCAGAACAAGGAGGAAATCACTGCTCAGGACCAGTTAAGAAACAAGTACAGAAGCAGTTTACACTGCTTTGTAGCTATTAAAATAGTCTGATTGTGTGAATTAATGAAGATAGTTATAAAATGAACTGCATTCAAAGCACAAAGTGTTAATATATAACTACTGAGAAATAAAGATATCACATTCAATTCTTTAGAGTCATCATCTTCCTCAATCTGTAGAAGATTCTTCAGAGAACTGACTGGCCTCTTATTAATGCTTCTTAGCAAGCATTTTCAGTTGATTTTGGTTTTTTCAAAACCATTTTTCCTTAATTGCACTGGTATCTTCAAACCTAGTGAGGTCTGCTCAGAAGCAAGCCTCACTGGGTTCTGTGATACTGATTCTCACCTGATACAGGTTTTCAGCCTAAATAGTTTCCTACCATTACTTTATGCACTCCCAAACGCAACACAGGTTTTCTAAGATGCCTGTTCTCCCTCATGGCTTCCAACATGACTCAGTCCTTCTCGTTACCAAATAGAGATGTAAAATTACCCAAAATTTACAATTTTTCTTGTTTTTTTCCCAGGAAAATTGAAATTTTCAGAAATTTTACAACTCTATTCTCAACTGACTCCTGGGATATGCCCACCACCACCACCACAGTCATATTTGCCACTATTAAACACTGTCCCTGATAGTCTTTTTATTAGTGTTTTTCCAAGAGTTTGCCTGTTGTAGGCAAATAGCACTTGCTTCCTGTCCTGTTGGTGTTTCCATCCAACAAGTGTATGTGACAGTGAATGATGTGTGAGAGAAGGCTACACAAGTCAGTGAATGGACTGAACAGAGTCAGCAACACAACCTCTTCCATGTTGTGAACTTTGGATACTTATTTATCATATATTATATTTATATCCTGCTTTTCCTCCAGTGAGCTCTACAGATGATGTACATGGCTATATTCTCCTTTCCATGTTATCTTCAAAATAAGTGCAGTAGGTCAGGCTCATACTGAAAGAGTGTTACTGAACCACATTATGTGAGTTTCATGACCAAAGGGGGATTTGAACCCATTGTTATTGAACAGCACACCTCATCATCCTGTATCACAAATTATGGTGCTTAAAGCTGATGGGAAGTACAGGTGTGTGTGTGTGTGTGTGTGTGTGTAAAAGAGAGGGGGGGAGAGATGTTCGCTATTATTGTTACAGCATGTGGCTAATTTATTCAAAATAGAGAATTCCTTGGGGGAAAAAACTCACAGATGTCCTGTTAAGTTAATAGCTCTCAGGTGACTAACTGTGTTAACCTTTTGCAATGAAACAAGGCATCTTGTGCCATCTTCAAGCCTAACAGATATATTGCATCATAAACCTGTGTAGACCACAACCTACTTTCTCAAACACATGAAATGTCATCTTTACCTGGCACATTACATACAGGGAGAGGTTAGTATTTTACACAGGAAGAGAAGGAAAATGGTAAACAGCAGGACTAAATGGCCGCGAAAGTAAGAGTTCTGTCAGTTGCAACTCTGTGTCACAAGCACTGTGGCCCACGTTTTGATGGACAAGAGCCAACCTGACTTGTCTGTATGCAGGAACAAGGCTCTCACTTCAAACACCCTCCATAGGAAGGCCCTACCCCCATGGATTTGCTCTTATTTGCACATGACATCTGCTCCAAGTGTGAATCATTGGTCCTTGGGATCTGGTGCTCCCCAGAACCAAATCCCTCCCTATTCCATTTGTATCATAAATATGCATCTCTGCAGAACTCTTATTATTTCGTGTGTAACAAGGTTCTGAATTCAGCCAAGTAACATGCTGGTGTAAAAGTGAATCGCCTCAATGGCACACAAAGTACAACTAAAGCTGTGGGAGTCCCTTTTGCTGCCACTCATTTTCAACAGCACTTTTTGCGAACATAATTTCACTGTTTTCACGTGATCTTCAGTGCACACAAAAAGAACTCCTCCCACCTCTGGGTCCTTGATATAACCATGCAGCTGAGGAAACAGCAGATAATGACTATATAAAACTTAATAAATTAATATTTATGTCCTGCTTTTTGTCCAGCTAGCTAAAAGTTGCATATTTTGCTCCCTCTGCACATATGCCATTTATCCTCCTAACAACCCAGAGACACAGATCTCCCAGGGCCTCCCAGGGATCTTCATAGCCCCATAGAGATTTGAACAAAGGCCTTCCAAGTCCAAGTCCAGCATTCTATCCACTACACCATGCTGGCTCTGTAATCTTGTACGAATGACTAGATACAATTGGAGGTAGCTGTTGAGAGGATTTGGGCATTGTCTGTTAGCTCTTAAACCAAACAGATGGAAATTTCACACTTGTGCTTAAGAACAAAATGTATCCTAGTTCTGTTTTATGCTCAGTATAAAACTCTTTTTATATCCATGTGCAATAAAGACTGCTATAAAACTTTATTGGGTATGCGAAAAGTAAAATGCGGCATTTGTTGTGCCATCATGTTCATTTTAAAAATAATAAAAATGACGAACTGTTTATTTACTTCTGGTTTAGAACATCCTCTTGTCAAGTATCCTGTGTTGCAGAGTGATTTCTGGTGAACGTTTCCAAAGCAATGCAGAAGAGTAAGTTGGGCATACATAAATTCATTACCTCAGTTGCCACTGAATATGTACAAAATAGACTAAGGCTATACATACCACCTGGATGCGGTGTGACTCCCTATGATAAGTGTAGTTTTTTACCAAATGGGGAGGCAAATCCCCAGTATTTACCTATAGCTTTATCACAGGCTTACATTTAGTAATGATGGAACAGTACATCATAACTCATTTCCATATTTTAAAGCAAGCATTTTTGTAAGTAAAGTATAATTAAACAACAGTCCAAATCCTCTTACCTAGCTACACTGGTATAGCACAAATGGCGTTAACTCTCGAGGTGAGTTGCCCCAAGTTAAGAAATTATCTCAGACATTATCAGTTGCATATTAAGTTACACGATTCAGTGTTCAGCTCATAATATCTATGGCAATTTCTTAAGGCAATTTGACTCCAAAGGTTACAACATTTATTTATTTATTTATTTATTTATTTAATTGGATTTCTACCCCGCCCATCTAGACCAAAGGTCTACTCTGGGCGGCATTACAAATTTAAAAATAGTTAAACCAATAAACATGCACTATAAATCCAAGATGGTAAAATGTGAATTTAAGATACAGCAGGAGGGAAAGCCTGCCCAAATAGCCAGGTCTTGACTTTGCTTCTGAAGACACCCAGAGAAGGAGCCAGGCGGATCTCCACGGGCAAGTTGTTCCAGAGGCGAGGGGCCACTGCCGAGAAGGCCCGGTTCCTTGTTCTTTCCTTCCAGATCTCCCTCGGCGTTAGGCCCCTCAGCCACCCGGCCTGGCTGAAACGAGTGACTCTGGCAGAACTCAGTGGGAGGAGGCCCTCTGCCAGATATCGAGGTCCTAAACTGTTTAGGGCTTTGTATGTCATCGTTAGGACTTTGAAATCAACACGGAAACGAATGGGCAGCCAATGCAAGGCGGCTAGCGTGGGGGAAATATGTTAGTACCTTTTCACCCCTGTAAGAAGTCTGGCCGCCGTATTCTGCACCATCTGGAGTTTCCATGTTAGTCTCAAAGGCAGCCCCACGTAGAGCGCATTACAGTGGTCTAATCTCGAGACTACAAGCGCATGGACCAAAGTGGTGAGCGCCATCAAGATAGGGACGCAGCTGGGCAATCCGCCGAAGATGGAAGTATGCGGAACGGACCACTGATGCCACCTGGGTTTCCATGGTGAGCGCCGGGTCCAGATGTACACCCAAACTGCGAACCTCACTCTTGGTGGTAAGAGTCACCCCCCCAAAGGAGAGGGAGTTTCCCAAACCACTGATGTCTGGGGCACCCACCCGAAGGACCTGTCTTGCCCGGGTTCAGCCTCAGTCCATTCTCCTGCATCCATTGCTGAATGGCCTCCAGGCAGCGTTCAAGGGACGAAACAGCATCCACTGTTGTTGGAAAAAAGGAGATGTAGAGCTGAGTATCATCAGCGTACTGATGACATGAAGCCCCACATCCCCTGATGACCTCTCCCAGCGGCCTTATATAGATGTTAAACAGCATTGGAGAGATTATCGAGCCCTGCGGAACCCCACAATTGAGGCTCCACGGGGCTGAGAAACTCTCTCCAATCTGCACTCTCTGGGGATGGTCCTCCAAGAAGGAACGGAGCTGGCAAGAGTCAGGCCACCAATTCCCAACTCAGAGAGCCTCCCCAGGAGGATACCATGGTCGATGGTATCAAAGGCGGCTGAGATGTCGAGGAGGACCAGCAGAGACATTTTGCCCCTGTCGGCCTCCCTCAATAGGTCATCAAACAGTGCGACCAATGCTGTTTCCGTGCCATGGCGCGGCCTGAAGCCCGACTGGAATGGATCCAGGGCATTGGTTTCATCCAGAAGAGCCTGCAATTGGTCAGCCACCACCCTCTCAACTACCTTGCTAAGGAAAGAAACACTGGCAACGGCCCTATAATTACCAATATCATCCACCGCCAAGCTCGGTTTCTTCCTAATGGGCCTAATGAGTGTCTCCTCCTGGAGAGACCCATTAATTATTGCCATAGCCCCACTCAGATGTTATAGGCCTGGCTGCTTTGATTAGCCAGGCCGGGCAAGGGTCAAGGGAGGAGGTGGTGGCGCGACAGCAATCAAGCTCTCTGTTCACCATGTCTGACGTCACAGGCTGAAAGTGATTAAGTCTCATCGGGCAAGACAGAGCACTGGGGTAGCTACTTAGGTAGCTACGCAAGAGAATTCTGGCCATTACATTGTGGGTGAGCAGTAAACTTATTGCAGAACATCAGCCACGCTCCCCCTCTCCTCCTGGTTTGGAGATACATCAAATCAGCAGCTATTTAAGTTCCTGTGGCATTATTTGTTGTTTTTATTTTGTGCTTTTTTACAATTTTAACCATGTTTATTATATTAGGACTTTGTTTTAGTATTATGTTGTAAAACAAACAAACTCTTTGAAACTCAAGGTTATGGCTACCTTTATTGAGCCAATCCACCTCTTATTTGGTCTTTTCCTCTTGCCTTCAACTTTTCCCAGCATTATTGTATTTTCCAGTGAATCTGGTCTTTTCATGAAGTACCCAAAGTATGGTACAGCAGTGGTCCCCAACCTTTTTGGGGCCGCGGAACGGCTGGGGGGAGCGAGCTCCATGCGCAGGGGGGCGGGGGCACCCCCACACGAGCGCGGTGGGCGCAACACCCCCCCCCGTGCGAGCGTGACACGCCCACCGCGGGCACCGCGCAAGCATGACACGCCCACCATGTGAGTATGACACGCCCACCGCGAGTGCATGCGGGAGGGGGGCAAGATCCGTATCCGTATCCACGGCCCAGTTCCAGGAAGCTCACGGACTGGCACCGGGGGTTGACGACCCCTGTGGTACAGGACAAGCAGATTTCTCAGACACAGCCATAAATCCTGCTCTATGAGGTTAAGAATAATTTATGCTGCTGACACTAAAAGGTGTTGCCATCATTCTTGTCTTTTTCAGGATGGTCAAACTGAGGACCCTAAGGCCTTCTTTTCATAAAGACATGGTGCCATCTATTGGCCAAATGTGACTATTCTCAACAAGTACAATCTAGACACCAACTTTGAGGGTAAATATTAAAGTTGCACTAGTTAAAAATATCAAAAAGTGTTCATATTTTCAACCACAAGATCTAGAATAAAATGCTTTAATTTAAATCTGTATACGTGTAAAAGTGACTGCTTGAAATAACTGAGAACATCTGGAAAGCACCCTAGCCCATATGGCTTCAATGAGCTAGGATTATGGAGTCAACAGGGGTTTTAAAGGTTATTGCCATGTCTAAAATGCCACACTATCACAACAGTCTCCTTGTTGTATGGCAATGTATAAATATTTGCTATGTAATCATCTTATGTCTGAGGAAGTGGACTTATCCACAAAAGTTCACATTAAAACATAGCACTTAATCTTTAAGGTGCCACTTTTTTTTTCTTTTTTCTTTTTTTGCCTGATAGGATAATGGCCAAGTTCTTAGTTCTATGGCCTGGCTAGATAATTCAGTGAGTTAGGTATTGGGGTACAGAGCCAGAGGCTGGGAATTTTATTCAGGTTCACTCTTGAGGGACTCTCAATACATAATCAAGAATTTCATATCTGCTTGGAAGTTCCACTGAGTTCAGCAGATGGTCTAACAAGGTGTCAGTTCACCGACTCCAGTGGCAAACCCCTCTCGCCAGCTGCCTGCTTGGGGGCATCGCGGCGGAGACCTTGCCTCACGCAACAAGACCCGCGCCCTTCTCCCCACAGGCCAAGGTCGGCTGCGCAAAGGCGCAGCAAAGCCGTCCTCCAGGCGCACCACCCCGCGTGGGCCTGAGGGAACTGTGGAAGCGCGGACGGGGCTCGTCGCCGCGAAGCGAGTAACTGCCCGCTCCGCCCTCCCCGTCGCAAGGCACGGAACTGCAACTGCACACCCAGCAAGGGCTCAGCTGCTCCGGGGAGGGCGGTAACCACGTTCGCGGCCTGGGATCCAGCCGCGGCGCCTTCCCGCCCGGTTTACGGACTTGAGCCGCCCCAGAAACCAAAAGGGAGGCCAGAGGGAGGAACAGGGAAAGAGGGCGTCTCCGCCACTCTGCTCCAAGCGGGCTGGGAGGGGGACGCGCAGGCGGGCGGGCAGACGAAGGAGGAGAGCCCAGTCCGGCTGGACCAGGAAGCCTCGTCGCCTTCCCCGCCCGGGGCCAGGCGGAGCCAGCAAGCAGGAGGAGGAGGAGGAGGAGCGGGTGAGAGGTCGGCCAGCTCCGGTCGCCCATAGAGACGGAGGAGTCCCGAGTTGTGAGGGCGGCGGCGGCAGGGCCGGAGCCGGAGCGGCAGCAGGGGCGGCGAGGGAAGGTCTCACTGGCGGTAAGTGGCGGCGCCGGAGTGGCGGCCTTGGCGGGAGCGGCAGGCGCTGGGCGCAAGGCAGAGCTGCCCTTCCTCTTTCCCTGTCACGCCATTGCGGCGGCTCGCGGGGAAGGGCTGCCCCCTCCGCCGCGCCGCCCCCACGGCGCCCTTTCTTGGGGTTTCGGTGGCGGCGACGCCGGGCGGAGGAAAAGGGGCGAGCCTGAGCTCCAGCCGCCGCGCCGCCGCCGCCGCCTTTTGCTCACCACTACGGGGCGCTGGGCGAGGCGTGGCGGCCGCGCATGGGCACCTCCCGGCTTGCTAGGCCACCGTTCCCCTACCCGAGGCGCTGCTCGGCGCTCGGCCGTAGCTGCCCGCCCGTCCCCTTGTTCTGCCCTTCCCTTTTCCGACGGAGATGCGAAGCCGGAGTCGGGTTCGTGAGAGCGCAGCGGGCGGGCGGGCGGTGGGGGGGGGGGGAGCTCATAACTTTGCCGCCTTGCAGAGCATGGAGCGTAAGGGCGGGATCTTGGGTAGGTGGACGCACACTTCGAGCCCGGGCGGATGTTCGTCTGGACCAGCATCTTGCCCCCCCCCCCCGGGTGACCATACCGGGGTTTCGGGCTCCAGCCTCCCCTTGCTTTCGACGCGTACGCTAGTTTCCGCGGTCTCCAAAACGTGGACCTTCCACTCCCCCCCCCCTCCCGTTATGGCTAATAATAGTTGCTCGATAATCCTGTGCGCCGCGAATGTCGTTCGTTCCCGTTCTTAACAGCAGAGCAGCCAAGTTGCTCAGTTAATTGCCCCTTGTGGAAAGATGGAGGATGTGAGGTGACTTGTCGGATCGTGCTGGTTGGATTGCTTCTCCTTCCGAAAGCACAAGGAGATAAAATGGGCAAGGTGTAAACCACTGGCAAAATGTTAGAGCGCTCTGGCGCAGTGTGTTCCCTTGGCATTCATTGTGGGCATAGGTTACCCAGGGTGGCCCCTGGACCAAGTAGGGAGGGGGTTGTCTTGACTCAAAATGGGGGGAGAGGAATCCCCATGTTTAGTTACAAGCCCTCTATGGGTTACCTGCCAGATGTTAGGGAAACACAAGACAAAACAGGCTGGCTTTCACCACTGAGAATGGTACAGTGTACAGACAGCCCTATGGAATATAGACAGCACAGGATCTCCTTTCAGTTTCAGAAGGGCTTGTATTAGAAACAAATGAACAACATACATAAGAGTAAAAAGACCTTTTAAAAGACCTGCTGTCCTGTTTCACAGCATGCACACCTACTCGGCAGGTAGATGTAGGGTGGAAAGGTGACTACTCTGTATGGGGGGGGGTGTTGGAGGACATGTTATCCTTCAGATGATGGTTTAAGACTCTTATTGTCATCATCTCATGGCAGCCTGGTTAATAGTGAGGGATCATAGGAGTAGCCACAGGTTCCCCGAACCTTGCTGTATATTGTAGGTCAGCTTTGACTTGTTGAGTAGCTGCTGATCCTTGGCTGGATGATATGTCACTGCCATGTGTAGAATGTTTGTCTGCAGTGTGTGATAAATAGTGGCCGTTTAATCTTTACTGTGTAGCTGGTGCTGAGTGATACCTGTCCCTCACTAAAACCATCATGGCTAAGAGAACGTTGATGATTCTCTTCAGTTGTGTGGCTTCTCTGTCTTATATTGTGGCTGTTCCTGGTTACATGACCATTTTTTACAGTGCCTGAAGGAGGAAGAGTGATGCTGCCTTATGATACTCTTTGCTGGCTATTTCTGGTGACTCTTTATCAGACATACAGTGTTTTGATTGGTGCCCCCTGCTCTAGTCCCCTTGGGGAAAGAGCCACTAAAGGTCTGTAGGGGGTGTCATTTAACCTGTGGTATTTGAACTCTGTATTTTGACAAGGAGTGCATGTTCTTTGACTAAGCTTTGTCAATGAAAACAAGAAACCATTTATTGCACATGTATGGAAATCATAGGCAAGGAAACAGTCCTGAAAATATGGTATGTAATGGACTTTCTGCATGATGTTTTTAAAAAGCCCCTTGTGTTTAGATGGCATCAAATCCCCTACCCATGTGTGAGTCAAGGCCTGAAAAGACTTCACCATCACAATGTGAGCAACGACAAAAATGTGTTTGTTTTAGTGTGTCTGTGTACTGTAAGATGTGGAATCATAATAAATGTCACACTCACTGCTGCTGATTAAACGTTTACTAGGTACTAATTGCATGTTTTCCCAGTGGGAGCAGCATGATTGGCAGGTGTCTACAAAGGTTTGGCTTGGCTTGCCAAGACAGCTGGCAGGTGTAGCTGCCATTGTCTCTTCTCCCTTCAGTCCTCTGCATATGCCAGAGACATTGGGACAAGTTTTTTTGGACTGTAACTCCTAGAATTCCCCAAACAGCATCACTGCTTTTTGATTACAACTCCCAGAATCCCCCAAAAGAGCCTCTTATCATGCTAGTAGGGGAATTTGGAAATTGTTAGTGCGGAAAGTAACTTTTCCAGATTCTGAAGCAGGGTGGATTTGATTAAAAATGAAGTTGATTTATATCACAATTTAAATCAATAGTCAGTAAGCATTTTATTTTAAAATATGCAATTTAAATTTTTAAAAAATTAAAAATCCAATTTAAGTTTAAAAATCCAATTTTTATTATTATTTTTATTAAAATTGGATTCGTTAATAGAATGCTTAATGACTAGTGATTTAAATTGTGATTTAAATCGACTTAATTTAAATCAGATCTACTCTGCTCTGAGGGATAGGGCCTCATCATTGACTAGACTTTCATGTTGCACGTAGTATATTTTAACTGCTTCAGAGATGAGAAAACATGAAAAAGGGACACATGCACCCCAAAGGGTTTTTTTTAAAAAAAATTGCAACTCTGCCTGCAAGCTTAGGAAACTATGAAAATCTTCTCCCATCCCTAAGCTGGAAAAGAAAGGAGGGTTTCTCATGTTGTACTAATCAGGGACCCTTGCTTCAAACAAGCTGGCAAGTGGATTTATGGGAGGCCTGATGATTTAAAAACCTAGTCACAAGTGAGATGTGATGGCAGAGCATAAAAGAATTATTTGAACATGTTCTGTCATGTTTAATGTTAGTCTGGTTTGCTGAGGAAATAAAAGGCTTACTGCATAGTCAAATCTTGCAGAGCTGAATTTAACTTTTCCTATTAATTGGCTGCTTCTTGGCAAATACTTTCAGGACAGATCTTTTGTTTGTGTTTTCCTTGTATGATTTTAATCTTCACCTCATTATGATTTTTTAAAGCTGAAATGAAAATATTTGCTCTGCTAAACTTTTAGCGTCTATAGTTTTGCTAACTTTTGGGCATCTTTCCAAATGTTAGCAATTGAACCACACTTCTGTTTGAATCCTGTAACACTGTTTAAAAATTGGAAACTTCAGAAAAATATTTTGAATGGTATTTATCACAGAATTTATAAATGTGTAGTTTCTCTTTGATTCTTTTTTTTTTTTTAAGGGATGAGATTTTTGGAACTCCCAGTCCCATATTGCAGCAGGAACACCCTTCCCCAGGCTGAATTATGGAGCTGGGAGGCCTCTAACCAGCAGGAAGTACAGCAGCCTCCTCACCTTCATGCTGTTCCTATGCCACTTCCTTGATCCATTAGAAAAAGTGCCCCATTTGGTTCCTGTCAAATTATGGGACCGGGATTTCCTTAATTCTGAAAATCTAATCCCTGTCATTGTTAATGTAAAGACATGAGTGGCAATTGGAACACACTAGAAATTACTTTACTCTTGGATTAGCGCTTGACACTGATCACAAAATAGCTGGAGTTAAAATAATTGTGATAGGCAGGAATAATTCAGGCAGTCTATATAGTACTGCAGTGAACAGAAATAAACGTCAGGACTTTGAGAATTCAGTCTCTTTTCAACATTACAGAAATGCAGTCTAGATTTTCTCTGAATTGTTTTGGTATGGGATAAATACACATTTCTTTTGCCTCCAGCACTTCGCTGCATTTTCAGCTTTCTTCCCTGTATGAAAGACTACTTGACTACTATTGTTTGAATGGAGAACACTCAATATATAGTCCTTTGCTCACTTACATGAGAGTAAGCACTGTTGGGCATAGTGGCAGTTACTTTTGAGTAACCTTCTGTGGGATTTACATCGTTCAGAATGTGTTCCTGAAGCAGGAGAGGCTGAAGCTTATTAGTAGTACATATGTTTTTTATGTAGGCTTTTTTTGTTTGTTTGTTTTAGAATATGTGTAACTTTTCCTTTTAACTACAGTGGGAAGGGTAACTTTGTCATAATTGGAGTGGGAAATTGGAAGCTATGTATGATTGGAAGAGGGAATAACATTGTCCCTAGCTTCAAAAAGGGCAAAAAACAAGGAACCGGGAAACTACAGACCAACCAGCTTGACATCAGTCCCTGGGGAGATTCTGGAGCAGATTATAAAGCAATCATTCTGCAAGTACAGTAGGACTCCTGTATCTGCTGGATCAGTATGCATGATTTCACTTATCCATAATCTGAATATATTAAATGAAAAAACCCAGAAATATATATTTCCACAATGTAATTACCAGAATTAGAGAGGGAACCAAAGACTGTGCTAGAGAGAGAGAGTTCTGCAGGGTGGATTTGATTTAAATCAAATTGACAAAGTGTTCCATGATATTCTGATTACGAAGATAACTAGTATGGGCTGGATATCACAAGTGTCAGGTGGTTACACAGTTGGTTACAGCATTGTACTCAGAGAGTGCTTATTAATGCCTCCTTCTCAGTCTGGGAGGAAGGAACAAATGGGGTATCACAAGGCTCAGTTCTGGGCCTAATGCTTTTCAACATTTTAATTAATTATTTGGATTAGGGCGTTCAGGGACTACTTACCAAATTTATGGATGACCTAAAATTGAGTGGAATAGCTGATACCTTGGAAGACAGGAACAAAATTCAAAAATATATCGATAGACTTGAGCATTGGGCTGAAAACAAAAGAATGATGTTTAACGAGGATAAGTGCAAAATTCTACACTGGGAGAAAAATCAAATGCACAGTTACAGGATGGGGGTACTTGGCTCAATAATACTACGAGCAAGAAGGGTCTTGGAATTGTTGTAGATCACAAGCTGAATATGAGCCAACAGTGCAATGTGGCTGTAAAAAAAGGCAAATGCTATTTTAGGCTGCATTAACAGAAGTATAGCCTCCAAATCCTACAAAGTACTAGTCCCCCTCTATTTGGCACTGGCTAGGCCTCATCTTGAGTATTGTGAGTACTTGAGTACAGTTTTCGACACTGCACTTCAAGAAGGATGCCAGCAAACCAGAATAAGTTCACAGGAGAGCAACAAGGATGATCAGAAGATTGGAAACCAAGCCCTATGAGGAAAGACTGAAAGAACTGGGCATGTTTAGCTTTGAGAAAAGAAGACTGAGGGGAGAGATGATAGCACTTTTCAAATACTTGAAAGATCGCCGTACATAGAAGGGGCAGGATCTGTTCTCAGTCATCCCAGAGTGCAGGACACATAATAATGGGCTCAAGCTACAGGAAGCCAGATTTCAGTTCAATATCAGGAATAAACTTCCTATTAGAGCAGTTTGACAATGGAACCAATTACCTCAGGAGGTGCTGAGCACTCCAATACTAGAGGCATTCAAGAGAAAATTAGACAACCATCTGTCAGATCTACTTTGGATTGGATTCCTGCACTGAGCAGGAGGTTGGACTTTATGTCCTTATAAGCTCCTTCTAACTCAATTATTCTGTGATTCTGTGTAATCTAAGTCCTTGCCTTTAAAGTAGGATGTGCAATGCAGGATATAACTATGGATTCCTTTACGTCCAGCATAGGAAAGTCCACCATGTCCTGTAGCCAGTCTGTTTCACTTCTTACCCTTAGAAAATTTGTTCCAGTGGCTGAAATATGTTTACCTTCATTTTCTACCAACTGGCTTTAGTTCTAAAGGAAGAGTTTCTGAAGGAAGAGAGAACAAGTCTGTGTTTGACAGACACATTTGATAGGCAGTTATGTTACTACCACTTAATATGCTCTTCTCAAAGCTAAATATACCTAGCTCTTTGTGCCATTCCTTCTAGGATTTGGTTTACAGATATCTCACCATCCCTGTTGCCATATTCTGGACATGCTCCAGGTTTTTAAGGTAAAGGTAAAGGTTCCCCTTGACATTTAGTCCAGTCGTGTCCGACTCTAGGGGGCGGTGCTCATCCCCGTTTCCAAGCCATAGAGCCAGCGTTTGTCCGAAGACAGTTTCTGTGGTCACGTGGCCAGCGCGACTAGACACGGAACGCCGTTACCTTCCCACCGAGGTGGTACCTATTTATCTACTTGCATTTTTCCATGCTTTCAAACTGCTAGGTTGGCAGGAGCTGGGACAAGCGACGGGAGCTCACTCCGTCGCGTGGATTCGATCTTACGACTGCTGGTCTTCTGACCTTGCAGCACAGAGGCTTCTGCGGTTTAACCCGCAGCGCCACCACGTCCCTTAGGTTTTTAGTGATCTCCATAATTTGTGCCACCCAAAACTGTGCATAGTATTCCAGCATGACCAGCAGAAAATAGAGTAGAGCTATTGATTCTTGTGTTTCTGGCACTATGCTTCTCTGAACTCACTGTAAGATTGCATCGGCTTTTCCAGCAGCTGCATCCCATTCATGAACTATATTTATCTTCTGATCAGATAAAATGCTAGATACTTTTCACATTGTTGCTGTGCTTTATCTCTCCCATCCTATATGAATGCCTTTGTGAGACTTTACCCTTCTCTAAGGAATTTTGTTGGTTCCTGTCTAGTGCCATTTTCTGTCATGATGGTTTGAATATTGATTCTGTTTTCTGCAGTGGTAGCTATTCCACCAACTTCCGTGTCCTCTGTAAATCTGATAAACATCCTCCTACATACTCTTTTTTTGAACTCATAAAAAAGCTGGAACCGCATGAGGCCTTGGATAGAACGCTTTCTCTTTCCATTCAAGAGCTCCTTCTAGGTTGATACAGAATCATTCTTGAATGTTCACCTGATATGATTGATCAGTCAGCTGTGGATTTACCCAACAGTTGTTTATGAAGCCCAAACTTTACCTCAACAAGGGTGTCGCGAGAGACATGTCCACAGTATGGTCTACCAGGCTTACAACTCTTATCTGTAAAAAAAGGAGAATCTCTCTAGATTGGGCCCAGTAGACTGACATCCAAAGAAGATGGAACAATATGAGAGCTACATGCTCTACATGTTACAAGCTCTAGTTAATGTGACATCCATGTTTGGAATATGAAAACCCGAGTTTCTGGAACCTCTTCATAGGCAGCTCCATGCAATCTGGATGTCACCAATCTGTGAGTGGCAGTGACTAAAGTCCATCTTCTCCAGGGAAAAGGACATGGCTGGTATAGAAGTTTAATTTACAGAAAGACATTCTAGGCATCCAGAGACTGCACCACAGCCAGGATCTCCTTGTGCAGTGAGACTCATTTTTAAGAGGCATCTTAAGAGCAATCTCAGTTGCTGACATCTATAGTTTTTGTTTTGTTTTTTGTGGTTTTTTAATTATTTGGTTGCAGTGCAGGGAAACAGTTGTGCTTGAAATTTTGGAAAGTTGGTCCAGAGTTGGAGTACACAGAACAAAGCTTGATAGACCAGTATGCTGACTTGGTGTAAAGATTTTGAAAAAGATTGTCATGGATATACAGTCCAGAGGAGGAAACATATTGGTTCCTTTGGATGCAATGAACGAGGGCTACAGTGCAGATCATTAAGCTCATTATTCTCTTCAAAATCTTAATTGTAAAGTGATAAGTGTGAACTGTGCTGCTGTTCTTACTTGAATGAAAACAGCTTTACATATCTTCAAAATATTTATAAAATGCTTTTCCTGTAGATGCATAACAGCTGTTGAACTAGTATGCAGAGGAAATCACCTGTAAAAATATACATTGTTTGTGACACTCAGGTTGAGTCCAGTGCTACAAGTTAGTCCTAAGGTAAAGAAATCTACATTGTAATTCAGTGCATGTTTACCGAGAGACAAACATCACGGTTTTCAGTGGAACTTGATCCCGGGAAATGATGCTTAGAATTACAACCACAGATTCAGGTTGCATTATTTCTGCAGTATGGTAACTTTGTGCACGTTGGATATCACTTCCTAAGCCAACAGTGCTGGCTATAGAAGTGTTCCAGGTAGACTGTTAGTTACACACAAACTAGTATTGTACACAATTTGATTCCTGTTTCCTGCTGGTGGATAAACTGTAGGATGCATGTGACTTGGTAGTAACTAATACCATGTAAACAATTTTCTCTGAACTGTGTACAGTTGGTCACCTTGCTTATTATTTGCTACACATATTTTCCGTGTCAGCCTTTCAAGGGGATTACCATGTGGAAAGGTAATTCATAACAGCCACTGTCTTCTGATTAACGTTGAACAGTTATGTGTACAAGATTGTCATATCTTTAAAAATTGTGGAGTCGTCCAGTTAATTTACAGTTGAGCAGCTTCTCATTGTTTCTAAATACGTATGTATAATTCAGTTTATAGATGGCCTCCTGGGTTTATTAGTTGGGAACTAATGTTTTGGCCCTGTAGAGCTTCAGAGCATGAGCAGCATTTCAGTCTGACACCCAGACAACAACAAAATAATTATTTCACTTCACTGTGATGGTTGTTTTCATTATGTTGCAGAGAAATATTTGAAGACAGCCCACTGTTGAGGAGTTCTAATTTATTTGGCACATACATATTCTTTACTTTCTACAGGCATGACATACTGAGGTGTTACTACATTTCATCTCCACAGAAACCCTATGTCATAATATTCTGGGGAGAAGTGGTAATTTGACCAGATCTGTCAATTTTGTAGCTATGCCAAGATTCAACAGAGGCCTCCAACATCCAGTTGAGCATAAGGGCAGGAGGTGGCAGCTTTGGTGAAATAATTGTATGGCGTTTATAGATAAGAAACCCTGGTTGCTGTTGTTTAAATATCAGCCAACCAGCTGTACAACAGAAAGAAGACTTATACAATTATTTGTTTTATGCCATGTTTATTTATCTTCCTTTCTGGTAGTGTTACAGTATTCCACTGCGACATGTTTTACTTTCACTTTTAGCTGTATTTAATCTAGGCAGTTTTCAGTTGCTGTTTTGTCCCGGTGTTTGCTGTGATACAGGCAGAAGTAAAATTTTGCCTTTTTAACAGAGAATAAGTTATCTTCAGTATTGGCTTAGAAAACAAAGTAGAATTTTGCTTTTGTGCTAGCATTTAGAAAACACATTAAGTGGCTCAGATACAGTGTTGCCTGAGCATTGTGTTCCCAGGCTCAGAAAACACACAATGTCAGTGAATGCACTTCACCATCTTCCTTTTTCATGATCTACACTTTGTAGATGAGAGTTGCTGCACTCAAGAGAAAAGAAACAGGCTATGGTTGATCTTGCATTCCTTATTGATATCCCTCTGTGAATGGTGCAGTGAGGCAACTAAATTCTGTGATTCTAACTTGCTCCTTCTCCTATGATTCTACTTGTTTGGAGGAATGGGACTCTTCTGTGTTACAGGAAAGCAAATAAACTAAATGAGCCCATGTCACACTTGGGTGTTGAAATCCCCAAGTCATAATATGCATGCTTAGCCATGGAGATAGTTAAGTGGTCTTGGACAAATTACTGCAGATAAGCTAAAGTTGCTCTGTCATCTGCAATATGGCATGTAAGACTTTGGAATATGTTTTTGTTCTGATTTGATTTGGTTTTGGAGGCACATCTGAGTTAGCTCCTGCTCGCAAGTTTTGTGTAAATGGGAGCACTGGAAAATCAAAACAAGTGCTTGCTGTGATGTTTATTGTCACATCTAGAACTGTATAGAGAACAACTGGCTTCCACCTCAACATTATGTTCTTCTGGATTAAAAGGTAAATACAGGCTACTACTTCAATTGTAGTTGGATGAAATACTTGTAATGCTGTGTGGAAATAAATTATTTCTTGGCAGGAAAAGAGGGGAATTGATCTCTTACTCTACACTGGTATAGACTGTGAATTCATTGATCCTGATTAGAGATGGGGGTATTCGTATACAAGTATGAATACCACCGCACAGGTGGACATAATGAGGGTCCAGCCCCCTGGGGCTGGATGGTCCACTCACCTTCCTCTGTTGCTGCAAGCTCCGCACTCCCTTCCTATCGTCCGGAGCTCGCAGTCTGAGAGCCACTCTTTGACCTTGCAGCGAGGCTCATCCTCCGACCTCCTGCCAGGAGTGGCTTGCAGACTGCGAGCTCTGGAGCGATAGGAAGGGAGCGCGGAGCTCGCGGCAACAGCAGAAGGTGAGTGGATGGTCCTGCCCCAGGGGGCCGGACCCTTGTTATGTCCACCTGTGCGGGGGTATTCGTATATGAATACCCCCATCTCTAATCCTGATTCTTCAAAGTGACTGGGTCCTACTATTCAAATGGTAGCTATATGGTTGTTGTTGTGGTGGTGGTGGTTGTTATATGCTTTCAAATTGGAACTGACATAACAACCCTAATGGGGCTTTCAAGGTAAGTGAGATATTTAAGGACCCCTTTTACCTGTTCCACATCCCCAGTGATTTTCCATGGCTGAGTGGGGATTCAAACCCGGGTATCTGGAGTCCTAGCTCATTACTTTACCCACAACACCACAATGGGTATCCCTGTTATTTGTACCCTTTTCCTTTTAAATTACTTTGATGTGCCCTTGAAATAATTTGTAATATACATCTGACTGTATACATATAAATACATACTTTGTAGTGGCCATAGGAACATGAGGACAGTTGTATTATTTAGACTTCTGTAGTTTTAGAAGAGTAGCCATGTAAGTCTGTGCTAGCATATCAGGCAAAACCAAAATAAAAATAAAAAATAAAGAAGACAAGAATGCTCTGGTACCTTAAATGCTAACTGCTATATTTTAATGTAATGCTATATTTCCTCAAACATAAGAGAGAGAGGAAGTGAACCTGTCCATGAAAGCTCACATTAAAATATAGTAGTTAGTCTTAAGGTGCCACAACATTCTTGTCTTCTTTATTTTTTATTTTTATTTTGGTTCTGCCTCTTAAACTTGTGTACATGTGCCATCAAGTAGCATGTGACTTATAGCAGCTCTGATAGGGTTTACAAGGTATGCCAGATATTTGAGAAGTTGTTTTACCAGTGCAGCTACTCCACAGTGAGATTCCATGGCCAAGGAGGCATTTGAACCCAGGTCTCCTGGATCATAGTCTGAAACTGTATCCATACTATACTATTTACACTTACCTTTTTTTTAACAAATTGAAACTTACATATTTTTAATTTTAGTTCATGCTTATTTCATGAAGTTTATAATGCACTGGGATAGCCTGGGAGATTAAAAAGAAGACAAGTCTCTTAACTACAAGAATGCTGCTGGTCTACTTTGCTCAAAAAATTATAAGGTGTACAGTAACATATAGTTCTACAGCTTTACAGTGAAAAATGTTTACTTTGTAGTAGACCTCATGGAGTTCAAGATGGTTAATTTCTAGTTAAACAGGTACAGAATTTCAGCCTTAACAGTTAACTGTCTTTAGTAGTTTTTATTTTAAGATGCTCAAAAATCTTTGTGCATCAATTCAAAATATTTTTGCCACGTTGAATTTAAGGTAGTATTCTTATGCCAATATTATTAACTAACAACTGACTGCATATTTTCCTCGTAAAGTTCCATGCACATAGGCAAATGTACCTGCAGCATTTTATAAAGAAGAGGGAAACAAGAGGGCCAAGTTTAGGGCTTGGTTCAAAAAAAATGGTGATTTGGTTTAATTTGAGTTGCAGGCTAGGTTTGGTGTTGAGGCTAATAGTTTCCATAGCACTTGTTTTAATGCTACAGTTGCTGTTCTGTCCTGCTCTGCTGTTTTTAAAGTTGTTTAAATGACTTTTATATTTTTATTGTTAATTTTAATTTGGGACATGAAACAGAATGGTGGACTATCAAATCTTTTTTTACATGAATAATAGGAAAAAGATTTGACCAATTTACTTAGTGTAAGAAGAGATTTGAGTGTTCAATCTGTATTTTAACACCGGCAATTTCAAAATCCCTTCCCCACCAAGTTTCCAGCCCAAATAGGAGATGTTTAGATTTCTGTGTTCCTTGTTGGTTTTAATCTGCAGTTACATGCTGCAGAAAAAGCCAGTGTTTATTAATTTAAATCCCTAGCACTGGCTGATCTCTGTAAATCATAAAATACAGAAGTCTGCATTACATCTAGTCAGACAACCGATCCATCTAATCTATTGTTCTGGCAGGTGGTGGTTCATTGGAGTCTCATAAAGACCTCTTTTCAAGATGCTTTTATCTGGAGCACCTTGGGGCTGGATTTGGGGGGTTCAGTAGGCAGAACTGTGAGCTATGGCCCTTCTTCCTTCTGATCTGCTATATTTATTCTGAATGTAAACTTCAAAAATTGGCAGCTTTTCTCCAGGTGTCTTCCACATGTTTTGGACTTCTAGTCAAATTCAGTGCCTCGTCCAGCACAATGAAAGGTCAGAATCCTAGCTGTTTTAGTCCATGCATAGGTTCCCAAACTTTTTTGCCCCGTAGACCACTTGCCGACTTATTTGTTTTCCGTAGACCCCCTGCCCTCTGCAAAGCTTTGATACAAGTCTAAACTTGCACCCCCAATTTTTTCTCTCTCTTACGTGGACCCCCTGCAAGTCGAAATTGACCCCTGGGGGTCCATATAGACCACTTTGGGAACCTATGGGAGGGTACCAGGTACAGGAAAGCTGTTTTATATTTTAAAAAATTCAGTTGAGGAGAAAAAAATGAAAATTGATGGGACTACCGTCCAAAAAATGAGATGAAACACAACTGGGACTGGAAAAAAATTGTGGACGGTGTCATTCTTCCTTTGGCTCTCAGTACCATTCAGATGTTAAGCTTCATTGGTAGTTTACACTGTGATGTTCCTAGGCTGTTTTCCAGCAAATATAATCAAATGTTCAAACTTAGAATCAAGATTAAGACTCCCATTACCAGTGGAGAAGTCATATGGGGGCACTGTAATTTACCTTGTTCTGTTTCCTCTTCACCCCTAGTTGCAAGAGGACTTTTATGGCATTGATATGGACACAGCAGTTTTGAGATGAATAGAAACACGTGTCAAGGTCCATTTGACCTTGCAGTCAGAATGATTATTGTAATGTATGCAATGTTATTCCAAGGATATTGGTGCAACCTCACTTACTCTGTGTTTACTTGGTGCTTTTTATCCAGCTACCTGGATGTAGCCCTGTAGGATAGGCAGCAGTTACATTTGTGAAATGCCCAGTGAAGGGATTATCTGGTCACACCTCTGCTTATCATGCTATCATCAATTAGCTGACTGCTGGATTTTAATTGTGTACCCAATCCATATATGCAAGAGTGGATCAAAATGACATGTCTTAGCTAATGTTCTGTGCTTTCAGTTCACCTTAAAATTAAATATCTGTCAATGACAGGAAGAGAACAATCACACTTCCCTACCTTTATTTCAGTGTTTTCTGCTTTCTCATTTCCTTCTCTGCCTCCCTCCTTTGTTTTCCTGTGTTAAACTAAACACTTTGTCTCTTGTATCCTATGAGTTTGGTCAAAAATGAAACCCTGGAAAGAACTTTTAAGTAGTTGCTCAATTTTGCCTGTGTGTATTAAAGACCACTTCCATGGAAAGGGCAGTGGGTGGATAACATTAAATATCAAAACAAGCTCGTAGGATATAAATAAAAATAAGATAAACTACTTTGAGATGGATTTATTTTTAATCATAAGGGAAGTTTATTTGCAATTAGGAAGTTGAAACTTCAATCCTTTATTTACTTACCTCAGAGTAATACCCTTTTGAAGTGGGTCTCACTTCAATGTAGATACATATAGGATTGTTTTGTAAGGTTCTCTGGACTCCTCTGACAGAACACTTTAGAAAAGATTCAGGTATTTTCACTTGAATAGTACTTTCCTGATGTTCCTTTAGAGCTTATTTTTGGCTGTTTATTTTAACATACCATTTTTCATTGTGTAGAAGAGAAAGTCAAGGAAGGCCAGTGTACATACACATTGGAACAAAGGCTTCTTGACATGAAAACACACTCAACTATGTAAGCTTTTGGCACATTTTTTAATGAGGAGCTATGCTTTGTTTGAAAGAAAAGCATATACCCTTTGAATTGCATAACTTATCAAGATGTGCCAAGCTGGCCACATCTCAGGTGAATATAAATTGATACTGGTTATGAGGGCTGTCATATTTTAGTCTGGAGAGTGGCTCATTCCAAATCCTTTTTGTGTTCAGAACAAACAGGCATTGGCCAGAATGATTTACAGTTAGCACAGTATGAGATACATGTTCAGTGCTTGAAAAATTTTAGAATGTCTCACCAGTCAGTCAAAAATTTCACCAGTCAGCATGACCGGACTATAGCCTTGCAATTTATGTTTAAACTGAAATTTAAATTTAAACTAGGCACTTTCTACATAACAATGCGTACAAACCCAAAATAAATATACCCTCAGATTTGGGTTGCTTTATTACCTGCGTGCCTGTGGGGTCATGAAGCTTGTATTTTGAATGCCTTTCTTTTGAATGTCTCCAGCAAAAATAAAACTGAAAGCAAAAGCGCCCAGCCTCTTAAGGAGCCAGGTTGTTCGGTTGAAATTGGGAGCAGGGAATCTCCATATTCTCCAGCATATGACTACTCTACTTTCTCCTGCAGAGCTATATATCTATGTGCCGCTCGAACTCTTCTCACGAGAAGAGGGCTGTTTTTCCTTTTGCAATGGGAAGGGGGAGGGGAGGACTGCAGGATCAGAGAGAGAGAGAGAGAGAGAGAGACGGACTCAGAGTAAGGAGGGAGGGAGGGACAGAGGGAGCTGTGGCTCGTCAAGCAGCGTTTTTTCACTCGTCACAGACGAGTGGACTTTACAAGCCCTGTACATGTTACAAGGTGAGTTCTCCAGATGTGTGTGAACTCTCTGAGAACAGGCATGTATGAGGAGTCTTTGAACCTTGACATTTAGTGCTTTTAGACAGCTGGATTTTAGTAGCTGACAAAGAGGAAGTTCTCAGGTGGCACATAACTGAATGTGCAGAAGTAAAAATATACGCAGTGGCGCTATTGCAGAATAAGAAGTATTTAGGAGGTGCATATCATGCTAAGGTGATAACCTTTGTAGGCCATCCCAAAAGGGACAGCCCCTGGGAATCAGGGGCTGTCCACACAGACATTTGTCCCACTTTTTGGTATGCTGATGGCTTGGGTTGGTTCACTCTTTTTTCCCCCCAGCAACTTCATAATGGACATTGATGGAGTGGACCAATTTGCCCCAACTTAATTTAAAAAAATAAATAACCCTGTCAGGGGGTTCTTCTATTTTGGTACGGGTTGGAGGGTTCCAGTTTAGCCCATTCCTAGTGAATGTGGTCAGTTGGAATAGACTACACTAGGGCCTTGCTGTTCCTTCTGGTGTTATTTTCCAGTATCCTGAAGTAGCTTACAAGCTGCTTCAGGATATAAAAAATTGAACATTTCCCCAATTGTCTACAGAGGGTCAGGGGAAGTGAAACAATTTTTTTATTGCATCCAGTAGATCATTTATTGCTGATGCAATAAATCACTTTGATTAAATTTAAAAGCATGTTTTTCTTTGCCTGTCTGTGTATTGCTGATTAAAACCACGGCTACAGGCAGTTTTTCAATCAGCAGTACACAGACAGGTAAAGAAAAAACTATTTTTAAATTTAATCAAAGTGATTCATTGTATTAGCAATGATATAGCAGATGTAAAAATAAAATAAAATCACTTCTCCTGACCCTCTGCTGACAATCAAGGGAAACATTTAATTGACACAAAGGTTCAGACAGGTCAAATGGCACCAACCTCAACCAACCTTTTGTAGCTCAATCCAGCCTACAACAAAATAGCCAGTCTGGATGGGCCCTTAGTTAGCTCATAAATGGCAAGCAGTAAACAAATAACTGTGAGGCAATGTAGATAGAATGTTGAACCAGGAGTTCTGGATTCAAATCACTACTGGCCCATGGAAACTTGTTGGGAGGGGACAATGATAAGCCACTTCTTGAACATCTTGCATATTTCAGAAACCGTGTTAGGTTTTGCATGAGTTGGAAATGATGGAAATCCTTTTAGAACAAAACATAACTAGGTGGAATGAAACACTAACATTAGGAAAATTAACACTAAAAATGAGACTGACTGCAAAAACAGACACGGAGACTTCTAGGATCCAAGCTCTGGTGCCTGCACAAGCTCGAGTGGGCTGGATTTCAGGTTCATGAAGTTCCAGGAGCTGGGGCCACATGAATATGATTTTCAGAACTTCATAAAGGATGTGAGAAAGAAGTTTAGAGAGGAGATTCACAGATCAAGGGAGAATGGGGAAAGAATTCCAAGCAGTTTGTTGCAGAATGAGAGTGACTCATTTATTTTGGTTCTGGGACATGGTAGCAAAATGGAAGAGAGAACTATTGGGGAGGCTGCTTCTGAATAGGGTAAAGCATGTTAAAATTGCCTCCCAAAGTCCATAGAGTCTATGAGGATTAAAAAAAAACTTTTTAAAAACCTTTTTTAAGGGATATTGGGGGCCTCCTATGGCCTGTGAGCTGCATTTTGCCCACTTGTAATGTGTATTGTAATTCAGATGTTGTCAAGATTATGGCCAGGACAGAGAGGCCCTCACAAACTACTCAGCCAAACTACCACACTTTCTTGGTGGGGGTAAGCTCCAGGGCATCAATGTGCTGATGGCTGGTGGAGATCTTCCTGCCTGGTACCCCTTCCATCACTCTGAGTCACCTTGACTCCTCAGTGCTCCAGAGGTACCTAAAATTCACAAGGTGGCACACTTTTAACTTGCACACTAAACTTGTCAGGTAGGAATGTAAAGAATTTAGTAGGTACATGAGATAAAACCTTTCTTTAGTACCAGTCAACCCTCTATTCCCAGAATAACAGGATACACTGCTACAGAATTTTATTATTTTATTAAAGATGTTGCAAAATAGTCAGAAAGAAGTAAGGTTCCAAGCAGTTTAAAAAAGTAATTCCAGAATTCCAAAAGCAGTCAAAAAGCTGTAGAAGAAATATACATTCAAGAAAGGTTTGAGACAAGAGCAATTCCAGAGCAGTTCCCACAGAAAATAAGAAAGCTAACTATCCTAGACTGTTATTTACATTGAAGCAGAACTTCATCATAGTTCCAGAGCATATGCAGAGTATAAATCAGGTAGCCAGACAGCAAGCAGGCATAGCATTCTCCTTAGAGATACTAGGCTAAACTAAGCAAATTTTCCATGCCATTTTACACCCATCATCTACTTTTTTAGACCTTTCAAGGACGTTTCACCAATCAGGCTTTGCGTTTCCCCAAATTTTCCAGAAGGAGAGAGTAACTTTTCCAAAGTAACTTTACTTTTTCCCCCTGCCCTTCTTCTTGGCTGAAGCCAGTTCTCCTGATTAGCTGGTACCAGGAGTGAGTGAAATGTGGCCTTGGAAAGTCCTTTTTATACTGATGACACAGCTGGCAAAACCTTCCAATTCATAGGCAATTTCTCCCCCTCTCGTCTGGCCTACCCATCTCAGCACAAGCTAACAAACCTGAGTTTCAAGGGCAACTAAAACCATCATCCCCTCTTTTCTTAGTATCTTGCTAAGTGTGGACATCTGTTTTGATCCTGAGGGCTGGTTACCCCCAAAATGAATCTGGTGGACCATATTACACCTTGGAGGCAGGATTCATACCCCAGGCCCGTGCACCACCTAATGTCACATGTCCTCTCTGCAGTGCCTGTTTGTGTCTTCTCAGTGCAGAAAGAGGCACAGACCTGTTCCTCCAACATGGAGACTCCCTATCTTGGTGAATGAGGTGGGGTAGAATCCTGTGGTGATTTGAGATAACAGTGAGTTGTTCTCTGACCTGCTTGCATTCCCAGTGGGAAAGGGACAAGAGACATGGATGCTGCTGTTATTTCCTATCTTGATTGATGATAGCAACAGGATTCCCCTCCTCACTCCAAGGCTAAAGCTTCTCCAGACCTACTATAGGCTGTATACGAACTATATGGGGGATGAGGATTTGCTTCCGCCAATCTGATTCATGTTCCTCTGGATTCTGGAATGACCCCAAAGTAGTGACTATAGTAGGAATCACATTCACTGATTCTGGCTCTGCTGTACTACAAGGCTCTTCCTGTATCCCCAGGTACTGTACTGTGAAGCTCACATCACTCAGCTGTGTGGTGATGTCAGCTGTCTGTATCCTTGTTGAGTAGGATTGACCTCAAGGTATACCAGCATTTATACATAGCACTAGAATGGAATGTTGTCCAGACCGTTGTAGAAACTGCAGCCTGCCATAAAATAGCCTTTCCATGTTGTCTGATAAAATGTCTTGTGTGATGCAGAAGCTTGCATACTCCAGTCCAAACAAATGTTGGTCTAGTAAACATTCCTCTTATTTCTGTTCTGTGAGTTCAGCTGAGTTCAGTTGCATGTGCTGGCCTGCTGGTACTTTTGTACTGGCACTTATGTTGTTTTGTAATGCTTTCGTACATGGTCCATAAATCTTGGAATGGTGAGTGTGTAGTGTGTCAGTACAGGCTCTTACTGCCTTCCCTTTACTGCTGCATAGTCCCTGAATATACTGACATGGTGGAAGTATGAGGAACATGTTGTGCATATGCCTGTGATGAAGGAAATCTGAAACTGTTCTTAAATATTCTGCAGCAAACCTATTTTGCACACATCTGTCCTAAACTTTAAGATTGTGGTCCCCAACCTTTTTGACACCAGGGACCAGTTTAGTTGAAGACCATTCTCCCAGGGACCGGGCTAGGGGGGAGTGCTTGTTATGCAGTAGTTTTTTGGATAGCTTTGAATCGAGCTCATAAAGGAAATGGCAAGCAGGAGCAGGAAGTGAGCTGCAGTTGAAGCTCCGCCTCCTGTTAGATCAGCAGCAGCTTAGAACCTAATAGGAGCATGCTGACAGGAGGCGGAGCTTGGCTTGCCGCTCACCTCCTGCTCGTCGCTCATCTGTCCCAGCGGCCCAGTCCTTCCAAGGCCACACACCGGGACCAGTCCGTGGCCTGGGGCTTGGGGACCCCTGCTTTAAGACACTTGAAGACTGCTGAGATTTTTCTGATTTTTTTTCATTATCTTGTGGGCTCATTGAAAGTGATGTTACACTGCTGGTTTATAAACATTATTTCAAAGAACAGATTATTACATGATCAGAAAAGGCGGGGGAAGCTGTGTGAACCTTATATGCAATCCAAATGCAAAGGTGTGTGATACCTTTATTAGATCACTAAAAAAACCACAAACAGTATGAATAGCCAACCAGAGCACCAT
Organism: Intellagama lesueurii; assembly: GCA_037013535.1. Lineage (NCBI taxonomy): Eukaryota > Metazoa > Chordata > Lepidosauria > Squamata > Agamidae > Intellagama > Intellagama lesueurii. The sequence goes on from JBAJHW010000004.1 coordinate 165,920,880, forward strand.
CTGCAACTTAACATGGACCTTTAACATTATCCATGTAGAACCACAGAACTTCTGGTCACCCAATACTGTGGAGAGAATGCTGAATGACTGGCAATCCTTTATCTAACAAGATTGAGGGAAACATTCCAGTTCATATCACCGGAGGTAGAATCTGAATCCTGTGCTTCTGATCTAAGTCAACAGTCTCTGTTTGGAAACTTACTTTTAACAAAGGAACTTAGCATGCACATCTGGCCCAGATTTTTCAAATGTTCATGCTTTTTCTGCACAATCCTTAGATCTGTAGTGCCCAGCCTGACAAAGACCTGTACAGGGTACAAAGGTACCTCATGTCTGTGCCTTTTTTCAATGGTCTAATAAACTTATCACCCACACTTATCTTTAAATTGGGCTGGGTGGATTTTCTGGGGTCAGGACTGTATTGTTTTCCCCAGCTGATAATGTATCAGTTGGGTTTTGTAGGAATTGTTGGCAGAACTTTCCGGGATTTTGCAGATTTTGCTGAGAGTGGCCAAGCCCATACTGATATAAAGAATTTAACAGGTTCATTTGTCTTAAGTATTCATAGTTTGTATTTTTACTGTGGGAATGTGTGAGCCATCTTGCACAAAAACTGCTTTTCTTTTACCATTATTGCCACTAAGTCGAGCATGTTTTGCTGTTTTACAGATTCGGCAAAGTACATTTGTGGAAGAACAGGAATTGAAAGCTAGATACCTGATCCCTAGTTGGCGATTTAACAGCTAGACTGTTCCAGTCCTTTCCAGGTAATAACAACAATAACAATAACAATAATACAGATGTTCTTTTCAATGCCAGATGTTTCTTGCAACTTAGTAGAAACCTTTCATTTAAGAAATAAGGTTTACAGTGCCACCTGGTGGCTACAGATAAACCTTCCTTAGAAATCTTAGCATAGTTAAGTGAAGAATTCTAAATGTGCCATCAGTACAGTACAGAATGGCTTCTGTTTTTTCACAGTACCGCATATGGCTACATATGCACTTCTAAACATTAATGGAGCTTTCCCTCTCTTTCCTCACTTAAAGTTTAAATTACATTGTACTTCCCCTGAAAGGTATAGAGAATGCTTTTATGTTTAGTCTTTTTCTTCATCTGCAGAGAGAACAGCAAGCCTTTAATTCAGGTGGTATTTAATGCTGGTAAGTTGGAGGCCATGAAAGGGATGGGGAGAAGTCATATCAGCACATGCTATTTCTTGGCATGGTGTGAAATTTATTAAGTTTAAAACCTCTAACTATGCATTGGAAAAAGTTCAAGGACTTATAGAGCAGAATTGGCTTCAAGGCTCCCTAAAGTAGACCACCCCTTATTGCTTTTGTTCCCATAAACTGGCATTTACAGTCTCAATAACTCTCTCTGAGATTCTGATAAGAGAAAGAATAAAAAGTTCAAGTTTATTCACAGTTATGAATAAATAAAATGGGATATTGTAGAAAAATAATGACTGGTTACATGAACGGAGCTTAACTGATTCATAGCTACTTATTGACTAACTAAATGACTGACTGAATAACTGACCCCTGACTGAAACTAGAGTGGGGAAAAAATTCTTAGGTAGAGGGGCGTGGCTCTCTTCAAAATCTAAGGCAGAGAGGGACCAATTGGTTGCTGCTGGATTGATTGACAGTCATATGAAGGTTGCAGTAATTCCAGCGTTATTGACCTTAAGGGATTGGGTGTGTAGCACAAGGAGAACTGCCTAGCCTACATGTTATCAAGTATTGTGTGTTAGAGCAGTGGTCTCCAACCTTTTCCGAACCACGGACTGGTTGGGGGGCGGGGGCATCCCCCTGCTCACGGGTGGGCGGGGCATGCTCGTGGGCGGGTGGAGCACACATGCGCAGATGGATGGGGCGCACTCTTGCGCATGCGCACAGGGCGGGGCACGCTTGCGGGTGGGCGGGGCACCCGTGCGGGTGGGCAGGCCATGTGTGCAGGCGGATGGGCGTGCGTGGGTGGAGGCGGGAGATCTATCTCCTCAGTCCGGTCCTGCAAAGGCCACGGACCATCAGCAGGCCGCAGACCGGGGGTTGGGGACCCCTGTGCTAGAGAACAAGTAGAGTCGCAGAGAGGTCCTTCAACAATGGAGGACACCTTATAAACAAGAAACAGCTTGTTCTGATGGGTTTCTTGTTCTAGAGGAGCTCCTGAGGGACTGACTGTCTCTCCTGGGCTTTGTCCTCTTCCCAAGACCCAGACAGCTTTAGACCAGGAGAAGCCAACTTCCAAGGCTCCATGGGGGGGGCATATATGCTGTCTCTGGATCTTGGATGGAGACATGCCCTCCTACAGATGCCCCCAAATACCTTGAAATAAAAGTGCAACCACCACGACCACCTTGTTCAAATCTCTTGGAGGGTGTAGTTTGCTCTGTATTTTTCCAGTTTGGCCTCTTCTACAGCTGATTTTAAACTTTTTAAATCCTAATGACCCAGTGGGTCATTCCCACTTTTCAGAGCAGGTCTTGTAAGACCTAAAACAGTCTCTGAGGGGATGAAATTGAATCTACAGGGGTGACGCGTCTGCCTTAAAGTACTGGTTATCAGAGCTTAGTGTTCAAAAGCTTGTCTGCCATTGTTTGCTTGAGTGTGTTGGCGGGTGGCCATTGGAGGGGTCAAAGCCATTGCTGGTGAGAATGGTGGTGTGTTCATAGAACCCAACTCAGGATTACAATCTGGATTTCCCAGTTCAGGACGTTTGTGGCACTCAGGCCTAGCCTGGGCTATTGCCCCAACCCCAATTAAGTGTTATTGTCCAGATTTGTGCTCATCGTTTGGCTCATGACAGATGCCATGGAGCCCTGATATGGAGGTTAAGCACAGCCCCTGGAGCTCTTATGCTCCTTCCCCTGCCTTCTATAATTTTAAGTAACTGTAGTTTGCTGTGGTGTCTAAATTGGATCAACTATAATTTACAGCAAAATTTGTCTCTGGATATCAGACACTGTGGCTTGTTGCAGCCATCTCATGCCATGGATGAGAGGTGTTTTCACTAGCCTGGTGAGAAGGTGCTTGTAATTTTTGATTTAGGGCAATTCAGATTTTGAAGTGAGGCACCCTTCTGTCCAAGTCTGTGACCCACCTTCCTGGGATGATGTTACTCTCTGCTGCTCCTCTATCCATAATTTGCTAGTTGGCTCTGTGACCTCTAAATTGAGCCTCAGAAAGTCTTCTCCCTTCAGGAGTTTAAACTTTTTTTCTGTGAAATAGGTAGCATCTATTATAGATAATATTGATAAATAGATATTAATTTTGATTAATATTGCCTAATCAGTGGACATTGAATACTGCAGATAAATACTGTTTTTAAATTGTGCATAATATTAGCATTCAGTGTCAGCTCTATTCTATTCTTTTTTTAATTTTGAATTTTTTGAACATAAAGCAGTGTAAAATTATGTGTATCATTAACTCTGCTGAATTGTGTCTTACGCATTTGTCCACTAGAGGTCAGTCTTCAGCTGATGTTAAATTTATCATGTTACATAGTCGGACTACTGTTAAGAAAGTAGACTAGACAGAGAACAGTTTAATGCGGAGAAGTCAACAAAAGTTTATGTGAATTTTGCCAGAAAGATCTGCGGGCAGGATTACAGCATTCTGATTGGAGATATTCCCTGCACAATTCTTACAAATTTTGATGGTGACCTGATGTTTCAATATATAAAATGTTACATGACAAACTGTACTCTTTACTAGCTCTTCACCTGGAATCTAACCATTTATTGGATTCATATGCCTTTCTGTTTACAAAAGGGCCTTTGATAAGTTAAGTAATATTTTGTTTACATCTCCATCCATCTGCTATGTCCTTAAACATACTTGTACTAACACTTACTCGGTTACTATGTATTTATTATATTAATTATATTGTAGAATAGCTTAAATCCAGCATCACACTAGCAGACATCTGCTAGCACAGAATCTGCATCTTCCATCCCTTTGGACAAGACTTTGAGAACTTATAGGAGGTAGGAGTGGGTCTTTCGCAGTTCTACTGATGGAAGTGGTTCTGTTGATGGAAAAACACTGTTGTATCCCACCCTATGTTCCTGTCCTAATAGATAATAGCACCAAGCCGGCATGCACATCAACCTCCAAGATTCGTGGCAAGGGCTCTTTATGTACCAGCAAAGAATGGACTGAAACTTATGACTTTGCCTGCATTACATGACAGGATTCTGACACATTGTATTCCAGAATAGTTCACATCAATTTTGTGAGAGATGGGAGCACCCTCATAAGTACGAAAAGAAAAAAGCAAGGCATAGAACAAGATGATGATTGATGAATTGTATTTAAACTGGAATTCATGTCTAGTTTGGACCATGCTGACCTTTTTTTGGGTGGTCTTGGTTAGAGACGGATGCTGCAGCATTACTCTTATTGGCATACATGTCTGCTGTGAGTTAAAAAATCAATGTGAGCATTTGCAGAGTTGCACAACTGGTTTGTGACAGCAAATGCCTAGTGCCAGCTTCCCGACTTCTGGCAGTTTACAGCTAAGATTTACACTGATGGAGTTACGCTGGTGGGTGTAACGGTAGTAGGATTCTGGCTAGCGATCAGTTGTTTTACAGCTAGATCTTTATTTCCTGAATTAAGGACATTTTGTGGTTTTTTGCTTTGTTTTAGCATATAATGAGAGATTCAGTTTTTAAGATAACCTCCCCAAAATGATTCATTGACTAGCAAGTCTATAATTAACAACCTTGTTTCTTTGTTTGAGCACAACTTTCTCTTGTTCTGGTCCCTGGTTTGGGTTTGAGGACTTAAAAAATGCAACTACACTTGTATTTACTGAAACAGTGGCTGTTAACTTTGTCCCAAACCACAGATGACACAAAGAAGATAAACAATTTATATCTTTATTTGTGTCAGCATTTAATGTAGTAATATAGGAATAACATGCTATCTAACAGAGTTAGGAATTTAAAAGCAAGGTATTCTGGTTAGTGAGTACTGTTAATTAAATCAGCCAAGGAAGTTTTACCATTGGCCATACAGAAAAAAATCGTATTTTATTGTTTTTGTTTCTGGGAATACAAAAGATTTTCCAGTATTTCTGACATCTAGTTCTGAGGAGGAAGTCAGCTGTCCTCTGTTATAAGTCCCTGTGCTCTCTCTTTACGAGCAGCGGCATTTAATATAGAAGAAACCAGGTTTAGTTTGGTTGGTAGGGGACAATTTTAAATTGCCAGTAGTCATCAGCCAGACATTCAATAGTAGTACTGCATAATAGAATGCAGTGATTATTTCAATCCTGGTTTATTATGGTTTTGGCCATACTGTACAAATAATTCTGTGTTCTTGATAGGGAAGAGGTAACACAACACACATTTCCTTTTACAGTCAGATATTATATGCAATTGGGGGGGGGGACTGCTGACTGAATTACATGGCTAATGGCTGTGAACAGGAAATAGTAGTGGAAGCTGTGTGCATTTGGCAAAGAAACAGCAAACAGTATATTTGTGTAAAGATGACAGAAGGGCCCTGTAAAAGAACATGGTGACTGAAATCCTGTTCAAGTTGGTGTAACAAAAGTTATGCATATGGAAGTGTTCAAGGCCTTACATCCAAGCATCCAGCACTGCACAGTTGATCGTGCATTTCACATCATTGTTGCACGGTTCATATTGGAGTTGTGAAATTGACTGTGCAGTTCACGATTGCACGGTTCATGTCATAGTTGCACAGTCTGTTGCGCAATTATGTCGGGACCTGAGAGGATGCTTCATGCATATTACTTCCACTCTGTCGTGATTTTTTCCTACTATTTCCACAGCTTCACATTACACATTAAAAACATAAATCAAAACTCAGGCTATAAGGAAATGCTGTTATTTAGCTGCTTTCCAAAAACTATTTGGATGTTTGCAAGGTGACTGGCTGGAGCATCTCCTTATCTGCTGCTTAATCTCTAGAACACCTTAAGAATGAAAGCTGCCAATTTTAGTTATAATAACTGTTAAAGCTAACATCAGTAGATTCCATTACATTGCATTATTGTCTTTAGAAGGGTTTAACTGGCCCTTTAAGTAATAGGTTTGTGTGGCTTCACAATGCCATTGAAGGAACATGTTGACATGAAAAGCATGTGGAGGGGGGAATATGAAGTAGCCAGAGTTTAGTGTAGGTAACATATGTTGTATGGCTCCTATCCTTTCCCTCTACCATTAAACAGAACGTACTGTTATGCATAACCTGACTTATTGTACTGAGTAAATGACCTTTCTTCCATTTGTTTGTTTCTATATGGAAATCTTACTTCCTCAGAATTGTCCTTAATAGTTATTAGCAGAGTGTCTAACAGATGTTATTCTTTAGGTTAAGGTGGTGTAGTGAATATTCACTTCAGAGAAAAAGACCAGGGAAGGTGGGATAGGCCCATATTTTAAATGACACAGCCATACACAATAAACATTTTTTAAAAGACACCTTCCAGTGAGAGTGAAATAAGCACTTACAATGATAATGTGTATGGTAGAGGTGGGGGATCTGGTGATCCACAAAGTGTGGCAGGAGTGCACCCCACATCCCTTAGGAGACAGAAGGGGGCTTTTATTTTTCCCCCTCCAAAATAAAAAGCAGGCTTTGTGGAGGTGTTGAAAGCCATTAGGGTTGTTGGAAAGCCACAGCTGGACTCCCAAGGCCCTCATGGAGCCCCTGGGGCATATGTTGCCCACTCCAAGGAGTAGGGTAATATAAGCAGCATTTGTGACCATTTTTTTGCCTTGTAGAACGTGATCTTCATCATCTTCAGACAACTTTTTTTTTCTCTGTCTTGGAGAAAAAGGGATGTATTAATTCTCTCTGGTTGTTTTCAGTGGGTCATAACCATACCATGGTGTATAAAACTGTGCCTCAGACCATTAGTCATTCTGAGGTAAGGGCTATGCTGTAGCTGTATATTTTGAAATGCAGGAATCCTCATGATATCTCCCGTAGTAATTTCCCTAAAGAGAATCCATAGTCATACTTCTAGGAAGGGAAAGGGAGAGAGAGGAAAGGATCCTACTTCTCTGTTATTTGTATTCAAAGAAACTAAGAGTCTGATTTAAAACTCCATAAAGAAATGCCAAACTCACTTACAAATGCAATACAGTGGTGCCTCGACTTACTAACGTCCCTACTTATGACCATTTCGAGTTACGACCAGCTCCGGCCGCAAAATTTGGCTTCTACTTGCGACTGGAGCTTCCACTTACGAACAGAAAAAGGCAGGGGAAAAAGGCGGGAAATTCAAATTTCTAACTGTAGGTGGCGATGAGGTTGCTTCTTTGTAGCTCTTTCGCCCCAGCAGTTAGAGAGTTTGCGATCGATCGGAGGAGGCTTGGGACTGCCTCGCTTCTGCTTCTGAGTGAGTGTGTGTGTGTGTTTGCAGGGAGGCTTCGGGCTGCCTGGTAAGGTAAGGTGCTGTTTTCTGCTTTTTAAAAACTGTTCTGGTTGTTTTTGCAGCATGGTTTTGAGCTGGGGGGGGGGGGGTTATGTTTCTGTGCTGTGATGGGTCTTGGGGGATTTGTTTTTTTGGTTTCCCCCCATTTCCGATGGGTCTTGGGGGTTTTTGTTGCTTTTTGGAGTGTTTTTTCCCATTTCCGATGGGTCTTGGGGGTTTGGTTGCTTTTGGGGGGTTTCCCCCCATTTCCGATGGGTCTTGGGGGGTTTGTTTATTTTTTGGCTTCCCCCCCATTTCCGATGGGTCTTGGGGGGTTTGGTTGCTTTTTGAGGTTTTTTTTTTTCCATTTCCGATTGGTCCTGCATGCTTCCCTTACTTTTTCTTTTGTTTTCTTTGCATTTCCGACCTGCCCCCTTTGTTCTCTGTGCATTTCCGATCTGCTTCGTTTGTTTTCTGTGCATTTCCAATGGGTCTTGCACGCTTGATTGCTTTTCTCCCCCCCCTTTCAGCCGGAAGGGATTAATCACATTTCCAATGAGTCTTGCAGTGATTTTTTTTTTTTTTTTGGTGATTGTTTTCTTCGGCCGGAACGGATTAATTGCATTTTAATGCACTCCTATGGGAAATGGTGCTTCAATTTACGACCATTTTGAGTTACGTCCATCTTCTGGAACAGATTATGGTCGTAAGTCGAGGCACCACTGTACTAATAAAATCTCACAGTAAAATGTATGGGTCATGAGTGTCACCCTGTGCATTAGTTACCTGGAAATAAGCTCTGTTTTACTCAGTCCTTGACAGCATCAAATCAACTTGTAAGGTTTACTGAGTTTTTACAAAATGAAAACAAAAACAAAAGCCTAGCTAGCAGGAATACAAACAACCATGCAAAAAAGTGTGACCTTTCAAACTGGTAGCTTGAAGAAGGAAGCTCATCAGAGCAAACCCCTTTGCATAATTATTATCCTCACCCTCTAACTTCTTCCATGCTAATCTGCTACAAACAATAGGAGAAACTGAATGCGGTGTTGTCACCTCACTGTTGTGCCAGAGCAAAGAGAGATAATCAATTGCCATGGTGCTCCGACAGATGTTTTCATCAGTGCTGCTCTAAAATTAAAGTTCCAGAGCTATGCTTCCCTACACTCTTTATATATAGCCTCATTGTCTGAAATCCTGTGGCACAGCTCCACGTGTGCAATATCAGGAAATTTGATAAAAAGCTTCGTTTGGCGATTACTGAGTGCATGTGACTTGAACACAGTCCCTACCCTGAAATCGCCAAATAAAGCCTTTAAGTAGCGGTGATTTCCTGCTGCTGGTGACATCATTTTTGTTGTTTGCACAGAGCTGCACAACAAGATTTCAGCCATAGAATAACAACATACAGAATGTTGCATATTATATAAAATGTGTTGGTTTCAGCATATAAGAGTAGTTTTTGAAGTATGTGACCTGTTTAAGGAGTGGTTTGCCAGTGAGTTTCCATGACCAAAGGGGGATTTGAACCCTGATCTTCTGAATCTTAGTATAACACTCTGTCCACTACACCACGCTGGCTACAAAACAAAACAATGCACACCCTTCTGTTTTTTTGTTTGTGTGACTGATATTAAGACACGTTCACAACAACACTTGATTTTAGCAAAATACAGCACTCTAGAGTGTTGTTATTTACTTTAAACATTGTTTAAATTTCTTAACCATTATACAAACATTGGAAAAGAAAATATTCTCTCTCTACAGGCTTATAGTAGACACAGTAGAAATGGGGGGGAAAGGGGGGGAGGGAAAGAGTCAAACTTCTTTGTTACATACTGGCTGGAATGCTGTTCATGCAGCTGTGTTGTGTAAGGATAACGGTATCATAAGTTTTATTTTCAGAAATAAAAAAATTCCATGCCCCACCCCACAAAGGTCCAGAGGTTATCATGTAATCTCTTTCATTGTGGAGATGCCATTGGAGATGTGAGTTGGGGGAGGAGTCTTTAATGAGTGAAAATTGGTGGAATGACCTTCAGGCACTTATCAGGATCAGCTGAAAAAGGAACCATTCAGGGAAGAGAAGAGAAATGGTAGCTGAACTCCCCATTGAACCAGTGGAGTGAACTATACTATCTTGCGTCTCTCTGTGCTCTAGCCGTTAAAATGGCTATGGGTAAATAGCCGAGTGTTCATGAAGAGAGGAGGTGTGAAATGGCCATTGGTCCCTGCTGAGCTGATGGATTAGAAACGTCATGAGTGACTTTGTCATTCTCTCTCAGCCTAAACTAACTCATTGGTAAGGTGCTAGTTATCTCTAAAGGACAAAAATTGGATTGAGTTTTGGGTGAGTGAGAGACAAAATAGCCATAAACATAATACTTTATTGCTGGACTCAATTACATTTCAGTTTTGAGTTGAACTCTGTTAGTCATGGATGATGAGCTCAGCCTTGTGTAAGCAATGAAGTACACAGTCTCTAAGAAAATAAACTGCAGGTTTTTGCCTATAAACATATTTTGTCATTAATCTGAGAATCTGAAGTTAGGAATTAAATACGAAAATAAATTTTCGTATGGAAAATATTACTAAAATAGTAGGGTTAGTAGTGGATGGTTTTATTTTAAAACTTAATTTTTAAAAATCATTGATTTTTTTTATTCACCTTGCCTATATGGCTCAGGTCCAGGCTATCTGAAAGACCATTATTTTTATGTAGAATCATCCCGCAAACAATCTCAATCCTAGGCACCATCTCTGCCCACAGATTGGACAGTGGTTTGGGAATGATCCCATGTTAAAATCATGTAGATCCAGGAGGATCCATGCTACAGTGGTGCTTTGTGCACCACTGTAAAGCTAGGCACCCCTCATTTCTCTGTTGTATTCTGTGGATTTCACAGTATTTGGGGGCAGATCCCATGTTAAAATCATAGGGATGAAGGAGGATCCATGCTTAGATCAGAATTTTTGCACCACTGTAAAGCCAAGCACCCCTCATTTCTGTGTTGTATTCTGTGGGTACAAATGGAAAGAGCTGGAGCATTCTTAAAGGGACAGAAACTGCTAGACTTTATAAGAGGACAAGCAGCTTAGCCCTCTCTCTCCCTCCCTCACTTCACCACAGCAGTTGGGGCAAGTGGCCAGCATGAGGGCAGAGTGGGCAAGCCTCAAATGAAATGATTTTAACCGTCTGTGTAGCCCCCTATAACACAGCTCAAAACGTATTAAATGTTTTCCCAAGAGGAGCAGTGTAAAAATGCAACACCTTAACCACTATCTCAAGGAGATGCAGACAGCGACTCATATACCACGTGATTGTCACAGCAAGAAGCTCCTATGCATATCGCCAGTTTAATTAGTACTGTAGATAAGCCCTGAGATTTCACGAAGAGAGAGAATGGCTGAATATCCTTTAGAAATCACTTGGTTGTTTTTTTTACCATAACATGTAGTAGTGCTGATGTGCATTATTTGGAAAACTGTTTCAACTATTACAGTTTTCCCCAAAGAACCAAATGGTTTATGGTTTTATGAGAACACTGGAATATATGTCTTTGAGACTACTGTATTTCCTTGTGAAGAAATTATTGACAGTCTCTCAGATTTGTAGCATAGGTGTAATTTAAGGTTACCACTTACATCAATATTGTGAATTAAATTTAGTTAAGTAAAGGTACAGCTCTCTGAGTCATCTCCCATTGTCACATCACGTGTGTCACTGAAGCCTACATTCTGTGTTTGCCAAGTCACGGTTTGCAGGTAAAGAAGTCATGTTCCATCTTTTGTGAAGATTTCCTTTTCACTTTCCTAGTTTGTACTAACAAACTTCGTAGTGAAATCTCAGTCATGCAGATGCTGGTTACTGTTAAACAGAAATTGACTACAGGCCATGGTTTGAAGTTGGTTTATATCATTGGCCCAATTCAGATGCCACAGCAAGCTTTATTATAGTAAATGGTAGAGAGAATTTGGCTATGAGAGGAGGCTTTAGAGAGTGCGTTTGTGGAGGACTATTGATCACTTTATATTTGGAAATGGCCTACACTTGGAACTGCAGATGCTCTTAAAATGAAAGTTCGCTGCCCAAAGGTGTTCCATGATCTGTCACTAATTTTTGATGTCAACATGGTGATTTTTACCATCTCCACCTCTGTACTACCTGCTTCTTTCCTTGGGTAGTTTGATGTAACCATAGTCATCCATGCTTTAGTAATCTCTAGACTGGACTTCAGGAAACATTTTATAAAAAGTTGCTTTTGTAAATGTATAGGACAACTGGCCAGCATTGTCTAGTGCTATTTGCACAGAGTATGTTACTTCACTCATATATGTTTTGAATTAATTTTCTGTTCATGTCTCCACTCAGTTCATGGTGCCATTCTTGTAAATAAAACCCCAACAGCTTGAGGCCTGGGTATCTGAAGTTTTGGCTGGTTGGTTGGTTTCAAAACAGGGGTGACATCTTCTGTGACTCCAGAGACCACTTTTCTGCTCCCAGGAACTGCTGTGGGCTGCACAGGTTGCCAGAAATCCATCTGCCCCCCAAAACCCAGCTGAAGTGTCCATTTCCTCTTTTGAAAAAATGTTACTCGTGTGCATGTTAAATGTTGCATAGGGTGGGGCTGTGACCTCTTTAAGTGGTGAATTACTGCTCCTGGAGTCTCCCAGAAGCATAAGTCCCTAATTTCTTTTCTAGAAAAAGAGAGGGCCAAGGAAGTCTGGGAACCACAGAAATAGCTTTGGGGGTGACATTACAGCCCAGTACTATATTTTTGCCCACACGTTTTAAAGAAACCCCACCTTTCAGTATCAGTACACCTCCCATCACCTCAAAAACATAATACAGTAAAAATGATGAAACAAAACAGACCTTCTAAACAGAACCAATTGAAATATAACTCACAACAGCAATCCATTTCCATCTGCTCTGCCCTGCACATTTCTGTGAACATCTGATGTCCTGTTCTGGGTTTCCCTGCTGAACCCAGTTGGGCAGGTTAGTACAGGAAGCAGGGATATTATAGCTGTGATGGCAACATTGTGCTGTGACAAAGACCTGCCCTACTCCACTTTTGTGTCCTTCTCTGTGCATCAGCTTTTAAGAGGCCCTTGGAGGAGACAGGTGCCTTTGCTGGCCTCAGAACCTGTTTTGACCAGAAAGAACAAGGATGTTCTGCCAGTTCATTCCTGGTTGATTACTTTTTAAATTTTGCTACATTACTAGTTTTTGAATTGTTCCAATATGCTTTTTAAAAAAAGTATAACACTTCTTTTTGCACGTTATTAGAATCCTCTTTTTCAGTATTGACATCTTAAAATAAATAAAATGGTTTTGCAGTTGGACAAATTAATGTCTGTGTTGGGCCAATGTATGTCTGGTATTTTGTACCAAAGAAGAAGAAGTTATATTTTAATCTGCGAGGAAGGTACCCGGCCATAAGTCATGGTTCTCTTCAGTCCCCTGCACTCCGCTTAGTGACAGCTGTTCAGCAGTCCAAATCCATTTATAAAAGAATGTGAGCTGAGCATGGGTGTGACCATCAAGCTTGTCACAACTTCCAAGGTGTTCCACTGATGTTTCCTACAGTAAATATGAAGATGTGAAGGGATGCACGTAACCTAAAAACATTCGGATGTACATTGGGGAATCTTGATTGGCTTTCCATAGTGAGGGCTCTCAGGTGCATAGTCTTGACTGCATGGCCTTCACACCGCAGGAATACATTTGCAATTCCAAGCTGTTGCATGAAGTGTTAATCAGCAATTAGTGCTACTGAGTTCAGTGTATAATATATAAGTGCAGAGCTGTAACTAGGGTGAAGTGACTAAGACTTTGAGCCAGGATGCCCAAATTTGCGGGGAACAAAAAGTTTATGTTTTTGCCACTGGAAAAGTGAACATGCACACCCAAGTATGTATGGCATCTCCAGCTTCTCTTCCCCACACAGGGGGAAACAGGCAGGCTCAGTGTGGAACTCATATAACTGCTGCTCACTCAAACCAAGCATTTCTCCATCCTCTCCCAATCCATGCAGATCTCACAGAACTCAAGCTCAACCAATAGGATAGCAAAGCACTGAGTGCCAAAATGTATTGTTATAAGGTAAAGGTTCCCCTTGACATTTAGTCCAGTCATGTGCGACTCTAGGGCGCAGTGCTCATCCGCGTTTCCAAGCCGTAGAGCCAGCGTTTGTCCGAAGACAGTTTCCGTGGTCACGTGGCCAGCACGACTAGATACGGAACGCCGTTACCTTCCCACCGTGGTGGTACCTATTTATCTACTCGCATTTTTACATGCTTTCGAACTGCTAGGTTGGCAGGAGCTGGGACAAGCGACGGGAGCTCACTCCGTTGCGTGGATTCGATCTTACGACTGCTGGTCTTCTGACCTTGCAGCACAGAGGCTTCTGCAGTTTAACCCGCAGCGCCACCACATCCGTTATTGTTATAGCTCTGTATAAATTAGTACAATCTTCACCTATAAATCCTTTGTTCCACATCAGTCCTTCAAAATGGAGTGTTACTAGTGATCCCAAGTTATCGGATATTAAGAAAAAATGCATTGTGAATTAGGTGTGTGCTATACATCTAATTGTACCCACATTCCTGTTAGGACATAAGAGGACAAGATTGAGATTCCTACAACTTCAGTGGTGGAGAAAATGTTGATAGCTTTTAGCTTTTTTCATCACAATATTACAGGCTTTTAAAGGTTACATCTGCTAAAACTTGCAATATAGCAGCTCCAGTTTCCTTTGCACGGAATACTTTGGGTTGTTTGCACTTCCTTTCCTTGAGGTGTTTCATTTAGTACACAAATGGGGAGGAAGAATGACTTGTGAGTTGTAAGCCAGGAGAGCAAAGTGGGAGTTCATAGATTTATTCTTGACTTAAGAAGTTTCCTGTAGGATACAGTGACTCACTAGATTTCTTTTTAAAATGGACATTTCCTGTCTGCTCGCCATAACCTCTCTAAGGGTTAATTTAGGGATGCTCACCAACCATTCTGGAGGTGTGGTTGTTTCCGTCTCTGGTCAAGGAATCTGTTAGTACTTGCGGAGGAGAAGAAGGAATGCCTTGAAAGAATCAACACAAGACTCATACAAATATAAAGATCTGACACTGGATATGCATACTGTTGGCTTCCTGTGCACCACATCTTTTCAAATTAAAGCAAATGTTCTTTACAGTTTCATTGCATTGAGAGGGAAGGATAAATACTGTGGTTTACATTACTGAACTCTGATTTGTCCTTTTGTTGAAGTATGAAAGTTCATCATAAAAACAGTGAGTGTAGACAATATTAGGAATGCTATCATTCTGAAAAGTTTTTCATTACTGTATTCAATCTTAATATTTTCCTGGAGAAAGAATTATTGCTGCTCTGTCAGACCAGTTTCATCAGCTCAATATTGCCACAGTGAGCAAGCTGAAGATAACCAAAGCATGCTGAGTAACACAAGCTGAGAAATAGCGTGTGAACTGCCCTATATGGAAAGGCTTATGTTGCAATCATAAGAAAATTTCACCATCCCTAGGTTACATTACTTAAGTGACACATCACTGATCAACAGAGCTTATACTATACACATGATCCAGCCAATGTTAAGCACTTTCAGATCAGCATTTGTTTGGCACTTGTGAGACACACAAGTGCCAAACAGAAAAGTGTTTGACTTTGATCTGTCCAGGCCTGGACATGTAGTCCTGTTGTTCTGTGTATACAGAGCAAATGACCTTCTTTTTGAAAAACAATACAAAGAGATAAGAGATATTTTTACAATTATAGTTATTTTTATGGTTATTCAATATTGTTACTATACATAATCTGCCATTCCTCTACTAATCAGATAGAGAACAGTATGTATCCATAGGGTGTGGACTGAATGAGCCCATTTTACTTGTATGAGCATGAGGCAATGTGTGGTGATTCCATCACACCATGCAGCTGGCTGAAAAAATATGAGTAGAATAGCCCATCAAGATGGATGGGATGAGGAACCAATCTGAGTTGGGGGAAAGACCCAATTTCTTGCATCTCTGTTTTGGGCCAAAGAATCACATCAGCAGTGGTATTGGATCTCCACTTTCATTGCTGCTGAGCACTCACTGTATGTTACCAGCTAATCAGAGCTAAAAAGAAGCTTAAACCTGTTCTGTATTGAAAGTAATAATCGTTAAAAGTTAATGGGTAGTCTTCCATAGTTAGCTTTTGTTAGAACTGACTTTCAAGTTAATTGATTTTAAACTATTGTATGAACTAAACTTTTGTAATTATGGTGAACAGCAGGCTACTCACAAAGCAACACTGGGGCTAAGTTCTCTTGCATACTAGTAATTGTGAATTAATTGCATTTCAGTCAGCAGGTAGCTTATACCTTCAAAGTCTAAGATAGTAAAAGAAGCCAGTTTGACCTTAATTATCTCAGCTGGGGCTTGCCTTTTAGATCTGAAATGTATACCTGCAGTGAGTGTTTTAAATAGTTAACTCTTCTGTGACTTAAGGCAAATTTCACATTTTCTGTAAGTAGAGTGCTACAATTAGTGCGTGAGGAGACTTGGAGAAAATATACAAATCAACATTCAGTTGTATACGTTTTTAAGAACCTAGTAAATCTGTTACATAAAGATTATTAATTATGCTGATAGTAGTAAATAAAGGAGATGATGGTGATACGTTTGTTGTGTAAATAAAAACTTATGTAAACATTAAATAGACAGAGATAACAGACCAAAAATGATTAATTAGAGTATCTGATTTTTTTAAAAAAGAAAACAAGTTTGATGTTTGTTACAGGTGAGCTGGAACTGTTTTATGTTTGGAGAAAGAGCAGATAATTTGATAACTGTTTTGCTGTTTAGCTTTCTGAAGTCCCAGCCTTTAGAGCTTTCTTTTATTTTTTGGCTTTATTTATTAAGAGGGGGGAAAGTTTTAGGGAGAATAATAGCTGCATATGCCTTCCTAATCCTTGTGCTGAAAAATTCTAATTACTTTCTTGAGTTATCATTTATTTAGACTTATATAGATGTTGCTGGTCATGTGTCTTCTGTCAAAATTGTGTAGTGAAGTTTATACAGTGCCTTCAGAAGGAACAGTTAAGCAAGCCATTCTTGGTGAATGAACAGAAGCATCTACATCAGTGGTCCCCAACCATGGACCGGTGGGGGGGGTCCGTGGCATGCATGCACGGGGGTTGGCGTGCTTGCACGCATGCATGGGGGCGTGGCACGCTCACGGGGGCATGGTGAGCTCGCACAGGGGGCGCTTGCATGCATATGCATGGTGCGCTTCCGCGGGGGCGTGGTGCGCATGCACGGGGCACTCGCGGAGGGGCAGGAGATCTGTGTCCGCGGCCCGGTCCTGCCTAGGCCATGGACCGGTGCTGGGTCACGGACCGGGGTTTGGGGACCTCTGATATACATCACAGTTCCATTGCATATTGAAATGCCTTTGAAAAGAGGCAACTTTCAGTATAAGAAACTGTTGGGATATTGACAATACCAATTACACATGCTCCCCTCCAAAGACCAAGCCATAATGGCCTCTCTGTTTAAAAATGATTCCCAGTAAATGAGATCTGTAAATCCAATAGACAAGAAATTGTAATAGATCAGAAATTGTCCAGGTATACTTGCATGCTTTTGGCAACAAAGAATATAATCACTCCCCCCTGCTGTCTGTGTCCCCACCTCTGTGGTGCCTTAAAACCTAGAAGCAGAGGAGGAAAGTAGCAGGGGACAGACATACCTTTTTTCTTTAAATCACTTCTTCTTCCCCTAGATATCATGACTGCTTCTCGGATGGCTGTTGGGATAATGCCTGGCTTTAGAGACCAAGGCATTGTGAGAGGGATAGCACAAACAAGCAAGCAAACCAATGGTCAGTTATCTTTTCTATCCCTCCCACAGGACCCTCCCATAAGACTCCCTAAGCAGGCATTATCCCAATAGCTGTCCAAGAAGCAGCCATGCCGTGGAACAGGGCAGGCAGCTAGTGGTGGCAGAGGCCAGCCCAATGGTGGTGAGTGGGTGGCAGTGTCATCACCACCATTGCCCCTGGTTTCTACGTCCTGTGACAAATGGAATCTAGGACCCAACTCACAGGAGTATTTGAAGAAAATGATGGTTCACAACTCACACACTCTTAATCATTACGTTATTGTTGGCCAAAATCCAAATGCTTGCTTGAATGTGCTCTTGGACTTCTTACTGCTGAAAACCAAATCTGTTTCCCAGCTGTAGTTGAGTCATATCTCTTGCTTTCAGACGTCTTGCCCTTCCTTTGCAAGGTGACATCATTTGTACTTTGAAAATCTATATAATCATACAGAGAGAAGCTCTTTTAGAAATAGCACCAAAAAATCTGTATCTAAAGAGTTCACATTCAGTCCATGGAATTCAACCTTCACTTATCTTGGCCTGTGGTTCCCCCTTGGTTGACCAAGTATAATTGCACCCAAAAGCCCTGGTGAAGAGTTCATCCATCAGTATCTGAATTCTCTAGCTCTGTGCCCTTTTGCCCATAGTCCCAAGGCACATTAATCACTGTTTCCTGTCCCCTTGCTTCCTTCATACCTCACTGGCCCAGCCTCATTTATACTGTCTCCTTGATTTCTCTCTCTCTGTCTCTTTTAAGTTTCAACTGTGTTCCTCCTACCCATTGTTTTCTCAGGTTCTGGTTTTCATATCATGGTCTGTTATGTTCTCTTCCCTTCAACTACCCTGTCATGTTTTCCTAGCAGTCCTTTCTCCGCCATTGTGTACACTGCCAGATGCAAAGTGCTGTCAAGTTCGTACAGAATCCCCTTTTAATTAGCCCCTCCTTGCCCCAATTCCTGTCTGACTTGCCATTTTTTAAGGTTCTTTATCACCTTAATGGTCTGCATCGTACTCTTCATTAAGCCTCCTTTGCCTAAATCTAATTGCTTCTCCGAAGTAGAGCCAACACATTGATTTACCATTGAATGGTTAATTCAGTAGGTCTACTCTAGTTGAGGCCAGCAGTTGGATTTAAGTCCCAGACTTTGGAATCCCTGCCCCTGAGCTTCCCTACATACTGGGACTTCTTTCTAGCCTGTATGTGTAAAGTTTGATTCTAGCCATACTGACAAACTAACAGTTCTCCATCCATTACAGTAATGACGCCATGGAAGTAAATATTCCATGGTATCATGCCAGCGGGATCAGTGGCGAAGTCTTTACGGTTATATATGCAGTGCTATATAGATTATCATTCTTCGCTTACCATAGTACAAAGAGCTACATGTCAGTGCCTTTCATTTTTTAACCGTGGCTAAATGTTCATGATTTTACATTACAGAGTCTGTGTTGCCAGTTATTGGGTTTTTTGCCCTCACGTTAATCCCACTGTAATTATTTTTAACGTAGGAGAGTTATAAACCGGCAGAATCTCATTAGCAATTACAGAGTGTAATTGTTCTAGGTGGCACGCGCACTGATTGTTCCTGCAGCCTTTGGCTTGCAGTTACACAAGCCAGAGGTTGCTGGAGAATATCCTGTTGAAAAAAATAAGACATATATATGTGCAACAGGGTAGTGAAAACCTCTTGTGCATTTGATTAAAAGTGCCAACTGCCTGTGCAGAGGGGCAACGTGTGCATGGAAAAACTAAGCAGGATTTTGGCCTCTGATGCAATAGCAGGAAAAAAATGGATGCACATTTAAAATATATATATTTCCATTCATTTTTTAAAACTCTGTTCTGTCTTTCCTGGAGACATGTCACTAACTGAATATTCAAAATCGGCTTGTAAAAAAAGTTTACAGATTGGGCTCTGAATTATACAGGATTTTTGTTTAGCATAAATAACTCAGAACTGCTTGCTCATGTTGTAGGGCAAAGGGACTTCAATTGGGACCTACTCTTTTCTTTTTTAAGATAGAGGATACTTTTATAATTGCAATATTACAGGGAAAATTAGATTCCGAAACATAACATAAAAAGTATTACCGATGTAGATGTTTAGAATGCTTTAGCGTGTTCAGTATAAAATTTTGGCCAGGGTGATTCACTACAGTTTTTTATTGCATAGTTTCAGATGGCAGGAGTTTGTATGGGGTGTTAGGTTCATATTTTCTAGTAATCATGTAAAGTTGTACACTGATTTTTTTTAAAAAACGTGATCATGATCCAATAAAAGTCCTGTTCATTTTATTATACAGTCATAAGGTGGGTCTGGTCCAGCAGGAGCAGACTCTGCTGCTGCGTTTACCTGTGCACTGCCTTCTTCCCAGAGGGTAGTGGGATTACAGCCTAAATTTTATAAACTACTCTGGAATCTTTGGGTGAAGGTGGTGTAGGCCTCTGTCAGTAAAGAAGTGCATTAAGAATAAATAGGAAAATTATGTTCTGTCGAAATAATTAGAATTAAAGGCCAGTGTTCTACGTTGGTATCCAACACCAGCAGAACCATAACTTCCTCCCATTCTCTGCTGAAGCCCCCAGGACCCCAAAAATCATAAGCTTCTTCAGAGGTTTTACCAGCTCTCCAGAAATTATTCTTAGAGTGCGTGGGGACTACAGTAAAGGGGGCTTTGCCAATTTTGGAGAAAGCAGTGGAGTACACGGTTAGCTCTTGCCCCAGAAGTGCAGAGCTTTTGACCGACTGTACTCTGTAGCTTTAGAATGCTTGGTAAGTAACAAATGGACATATGTCCTGATTTTCTGCCCTTTGAGATCATTTTCTCTTTCCTAAGTGTTTAAAAATAGTTATCCAGTCACCGTCTGCTTGTGTTTATTACCCTTCTTGTCTTCTGTCACTATTAGACAGCAATAAAGGCAAAGCAGATTAACTGTGTTACTGGTAGAACTTCAAACGTATCAGTTCAGGTGCTGCCTGTGAGACAGTGTCCAGGGAGCTTTGGCAGTGGACTGTGTAAATGCTGGTAAACAGTCTTTTGAAGACCATACTGATTACGCACATATTCTTGAATGAAGCAGCCAGTATCCAGACTTTTATTTACTTAGTTTCACAACAGGAAATGTGATCTTGTTCTCTAGAGGTTTTTTTTAGGCTGTGAACTTCATGCACTCCTCTTATTTTGTGGAAGTCACGTGTTTGGCACACTAGAAAAATCTCTTAATACTAACCAGTCCATGCTAAATGTTAACATTCTTCCCTCTTTCCTTGTTTTATGGCAGGTATTATGCATTCTTCACTAATTTATAGCTTTAAAAAAATTAGTGAATGTCTGCGCCTCTCTCTTTAGCTAAAGCAAACAGTGTAGTCCAAATGTATTATTTATGTATTTATTTAAAATATTTTTACCCCACTGTGATCGGGTTCTTCATATATCTGGAGCAGTTCCTCTCTTTTGGCGGGAAATAACGAGGGAATCTCTTTTTGAATATCATCGGTTTTATTGAACTTAACATCAGGTGAATCAATGATCACCTCTACCGGTTCTAATAAACTCATATCAGGCAACTGTCCATATTGAGGGGACAACAAATTTGTCTTTGAATTTACATGATTTATGAAGGGGCTGGTCCAAACCGTTCGCAATCGTTGGACTTCCTCAGGGGTGTACTCCTCACCGCACAGATGGTCCCACAGCAGGGGTGTCTGGCCCAGTCGCCCTCCGGTGGTGGACTCTGGAATCTGGTCAGACCACCTTCTTCCAATGACCTTGTCCTCGCGGATACACCACTACTGTCCATTCTAGGGAGTCTACGCATGTCCCGTTTCCTTTGGAGGTGTCCGGATCTGGTAACAATCCTCCGGTCTTTAGATTGGGAAAAACTTCTAACAATCCTCTCATTCTATTATATTCGGCTTCTTTCTCCCTCTCCCTCTCTTTCTCCTTTTTCCTTTCCCTTTTCTGATGTCCCCGGTATTCTAAATTGTCTCCTCCCACTCTGATCTTTTATACCTTCCTCCCATACGGGTAAAATTAACTCCTCCTCCCCCTCTCTCTCTCTTTCTCCTCTACTAAGCAAACCTCAATCTTTTCCTCTCTCTCCTTCATTTCCTTCCTGGTCTCTTCCTCTTCCTTCAACCCTTTATTTCCTAATATCTCTTTCACTCTCACAACTTCATCACACACGGGTGTCTCTTGTTGAGGGGACGGCTCACTCTCCACTTTCTCTTTTTTCTCTCTCTCTCCTTCACACACACACCACACACCCCGACGAGTGTGCCGTCCTCTCTTCCACTGCAGTTCCCCATGTACCCTGTCAGGAAAAATAATCAGCATTAGCATGGGCACTACCTTTCTTATATTGAACCTTAAATGCAAATGGTTGTAAGCATAGATACCACCGAGTCAATCGTGGGTTGGTATCTTTCATCCGATTTAACCATTGCAAAGGCCATGCATGGTCAGTGACCAAGGTAAACGGAGCTCCTAACAAATAATATCTCAACGACTGTATGGCCCATTTTGCTGCTAAGGCTTCTTTTTCTATGGTAGCATATTTTTGTTCTCTGGGAGACAACTTTTTACTGAAATACATGATGGGATATTCTACACCTCCTCTAACTTGTGTCAACACTGCCCCTATCCCTCTGTCTGAGGCGTCAGTTTGTACTGTAAAACGGATGTTGAAGTCAGGAGCATATCTACTTGGTAAGGTATTTAACACTCCTTTTAAGTGGTTAAACGCTGCTTGTTCTGGAGATCCCCATCTTATTCCTCTGGTTACTCTTTTCTTAGTTAGATCAGTAAGAGGTGCCGCAATTTCTGCGAAATTAGGCACAAATTGGCAATAATAGCCTGCCAAGCCTAAAAATTGTTGAACTTCCTTTTTATCCCTTGGTCGAGGCCAATCTGCTATTTTCTCCACTTTATCTTGTACGGGTTGTATTTTTCCCTGTTTTACTTGGAACCCTAAGAATTTCACTCCCCTTTTTGCTATCTTACACTTGGAGGGATTCACCTTAAGTCCTGCTTTCCTTAACTCTGTCAATACCTTTCCCAGATGTTCTACGTGTTCTTCCCAACTGTTACTATAAATTAAAATATCAATATAAGCAGCAGCGAATGTTTTTACTGGTTCTAAAATTTTATCCATTAATCTCTGGAAGGTAGCTGCCGCTCCGTGCAACCCGAATGGCATGCATGTAAATTGAAATAATCCTTGAGTAACAAAAGCAGTTTTCTCTTTATCGCTGGACCGTAAAGGAATTTGCCAGTAACCCTTCGTCAAATCTAGGGATGATAAGAATTCAGCCCTTCCAAGTCTTTCTAACAAATCTTCTACTTTAGGCATGGGGTAAGCATCAAACTTAGAAACTTCATTTAGTTTCCTAAAATCAATGGACAATCTTATGCTTCCATCTGGTTTGGGAACCACCATGGGGTAACTTCTCCAAGGGCTATGAGATGGCTCTATTACCCCCAATCCTAACATTTCTTCTACTTCTCGATTGATTGTTTCTTTGAGATGATGAGGCCAGTTCCTTCCTCCGGACCTAACCACTACTTGAGGGTGTGTATTAATTTGGTGTTCAATCTTTGTTGTTAAACCGGGTCTATTAGAGAAAACATCCCTAAATTCTTCTTCAGTACTCCTAACTTGGTTAGTTTGAACTTTGTTTAGTTCTTCTCCTAGAGAGAGCTCTTGAGTCACTTGGAGGCAGATTAAGGCCTCCGGACCTAAATCATCTTCTTCTATTTCTCCAACAAATGCCTCTCGTTCCCTCCATTCTTTCAGTAATTTCACATGGAATATTCTTACCTTTTTCCTCTTATCCGGCATACTTATCTCATAATCTACTTGACCTATATGTCTAATTACTTCATAAGGGCCTTGCCATTTTGTGAAAAATTTGGCATTTTCAGCTGGTAGCAAAAGTAAAACTTTTTGTCCTGCACTGAATTGTCTTGGACTCACCTTCGAGTCATATCTCCTCTTTTGTCCTTGCTGTACCTTTTGTAATTGGGTTCTAGCTACTTCAGCCACCTTATTCAAGTGATTCCTCATTTCAATTACCTGTTGAACCACTATCTGAGCTTCATCTTTCCCACTCTCCCATTTCTCTTTTATCAAATCTAATATCCCTCTAGGATTCCACCCATACATCATCTCAAAAGGTGAGAATCCTGTCGACGCTTGTGGAACCTCCCTAATTGCAAACATCAACAGAGCCACTAATAAGTGCCATCTACGTGGTTTTTCCAACACTAACTTCCTTAACGTTCCTTTCAGTGCTTTATTAAATCTCTCTACTAACCCATTAGTTTGTGGATGATACACCGAGGTATGTACGGGTTTAACCTCCAATAGTCGCCACAATTCTTTAAATGTCTGGCTCATAAAGTTGGTGCCCTGATCAGTTAAAACATCTTTAGGAAAACCCAACCTGGAGAATACTTGTATTAATTCTCTAGCCAAAACCTTGGCTGTGGTGGACCTTAAAGGGATTGCTTCAGGATATCGGGTAGCATAATCTATTAAAACTAGAATATGAGTATGTCCTCCAGCTGACCTAATCAAAGGACCTACAATATCTAACCCTATTCTCTCAAAGGGATGATCCACTAATGGCATAGGAATTAAAGGGGCACCGGGTCTTGGTTTCACCTGAGTCACTTGGCATTCTCTACAAGTCTTACAATATTCTTCTACCTCTTTATTCACGCTTGGCCACCAAAACCGTTGTATTATTTGTGATATCATCTTGTGTGTTGATAGGTGACCAGCCATAGGTATATCATGAGCTAATTGCAACACTGTTTTTCTCCATTTTTTGAGGAACTACCAACTATCTGCCCCCTTCTTTATCTATGTGATACAACAAACCCTCTTGCATTTCAAAACCCGAGTCGCCCTTTATAATGGTTCCCCTCTCTTGGGCTTCTTTTAGTACTTCTTGTAAAGTGGGATCGTCCTGTTGCCATAATCGAGTTTGTTCTCGAGAGGTATTCTTAAAAAGGTCGTTTCTGTCTCCTTGCTCTTCACATTCCCCTTGAAAGCCTTCTTTCAGTTGTAATAGTTTGTGAGCTCCTACCCAATTACACCCTAGTAACATGTCTCTCGTTAACCCTGGCACCACTCCAACCTTTAACCTCCTATATTCTCCTTCTATTTCTATATCCGCCCAGGCCATAGCATATGACTTTGAATCTCCATGAATGCACTTAACATATAACTTTTCTTCCAACATCTTTCCCTTTAGACTCTGTACCAGAGTTTTACCACACCCTGTGTCCACTAATGCCTTTTTCCTTTCCCCATTTACCCACACCATCACATCCCATCCATTCTGTTCGGAGCCTTGAACCTGCATAGTTGTCTGATTCTGTCCTACCCACGAACAGTCCGTTCCAGGGCATTCTCGCCGCAGATGGCCCTCTACGCCGCACTCAAAGCACACTGGATTCCCATCTTCCCTTCCCTTCCATCCATCTCCATTCTCGAACAAGTGGTGGTCGAAAGTCACAGGTCGTATGGGTTTCGGCCCCATACTCTCAAAACCGCGCCCTCTTCCCCTGGAAGTTGTCATGGGGTTGAAGACTCCTCGTGGGGACGCGCCTGGAAAACCGCCTGTCGCCATCTTCTCTTGCCTTTTGCTCTTCTCTGCAAAAGAGGAGGAGTTATCCCGCCCATAATCTTCTGCGTTGCAGAAGTCCTCCACTAGGTGGATCGCTTCCTCTAAATTTTCTGGATGATTCCTTCGCACCCAATTTCTTAGATTACCTCCTAAAGTTGTTAACAGTTGTTCCATAACCAATACTTCCAATAATTGTTCCTTAGACTTTTCTTCAGGTCACAACCAACGTATCAAATTAGCTTTCATCCTTTGGGCCAACGGACGGGGATGTGCTCCTGCTTTCAATTTTAATTCTCTAAATCTTTTCCTATATGCCTCCTCGGTCAAATTGAGAGTGTGTAAGATTGCTGTCTTCACCACATCATATTGGGAGGCCTCTTCTGGAGATAAAGTGTCCACTACGTCTTGTAATATCCCAGTAAGGCAGGGAGTCAAAATTAATATCCACTGTTCTTTAGGCCAGCCGGCTGCAACCGCTACTCTCTCAAATGTATGCAAATATGCTTCAGGATCATCCGTGGATCCCATTTTTTGTACTCTGATAGGTGCAGGACCTGCTACCCACACGTTCTTCATATGACCAGCCCCTTTATGTCCTTTCTCTTCTTCGGACTCTTGTTTTAACATACGTTTCATCAGCAATGCTTGTTGTTCAGTCAATGTTTCTATCAGTCTTTCTTGTCTTTCTATTGTTTGTTGCATCTTCGATATTTCATCATTTCCCGCTATTGGAACTGCCCCACGTTGGGCGCCATTGTGATCGGGTTCTTCATATATCTGGAGCAGTTCCTCTCTTTTGGCGGGAAATAACGAGGGAATCTCTTTTTGAACATCAACGGTTTTATTGAACTTAACATCAGGTGAATCAACGATCACCTCTACCGGTTCTAATAAACTCATATCAGGCAACTGTCCATATTGAGGGGACAACAAATTTGTCTTTGAATTGACATGATTTATGAAGGGGCTGGTCCAAACCGTTCGCAATCGTTGGGCTTCCTCAGGGGTGTACTTCTCACCACGCAGATGGTCCCACAGCAGGGGTGTCTGGCCCAGTCGCCCTCTTGTGGTGGACTGTTGAACGAGGAGTCTGGTTGGACCACCTTCTTCCAATGACCTTGTCCTCGCGGATACACCACTACTGTCCATTCTAGGGAGTCTACGCGTGTCCCGTTTCCTTTGGAGGTGTCCGGATCTGGTAACAATCCTCCGGTCTTTAGATTGGGAAAAACTTCTAACAATCCTCTCATTCTATTATATTCGGCTTCTTTCTCCCTCTCCCTCTCTTTCTCCTTTTTCCTCTCTCTTTTCTGATGTCCCCGGTATTCTAAATTGTCTCCTCCCACTCTGATCTTTTATACCTTCCTCCCATACGGGTAAAATTAACTCCTCCTCCCTCTCTCTCTCTTTCTCCTCTACTAAGCAAACCTCAATCTTTTCCTCTCTCTCCTTCATTTCCTTCCTGGTCTCTTCCTCTTCCTTCAACCCTTTATTTCCTAATATCTCTTTCACTCTCACAACTTCATCACACGCGGGTGTCTCTTGTTGAGGGGACGGCTCACTCTCCACTTTCTCTTTTTTCTCTATCTCTCCTTTACACCCACCTTTCTCCTTAAAAGTACCCATAGTGGTTTACATCATTAAATGTCTTTGCCTGCTTGTGGATGGACAGTAAAGATGGGGCTAGGCTAGCCTCCTGTGGGAGGGAGTTCCAAAGTCTGGGAGTAGCAACAGAGAAGGCCCTATCCCCTGTCCCCACCAAACGCACCTGTGAAGATGGTGGGACTGAGAGAAAGGCCTTTCCTGATGATCTTAACACTTGAGCAGTCTCATAAAGGGAAATGCTGTCCTTGAGATAGGTGAGCCCAAGCTGTTTAGGGCTTTATAGGTTAGAATCAACACCTTGAATTGAACCCAGAAATGAATTGGCAGCCAGTGAAGCTGCCGTAGCAGGTGAGTAATGTGATCCCTTTAGCAACCTGGCTACTGCATTTTGGACTTGCTGAAGTTTCTAAACACATTCCAGAGACAGCCCCACATAGTGCACATTATAGTAATCAGTCTAGGATGTAAGTAAGGCATGTGTCACCATGGCCAGTCCTCTCCAGGAACTGATGCAGCTGCCACACTAGTTCTAATTGTACAAAGGCACTCCTGTGGCCACCGCTGAAACCTGGGCATCCAAGGCTGAGAGACAAATTCAGGAGCACCTGCAAGCTGCACACCTGTGTTTTTAGAGGGAGTGAAAACCCATCCAGTACAGGCTGCATCCCTCTTCCCCGAACTGCCTTTCAATTGACCAAGAGCACCTCTGGCTTCTCTGAATTAAGTTTACGTTTCAGGAAAGATAGAGTTGGGAGTCATCCACATACTGGTGACACTGAACCCAAAACTCTGGACAACCTCTTCCAGCAGTTTCATGTAGATGTTAAATGACATGGAAGACAAAACAGAACCCCGAGGGACCCTGCAGGCCATTGGCCAGGGTGTCAAACAGGATTCTCCCAGCACCACCTTCTGAGTTCTCTCCTCCATTAGGGACTGCAGCCATTGTAAAACAGTGCCTCCAAGTCCCATCCCAGAGAGACGGGCCAGAATGATACCATGGTCGGTGGTATCAAAAGGTCACTGAGAGGTCCAGCA
Source organism: Intellagama lesueurii (assembly GCA_037013535.1). Taxonomy (NCBI): domain Eukaryota; kingdom Metazoa; phylum Chordata; class Lepidosauria; order Squamata; family Agamidae; genus Intellagama; species Intellagama lesueurii. Next base: position 165,948,446 of record JBAJHW010000004.1, read on the forward strand.
GAACCAACAGGGACACACTCTTCTTATCCAGTTCCCAGCGTAGGTCATCCACCAAGGTGACCAAAGCAGTCTCCATTCCATAACCAGGCCTGAATTCAGCTTGAAATGGATCTAGATAATCTGTCTCATCCAGAAATCCCTGAAGCTGAGAAACCATATGGAATATTAGAGACAGGTCAGTAATTATTTGTATTGTGGAATTCAAGGAAGGCTTTTTCAATAATGGTCTTACTACTGGCTCCTTTAAGCATGCTGGGATCCTACCTTGTTGCAAGGAGGCATTCACCACTCTTTGTATCCACTTGACCCCAGTCCCTTTCTGGCAGTTTTTATAAGCCAGGAATAGCAAGGTACAGCAGACACGTGGTAGCCTTCCCTCTCCAAGGGTCCTGTCCACATTGTCAGGCGGCAGAAATTGAAACTCATCCATTAACATAGGATAGAGCGATAACACAGTTCGTTGCATGGGTTCATATTCTTATACTAGTTCAATGGCATCATCTGATACCTCTTCCTTCTGTTATGACTGCACTTGTATCTATGTGTTTACTACAGTACTTCTCCTGGTGCTGTAATAGTTTTGGGTTGGATCCTAAGTAGCACAGGATCATTGGAAATAGAACTCTCTGAATCTTTAAGCCTCTATGGCCAGTGGCCATGCTGGTTGTGGGATTTTGGTGCTAGAATGTTTTTTGCAGCCATGGAATGCAATGCCCTGCTGCCATAGCACCCAGCAGATCTCTAGCCAGCTGTTCTACAAGACAGAGACCATCCCAGCTAATGAGGCTAACACTTGTGCAAGAAGGTACTGGATACTGCTTTGCACAACCTGGGGAAAAAACCCACCATGTATATGTTGGAGTTGGTCAGATGTGTGGAATGGATTCTTGTAACTGGGTTTTAGTCCTCCAAAAGGAACTTTTCCAGGCTTTCATTACCCTGAATCTCCAGTTTTAGAGATTGTTTTCTGTCTCAATTAGGATAGCATATTTTTTTCCTTCATATGTTGATAGAAAACTCTCATGTTTTAAGTCCTTGGGACTTCTGGCAACTCTGTTTGAACTGCACCTGGCCAGACATTTGTTAAAACTAAGGCTCCATAGATTTTCAGGTAACCAAGCTGCTAAGATTAGACTACCCTTCTTTAAAGGTCATATGCACCCAGCAAGACTTTTAAGGTATTTTTCAAGACATTGAACATGTTTTGTGACCTTCAGCCTGATTTTAGAATCTGACTCTCTTCAAGAATGATCTGTCCCTTCCCCAGCATCCTGCCAGATGAGGAGGAGGGGGAGAGGGAGGGAAGGAGAGAGGGAAGGAGAAAATGGATGTCCCTCCTCTGGCTAAAACCACTACTGGTTTCAGTCCTCACTAATGCTAGCATACCAGCCATTGGTATATGGCCCCTCAACAGACTATCCCTGAGGGAAAATGTCCTTCGATGTCATTAAAAAATGTGCACCCCTCTTCTAAACTGAATGTGTTAATTAAATGAGGTTTTATATTACACTTCCTAACAACAACAGAACAAATTGAAAATGTACCCTTTTCCCCTTGGAAATAAATTCCTATGATATACTAAGTACATTCTTGCCCATCTCATCCTCCAGACGTATTTGTTTAGTAGGGAGGGTCAGACTTGAGTTGTCTGCCAGGAAGCTGGAATGATGACACAGCGTACTGTCTGGCACAGCCCTTTGCTGGGATCTGATAACAGTAATAGCTACCTAGGGTGCATCCAATCTATTGAATACATTTTCTTACCAAAGGTTTTAGATGTCTGCTTTCTAGATACAGTACTCTTTCTTGTAGTTTAGGCTGGCCATGTACTTCTCTGTAGCTTTTGTTATGAAGCCCTGCTGTTGTTCTGCTAATTTCCTACGTGCCTTTTGGACCTATTTCCTGCAGATGTCATGGGCATCACTTTATTGATGACTGCCACATTTCACAGCCAGCTGGGATACACTGGTACTGATCAGCTCAGTATTTAGAATCCTAATTCAGACCCATAAAATCATGATGATGAACCTGGATCAGAAACCACACAAGACTCAGAAATGGTTCATCGGTTTTGATTGAATTAGTAAGCTTCTCTGACTCACTGACCTCATAGTTTTTGATAGGAACTAAAAGCCTGCAAGAACTAGAAAGATTGCTTTTTTGAAAGAAAGGACAAGGTTTTGCATTAAGCAAGAGTAGTAGGTATGTATCTTGTGCAACAGTAATCAGGAAATTGATACTGCAGTTCTTCAGATAAATTCATGCTATTAGGTACTTCGTGTACATAGTAGGGATGGGACTTCGTTCCTCTTTGACTGCAGTTGCCAGAATTCACCTGGAATTTCCCCAGGTAGAATCCTGGAGCTGCAGTCCAAAAACAGTAATTTAAAGAAAGGCTTTTCTCATCTCAGTGTGGTATTCCATTACCATTATATTGGCCTTTCAAGAAGAAGGGAAATGTTCCTGGTGGTGTCTGGGTGTTGTACAAGGGTTTATGGAGTCTCAAGGGAGCATGAGATAGGTAGTCTCACTGCCTGTTAGGCTCTATAGAGGGAGCTTTAAAAAAAACCCTACCCATCTAATGTTCCCTTGAAACTCCCATGAATTCTTGTACCTCTCCCAGGCACCACTGGAAGTGGTTTCCTTCCTGAAAGTCCAGTATAATGGTGATGAAGGCTCACATGGAGATGAGAAAATCTCCTCTTTAAACTGTTGTTTTAGGGCAGCATCTCCCAGGATTCTGCCCGGGGAAATTCCTGGTGAATTCTGGTAGCTGCAATAAAAAATAGGAGAAGTCTCATGCATAGTATAGTGTTAAGAGAGCTTATATTTGATTGGCAAATAGACTAGCATTCTAGCTTATGTAAGATATGTATTAATGATGCACAGTATAAATCAGTTCCTTTCTTGTTACCTCTAGCTATATCATCTGCAGAGGTGTTCCTGAAACTTGGAAGGTGCAGAATAGTAAGAAATAAATATTGTGTATTGGATGGATACTGTTATTACAAATGTATATGTAATTAAATTTGGGAGCATGTAGTATGTCAGTCTTGTGAAGGAAATAAACACTGGGAGTAAGATGTCAAAAGCATTTCAAGTTTAAGATAATAGAGGTTTCCATTTGCTTTTGTGGTCTCCCTTGACTGAGATGGACATGGTGTAGTAAAACCTTAATCTCTAGAGATTGTTCTAAATTTTCGTAACTTTACAACATTCAACATGTAGTACATGTTACTGAAAACCAGACAGAACAGTTTGTACTATCACGGATATGGTGATGAAATGCTTTTCAAGGCCTTTGTGGTAGATGGTTTACTGTTAAGGTTTGCAAAATTTTGAAAATAACCATCCTGAGAAGAATCTTAGGCTGATTATTTATGTTGCAGTTCAACAGCAGCCATTTTGTTTTCTCGTCAGAATCAAGTATGGCTCGGTGTGTATAGGGATTTTGTTGTTGTTGTTATGTGTCATGAAATGTTCTTATGTTGGTATGATTTAAAAATATTTTTAAAAAATTAAATAAAAAACGAAACAATAAAGAATTGCTCTATTTTTTTAAAAAAAATGACCCTGCTATAGTTGCTTTGTTTGCTTGCTTACAAAAATCTTGCCTATTGCTTCACCAGGTTTGAATACAACAAAACATGGCTGTGAACACATGTTCTGGCAGTGCTTCAGGCATAACCCTGAAATCTATTTATGAGTTGTACTATAGGACATCACGTGACATCACAGAAGCTGAAGAGCCATTCCAGCAAAACTGTGATGTGCTGCTGTGGCCAATCCTTGGCTGAGCATGATGATCAAAGTCATTATAACACTTTGTTGGAAGGCATCCAGTCATGTTGAAACCCTGTGATGCAGCAACTTTTTAGAACTCTCTTCCTGAGATGTAGAGTAGGATTAAACACAGAAGTGATAAACAAGGTAGTGCCATTTAAATTGTCAAAGAAAGGGGGTTTAATATATTTTGAGACTTTTATTGCTTCTGATTCTCTCTTAGACAGTAGAGCGATCTCTTTACTTCTGCTTGGTTGTTTCTTGTAGGAAGATTGGGGGACAGGACTTTATCTGTGGTTTATTTAGTCTTAACATCCCAACCAAGACCTTTTGCTCATTGCTCTTAACGGTCCAAAGTCCTGATCCAAATAAGTCACAGGAAGAGGCCTTTATCATGATTTGTTTAGCCAGTCCCACTGGCTACCACACCTGCTTATTCTAAACTGTGATAAATAGTAATGCCTTGGTCTAAATATTTCTGCCTATTTTTGATCCTTTGCTGGAAGAGAAGGTGAGGATAGACCCTGCACACTCATCGTCATAAATATATAGAGGAATAATTACTAAAAAACAAAGTAAAGCACTTGCTACTAGTGTGTGTAATTTATGGCTATTGTTTTTTGGGTTGTTTTGTTTTTTTTTTTTGTTTTTTTTTTTTGGAGTTTTGGAATAGGTGGGGGGGGGTCTTGAAATTTAATTTTTTCCCCCCTTTATTGTCTTTGGAATGTATTTGAAAATGAGCAAGCGAGATCATGGTTATAAAGTGCAATAGCTGTTTTACTTGAAATAATTTTATATCTATATGTTTTGGGGTGGATTGAGCAACCATAAAAATAATCAGTTGGCTTTTTTTGACAGTGTTTGGAAGAACTCAATGAAGATGTCTAGCAAAACATCTGGCACAACAAACAACATAGCTCAGGCCAGAAGAACTGTCCAGCAGTTGAGAATAGAAGCATCTATAGAAAGAATAAAGGTAAGAAGGGCTTGTTTTGTTGTATTATGTGATCATTACTCAAAGCGAAGCATTTACATTTATCTAAAACTCCTGCTTAAATATATATATATATTTCCAAGGTGATTCTTTCAGACATTCTTAGGTGCCTCTTTACAGCAAGACTAGGTAACCTGGAGTCCTCCAGATATGTTGGGATACATCCTCCATAATGCCTGGCTATCAACAGGTTATTTCACGCATTGGCTTAAGTCTAGTAGTAAGTCACAATTAGAGTGGGCCCATAGAGAGCAAGTGGGAATTTCATGATTCATCTACTGTGTAAGTTCTGTTGATTCAATGGGACTACTCTAACTGACTTACTAGTAGATTTTGTCCACTGTTTTATTTAAACATTTTCCCTGTTTTTATGGTACAAGATATACCATTGCACATGAGTCACCCTATCTCCAGCTTTGCCCACGTGCTCATGAGAAACAAAATAGATTTTTGAAAAAAGAAAAGAAATTAATGAAAAGATAAGGTTAAAATGAGATAGGGTTTATGCATCTAATATGCAGCTTGGTGCAAATTGGATACTTCACCCCCCCAAAAATCCCACTTTCAGAGGAAGACTTTCCTCAGGATTGTAGCAGGTTTATATTCTTCACCCATATCTACTCTGCTGTTACGCGCTGTCAAGATGGAACCAACTTATAATGGTCCTCACAGGGTTTTCAATGTTAGTGAGATATTTGGTTTCCATGGCCAAGTGGAAATTCAAACCCTGTTCTCCAGAGTCCTAGTCTTTCACTCTATCAACTACACACCACACTGGGCTTTACTTCTATATTAATGTTTATAAGTACTCATCCAGACTTCCAGTGAAATGAATAATGAAATCATTATGTAAAACACATACTACTCATCCTACTTACCTTTTCGGAAATGAATCTGGTATATTTACAAATCTGAAACCCCACTTCCCTCCCTTTCCCCCTTTCAGGTGTCCAAGGCATCTGCAGATCTAATGTGCTATTGCGAGGAACATGCCAGGAAGGATCCTTTACTAATGGGTATACCTGCTTCGGAAAACCCCTTCAAGGATAAAAAGACCTGTACTATCTTATAGGCAAGAAGCAAAATGCCTTCAAGACACCCCCCCTCCTGCAAAACCAACCAAGAAGATTCATAGAGAAGTAACCTGAAGGTCACCTGGTACCAACTGCATAAAACAGCAGCTCATTCACATGCTGTGTCTAAATGAAGTTTTCTAAAAAGTTCCTTTTCTTTTTAGCATTCTAAGTGAGAATGCAAGGTTTCTCAGGCTACTTCTTGTAAAACAGAATGGTTCTGAGAGTATAGTTGGGAATTGGGTGCTGTTGGCATTTTTGGGATTGTTGGGTTGGGTTGGGGTTTTATTTCAAAGTGCAATGCGTGTTCACAGTTCCAGGTGTTAGGTTGAACAATCAAGACCAAAGTTGCCTGAGCTTCATTTACAGAATAGTGAGGCAGACAAAAACGTAGAGTTCTAATCAAGATCACTTATTTTGATTTTATATTAGTGTATATCCTTGTGTATGTAATTGGTGTCTATATGTAGGGAGTGTATGTTTGTTTGTTTTAGGTGTATGCACACATTCCAAAGTGCTTTCTTTACGTGCGCCTTTCTGAGTTAATTGCTGCATTTATTGATAAACTTCTGCAGTTCATGCCTTTACCATCAAGTATGTCTTAAGCTTTTTACAGTGACTTAAGAGCCTATAAACATATACGTAGTACAAATTCTTGATCTCAAAATAATTTTGAAAGGTGACCTTTGGCTTATACCCTTGGATTCTACCTTTCTCGTATTTCCTTTGAATCTTAGACTGTACTAAATGACACATAGATTCTAGAACTGAAGTGTCTTTCATTCCCTTAGAACTTTCCAGAGTCTGTCCCTTCCCTTCCCTACACAGTTCCTACAAAAACTGCTTTTTGGAAGCATGCAGGCTCTTCTTAACTTTGTCTGCTATACTCACATTTTACATATGCCAAACAATGTTTAAGAGGAACAGGAGACTCTTGGTGCAATCCATAATGCTATTACTTCTGCGCAAAGCCTGTTGAAACCACAGGTTGTGCTGGGGCAGTGCTTGAAGGATTGCAAACAGTGGTCAACAGTAAATCTCTGAAAAGTGTAAACTTTATTAAAATATTTGTGTTCATGTCAGGTATTAATGAAATACTGAATGAAAAGAACAAGTATTGACTTAAACCACTAGTATGTATCTATATTCCATTTATTACCAGTCCTTTAATGTTGCCGATGTTTTTTCTCTAAATTGTGGTCTGTCATAGCTCTATAGTTACATTGTCTGGGGTTTATTCCCTGAGACGACATCTCGGGATTGCTCCACATATAAGTGTTGAGGGATTGGTGACTAGATTTGTGGGGGAGACCTAGTGATACAAAATGCAAAGCCAGCCATTGGTGTTTCCACTCGCAATGTCCAGAATGTTTTCAGCTAATTTAAAGAAAAAGCTCCCTTACTGAGAAAAGCTAAGTTTTCCCCTTTAAACAAATAGCAGTTGTGTCTGTATCATGAGGGGTCAAACCAAGGCCAACCTAGAATATGTGGCTTCATTGTGACTTCACTGAGATGCTGGTTTGCAAACCAACAAACCAAGGTTCCTGACCTGCTCACAGGCCCTCTGTAACCTGAAACCATAGGATCAAGCTCTTGTGATCTGTCTTCATGCTATAGTATTAAGGTTAAACAGGCCCAGATGATGATAAAGCACATCTGATTTTTATTTTTATTTGTTTATCTTTTGTTTGGATCCAGTTTTGTTTCCCTAATAGTGCTTCAAAAAACTAAACTATAAATTGCTCAGATGTAAGAAAAAACATAGTTTTAGTGGGAGTTTTTGACATCATCAGATTTTCTTTTTATAATTAGAATAATTTTCAAATGACAGCTTTGGAAACAGCAAATTACAAACTCTCACACGGATTCTGCTTCCCCTACGTCAACCTGTTCTCTCATAGTCTTAGTTCATTTGTTAAGAATACTGATTAATTTGATGGTAAATATTAATTTGATGGTAAATATCCTTATTCCAGCTGCTCTCTGGAGATATTTTTGTTCACGGATTAAAACATGGAATATTTGGAACCAGGCAAGGAAGGGCTTTCCCTTCTGATAGTCTAAATGTTCCTATGAATGTTGCTTCCAGAAGACCATACTTAGTGTGGCACTCTGAAACTGCTGATTTTCCTTTCTGTTGTTTTGTTTTAAGATACTGGGCAGCTGTTGATTATTATAAGATATAGAAACTTACTTTTCTGAAGGCTGATGCATACAATCCTTACTACATTGTAACAGGAACATAGATTGATTTGCATTTTCTGTAGCTGTGTGTGCATTGATTCAGTCTTACCAGTTCAGTGTGTGTCCAGATGATAACTTGCCAAATACGAGAATCTGGGATTGTGCTGAATCTGGGTGCGGTGAGCAAATCAAGAAATCTATTGGTTAAAGCTAGTTTAGCACACACTAATCACCAGGCAGTTGTCTTCACCAGATTTAAAAAAACGGTAAATTCACATAGCGATAAGTGTTGCTCTGCTGGGACCAAAAAAAAAAAAGCACAGAAGCCATATCTAAATGAACACATCATGGGAGTATTGTACTCCTCTGGGATCAGAACTGGCACTTGTCCCAGTAAGTCTCTGAATGAGGTGAGCCTGTGTAGGCAAAGCAGCCAAGGGTGTTTCTTGTGCTTGCCCCAAAACAAGAAAAATCCCTGGTACCCAATTGCCTGAGAGTTTAAAAATAAGGTGCTGGATTCTTTTTAAAAATCTGCATTTTTTGCTCTTAAGATCCTTGCTCCTAAGGATCCTTCCTCTGCTTCGCCACCATGAAGCCATCACAGCTTCTATTCACAGACCTGCTTTTTCAAGAATTAGAACTTTCTTGCTTTTAGAACTACCTTTCCTCATCAAATCAATGCTATTTTCTATAGTCTAGTTCTTGATGCAGTCATCCGTGTGGTACTTTCATATAAAAATGAATGCGCTGTTTCAAGGACTGTGATCTTTTTAAAAAAAAACACTGAATTAAAATATATAAACTTATATGTGTAAGGCATTTAAATTGTTGCATACACTACACTGTCACCAGCAAATGCTGCTGTGTGTTCAATGGATTACACATTCTAACACACTCAATTGCCGTAAGCTGGGCATGTTGCTCCCTACCTTCTACTGCTGATTAGTAGATCATATCCTGAAACCTTGAAGTTAGTCTACAGCTTACTGTCCTGGTGCAAGCAGAGCCGTCTTAAATAGGTTTCTTCAGATTATTGAAGAATAGGTAAAGCTTTGACATTGCATACCTATTGTTAAAGCCAGTCATCAGGGTATGGTGACTTGGGCAATAAGAATTGAAGGAAAGAAAGGAAGGTCCTTGGAGGTTGCACTGCCCAATATTGTTTCTGATGTCTATTAATCTATCCCCCTCTCATTTCCTTTCCTGAGATGTCCTGAAGTAGAGGTGTGTGGCTTCTTATATTTTTGGACAGCTCTCTGAGTTCCCCAGATGTAGTGGTCACTGGCCATGCTTCCTGGAGAATTCTGGGAGAGGTTGTCCAAACCCACAATTATGTGCACCTCTGCCCTGAAATATGGTTGGAGGTGTAAGGCTTTAGAACTTGGGTTCATTTCCTGGGTCTTTTGTTTCATTTTTATTGATACCAATGCTATCATGACCTAAGTGTCTTTTAAAAACATTCTTATGTGTTTTTCATGGTTATGTGTTCCAGCAGGACAAAATGAGTTGGATCCAAAGGTGCCCTTACATATGGGGCGGAAGGTGTTTTCTGCTCATGGGACAACTGTTTGATGTCTCAATGCTAAAGAGTTGCCCCCCAAATCCTGTACATTCTTCCCTGGGTATATGCCCCAGTAAGACGTAATTCTGAACAGATTGCGAAGCTTCAATCCTGAATGTATTTACTAGGAAGTAAGCACCATTGAAGATAGCAGGATCTGCTTCTGAGTAAACATGTATGGAATAGCAGGACCTATCCAGACATTTTATTCTGCTTGTGGAAGGGGAAGCACAAGAACTGCTACAAAATTTGCCTGTTAGAAGACTCTGTGATGTATTCTGCTAGTGCTTGCAGAACAACACTAGTAGTAATTTTACTTCTGCTTAAGGTGCTTTGGATCCAAACTAATATTTTCACCAGCAGTGCTTTAGATTCTGATCACACATATGTACTTTACTAAGTGAAGGAGAGTATTGAAAATACCATGTTGTAAACTGCAGGGACTTAATTTTAATCAACTGAAAATTGTGCCAACTTTGCATTCAGAAATGCCTTTTGAGTTTTACTCAGTCACCCCTAGGCTGAGACCCTGGCCCTGTTTAGTTTCTTTATTGACTTCCATTATACCAATTGTCTATCATAGCACCTGCCAATTAACAGTTCCATCAACTGGAAATTCAACATCAAAATACAACTAGATGCTTTGGATCCTGTCCGGCAGATTGTTAGGTGACTGCTAAAGGCATTGCCACCTTTTTCCAGCCTTCCATAACGTACTGTCCCTTTGAAGAATCAATATAGGCCTACATTCATTTTTGTATGTAAATCTGACCTTGTAGTGACAGTATAATCATCCAGGGAACCATAAAAAGTACTGCCTTTATATGCAGCCCTGTTTCCTGTTCTCTGTTTCACTGAGACTTAAATGGAAGTGATACAGCAGTGGTGCTTAGATGACGGCACCCAATAGAACAGCCTTCCCGGTGCTCTTGCACTCCAGGTCTATTGGACTACAACTCCCATGACCACACAGCCAGCACAGAGAGTAGGCTGCAGTAGAATTTCATATGGAAAACTGAGTCATCCAAAATAATAACTGCTAGACCACTGTGAGGTTCTAAAATTAAGACTATGATATTTAACAAGAATTTTCAGCAACTGTATCACTATACCATGTCTTGGTGCTTTGATTAGAAATGCCTCAGAAGTAAAATAATATTCCCGAAGATGCTTTGTGTTCTTTAAAGAAATTATATTCTGCTTTCTTCTTACTATACGCACTTGTTCTCTGGGTTTTCCTTTAAATTGCTTTTGCAGTATCATTTTGTATTATTGTAATCTTAGGTCGACAAGAATAATATGACTTGCATTTCCCAGCAGAAAAGAATATGTACATTTTAAAAATAATGCTAACTTGTTTTTGCGTTCACAAGCATTCAGTCTGTAATAAGATGGCATACATTGTGCATCAGCGCATGCTATTATTTTTATTGAAAGCTGGCTTCTTCTAGCCGTGGGAGAGGTTTACACAAATGTAATTAAAATTCCTGTTCACAGCTAATTTAGTACCATAGATTAAAAAAAAACACTTTAATTAAATATCACTTCTTTTGATACTGGTTTCTGCTCTTCATTGTAGTATGGTTGACTGATGTATAAAGAAACAAGATTGTTATTCTTTCTTACATTGCTTCCATTGGGTTCAGTCACTGAAGTGTCAAATGTAAAAACATACCAAAGTTTGCATATTTATCATGGTGGTACCTGTATAATGGGCATTGTTGATCTAATGCCATCCCTTCTAGAAAGCCATTAAACACAGGCAGAAGCATGTGTGTTCCACATGCACTATATGCTGCTTGTATACTGGCCCATAACACTTAAAGCAATCTCTGGGTGGTTTACAATTTAATAATACAGGCGACACATTGCGCACACGCACCATGAGCTGGGGACTCAATTTACAAACCTTCGAAGGATGGAAGTCTGAGTCAACCTTGAGCTGGCTACCTGAGCCATTTGAGATTGAACTCAGGTTATGAGCAGAGTCTTGACTGCACTACTGCAACAAGGCTTCTGAATCATATGTGGGGCTTTAGTTGATATGTAGATGCTTGGCAAGTCAGCTGTTCCTCTGAGGAGTTGTCATCTTCATTCTTTAAGGCCCCTTTGACTTTCCAGAGAACATTGCCAGCAGCAGCTTAACAAATACAACAGTAGCCAGCAGAGAGAAGCAGTAATGGGTAAATGTGCACCTACTACTTCTCTCGTGTAACTTTCCCTGCCACAGAAGTCCTGCAGGTACAGAAGAGATGACAACCCTATTCCTTATGATGCTTGGAGAATTCACAGCATCACAGAGTTTGGAGCAAGGTTCCCTCGAAGCTGTGCATGTACACAACTCCACCTCCCTCCACACAACTTTCTTCCTCTGTGCAGCGATCATGTCCAACCCCTTTGGTTCCAGTCACGATGGAACCCTGAATGAGGGGGTGGAGTTGTGTGGACAGAGGTGTGAAGTCACGCAAGAGAGAGGCAGAGCCCCACCCAGCGGGGCTGAAAATCAGAGGGTACGTTGGTTTGGAAACATTACTATTTTGGATTACAGCTCCCAGAAGTTCCCAGTCAGCATGACCATAGTCCAAAAAGAGCCATTGGTGGCTGGTGCCCATTATGGTTGGTGGGGTGGAAGGCACAACAATCAATGGTAGGCAGAGCTGGGACGAACAGAGAATTATCTCCATGTCATTCACGTATACACGTGTACAGAGAAGCCTTCTGTCTCTAGTAAGGAGGCAATGGGAGGGCTGGGGTCAGCCTGAGGTTGAGGTGTGCCAGCGCCCTGCTGGTCCTCATGGGGGAGCCACCACTGCAAAAAAGCAGCTATCCTAAGATGTGCTCCTTTAAAAAAAACTGGAAGGAAAATGGCGAGTAGGGCAAGAATTCTTCCGATGGCTAGCATTTCCTGACCATAGGGTGCACCGGGAGAAAGAAGGTGCAACAAGATCACGGCTGTGGGACGGGGGGGGGGGGGGGTTGCCTGTGAGCCAAAAAGATTTGCACAGAGTGAATATATCAGCAGTCTTAACCACTTCATTCCCCCATGAGCAATAAGGCAAAAGGTAGTGGAAACGAAATTTCTGTGTGCAGGCAGATAGCCAGATACATCACAGTCACTGAGAATCAATGTAATGCACACGAGACAAAACTGAGCTGCAGTTCCCATACTTTCTCCTGTGCAAGGCATAACTGCTGCAACCTGTTGAGTAAGACAGGACTGTTAAGCTGGTTCTCAGTTTCCATTGCTTGCAGAGCAGGAAAAGAAAACTCTGTTCATAGGTGAATGTTATGTCCATTATCTCTTACGGGATGGGTGGGGGACAGGAAGAATGGGTGAGGTACATCCCTCAAAGCATACCATCTACTTTTAAACATGGCATCTCCCTCCCCCTCCCCTCCTTGCTCACCTGTATATGGAATACCTTCTTCTTGTCCCTTTTGCAGCAGTGAAACTGGGCACTGGTGTCTGGAATTATACCCTTTTAAAACAGGGGTGAGGAATCTTTTGTCCTCCATATCTCTTGCACTTCCAACTTCCAGACCTTTCCCCCCCCTAACCCAGCTGGCATGGCCAGTGGCAAGGAATTCTGGGAGTTGTAGTCCAAAACCTATGGAAAGCAGCAGGTTGCCCATTCTGGGCAAAGGTTTTGGAAAGAGTAGTGATGTTCCTTTGCCCTTCAGTTCTTTTGTTTCTTCCCCTGACTTTGGAGTGTCTGAAGTGGCACCGGGACTCTGCTATTTGAATGCAACTTCAGAGTGTTCCAGATAATACTGTTTGGCACTGTTATAGCTATAAGCAGAATCTGGCTTTTCCCTCCTCTAACATTTTTTATGTGTACAGAGCAACTAGCACAAACAATGAGGACAAGATAGTGATTGTTTTCTAGGTTTTCATTCCAGCAGTTTCAAGCTGGATGACTTAGCAAACTAATTTCCAGTTCTACAGCTACACACACTTTAACTGCAGTTTCATCAGCAGTTAGTCATAGATCTTTAACTATGTGCAGGATACTGGGCCATCTGGTTCCATCCATCTGGCTTTTGCTGATGAACCATTTCCGTTCCTTCCATTCAGGCATGTGCAAAATTCCATCACAGCAATTCTTAGATGATAGCTCTCTGGATGACCTCCATAGATAATAATGTGTCCTTACTGTTCAACTTTTAACAAAAACTTTTCATATAATATTTTAATGACTGATATTTCTGCCTCTTCATTTTGTAAAGGTTAAAGTGGAAAAATACTTTCAAAGGCACTAGTATGCCTTAAATGTGTATTTTTTTTATTGGTTTTTTTTATTTTGAAAGGCTGAAACTTAAAATGGCATGCAAAACAACAACTGAAGGTTTCAAGGGATAAATTTTCAAACAACTGTGTGGTTTCTTCCATTTTCAATGCCTTGTTCTTTGTCCTGTTCATTTCCCTGCTTTCCATTGTGACTATCTACCGTATGGCAATATTGGCTTAGTGGTGTTTAATTTCCTTTTTTTGCTTGCATCCCTCTTTTTCTATCCTTGTTTGTTTCTTTGACTTATCATTAAAGCACTGTGCGTGCAGTGCAATGAGTGCTGAACAAGATCACAACATTCTATTCATGCAGTTCTCTCTTTTGAACAGTGTCTCTTCTGCTGTTTATGACCTGTAAAGCTCTGTATTACTGCAGTCCAGACTGTCTGAAATACCAGCCATATGACTCTCCCCGGGTTCTAAGATCTTAAAAGAAGGACCTTCTCTTCGTTTCCACCACTATCACGGGCATATCTGGTGAGGATAAAAGAGAGGGCTTTTTTGGTAATTGCCTCCAGGCTTGGAACTCCTCTCCATGTGAGCTAGGTTGACAGATAAACTTTTGGCAACAGAGTGAACTGTAGAGAAAGGTGTTAATGGGGGGATGCCACATTTTCATTTTTTAAATGTTTTTAATTGTTCTACGTTTGTTTATTTACTAATTTATTTATTTATTAAATTTGTACCCCGCCCATTGTTCTTGTTACATATTTATTATATGGTCATATGCGAAAGAACAATAAGAATTATATATTTAATTGCACTTGAATATTATCATTCAGGTCCTTTTTAAAAATGAGTTGTAAATTTCCTTGGATCCCTGCATTAGGGGAAGGGTGGGCTATAAATGAAATAGACAAACTAAGTAATACAAATTCACTGTCCAATGTAGAATGGATAGTTCTGCTAGAACAGTATAGTAGCAGTGGAAGGTCACTTAAGTTTGAGATTCCCTTTTACCGTACCAGTTCCCTGTGAGCTGGACTGCATTCTATTGGGCTGCTTCTGGGGCCTCATGGCACAGTGGTTACACTGTAGTAATGCAGTCAAAACTGCTCATGGTCAGCGTTCCATACGAACGGATCTGACAGCTTGGCTGGAGGTGGACTCAGCCTTCTATCCTGCCGAGGTTGGTAAAATATGTACACCTAGCTCATTGGGGGGTCGGGAGCAATGTGTAGTCTGTATAATTTTTTTTTTAAAAAAAGTAAACTGCCTAGAGAGTGCTTTAAGCATTATGGTGTGATATATAAGCAGTACACTTTGCTTTTTTTTCTCCACGTGTCATTTACACTGGTTCACACTGAACGGCTTAACATATTGTGCACATGAGAGAGAGGGCATTGCCTTAGCACATTACACAGAAGAGGTGAAACAGGGCAGACTTTGCTGAGATCTATGAGAGTAAATGGAATCTGCATATCTAACCTGTGCAGCCTTCCCGTCGTGCCTATAAAATGCCCTTAGCAAGGCCTGCCTCCAACTTGTTATTCACTCTCAGACTATGCTCTTACCTTGGGAAAAGCAAGGTGTGCATCACAAGGTCCTTTGGCAGTCAGGATGCTTCGAGGTGCCTGGAAAGCAGCTTGAACTGCTGTCTTTCAAGGAAGCTGGCTCCGGAAGCCCATTGCTCTTTCCAACAATTTGACACCATTGTTCATTGTAGTTACTTCAGAAAGGGAAGACGGAAAGAACTGAAGAGATCCTCTATAGCAGGGACGGGCAGATGTATTGGAATACAACTCCCATAGACCCAATCACTGGGCATACTGGTGAGGGCTTACATGAGTTGTCACCCAAAACATCAGGAAGTAGGCACTACGTTGCCTACCACTGCTCTAGATTGTATATCTACAAGTGGCATGTGTTCCTTTCCTTAACAAGAGGCACAAGGTGTGCCCTGTCCTTAAGCAGAATTTAGGTGGTTTGCAGATGTCAAGATTATGAGGTGCTGTCACCACAGGGAGCACTAATTGAGTTTTCTGCCTCAAACACAAATGGCTTGGGTTGCTCTGGTATCTAATACGGAGTCTGAATTTTCAGACATGTAAGCCTTTGACATCTCCTTGAGTGTCCATAACCTCAAAATTGTTTACAAATTCAATTCCCTGTACATTTCCCATCATAATATGTTAATTTTAGCATCAGCCCAAATGCCCTGACTTCATACTGTTTGTGAACTATAGTATTCTTTGGCCTCTTTGTATGCTTGCCCTCAACATTTTAGAGCCAGAATGTTTACATATACTTCCATAGATTTCTGCAAAGTAAACAAATCTGCCCTTTCTTTTGTTTCTTCAATGTAATATACTAATGCAGTGCTTTCTTTGTGTATAATGCTTAACCCATTCAGTGGATCCCTCTTAACAGTCCACTGATACTAAAACAAATTTTGCAGCTATAGCTGCCGTTTTAAACTCACAAGACCCCCAGTCAAAGTTTCCAGTTATAAGCTGCCCATTTTGAATGGGATTTAGGCATGCCTTTCTCTGAATTATTCTGAATTTTGTAAACAGCTCTCAGCTGAGGCAGTAATATTTGGTTTATACAGCAGAAAAGTGAAATAGGAGGTACTTCAAATTACCTGTATCGAGATAAACTCTGAAGCCTTTGACAAACATTCAGCATATGACTTGTTGCACTTATTCACACACAGCTTTGATTTGCTTAACATCACAGGACCAGTGGGTCCTTCAGATAAGCAGACCCATGCCTTATCAGATACAGTATGTGCATCCGTTGCATACAAAAAATCTTTCCTCAGGAGTGCACAGGTGTTGTATTAGCATTTTCCCTAAATGAATTGTGCCAAAAATTTGTCACATGGGAAAGTATTTAATTCTTTTAAGAGCATGCATGTGTTGTTGCTGCAGTTGTCTGGCAAACACATGGCCGAGCAAAGGCACCTCTGGCCATTTCCTGGAATGGAATTAGCAACACCTTCCCTCCATACCCAAACAATGTGTTTCTTTTCTTTGCATTTTTAAAAATTAACTATGTGACTCCTGTATGGGCAGTAAGGCAATGATAAAAGACAAGCAAGGCCAACTTCTCTTCATCTTAGGACTCTGTAATATTGTAAACCTTGGATCTTTTTCTAAGTCTTTATTTTTGGAAGTCTTGTTCACCTCTGCCCTTGTGCAGGAACATACATGTAAGCCAGGTTCTGTACATGCTGGAGGAGGTAGGGACAAATAGCGAAAACTATATTTCTAGTTCTGGATATCCCATTATTTGCAGCTGTTACACCATTGTAAGGAATTTCCAAAAGTAATGTGCAAATATTAAAATATTGGGCCATCAGCCTAAGTCATCACAAATGTCGTGCTGTTGACTTAAAATCCAATATTATGATAGCACTCAACTGCTAGTATGACAGCTTTCTGCATTCCCAAAGCAGCCCTCTCTACACCATCTGAACACCATTTCTGGATAGCTCATGGTTTAGGTATTTGGCTACAGAGCCAGAGGTTGGGAGTTTGATTCCTCACTGTGCCTCCTGCAAGTAGAACCAGCCTGTGTGGCTTTGGGCAAGCTGCACTGTCCCAGGACGCCCCTAGAAGAAGGGAATGGTAAACCACCTCTGACTACTCTACCTAGAAAACGCTGAAAAGGGTTGCCACAAATCAGAATTGATTTGATGTCACATGATTAATATTAATCAGTTTCTGAGGGTTCACAGGCTGCTGGCAGGTGGGAAACCCTTCCTAGCTCCACAGAAGGAAGCAATTCAATAATGTAGAAACGCCTTACTGAATACTGACCATCAGTTTTCCTGAATCACTGTTGCCAGAACCAGCTCCTTGTATCGCCCATGATAAAACCAAACACTGATTCTTTCATGCCTTTTAAATGTTTATTTCAGAAAACATAGTCCAATTTCAAACAATTTATTAAAAGGTAGCAGTTCAAACATTTTAATATGAATGGTGCAAGCAGGATGCTCTTCAACACCCGTAAGCATAAATAAATCTTTTGTCCATATCATAAAATAACTTAGTATTTCTTAGAATAAAAACTTAAGAAATCAGAATGTTGACACAAAACAGAATTTGTTTTGAGGATAATGAACTTTTTCACTCTGTCAAGTATAGAAACTAAGAAGTTGTTCTTTGACAACTCCAACAAAGCATATTAAGTGTGTTTTCTTTAAGGAAACTATGCCACATCACTTTCGCAACCTTCTTGCAGGGTTCAGACTTCCTCTGATGACTTCTGATTGCTCCCTCAACATAACTTCCACTTCAGGTCCATCATCTTCCACCAGCAAAGTTAAACATCCTTCAGTTTCACACAGTGTGTAGTCCAACCGCAACCTACCCACTTGACATCAGTTACTGTAACCCTTGTGTCAGGCTGGGAAATCACTTCCTGAGCAAACTACTAAAGTATTTTGAAACTTCAGTGCATTTTTTTTCCCGCTATCCAGTTCAGTTCCATTCAAATGCTGTCACCGCTCAGGAAGGTTAATCACAGGGACCCACTGATCCATGTAGCGGCTTTCCCGGCAAAAACCAATCAACTGACTTAGGGCTGGATCCTTCCATTGAGAAGCATGTGGATTCTGTAAGGAAGTGGAGATATTTTTCAGTATAAAATACAAGGTAGTGCTGTTGACAGTAAAACAAGCCTGTGGATAAATGCCACAAAAGGCTGCAATCTTGTTCTCACTCACTTTGGAGTAAGTTCAACTGAACTCAGTGAGGCTCATTTCTGAGCAGGCATGTACAGTACATTCAATTTTTCAGAGCAAAATGTCACAACATAATCTGTTGTATGGCATATTCTGCAAACTATTTTCAAACTAACTTTTGTCTTTCCAGCTAGAAGAAACGAGGCTGTAGTATGGAAATTGTCCAAAACAAGTGGTCCTTTTTCCCCTCTTTTGAGAAGAATTAGTCTGTAAAATTTATTTATTTACTTATTTATTTATTTGAAAATTTGAGGAAGTTGCCTATATCCTGGATTTGGATAAGGGTTAAACACTGTCAATAAGTTTCCCTCTTTTTTGTATTACACATACGTGTGTAAGTAGTATTAACAATATAACCTGGGATATTTAATTTTAATTTTTTTGTAAGATTAACATTGGAAAAATAACTGCTTGAAACCTGGTTCCTAGATTACCTTGAACATTTCAACCATTCACAAATCACAATCAATCCCATATATAGATCAGCACTTAGTTAACACTGACAGGTCATTCTGTCACAGTTACATTGAGCTATCAGCTAATGACCTCTGGGCCAATTAGTAACAAGGAAAGACAAATATAGGCAGGGAATTACTGTAGAGAGGTGACTCATGGGGTTGTATTCTCCTGTCAACAGGATAGAACATGTTTGAACATGTCTTTACTTTGAAAATCCCTACGAGCCAAAGAAGAAATGTGATATGATTTACACAAAGGAAACTGAACTAAAGGAAAGGTCACCTTGATTCTCATTCAATAAGAGACAGATGGACTAGCAGGAGATGATGAACATATCTTAACTAAGTCCAAAATGTGATTTTTAAAAAATTAGAGTGCAAGTAGTTTTTAGACAGATTTTCAAAATTTGCAATGCAAACACATGTAAGGAAACACTACTCTTCACACCCAAGCAGGAAATGTTCAAGCAACAGTGAGGTCACTCTAGTGTGGTAGAATTTGCGGACCATATGTTAATAGCAAAGTCTAGCACTTACTGTCACAAGTACACAATGTAGGTCTGCAGGCTGTTCACTCCCTCCGCCTGCCCCCAGAAGCAGCAATTCTGCCAGCCGGTTTGGGTTGCTCACTCGAAGTATATTGATGTCATTCTCACAGCAGAAAGCCTGGATCAGAGTGAAGTGAATTTGTAAAGCAACATCCTGGTTGTCTTCCTCATCCGCTGCCAGCAGACAAAGCACCACATTATCTGGATCCCTGCAGGGATAAGACAATGCACAGCAATTTAGTCACTGCCCAACTAACAATGATGCATTTTACAATGTGAGCGTGAGAGACAAAACAGGAACAAGTCAAGGGCCTTGCTAGAAACACATACTAACTATACAGTACTGTATGCAATATTTAGCATGGATCAGCATGTTGATCCTACACACACCTCAGATGATACAAACTCAATTTTTAAGCACTCATCACCTCCTATCAAAGCCCACAGAATGGTGGGGGGGATCAGTGTGAATACATTTCAGCACAAACTGAATAGCACCTTTCAAAAGTACTGATCAGCAGTTCCCATTGTGCTAACTGTCACTGGATGTTTAGAACTCTTGCATTGTGGGTAGCACAGAAGGGGGAAACTTCTGCTGAAATTCAATCCATCAAGAAACTGCATGTGCGATACACACACATATACAAGCTCAGCAAACATTTATATAATAATGACGATATAGGCAGAGGCACCAAGAGGTTTTCAGTCTGCATAAAGCACACAGAACGTGTTTCCTCAGGTAGGGCAAGATTGCACCCAAAAGCCCTGAGGAGCTGCAGCTTAAGAAACATGGGAGGGCTCGCTGGGTGGCTGCTACTCCTCCTCTTATTTTTATTAGTATTATGACACCAGAAAAGTCAGCTCTCACTTACACATTCAGCAGCTTGGCAGCCTCATACACCCCGATGGTGATGCTTCTCTGAGTCAGGGCTTTGCTGAGGACTTCCTCCAGGGCGTCCCCTACTTTCTCCATGCTGGTGGAAGATGCCCCCAAAAAAGAAGAAAAGGCCACTTCAAACTACAGCCAAAATGTTTACGACAGCTTTTTTTTTTAAAAAAAAACCCACAAAATTTTCAGTGCCAGCCTGGGCCACCTCCTTCTTCAAGCTATCTATCTCCAACCCTCCTCTATCCTGCAGAACTGAGTGGAGCTGAAAAATGCCCTTAATCCGAAGTGATCGCCTCGGAAAGGAGAGGGAGCGAGATATGGCAGCAAGAAAGTCGGGCTTCAGCACGGGTTTAAGCATGCATCGCCCTTTTGTCTGCTTCGCAACTGCTGTCCACCCTTGTCAGGAACCGTGCCGCCTTTCACCTCACGCAAACGCACCCACAGCCCACCGGGTTTTCTGACCTCACAACCAGAGACCTCCCCTTGCTCCCACACCGCTTTTCCCCCCAAGATCCCCGTCAGGAATCCTTGCACCACCGCGCTTCCCCGTCACGAACGGTGAGGCGGCGGCGATCGCCGCCTGAGGGCGGCGGCGGCGGTTCGCGTCCCGGTTGCCCCACGAACCGAATTCCGAAAAGGAGAAGCGTTGGTGATGGTGTTTTTTTTTAAACAAATTTTTTTTTAAAAAAAAGAAGTCTCTTCAGGCCATCCCCGCCCGCCGCCTGGCTCTCGAGGGCTGCCAGCTGTACCTTCCGAAGGTCTGGTGCTCCCCCGCAAGTTCTTCCAGAGTCATGTTGCAGCTCCAAAGCTCCTGCAATAAGGAGGGAAAGGAAGGAGGGAGGCAGCTGGGGGGGAATCGGGCGCCCTGCCCTGCTCCTCCGCTTCCCTTCTTTGACGCACTGCTGGACGGGCTGGCTCGGCTCCACCTGCCCTGACGTGAACCGGTGCGGCTTTGTCACTGGAGTGCTGTCCCACCCGCAGGCGTTGCTGCTGCTGCTGCTGCTGCTGCTGCAACTTTACTCCCGGCCCTTTCCTTTCCTTTTTTTTTTTCCTCCCCCGGGACGCTTTGCAGCCCCAACGCCCGCTGGTCCCTCGGCCAGCCCGCAGCGAAACGTATCCTCCCGACGCGCCACCGCAACCGGTCTGAGGGACAAAGGGTTGCTTCGGCCCGAGTTATCCTGCCAACCCCCAGCCAACCGCCTCGCACCTCGTTTGCATGCGGCCATGCTATTGGGTCATGCAAATGAGCCGTGGCCCTCTTCCTGACCCCTCCTCCTCCACCAACTCTCGCGCCCTACCCTGTGCTCTCTGCTCTCCCTTCCACAAAAAATAAAATAAAATAAGGGAGAGCGAGAGAGCGCTGTGTCAGTAACTTTCCCTGTCACGGCTGGCGCGGATTGGCCGATGGCGGTGTTCAGGGGCGGGACTTATTGTGCGAGGGATTGCTGTGGAAAGCTCTCCCTCGCTCTCTCCTGCTTCAGCTGTTTTTCTTGTTGGTGCGCATTTTTCTCCTTTGTTTTGAGAAAGGGGGCTGTGGCGGGGGGGGGGTGGCGATTGACCGTCAGCTTCTGTTTTGCAGGCCTACGTTTTGCAGGTCGCCCTTTACAATAAACAGCTGGTGGCAAGCAGGTTACTAAAGCCAAGGAGAAGTCGGCTCTTGGCAGTGAATGTTTAACTTGCTTTTGTATACTCCTGGAGCAACCCCAAAGGATGATAGGGCCCCAATTTCTGTTGCTGCTACGATTTTTTTTATTGTTCCCGGCTGGCCTTCCGAGGCTGAGGATGCTGTGTCTTGGGCCTTCCTCGTGGGATTTTATGGGCATTTTTATTTAGCGACAGTGCAGCAGTTGGCTTTGCACCTCAGGCACTGTTTCCAAACTTCAGTGGCCTCTCTGACCTTAGTTGACACTTGCAGCTTGAACCATTTGCGCTGGTGTTAATCTCAAAGCCATCGGCATACTGTAGCAGCAGCTTGGCACTGCTCAAAAAAAGCAGGCCTGTGTGGCAACTCTGTGTGTTCCTGTGTGTGACATTTAAAACGCACACAGTTTCAGTAAATGAAGACTTACTGGGAGAAAAGAAACTCCAGAACATGGAAGCGTTACCCTTTTTGCGAGTACAGTACAACTACCAGCAACAGAATGGGCAGCCAGCACATTTGTGGAGTTTGCCCCCACCCACCAAAAAAAAACCCCACAAAAAAAACCTTTCCCAAACTCTGTGTTTTGCACCAGCATTTATTTGTGCATGTATAGATCTATTGCATTTCAAACACATTCTTTCTCCAAGGAAATCAGTGTTGAGTATTCCGTTCTGCTAATTTTATTTTCCCAGAAACCAGGTGAGGAAGGTCAAGCTTGGCGAGTGAAACTGACCCAAAGTCACTCAGAGACCTTCATGGATGAATAGGGATTTGAACCCGAGCCCAAAAGTAAATAATACAAAGAGCTTTAAATTAATAGAACTTTGTTCAATGTTTCTTTCTTTCTTGATAGTTATTAACC